>CM074580.1:30399332-30999332 GCA_037305975.1 Chrysolophus pictus
AGAAAAACTATCACTACAATTTCAATATAAAATCCATTTTTATCTTTGAAAAGGAAGCTACAACAACATACAATTTGTCTGTAAAGCTCTGAAGTCATACCATGATACAAGAGATGCTGCTTCCGGTTCGCTCTCTTCCACTGGACTAAAATCAAGGGCATTTTTGTCCAAACCCAAAAGTTCTGCTATACGCTCTGCTCCGTACAAGTCTCCATACTTGTTAATAACCTAAAAACGCAAGGAAAGAGGCTTTTGGTCTGAGAAGGACTTTGGTAACTGTTACCTTAAACCAGTAGCTGTTAGAAATTAAAAAAAAATAAAAAATAAAAAAAAAGGGAAACAAAAAATGCGAGCCTCTACAAACAACAACAACAAAAAACCCCACTCTTTTAATATTACTTGAACAGTGAGAACTCCCAAGAGGACCACAGATAGGTAGGGAGCATATGAAAGAAAAATAGAAGCATTAAATGCCATTATCTGAAAGCTTCTGTATAATTTACTATCTTTTAAGCTGACATGTTTTTCCTTTTTTAGGCGGCGAGTGGGCTTTATATCCTAAAGATGACAATGGCTGTAAAATGGACCTAGATGGCTGATTGACAGCACAAGGTTATTGAATGTATTTGAATCTAGGAACTAAACCAAAGCATTCTTTCTCCCTCCTTCCTCCACATACACTAGAATTACCACAGGTAGGTAAATCTCTCAGTGAACAACAATGACTTTCATAAAACAAATTTCAGTTCTCAATTATTTGTATACGAAAAACTCACCTTTCGTTTTACAAATTTATCCCAGTAATTGTTAGGAAAGGACCTGCATAGATAAGGCAAAGATATTTCAAGTTATCTAGCTTGTTATGGAAAAGAAAAAACAACAACAAAAATTCACAATCACTGCAGATTCTGGTACAATTTCATTCACTCACACTTTGAATTAGGAGAACAATTTCTTTAGTATGGACAACAGCTATCAGGACAGCCTCCTTGAAATAGTAGTCACTGCATTTTTTTTTCCCTCGTTTTTTTTCTGTAGTTACAAATGATTTGCTACAACAAAATCTACATGCACAAATAAAATGCAATTGTATTTTGAAAAAAATTCAGTTAGTGGTCATTTCATTCTCAGGTGTTATATTGTTTTACAGGGTCTGGATTTTCATAACAAAACTAGGTAAAACACATAATTCTACAGCTATTACACCATTCAGCTAAAGAGGTTTTTCCAGCCTCTGTTTCTGAACAGCCATATCCTTCCTGGTAATTACAAGAAAAGCATACAAAAGAGAAAGAAATGGAGCAGTAAATTGCAAGTATTTTAGGTGTCATACATTTTCTTGAAAACTCCTTGCTTTTTTTTCAGAGTAGTGAGCAACCACGATGCTTTAGTAAGCAACTGGTTTTTATCTAGGAGGTCTACAACCGACACTAAGAAATACAGCAGCTGTTACCTACAAGAGAAAATGCTTTATCAGTGAAGTTTCCCTATCCTTCAATCTGATCATAAAAATACTGTTCTTGAACTGCCTTAATACCAGTAGAGCTGCTATTCTTAAGCACTTCTTCATTCTGACAATCTTACTATAAGTTGACGTAGGTTTTTATCTCTTGGTTTCCTGGATGTTGCAGGAAACAATGTTGAGTTGCAGCCATCAGACTGATAACTGTGGAAGAGGTAGGTTTGAGACATTTTTGC
This sequence comes from Chrysolophus pictus, assembly GCA_037305975.1. Classification (NCBI taxonomy): domain Eukaryota; kingdom Metazoa; phylum Chordata; class Aves; order Galliformes; family Phasianidae; genus Chrysolophus; species Chrysolophus pictus. The sequence goes on from CM074580.1 coordinate 30,401,031, forward strand.
TACTCAACAGAATGAAATCTAATCCAGCCAAGTAAAGAAAAAAAAAAAAAAAACAACAAAATAACTCTTCAAGCTAAAGGACAATAAAATAAAAAATAATTAAAAAATAAAGCTAGTTTTAAGATTGCAAGAGTGAGTTCCTCCAATGCTGGCCTACTGCGAGGAGTTGAGGAAAACTTCCCAGCTACTATATGTTCAGTTTTTGATTTTTCCAGACTGAATTTCTGAATGAAATTATTCCAGATGGACATTTTAGATAAATAGTTTCAGTGACTCAGCTGATATATTCTGGTTCAGTCCTCTATACTGTTACTTCTTTCTTTGATTTCTTATGCTTGTAAGCCAAGTTTGTCTCTACTGCAGTTTGTGTGTATGTCTTTTACTGCAAAATTCAACCCTGCTGCATTTAAAGGGGTATCCTATCTTTTAAAATACTTTTTTAACTTATAAAAAGCACATCTCAGCATATTCATAGCAGTGTGTACCCTCCAGCAGTGGGAACATGATGAACAGCCATTAAACATTGACTTAGTTCCTATCAGAAGGAACGTTTTTGTCAGCTTAAATTTAGCCTTAATCTTTCATTTAACTTAACTAGATAGTGCAGCATGTCAGTCAGAGTAAGCTGGCAATATATCATCTTATTAATTAATTTATGCTTATTTTTGCTGAGGATAGGCTGGCTGGATGTTTAGATAGCTTGTTTTCAATAGTTAAAGGTTGGAAATGAGGCAAGAGCTCTTAGTTACCCAGTAGAGAAACCATAGTTTTCACTATCACTAAAATTGCATTTGCTAAATCCAAGAGCTTTCTCTTAGCCCTTGAGGCCATAGTGATCTATGAGGGTATTATTTATAGAAGCAGATTCAATGGATGTCAGCTCTCTGAGAGATACTATATGCTCTTCAGGAGTAAAAGTGTGTGTGGTTTGGGTGCTCTAAGCCAGATCTAAGCTCTGTTTTCAGTCAGTGTTTAGATTTTTTCTTTTGTACTTTCTCTGATTTTTCTACTGTACCTTTTCACCAGTCAGCCTGATGTAGCACTTTTGAAAATACGTTTCCCTATGTTTGGGAATCCTCTGCTGTAACCTTTTTAATGGGGCCTGAGCCTGTGCCACTACTGGCTTAAAGGCATAACAAGGATCAGAAAAATAATAAACTGAGAATCTTCCACTTATTCATGTTCAGGAGCTTCATAAATCAAAGAAGGTATGTAGATATTATATATTCTGCAACATTTATCTTGACAAAAGGCAGCTTAATTAACTCTGCGACAGTGACAGAAAATGAGGTTGTCTTGGTACATCAGTATTGCTAAAGAAAGAGATGACAAGATTTATGCCACTTCAGTGGGCATTATCTGTTTCACTTAGCATATTAGTAAGTCTGGCTAGGTCAAAACATATGGGATTAAAAGATAACGATTGCTGTGTTTTGGACTCTCCAGAGCAACTATGCGGAAGAAAATATGAATGGTTATTGCATTTTCATTCCCATGTGTTTGAAACTGGTCACACACCAGCACGAATAGGGCCTATGATGCAAATTAGTTTCTTCTAGGAAGTCAGCTAAAAACATTTTACGACAGAGGTCCTAAGAGAATGTTAAGACCAGGGTATCCAGCAAGCTGTAAGACCAAAAGAACCTACTTAACTAACTGATCTCTGTGTCCACATTATCTAGAGGTGACACTTTTAAATTGCTCACAACAGCCTTTTTCCTCATGACTAGGTTTGTATCTGTAACGTGTTGCAGATGTGTTGTGCTTCCACTACCTCATATCAATCTATTATTTCATTGATTTCCCTATACTTCTCATTACTTCAGATGTTTGAACTTTACAGAAGGATTCTCTGCATTTTTACAAAGATACTGAGTTGAAAATATTAAGACTGTCCTTGGAAAAGTATCAGTAGAACAGATGAGAGTTACACTGTTAGAATTCTTTACTATTCTCTCTATACTTCAACTGAATCAGGAGTGAGAAAGAAAAAATTCTCTGAAAAGGCTGGACGATATTTTACTCCTGCCTGTTGGAGACAAGGACCCTAAGAATTATTAAATTAAATTATTATTATTAAAAAAAAAAAAAACAACAACAACACAGAATTAGCAAATCAGGCTAGGATACTGAATTCACCTATAGCTGACAGTAAACTTTTCTGAGAATCTTATAAACTGAGAAACAATTGTTTTTTTTTTTTTACTACTGCTTATTTTGATTTTCTAGCATTCAGCTGTCTCCATGCAAGAGATCACTCAGGATTTAAAAATATTTTGTCACCACTGGAAAACATTATAATCAAGTGACCTTCTATTGTAGTCTAAATTTCAAGCTAAAATAAATGAAAAATTCTTAATTCTCTGTAGGAAAATAATGCGTTCAAGAATTTCTGATAATGTGGACACTGTAAATTTAATCAGAGTACCAATGGTGCTATTTATCATGTACAAAAATATTGTATGTCTGATAAGATGGATATTTTGGCTGTTAGACAGCATAGTGTAACTGATACACTGAGTTGGTGATTTTTGCTATCTTGTTTTTATCAAATAGTTATTTATGCCTCCATACATGCCTCCATAAAAACTGCATTGTAACTTTTCTAATATGTGCCAAATTGGTGGAACATATTTATGCATTTTTTTGATGAAAGATTAAAATCAGCTATTTACCCACATTTCTGGTTTTTATTAATTTGCCCAAGGGCAAATGACTGTTGCTTATAGAATTATCTTTAAACAAAAGCTCTAAATTTATCTCTTCAAATTAAATTGTGCTAGGTTTACTCAGAAATAACCTGTTTGACAGCATTTTGTTGTGGCAATTTAGATTGAATCATGTATCCAGCTATTTTGGTTAAACAGCATCTGGAGTAAGGAAAGAAATTCAAGGTGACCTCTCAGAATGACTGCTATAGCTTAGCAGGAAGAGCCTGCTGACATTTTTCTTTCTCTTGCCTGCAGTTTTATCATCCATATACAGAACGGCAGGTGAGTCTCTTAGAATCAGCATATGACTACTGTAGTATTTGCTAATACATACAACCTGACAGTTATGCCTGTAGGGCCTACTCAAATTCTGCAATTTCTATTTTACACTTAGTTTAATTTCCTTGTCATTTATAAATTTTGTTAGCAAGAAATGGGAAAAAAGATGCAGGAGAGAATAATACTATAGAGTATAAATATGAAATTGAGGCAGGGGAGATTCTCAATAGTGACTAACTTGTAAAATGTCTTAGGGAGAGATTGTGAGAAAAGATGCACAATTCTTGCAAATAATGAAAACGCAGATTTCAAATTAGAATCTACTACTGTAGTACCTAGTACAGAGTGAAAAATGCCTTTCTTTTAGACGGAGTAGGTATTTGTGAACAGTTGAGGTTCTATATCAGTGGCTTAATAAACTACAATATATACAAACAATTCATATTTGTACACTTAATTTTACATACGGTGTGTTTATAACCAGGCGATCCCATTGTCCTTTAATATCATCTTCAGATGGCTGTTCAGTTATGTATAATCCATCAAATTCCAGCTTCCTAGCTACCTCCTTTTCTCTCTTGAATACAACCAAAGGGACCTATGAAAATGACAGTGGACATCTTAATTAAGGTTTCCATATTCTGGAAACTAATGTTCTATCTACATCGTACTCTTTATACTACTATGTAAACCCAAACAATTCTGACAAATGGAGAAAACAATCAGAGATGTGACTGAGGTGATCTCATGCCAGTGGTAGTATTGATTTCTGCTACTGATAAACAAGTTCTTCCTTGCAGCTCTTAGAATATCATGAATAATATACACGTATATTTATACTAAATTATGAAATTAAACTTAAAACATAAAACAAGATTCAAGACACCACTGCATTCGCTATCTTGATTTTGTAATTCTGTTGACAGCTGCCAGTCCTGCTGTCCTGCAGTGGTAACTGTGGTTAACACAGTATGACTTTGAAATGAGCAAAATGAGCAAGTCAACAATAAGAAGAGGGACAAGGAACTAAGAAGGATGGATTGCCTTAGTGAGCTAGAATAGCTTGTTTCATTTGATTTCCTTCATAACCTCATATAAAGCAAGCTTGCCATTACATCCAAATTCAAATTAGAGGCTGCTGGAAGTATTACTGCCTTTCTTCTCCCAGGCTTCTTTGTAAAACAGAGTATTTGATTAGTTTAGACAAAAATTTGGTTACCATTTAAACATAGAACTAAGGACTCTCAACTCTGAATGGTTTAAATGCTATAGTATTGCTTTATTGCCTCATAACACTCAATTACCTATAGGTACTGAGGTGAGAACTAAGTACCTACACAGCTGCTTACTCACTGTGCCCCACTCCTAGTAGAACAGGAAGAGAGCAAGAAAACTTTTGTCTTGAGTCAAAAACAGTTTAAAGAGAAGAAAAACAAAGTGATGTAAAGGCAGTCACTCCCCACTTTCCACAGGCAAATCAATGCCAAACAACAGCCACCTTGAAAAAGAAGTTCTGCTACCAAACCCAGATTTTCTTATTGCGCAAAACATTATATGGTACAAAATATCTGCTTGGCCAGTTTGGGTTAGCTCTCCTGGCTGTGCTTCCTCCCAGCCTCTGCCCACTCCCAGCATAGTCACTGGGGATCACATGGAGTGGGTAACAAAGACAAAATGTTCCCAGAGTGCAAGCACTGCACAGCAAGAACCAAAATCTGGATGCTACCAACATTGTCTCAGACTCAAATCCAAACACACATAGTGATATGTAAAAAGTTAATTCCATCCCTGCCAGACCTCGTATGTGAGGAAAGCTTGGAATCGTAGAATCGTAGAATGGTTTTGGTTGCATCTGCATATCAACTTGTAAAGAAGTAGATAAAACTGGTATTTTAATCTCAGCTCCAAAAATCACTTTGAAACAACATGCTTTACCAAATGTAGATTAGTAATAAGATTCAGAACTTGCCTTTAAGCAATAGTATCCAATCACACAGACAAAGGAGATGATAGTATGAATTACTGCCAGTGCTCTGAGAGTGGGTGCCATGTAACCTGTACTTTCTTCCAAAACAAAAAATACCATTCCTTCCTCCTCTTCCTCTTCCTCAAAAGAGTTCCAGAGATTAGAGTCTTCCTCCACTTCATCAAGTGGCTCTTCTGTCACCTAAGAGAAATTCAAGCACATTGAATACACACAATAAACTTAAAAGCTTTTCCTTATCATACTGACAAATCCCGAAGTTCTTCCTAATAACTGATGTTTCTAAAGCCTGCTCTTGTGAAGATAGTAGATAAGACTTATTAGCTTTTAACAGTAACCTCAATTCATTTTCACAGCTGAATTCTCTATGTAATCTCATTTCACTAAAAAGAAAATCTAGGAAGAGCAAGTACGGGCATATGACAGTTTACAATTATCTGGCAATATATGATTCTAAAATTATGTACAAAGTATTTCCTGGGGAAAAAAAACTTCTTAGAAAAGGGGGGAAATATAATAGCTGATTATAGTTAAGTCCCTCTGTATCCTTAAAGCAAATGAGATTAAAAAAAAAAAAAAGACAGTTATTTTAGTTGGATTTTAAATTTCCAGAGTCAAAATTAATAAATAAAAAATGCCTAGAAACACAAATTCAACTTGTCTTTTCATTCATCCTGAGTGAAGTAAAACCAAAATAAGTTTCACATCACAAATTTTAGATATGAAATTTAAAATAGTATTTTAACTACTTCATAGCTAAATGCATTTAGTTTGTGTTTGAAAGAACTGTAATATTTGCTTCATTAAAACAGCCCTAAAACCAACATTAAATGCTCCTCTGGAAGTAACAAAAAAAAACATTTAGAGAATAATGCAAAAGCTTACCTTGTAAAATAGCAGAATAAAATTAATGGCAAATGCAACAAATAGAGCAAGAAACCGTAAGTTATAAAAGTTCCTTGCCAGGTAGTGCTGCAAATGAAGTGGAAAAACAAAACAAATTAGTGATAGCCTTTAGATAACATCAAAATGAGGAAGGTAAGCATTAAGGTTTCTAAGAATGTAAATACATAATTGTGCTGCCCTCATATGCCAGTGAAAACAAGCAGTGCGTTTTTTGGCAGTCTGTTCTCCCACTTAATTGTAAAATAATGGACATAGAATTGCAATAAGAAGACAAATAGAAACTGTATGGGTGGAAATCTACAAGAAAAGTGCTGGAATAAACTACGTGGGAAGTTTTCAGAGTTTTTAACTTGATATTTTTGAGAACAAAGAAGATGCTGTAGAACTATGGGCACTCCCTATTCAAGAAAGTAGAATAAAAGATTCTAGAAACTAGATCACAGAAAACAGACCTCCTAACAAGGAGCTTAGGCTACCTAATCTGTCCCATTAAGCACACACATATATATTCTTGCTATTTATATAGTTCTACAAAGTATTGCAAAAAATGAGAAAAAAATCAATACAGCCAGTCTTTTGAAAACTCAGGCCTATGTTTCTGTTATAATTTCTCCCTTAGATTTCAATCAAACATTCTATTATATGAATAAACATTGAATAAAATTTAAGAAAAGACTTACAAGCATTTTTGTTTGATATATTTCCAAAGCTTTGAAGAAATTAGCCATAACAGCCCCAGGTTTCTCAATTTTTTGTCCATGCCTTCGCTTCTTTTTCTTTGTTTTTCCCTCTTCCGGCTGCTCAGACTGTTCTTCCTTTGCTTTATCCTGTTTCTCACCATCTTCCATGCTAGAAGAAAGATCAGCTAAGTAAGATGCCCTGATGAACTTCTGCACTGTAAATGCATTAATTTAGAAGAAATTCTAATTCAGAACGTTTGATTTTAAATGCAAATTAGTTTTGAAACTGCTACACATTATTGTCTTGTAGTATTGACAAGCTGCAAACTTTTCTTCAGGACTGCTACTCATTTTTTAAATGATTTTTTTTTAAAGACAATGACCATGAACTTATACGTGCAGAATTGTCAAATTCTGTCTAAAAGTTTGTATTCAAATTTTGTTGTCCACTGAGACATACTGCTACCTCTTAGAGACTGTGCTGCTATTCAAAATATTGTTTAGATTCATTATGGCAAAGTTATCTAATATTAGGAAGTAGCAAGGATTTAAAGAGGAATTGTGTAAAGATAACTTACTCAGCCTTCTCAGCTTCCACTTTTCTTTCTGCTTCAGCTTCTTTCGCAGTTTCAGGTGTCTGTGGAAAACATTAACTGTCAAAATGAAGCCTCTCAAATAAATTTTTGATAACATTAGTGACTGTTTTCTAAGGAATTAAATAATTACCACACTGCATCTTTTATAACAGTTTACTCTTGTAAAGACTTCGATTTCATTTAATTAGATAGCTCAGACAAGATTTTAACTGTGAATGCTTCATATCTTCTTTTGATCACTTTTTTTTTAAACACAGTGTTATCAGTACTGGAACTAGTACAGATAACTGAAAAACCTAATTACTCACTGTTATCAGATGATGAAGGTAAGTAACTACATCCAGGCTATACCTTAAAATATAAAGTTCACTCACAAAGACTCAGTGCAAGTTGTGTAAAAAATCAATTTGCCTCTTTCCAAGTATAAAATGAAGAATATTATGCTGTGTCAGTGACAGCATCAAAAATCTGAAAAAGATCTGTGTGATTATTAGGCATTGCAAAACTCAATTACTTTGTCAAAATCAACTGATGCAACTGGAATCTGACAAAAACCTAAACAACTTTTATGTACACTGTATCTTCTCAAACTATTTATATTAGTTGGTTAGATGATCCACTAAAATTTTACTGGCACATCTCACAATCATCTAAGCATATGTTTCAAACAGCCCCTTCACACATAAGGAAAAACCAACGCACAATTTTACAGATTGTTAACTGCAAGAGAGAAGCGAGGGCCTGAATTTCAAACATCCTTATGCCCACCGTTGCCAGACCAAAGTAAGCTCACTGCAAAAGCAGTTCAAGTATCTAAGCTTCACTGAACAAGCTGAGATTCAGGATCTAGATTTATGAAAGGAATCTAAATTGTCTAAATTTATTGCCATACACTTTTGTAAAAAACTGCCTTAGCTCTTACCCTTTTCTATATTCTTTCAACATGCTTAGTTGTCTACTGGTGAACTGCACATTTCTCCTTCTTTTGCATAAATACATTACCTAAACTTTTTCATCACTGGTCATCTGCTCTTGTACAGATGTAGTGAAAGAATGTACAGAAGAATTTACTAAATAGATCTTGCCTTGCTCTTTTCACTTCTCTTATGGAACCTTATCTAAGTATATGCAATGCAAGCATGTATAACTCTTCCCTCCAAGGAAGTTTCCTGAAGTTCTCAAGCTGATGAAGGATAATTCTGGGATCATGTTTTTGCTGCTGATTCTTCCAAGGGTTAGGGTGGAGAAAGAATGAATAAGTCCTCTCTATCCCTCTATCATATGCTCTCTCAGTTGTCTTCTTTCCAGGCTGAAGAGCCGTAACCTACTTGATTGCATACACAAGATTTGTTCCATAACTATGGTAATTTTTTCAATTTCCCTGAATCTATTTCAGTCCAAGCGTATTCTTGTTGAAATGGGAGACTCCAGTTTGCAAGGTGCTGGTTTATCTTGGGTTCACTTGGCATAACAGTGCTCTGTGTTATAATTCCTGCAATTCCTTTCTTGATAATGCAGAACTTCAGTTTGCTTCTTTGACATGTGTTAATTGATGATATAATTGATACAATATTTCTGTAGAACTGTAATGTAGTTCCAAGATTTCCTACTGAGTAGTTATGATAATGTCAAAATCCATAATTTTACATACAAAATCAGATTTTTTTCTCTCTTATGCACTACTTCACTGATTCGCATCTGCTATTTTAATGTTTTTCTAACTTCTCAGTTAGATCTTGATTTCATTGCCACAAATAGCTAGATTTATCTGCAGTCTGTTAGTTTACTCTTCACTTGTTTCCATATTTGTGAACCTATGTGACTCTCAGCACAGGCTTATCACTTTACAGTAAAACCTAAGTCCTATTTATCTTCACCATGATCACAATTCCATAAGTTATTTTGTAGTTTTTCTAGCTAGATGGTAATGCCATTTATCACTACACAACTGTTTTGTTTTTTGTTTTTTTTTTTCAGTATACATAGATTTTTGTTTCTATCCATTTGTGTACCTTTTATTATTGTGAATGGTTGTGCAAGACATTCTGAAGAGAATTCTTGAATTTTGCATTGCTGTTTCTTTTCTGAGTTCTAGTCAATATTTTTGTAATACTGTTATTGCTCTAACTAGACTACTTAAACTTTCCACATGCACAGTGTTAATAGCAGTTTATTGTAATATAGATTGTGCAAAAAGTAATTTGGTAGATTTCACTAAATAACATTAATGTAAAAGGCAGCTAAGTTGGATAACTGAAGTCACATTGATAACTGAGAGTATCTCAATAAGCAGTGGAGCATTTTTATCAATACTTACAAAGAAATCTGGGAGAAATGAACAAATCAAAGATAAGAAATATTTGTTGAAGAAAATTTAAAACTATTTTAAAACTCTGACCTAAAATCCTTAAGTTAAAAGTAACATTTTTAGTATACACATTAAAATGAATGAATGAATAAATAAGAAATTAAATCTTGGATGAAAACATTTGAATGAAGAGGAAATAATGAACTAAAAAGTTGTATAATGAAGGTTCTTCTTGGAAATTTCTGGAAAGCATTCTATAAATAGGTGGATTAAATCTAATCAAAAGAAAGAAATATTTCAATAACAATTAGAAACAAATCTGAAATATAAACAGCCCTCCTAATCTGACAAAAGCATTTGGGTTTTGATGTGTAGCTCAGGTCCATGTTTAAATAGAATTATAAAACATATTCATCTCAGCAGAGAGGAACAGAATAAATTCTTAATAAGCAATAAAAAAATATGAAAACACAATAAACACTAAAGTAAAAGTAAATTCAGGGAAAATTACTTCAAATAACAGGAAAAAGGCTATTTTATTGTATATGATTAGTGTATGACTACCACACAATGTAAAAGAAAGATGATAATTATATATTATATTATATATTATAATATATTGTGTAATTATACCATTATTATTGAGAAAGTAAATTAAAAGGTAACTGAAGTATACTATAGTGTAAAAAAAACGATCATGCAGAACAAACAAGAATGCGATGGAAATTCTTTTTTTTAAGAATAGAGATTATAAAATATCTTCTAATCTATAACATCAGTCAGTTAGCTTGCAAATAATTCAATTGCGACTAGAAAAGCAAGTAGTATATGTATACTATTATTTCCTGGAAAGAAATATAAAATCTCCTTCACATACCTGTAATCCTTTTTTCTTACGAACATTGTTTTCCAGAGAAGATTGGATATCAGAACCAAGTATTTCTGCAATATCTCCAAGTCCAGCATCATGACCATGTTTTGAGCCACCTTCTTTCTTAGTAGGAATGCCAAAAATATCTGAAATTATGTCAGTTTCTCCCTTTTCACCCTTCACAAACTGCACAAGTTCATCTCTAATGCCATGCTCAGCACCTTCAGTTTTTTCTGCTTCTGTGACATCATCATGGATTCCAAACTGTGTTGGGTCAGGCATGTCCCCTAGTATTTTAGTAACTTTAATGTTTTTGGCTCCTTCAACCAGTCCACCCCCAAATACGGTGCTCCAAAGAATCTGGAAAATTCCCCACACTATAGTAAAGAACAGTTGGAACACCCCTACAAATAGGATCCAGAAAAAAGAGAAAAACACTTTCACCATCTCTTTTACTGTCATCTTTCTGACTTTCCTGTACTGTTTCCTTAGGTTCTTCACAGTAACCATTTTAAAAAAGTTGGCTACGTTCTTCTTGACTGCAGCACAGGCCATTGCAAAAGCTGAAGGAGATTCCAGGGACTTCTCTTCTTCCTCATCATCTCCGATATCCACAACGTAGCAAGGCTCTTCTTCCTCTTCCTCAGGTCTCTCAGCTGAATCAGTCTCAGAGATTTGGGATGCTAACTGCATTTCAAAGATCGTGTCTTCACAGAAATTCACGAAAAGCTCCATTTTTTCTTGCTCTCCACCTTCATTTACAACATCAAATATGAATTGCCTTTTGGATTCCTTCACCTGTGGCTTCTCCCACTGCATTCTACTGGATTCACTGATTTCAAAGTAAACTCTTTCTATTTTCTTCGCTCCACCCATTATTTCAATACGACCAAGGTATGGTTCAAAGTAATTAAGAACACTTTCTGCAGGTTCAAGTAAGCTCTGAAGGCGTGAGTCATTAGGCATATGCTCCGAAAGGTTTGTTAGCAAAACTGCTACATTAAAGCCAATATCTTTGGCTGGTTCATGGAATCTTTCTACAAAATCAATGTAGTTGAACATATCATTTTCATCAGCTTCTGTACATGACAGCAGGAATTCAATCTCTGATTGTATATATTGTTTTTGAGCCTCCATTGACTTCTGGAAATCCTTCTTTGAAATGATGCCCTTACCATCTGGGTCATGCTCTTTGAAAGCATCCGAGTTAGTTAAATCTTTTAATTTGAGAAACATGTCAAAAAACTTCAAGATCAATTCTACGTTGCTAGATGACTCTACAAGTGTATCGACCATTTGTTTTCCAATCGTTCCATTTACAACGTTACCTAAGTAGTGTTAAAACAATGAGTTATTTGATGCCTCTATATTTTAAATAAAGGAACTTCATATTCACACTGAGAACTGAACCAAAACCTCCATTTCTGTATTTCATAATTTTTTTTTCCAATATGCCTGTCTGTAGAAGACATCTTTTTTCATGGATATTCATACTTCAGACTAATTGTTAAATATGAAATCGATTTCATCCTGGCATTATATACTATAATATACTATAAGAGGTAAACAAAGAAAAGTTTAGAAATATTAACATAATCATTGGACTTTACACTATAAAGCTGAGACTGTAATATTTAATCATAAAAAGAGAAATAGCTCGAACCTTCAAGTAATGACAACAACATCACAACCATATCCTTTAGCAGATCTAGCAGTTCTTTAAGCAGTTCAATCTGAGCAGAGTCCTGTATTAAAAAGTAGAACAAAAAAAAAAGAACAAATAACAAAACAGTACAGAGTATATGGTTGTTTTTTTCTTTGTATTTATGTGGGATATATTTGGAGTGAAACAATATGCAGGACAGTCATTTGAATTTAATTCACATTCTTCAGCAAAATGTCCTTGTAATTATTATGATTACTATCAAAGGTCTTATAACAATAGCATGGTAAGTTACTGCAGCAAAGGTATTATAACCATAAAGCTTTAATAAAGCATTATGAAATAGTGAAGTGCAGATAAGGGACAGTAGAAACTCACAAAGCTGGTACTCCACATATCTGTCAGTATTTTCAGAATAAAAACATCCTTTTTCACTTCACAGGGAATATGTAGTGGCATAAGGTACTGCCACTTAAAATAGAATTAGTATTTTAGCAGGTTAAGAAAATACAGTACAGAATTTGACAAAACTAATACGATTTCATGTCTAACATTTATATGTCCACAGAATTATGATATACTTTTGTATAATAGCAAAAAGTCTGAGCAAGTCAGAGGGTAGCAGAGACATTGAATAGAGGGGAAGAAATGACTCTCTAGTGTTTCATTCAGTGAGTGTATGGGACTGAAACAGGAGTGGGGTGAAACCGTGCACAGTGAAATGAACACTGTTTGTAGTCCTCTTGTCCACTGGATGTGGTGAATTAACTGGACAAGGTGACTCACTGTCACGTTCCCTCCTGTTCCAATCCTTCCCAGCTTTTCTCTTGCCCTCTCTATCTTAGCATAGGAACCATGCTTTTAATGGTGTTTCAGATGTAACAGATCGTCAGGTTTTGACAACAAGAAGGGAGGGAATAAATTGCTGCAGTCACTAACAGAAAGGTGTAAATGAGTTGAAAGGAGTGATCTTGTGTAAGAAAAGATATGTGCACAGCGAAGACTGGCAGATATAATGAGTGGTATGAAGATGTTTGTTGGAAGATTCAGTGTTGTACCTTTACATGGCAATAACCCATGCAGTCAACAAGAGCCAGTATGTTATTTTATTCACAGCTTTCACTGTTCACTTGACTAATTTATAACCAGATACAAAGAAGCATTACTTGGCTCTTGCAAAATACCTGTGAAAGTTTCATCTGCATATTGGCAAATACATGAAGAAATCCAACAACTGCATCCCACAGCCTACTATGAGCCAGACTCTGTTGGTTACCGATGCAAGGTCCCTAAAAAATTAAAAAATAAGAAAAACATTTTTTACTTATATAAAATCAAAGTAACGCTTCGCCTTCCTACGGCCTCTACCTGAAAAAATAAAAATAATCAAATTAAAAAACAAAACAAAACAACAAAACAGCAAACAAATTTCAGGCTTCCATGAAGCTACACAAGAAAGTTTCTTATAATTTCTTTGGTATGTAGCATGTAAAAAAAGAGATTTCATCATATCAAATATGAAGCCATTATTTTAGTATTAACTTTACATTGGGCCAGTGATTCAATGCAACTGTAAAAAATAAGAAAAATAAAGCCAAATATTTACAAACTTACAAAATTACATGATCAAATCGTGTAATCACTGAACTTCATTGTTAATATCTTGGACAAAACCTTTCATTTACCTGTATATATTCGGTAAGGGAATTGAATATTTGTTTGGTGACAGCCAAAGCTTTAGAGAAGTTACGTTGTCCTGATTCATCAATAACCTCTTTTCCTGAATAGTACCAATAGAAGTCACTGATTGATTCCTAAGGAAAAGCACATTTTCTAATTTAGGATTTTGAAAGCAGTATTTACTGCCTGCATGCATATCACCAGAAGTTGACGTTCAGTTAATCTGTTTCTCATGACAACAGGTTCTTATGTTTTTATATAACTATGCTGTCTACAGAAGTAAACAATGAAATTAACAAACGTGGTTTCATGAAGAATTCTGAAAAGTCATCTATCTTAAAAAGGAAGACAAAATAAATTAAATCCAATTCTTTTTATTTTTTATTATTTTTTTATATCTCGGATAGAAGAGAGGAACCTCATCTTTGATTCCATTAAAATGTGAACTTATCAACATAAAGGAAAGAAAATTATGTTATGTTTCATTTTCTTCTGATTTTTTCCTCACCTGAAGACGCAAGAGGTAGTCAACCGTGCTAATGATAATATTCACTGTTGTGGTGTTGCCCATCTGAGTACGTAGGTAATTTTGAAAATCTGAAGTAAAAAAGAGATTTGTACTTAGTTAGTATGGACAAGAAAGAAAAATACAAGATTGTTTTTATATATTACTCTTTTTCAGTACCTTGCTGGGTAAAGATGCTCACTATCTGTGCCGGATATTGAACTACAGTATATCATTACACAGACATAACTGTTAACCATATGTATTTGCAAGAGGTTTTGGTGTTAATGATCTGCATAAAATCTGAGACTACATTAAGACTTACAAATTCAAATTAACATCCACAATTAACATTTTTGGTGTATCACTTTTTCTCAGAACACTAAATCAGAAAAAAAAATATCTTAGAATGAGTTATAGTCAGTTATGTTTAAGAATAGTGTTATCATTTGCACTCATCACTTTTTTCCCAAAATTAACTCATTTTGCTTACCATTGTTATGCCCTTCACAGAGCAGTTGTAAAAATCTAAATAGATCTCGAGTAAATTCATCATGCTGCAACACTTTTTCACCTTTAAAATATATAAAAAATATATATTAAAAAATAAATACGATTACATGACAGCTTCTATTATTAAATATGCAGAACACAGTCTTACAGCATCCTTCAGAACTGAAGATTCTTGCTAAAAATACAGTACTATAAATGCTGCTTTAAGGCAATTTAAAGAAACAGGCTGATAATAATGAAAAGAAAAATGGGGTCCAAAAGCCAAGCCAAAGCATTTAGCACTCCAATGCATCCGTGGTTAAAAAAAATAAAAATAAAAAACAACAACAAAATAAGACAAACAAACTACACATTATATATCTAATAAGCAAATGGTTAGTTATGAATAAAATTGTGCCTTAAATATGAACGACATTTCATTAATAAGCATCAACTTTATCCAAGCTGAACACACAACTTGCTGCACACCATAACGCTAAACCTAAAGATGTCTGAAAAGATGCAGTTAGAGATTTCTTTCTGTATTTGCAACAGACTTTCGGAACAATAGTATTGAAAACTGTACCCAAACATACCACGCTCACGTACGATGACTGTGGATTGAAGAAAAATAACAAAAATACAAGATGAGAATATTGGAAGTTACATTTTTGTCATCAAAATTATTGCTAAAGATTTCATACATGTAAAAAATATTCAGTTTAACAACCTACAGTTATTTAAATCCAGTTTAACAACAGAAACCTCAAGCCAAGTTTAATAAGTTTTATTTAAAGAAGGAAGCTCAAATGTTTTAAGCACTACTGGAATCAGTTTCATTGTACTTACGAGTTCCTTCTTCAGTAACCATTCCCAGGCCTTCTGCTTTATTTTGTCTCTCAAACGCATTCAAGTCAAGAACACTTATATATAAAAAAAAAAATAATAATAATGAAAAAGTACTGCAGTAAACAATGGAAAATTATCTTCTAAGAAATTTCTGGAAGCCTTCAATAACTGCACTTCAATAACTAACTTGACCTGCTGCGACATCCACTGTCACAGCACTTAATATAAGTATTAAATCAAAGTGCTTGGGATGAAAATAAGGCTCCAGTGTCCATTTCTGTAAAGTAATGAGTCTCAGATCAGGTCTAACTACTCATCTAACTTCTCTTCCAGTAACATCATTCACGGTTTCACGTATAAATGAAAAGCAATCTGAAATTACTCTCTATATTGACTTAAACCTGTTTGCCAAAAGAACATCACTGCAATTACTTTTCAGTTATGCTGTTGTCCACTGAATTTCACTACTGCAACACTGTTGCTCTATATCTTATACATTATTTTTAAGACATAAGTAGAATCTTTGATTCCATATTCCAAAGATATATATATATATATATATCATATATATGTATATACACAGACACACATATAGAGAGAGAGAGAGAATCAGGGACTCCGTACTTATTAAGGTCAACATACACAGAAATCTATGCCTTTGTACTACTTTGCCACAGCTCGGCATCTGAAATAGCAGATGATAATTTTTCTAAGTCTTAATATTTTCATTCAAACAGTTCAGATATAATTTTAGGATATGCTTTTTTTCAGTTACGCTGCAGTGCATTCACATGTTCTAAGTTCCTGTGACATCCTCAAAAACAAACTGTGAAGCATTTTTCAAAACATAATTTTCATTCTCTTCTCTGTGCTCAAATCATTTTATCAGAAACTTTTTTAATGAAGTCCTGAACAATATGCATACACAGTTGTTAATACATTCACTGCAAGTCCTGTTTGAGAAAGTACTTACTAAATTGTTTTACATAAATGTGAAAAAAGACAGTATATGTTATTTAATTAGGCTGCAACTGTTAAATAACAACTTCTGCAGTGCAGGTCATCATTCCTTCCACAGTTTTTCCTTTCCTCTGATATCTTCTTCACTTGTCATTCAGTCTGCTGTTTCAGAACCGTTCTGTTGCTCTAAGTGGCTGAGGAAAGGAGTTTGTCTACTGTAAGAGCAATGAGATACACCAACAATTTTCCACCTTCTTTAGGAGAGTCTTTTACCTTAACTAATTGGACGTTCTGGTTTGTCAAGTGAATGGACTACCATGGATGGTCTCACTGGCCACATGTCACCTCTAACAAGCTTGATACATATGCAGAGGATTCAGGTGAAGAGATTATGTGACATGTCAGAGAGGTGCAGAAACTGATAGCTTACTAAAGCTCCAGTGGCCTGTCTCTCCTTCAATGATGCCTTTTCTCCATCCTTAGAACCATCCAGAAATCTTGAAGGATCTGGGACCAGTAAAGGAGCTGTTACATTTTGCATTTCTGCCTCTCCAAACTAATGCTTCAAATGCATATGTAGACTATGCTTTACTTTCTCAGTTGGAAAAATATTTTAAGATGTTAACACAGCATTCCTCTGATCCACAAATAGTTTCACTAAACAGCAGAGTTCTAGAACCTGTGACTTGTGTAATTTACATCTAAAAAAGCCACCTGCACTAGACCATCAATCTCAATAAAAGTGAAACTGTAATAATAAGATTTTTGCTTTTACCTGCAGGACTGCATCAAACCAGAAAGACTTTGAAAGAATCCAGCATCCTTTTTCTCCTTCAAGTAGTCTAGCATTTTCTAAAGTACACACATTTGGGGGAAAAAAGTCTATATTAAAGTTATGTAAATTAAAAATGCCCTAAATTACCATTCAGAATGTAGGTCACTAGTAAAGAATGATATCACTGTTATTGGACCAAATACTCCAATACAAATACTCCTAGTACTCCAATATATTTTCATTGTTTAGCCTAAAATTAAATTAACAACAATAAAAATAAAACTAGAATTTTCCAATTTGTTGTTTCCTTTATACGAGCAAGATTCAATAGTTAGAAAAGCATTACCTGTTGAACTATTGTATTCCCACCATTTAGAATAGCAATACCAAGTTTTAGTGTTTCAACAACCATGGGTCCTGTATGACCTGTCAAAATAAGGGTACTGTCGATAAAATTTGTAATTATAAACTAGTCAGTCAGAAAGGAAGTTCAGAAATGTTAGCTAACATAGTTCCTATTCACATTTATTTTGCTGCGTTATGTGTCATTTACAAATCAGAGATGACATAAAAAGTTGCATATGATAATGCGTTACGTCATTATACATATGTATATGTATAGCATTATACATGATAAGTTTACAATATGTACACTTCAGTTCTCCTCTGAACATTACCTTTGCTTGCACTGATCATCTGAAGGACCATCTCAGCAGCTCCACGATCATGTAAGCGAGCTTGCTGATAAAGAGTTCTCTGCTTTTCCATTTCTTTTTCCTAAGTTTGGAGGGAAAAAAAAAAAAAAAAAAAAGATAAAATACAGACTGGAACTGATTCAAATGACATATACAGATTAAAAACCTGAAGATGCTGAAGGCTATTTACCTTCACACTGCCTTTCTTCTACATGCATAACCTAGTAAAGCTTCTCAATATACACTATTTTATTCTTTTATTTATTCTTGTGCTTATATTTAAAATGCTCTCTTCCACTTTAGACAAGCAGAAAGAAATAAGATTTAAACTCTCACCTCAAATGTCTTCTCTTTGTCTTCTTCCTCCTCCTCTTCTTCTTCCTGACAGCTCTATTAATGTTAGAAACAAAAATCACAAAATTTTGCTTATTATGAAATATGATGGCTATTTCTATAACAGTATTTGTATTGTAAAAAGAAAAACATTACAAGATTTTTTTTGAAGCAATAACTAAACCCAGTTAGATTTTAGATCTCTATAATCCTTACTTATTTGTGTCCATACATTAAGCAGCTGTTATTCACTTATTTATGAATACTTCCAACTATATATGTAACTTGTAACCGTTCTCATGTCATCTCTCTATTTAAATCCATAATATTTGTCTTCGTAGTCAAACTCTCCTGACATGGAAGCATCAGCTGTAATCAATATGTTGCAAACACTGACTATCAACTTCCTTTTGACAGAATGCAAACTCCAAAATAATTTCTGAATATATCACGGATCTACTAATACTGTTAAGCTTGTTCTCATGTTAGTCCTGTGCTAAGTGATATAAACAGGGTTGCACTTACTGGAATTTTATAATATCATTTTAAAGTAGGAAATTTCTTATTACATATCTAACTCTTAACATCATTTTTTTCATTAAAAATGTAGAAATTAGTAGTATAGAGCAGTCCATATAAGAGAAAAGGAAAATATTTAAAAAGCATTAGGAACTATTTGAGTGAAGCAATGGATGGAGCTTGAAATCATAGTTACCTTTGCCATCATGGCAGCATAGGCAATATATAAGGGATCATCTTCTAGTTTGCTATAAAGAAAAAATATTTAAATATAAGTAATGACATGGTAATAAAAAGATAATACTCCTGATAACACATACATACTATTTTTAATAATGGAAACATATATATATCTATGTGAAATCCCATTATTATTCTACTGTAAAATTCTAATGTATCTCTGATGGCTGCTCGTAGTACCAAACCAAACAAACAAGAAAAAAGTATTCACCATGGACAATACTAAATTGCAGTTATGTTAGATCATTTATGAAATTTTACTAGAAATTCAGTTTTGAGTGTTTTTACTCAGTTCACTTTTCAACATGGCTCTTTCTTACCTCCTCTCTGTGAGAGCATTGCGACTAAAATAGAGGATAATCTGATGAAGTGGGTCAGGTTGTTCTTTCTCTGTATCTTCCTCTTCTTCTTCCTCTTTTTTTGGAGATGTCTGTGTTTGACAGATTTATATCAGAATATACAAATTAAGCTTCATGATTAAGGAAAAAGATGAGCCTACAAGTTTAGGAAAGGATTTCAGTAACTTTGTTTTGTCTAATTTGTATTCACTTCCAGTAGTTACCTTATTCAACGGCTTACCAGAGCCTGCAACACTATTTGCTTGTTTAACTAGGAAGGAATTATGAAGTCTGATACATTTGCTTGCATTTGATAATACCATTAGAAGTTTCTCATTTGCAAGGCATTGAGACTAAGACAAGAGAAAATCTTAGGGAAGCCTTATTCAGCAGAAATTGCGTGCATGTTTCCAGTGGACCAGAACCGAAAGGAAGTCCTGCTTAAGCAGGAGAACCAATTGATCAATGGAACTATTTTAAACAACATCATCAGAAGCCTCTTATTCAGACTGGTGTTCTCTAAATTACTTCCATGTGTCTGTTCTAGGTGACTTGGTATAAGAATGGAACTACTAGTCTTACTGTCAACTTTAAACATTTTTGTCAGTTTGAAATAAAAGATAGCTACTGACAAAGAGCAGCGTATCAGCTTCACCTTACTTGTGGTGTAACCTTCTAGTAGGGTTTAATTATTGTAAAATTATTGTAATTATGTTAATAACTGTTTAATTTACTAGTAAAACTGAAAGAAGTGTAATCGCAGTTTTGATTAATGGTCTCATTCTGTCCTTCAGCAGAAAGCAGCAAGAAAATGAAGGAAAAACTATGACCGTTCAATTGTTCAGAGTATGGGAAGAATATAATAGCTGTAGAATACAACATTCTATACTAATTGGTCTTTAAAACCCAAAATATTAACTTCTTTGCTAACATTGAAGCATCTCCCGATGCATCTTCATGATCCATGTTGCCAGATATTCATACATATGGTGTTTAAGTAACACCAAGGCCCTTTGATAATAGTTTAGACAAAGTGATTACCGAAGGGTAAAAGAAAGAAAAAAAGAATTGTTTTTCAGAATCAATATTAAGTAACAAAATGCTCAAGTTTACCAAGCACTTCCATCAAGTACACAAGTAAACCAAAATTTTGCTGAATATGGCTGCATATATTTTCATCTCTTTATGATGTACCAACAAGAAAACAAACAAACAAAAAAATTGTATCAAAGCTGAAAATGTTAAATATTATGCATCAATGAAAATTGAAAAGGGGAAAAGCATCAACTGTGTCAAGCTTTAAAAACAAAAATAAAATATAGGAACATAGGAATTACCATAATCACAAATATAGTTTGATAATTGATCTAAACCATTTCTGTTCCCAAGAATAAGTATCACATAATTCAACTGAAGGCATACAACACCTTGATGCATCTCACTGTGCATCACAGGTTGGATGTCTTTTTGACCATAGCAGAAAATGACCTTATGCTCTGAAGCATAAGAATTCATACTTTATAAATTTATGCATATGTATACAATATATTAAAATAAAATATAGGTCATAATAGATACATAAGATGTACACTAAAATGGGCACTGAAAAATATGCCCAATTATGTTAGTACTTACAGCCAAATCCTGAACTAGTTTCTCCTCAAATGAATATTCCTCTGTTTCTATCCAATAGTTCTGATAGCCATGGAGGAAGAGGTTAATAGAACGGTGCCTGGGGGGTTGTGAAAGTGAGATCAAGAGGGGTAAAGGAACATAGTATAACAGCTCAGATGGTTAATGATTAGTAAGGATAAGTGTTTGTACAATTCTGATCCTCTGATTGGTCAGTGAAATGAAACACAAAACATAACTAACTTTCAATGACAAATCTGCACATATTTTTGATCTTTTTTTTTTTTTTTAATACACACACATGCATACACACAACTTTTTCTTCTGAAGGCTTCAAGAATGCTAATATACATTATGAGAGGAATTCTGTGATTGGTGAATTAATACAAGCATGGGAAAAATACACATTTTAAAAAATTGATAATAAGAGGGTAACATATACACATACTAAATGTAAATTGAATTTAATGGATTTAGCACACTGAGATGGCAGATGCTGGCCAAGAAGAACAAAATAATTATGAACTGCTTTCCAGCATGTTATATGTGCACAACCATTGCCTAACAACCTTCTTTTTTTCACTTACAAATGAATTAGAAACACATAAAAGCTCTACAAAAGAACAATTTTAGAAAACTCTTAGGTATATCGATTGATATTACACACTATTAACTAATTCAATTGGAAATTTTTCCACCCAAAATACAACTCATTGCAATACGACTACACATAATATTGGCCAAACTATTCTATTTTTGTATAGAATTTAAGGGAAAAAATATTCTGAGGTGCTGTACATGACATTCTGAAGGTTGTTTCACATAGCCTTTTCATTCACTTTTATCCTGCACCAATAACTATATAAACTGACTGTATTATACTATGGATTGCCTAGAGACATTATGCACATAAATTCTTATTTTATATGATATTGATATATAGTCAACTCTCTATACTCTCCTGCTGTCATGGGTGCCTTTTTATTATCAGTTTTCAAAAACTGACCAATCAGAATCTACTGTGAAAATTGTACAAAATTCATGTTTTATGGCAACAATAAATCATGGCTGGGAAGGAATAAGTGTGTGCGTAAGGAAGAGGCTCTCCACAAGTTACATTACCGTTAACTTGAGTATAAGCCTGTCATACTGAGTTTTTTCATGTACTTTTTCCAGCCAAACACGTTGAAAGGTGCTCAGGAAGAAATTGCTAATTTTGTGTCTGAAGAAAAGCATATAGGTTTTCAATGAAGAACTAACAATAAAAGTACAAGTTAAATTCAATAAAATAATCAGAAAGAATGTATTTGTTAACTCTGTATGAAATGTTGCCACGTATAACTTTGCTGTATCTATGTGTATATAACAGATGACAGACAATATGACAAATCATAAAAACTTTCTAAAGATAGCGAACACACATACAAGTATCTTCGAGAATGCATTTATCATATAAGGTACATTTTCCAAAGTCATTCATTAAACACAGAACAGAAGAATCAGTATTTCTAAACTTCAATGATGTTTTTTCCTTGAAAAATAAAATTGTTTTAAAATACAACTATTTCTTTTGTATTCTGAGGTAATTCTCAGAATATGGAGTATCTGGAGTAATTATAAAAGAGGTTAAAATAATTTTTCTGTGATTTAACAAACACCTGCACTTGAATGGATGTTTAAATTGCTGAAACATCCTATTGGAATTCCTAAAAAACGATACATATAAGAACGCATATTGGATAAAATTAGTTTTATATAGATTAACATTAAATTGTTTTGAAAGCCAGCTAAATCTCTAGAAAATTATCACAAGAATTCATTATTCATTGCAGACATCAACATTTTGTAGGTAAAAATCATAACCAGTTTGCTTACTGCCCTTTAAATATATAAACACATTTAGAACACCCCCAGTATAAAGCTAAAACTAAACTGAGGAAATATAAAGCAAACTTCATTTGAAATTGTGGTGCAAAGGGATATACATAGCTCTTAGAATTGATCACACTTCACTTAAAAAAAAATCCCTAGGTTTCAAAGATGTCTTAGCAACTTTATCAATTTAAATGACAAAGGTAGTTATATCTGCAATTAGGTGTGATAGCCTTATTTTCCTGTCAGAATCCTACGATTTATCTAGAAAAATGTGTCTATAAAATTAATGAAGTTTAAAACTTTGTTCTACATCTATCGAGGACTTCTTTTGCTCTTGCCTTTTTTGAAATATATTTTGAAATACAAAATAAATTGGTAAAAATTGTTTTATCAGAGTTTATTTTTAGAATCTGAAGAAAGAAATGACTGGACAGTTTTGCAGGTGTAAGCTCCACCACAGGATGTACCACAAAGCTTGAGAAGAACCAATCCCCGTTTTTACATTCCTAACCCATTTGAGCTCTTGGCATATTTTCCATCAACCCTGAGAATTCTAAATATATATTTTTAAGACAAAAATAAGATGAACTGTTTTTATCATTTGGATGCTCATATATATTCTACGCACTTTATATCCGTATTGTATTTATAAATAATTGTTTAAAAATGCTCCCAAAACTGTTATACTGAAATACCTACCACTTCATCTTGTTTTTCCAAAGACAACTTGTAAAAAACTCGTAAAAACAACATAGCCAATATTTCAAACCTAATTGGTTTGGATTCATGTTGTCTTCATGCCTTTTCATTTTTCTCTGTCTCTATAAGGACTGCCTGGTAGCAATGGGAAAGTTTAGAGAAGCTGCTATAATCTAGAACTGCTAGTTTTCACAATTGTTTCACTTTTAGAGTAGAATTTTTTGTCTTGTGCAAAACTAGCATTGTTGTCAGTACATTAGTGGCAAAGCTACCGATCCTTAGCTAACATTAAGCATGTAAATAAATCACTGCACAAAAATATTAAACAAAAGGTGAAAGAGCACAAACAAAGTTAAGAAGCAAATCTAATTAGTGATGTTCTTAGGCTCTATCTGAATATAAAGCAGATATATTGAAAAGGAACAGGGTAAAGGAAAGGACAACAAGCTGCATAGCATTAATACTTGGTTTAAAGCAGTAAATGGGCATAGGCACGGGATGCACTTTCTCAGACTTTGTGGTATCTACATTCAACTGAAGTAATAAGCCAAGCAAAACACATATCCAGAATCTCACTCTGCACTGTTCTGCCCCAGTGCCTGCTTTAATGCAACATTCTGACATAATATCTAAAGATTGCCTAATATAAGCATGGAGCATTCATGCAATAGAAAAGCCATACAAAAAAAAAAAAAAAAAGTGTTGTTGTTGTTGTTATAATGTTATAATAATAATAATACAAACACAGGAGATTAAAACACAACCAATCAGGTGCAAAAAAAAAAAAAAAAAAAAAAGAAGACAGAAACAGCAGTGACATCTTAACATAATTTTTACAGAAAACTTGGGGGAATACAGAGAGTAACAGCTGACAAAAATGAAGCATTTTCTTTCTGAGGCAGTGTAATTCCTATGGCCTTTTCCCCCCTGGTTAATTGTCTTGAGACAAGTATTTTGCTGCTGTGAGGAATTAGCTGATACCTAACCAACACTTATCTCTTAAGCTCTATCATATAAACAACTAGCAAACTTGTAGTTATACACACAAGTAGTTTCCACTTAGAAATGTAAACAAGTTATGGAAAAATAAATCTTTCAGCCATTTACCTGGGTAAGTTGTATAACGGTGCCATTCTAAAACAAGCAACAACAGCTCTTTTGCGTTGTTTTGACAGAAGTTTGTGCCAAACAGCTTTCTTTGATCTCAGTGGTTGTTCAACCTATGGGAAAATGCCTTTTAGTGCATACAATAGAAACTCTTCACCTTTTATCCAAAGGTTTCTTATTAGCCACTAATTAACATAGCTAACAAGTTAGAAAATGTCACAAAGTTCTACTTTATTTGGTTTTTTTTTGGGGTTTTTTTTGTTTTTTAAATAATTTGAAAAAATACTCTCTGGGCATTATTTACAGTACCGCTGAATTTATACAGAGAAGCTTGAGAATATCTCATGGATGGGGCTCCTTGATGTGAGTGTATTTATAGAGGCAAATATGTCCTGAATTTTCTCTGAATCAAAATTGAGGTACTTAGCAGATGTCATTTAAAACTTTGCATATATGCACATGGGTGTATGTGCATGCATGTGCAATAATTACTCTTTTCTGGAAATGTTAATAATGACACTCACTTAATTGGAAATTATTACTATAAGGTAATAACCTCATTCTAGTTTAAAACAAGCAGAGTATAGACATGTAAATTTATACCTGGTCCAGATGATACAGAGCAGCTGATATCCTCTGCACACGTTCCACATTTTTCTCAGGGTCAGGAGGCTCATCACTTTTCAGAATGTCTTTATATAGATTTAACTGCCATTTCACAGCTGGATCATCAGACTAAAAAGCAACATATTTCCTACTTAACATGCTGAATGAAGATAGTGAATTTGACTACCACCACTATCACTATTTGTCTTATAGAACCATATAGAACAACTGTGTAGGAAGAGACCTGAAAGCACAGGCTTTCAGGGCTTTTTAGAACCCAGTTCTAACCCACCTACTGTGGGCAGGGCTACCACCCACCAGCTCAGGCTGTCCAGGGCCCCATCCAACCTGATCTTGAACACCTCCAGAGATGGGGTACCCACAGATTCTCTTTGCAGCCTTTTCCACTGCCTCATGGCATAATGAAGAATATTATAGATGTACCCATTTTATCTGTCCCTTCTTGTCCAAATTAGCATTTGCTGGTTACTCAGAAAAGCAGCCTTAGATTCTGAACTCAGTTTCAAGTAAGGTTCTATGTTGTTATTTCATAAAATCAATAAAGTGCACAGAAACGTCTGTACCACGAATAAGGAAGCACATTTAGCACTGAGATTACTGGACTTCTGTAGTCAGTACAGTATAAAGCTGTTTTACCGATTTTATTAAAGACAGCTGGAATTTCAGTAGGTGAAGAGTCACAGCCAACAAAAGGCCAGCAGTTTGGGCTTTTTTGTAACACTCAGGAAGTAAATACCAGGAAACACATTAGAATACTTAGAGTGTCTAATTTAAATTTAGATAAGCTCAAATTTATAGCAACAAGACAGCCATTCTCTGCTAAAGAAAAATGAATTACTTGGATAATAGTGGGCACAATTTTTGAACATAACACATTTGACAATATATTCAGCAGCTAAACAGTAGGAATGTAAACGTGCTTGCAAACTGTTGAGAATCAAGATGACACTAGGTTTTCTTATTTCATGCATATCTTCTTAGATATACTATTTCCTTGTTAGAGTGGATTAATAGGAGTTTCATTTTATTTTCTTCTTGGATTGAGATGACTTAAGTAATTATAACATTAAAACTACCACTACCTCTTCCTTTACACTTGACTGTTTCTACAGGACTTCCTGAAACTTGAAAATACCAGCCAAAGCCATCAAGAAACCACTTAGTGCCATGAAAATATTATAAAGAAAAATGATAAAATGGTAATTTTTATAATAACTTTTCACTTTCTGTTTTTCAATACCAAGATCATAATAAACAATCACAATTTTCATGTTTAAAAGTGCTATCCCACACCTGCATCTTTAAGACAGATTTTTTTTATTATTATTACCTTTTCCTGCAAATGTAAGTTGTTACGTATATGCTCTTTGACTTCTTCATCAGTGTCCCTCTGTAGAAAGGTACAAGTATTTTTCAGTTTGTGATTATGATTCATCTTAAGACCATGCACATCAAACAGTTAGTGCTTTAATCCTGAAAAGTACATGCATTACCAGAAGGCTGAAGGGATGAAAGCTTTGTTTAATTGTGACCACAAAGCTATTGCTGTCAAGTGCCTGCTCCTCTGCTTCTCCTCATGAGTAAGTCCCAGGCAGGACTGAAGCCTGCCCTCTGCCTCTTGTTCTCTGGGATGAACAAACCAAGAGACCTCATACGTCTTGCCCTCCAGACCCTTCCCCATCTTTTTGCCCTCCTTTGAGCACTTCATAATAGTTTTGTATCCATAGTTCTATAGTTTATATCCAGAATACTTTTACATCCTTATACTGTTGAGCCCCAAACTGCACACATTACTTGAAGGTAATACTGCACCAATGCTGAGTATTGCAGGACAGTCATTTCTTTTGATTAGTTAGCTCTACTGTGCTTAATGTACCCCAGAATAAGGTTGGCCCTTGTGGTTGCCAAGACACATTGTTCGTTCATATTGAACTTACCATCACCCAAAAGCCCTAGGTCCCTTTCTGCAAGGCTGCACTCTAGTCACTTGTCCACTTGGTACATGTATATCTAAGTGTGCATTGTATAGAGATGGAAAACAACATAGAAATAATGGTAGCTGTCTCCGCACACCACTTTGCTTCACAGTTCTTCACAATTAGAAGCTGTACTTGCTTGCAGTGCATTGACAGTTTTACTATATTAACTGCTTAGGTATTTACGTCTCAGGTTATTAAAGTTCTTTTTCCAAAGTTAATAATTATTACAATTATTACTTACATGGCTGTATCTAGTCTTAGCCAAGGAAATGAGCTCTTGATCTCCCGGAGTACACATATTCAAGCCAATAGGAAGCATCTTTTTAAGTGCAGCTACAATCAGGGATGTTTGTATGGAGTACAAATCCCCCCTGCGTTTTGATTTCTTTCTCTCTTGATCTTGTCCTCCAGACTGTAATAAAATATATTAAAATTAAATAAATAACAGAAAAGTAAATGGATGTAATTATTCTCCAACCACACACTTTTTCAATACGTTCTTCCCCTAATGGTCCAAGGAAACTGTGTTCCCAATGTAATGTATACATTTAATTAAAAATGCTGCATTAGAGGAAGAGCATACAGTCTTCAGTAGGAAATGTAAAGGAATACTTTTTATGTGTGCAGAAATCACAGTAAAGGTAATATTTCAATGGTAGCAACATAGTTTTTTATTGCATTCATGTATATGAATCTATCTATATTTTCTGTACTTTTCCTCTCAAACCAAAAACAACTTTAGAGTTAAAAGCTGGGTCACTGGGGACAACATTATTTTGCAAAACTATAGAGACAAATTCAAGATGCTTATATTTTTCTTAGAAACTTTCATAAAGATACAGACAAGTAGGGTCTGAATGAATGAATACTGTCTGATTTGCCTCAAATGAAAAATACTGCTATCTAAACGACTTTGATTCAATGTAATAAAATGCCAATGAAACAATGCCTCTGGGAAAAGCACTGTCCTTTGTATTTGGTTAATATAAGTAAATCTGGAATGGAAAGTGAATCCTTTTTACAGCTTTGCAGATCATGAATAATAGGAAAAGGAAAACAAAGAGACACAGAAGTAAACACAAAACAGAATAACATTTGTCTAATGTTCTTACAATAGACAGTGTACAACGATATTTCACACAACTTTTAGTTTCTAAGACAGAAAACCAAAATCTTTATAACAGATCCATATATTTAATGAACATATGGTAAACAAAAACAACATAAAAATAGCCCAGTTCTGAATTTTGTGCCTAGATTAAACTCCTACTACACATAAGGGGAGTTTTGCCTAAGACAAGATTTCAGGACTAGGCCTCCAGGCAGATAAAACACTACAAAACAGCGAATGCTTGCATTTAACCCTCCACATCCTTTTCCCTCTGTCAATTAAATTTTACTGGCTACTGTTTGCTTGTTATATTGTGTTCCAAAGAAGGATACAGCAGAATTTATTGCAATTAATATTTATCAATTATTACCACACTATTATCACAATAATCACTGAAAGGAAAAAGGTAGCCGTGCATAATCTACTCAGTGGTAAATTTTGGCATGTTCTGTCTTCTAGACGGTGAATCCCTTTGTATGCAGCTGGTGTTGAGATTATTTTGCAGGTCAGAGGGAACTCACAAGGGATGTGGCTTCCTTTCTTAAGGAACTAGCAATTGCAAGAGAGTACTCTGCCTCAAAGCTTTGCTTTAAAAGTGTGGAAGTGCCTTAGAAAAAGCAATGATGTAATGGCATTATTTGTACTCTACATTGACAGCAGACAAACAAATCCCACAATGTATCACTATATCCAGTGGCGTCACTATGCATCTTAAATTAGGAATACCAAAATATACACATGTATATATTAAATTAAAAAAAAAAAAAAAGGGAAAAGAAGGACCTTTTTTTTTTTTTTTTTTTCCTTTCATTTTTATGCCTGGGGACATTTTACGTATCTAATTTTCCTTTTCCTTATTTTTGTTTGAGATTAATAACTGGGTATGAAGAAGATAGGTGAAAAAAAAAAAAAACCTTGAATGTTTTAATACATGAAAAAAAAAATCCATTCTGCCTTTGCTGTCATATTCTGCTGTCTGTTTGCAAATCTTTCCAATAAATGTGTAAGTAGAGTCACAAAGAGAATAACAATAAAGTTATGGGACAGTTTGACAAAAACCAAGATCAGAATCAGGACTATTTACCACAATGGCTCGATTTTAACTTAGGCTTCCAGTTGAGTTAATTAAGAACACTTTAAAACACCATCAAGGCTTCTGCTTCTCAGGGCATACTGTGAAGGGAAAGATGAAAGGGGAAGCCATTCCAACAGATGCTAAGGGATCCACTTTACTTTTGATTATGCATCATTAATGAAGAGCACATCATAAGCTGAAAAGTATTCATCTGTATTATAAAATTTTATTTAAAAATAAATGATGCAAAGATGAGCTATGGTTCATTAGAGACTAAGGAAATCTTGAATACAAGGATTACTCAAAAGTATCCTCACACCTCATGTGATTACTTCTCTGAAAGAGTGGTCAGGCACTGAAATGGGCTGCCCAGGGAGGTGGTGGAGTCACCGACCCTGGAGGTGCTCAAGGAAACTTTGGACGTTGTGCTGAGGGACGTGGTTTAGTGAGAACTATTGGTAATGGGTGGATGGTTGGGCTGGGTGACCCTGTGGGTCTTTTCCAACCTCGGTGATTCTATGATTACGAAGAATTATTTTAATTCTGGCAAAAGGTATTTGAACTCTGTATCTAATTCAACCTAATTCATTCTAATGCAATCCTCTACTCATCTGCAGACATGGTAGAAGTTATAGCATGTCTCTCCCACATATTTTTCTTGAATATCATAAGCCAAATATGTTTCTGATGACTCTACTTAAGCATCATTTTTACAATGTCTGCTTCAATATATTGGGGAAAAAAAAATAATGAAAACCAAACCAAAACCAAAACAGAATGCAGAAAGACAGCAGAGGGGGAATGTACATCTAAATTAAAAAGTGTAACTTTGCTACATTTTATAGTAAATAAATATCTGGGTGTTCTAAAGGGAATTTCAGCTGCTCTGGTCAAATATTGCCACTTTAACTCTGAAATAATGTATGGGACTGGAGCCTTCAAATTTGTGACGCCACTGCTATGATCAATGGAAAGAATGCTTGGAGCCTGATCATCTCTAAAGCTAAAACAAAGACACATCATGCACTTTGACCTGTACCTTTACTTGCATGGCCTGTATGAAAGAAAAATAAAGGGAAAAACATAAGTAAAAGAGATGAAAAGATGATAATTTACAGGTTAGTAATAAAGTTATTCAGTTCTACTAGGACAATAAATATTGTAAATTTGTTGCTAAAAATAAACAAACTGTGCATGTATAATCAAATGAGGCCTTGATGAAATAATTTTTATTCACCTTAATTGTTAATAAATGTTGAATTTCTAAATTTATCTTGCTATTCAGCATGACATTATACGCTAACATTTGCACATCTAATAATTAAGCATAACAATATGGAATCATTGCATCTTTTCCCAGTACTCTTGAAAAGAGCCATGTTGTTGGAGTTCTAGATAATACAATAATGAAAAATATTCCACCTATATTTCATCTTTTCTACCTCCTCCCACAAACACCTCTGTGAAGATGCGACATTTCATTTATGTACACATTTTTTCCACTGTGTAACATGTTACTGTCTTGTAGATAGCCTGAGAGAAAACTTGAATTAAGCTCATATCTCTCAGCAATACCCATTTTGAGATCACTTTTTTAAACTTAGCTGTAAGTCATACATACACTTTTTTTCGCTGTGTTATGTTAATAACATACATATATACAGTTAAATAAACCATGTATTCTCACCTACAGCTAGGTTATCACTGTGTCTTGTAATCTCAGAAAGATAACAAGACTATGTTGTTACAGTAAAACAGCACAAAAATTCAAATGTTATGTAAAAGAATCCTTGACTGGGTATGGGGAAATACTATAGGAAACTTTTAGTTTAAAAACAAAAATAACAACTCATAAAACCAAACAAGTTTCCTTTTTGGCTTCAAACTTCGACGTCAAGCTATTATTAAAATCTCTTTTATATTCCACTTTTTTATGTCACATAATAAAGAAGACCACCTGCAAGTGAAGAATGACAGACTAATAATCAAATAAAGTGTTTAACATCTTAAAATTTTCAAAACTATACTCAGAAAAATAAATTTTAACTGAAAATGCGTGAAATATGTAGATTCTACACAGACATTGCTCACCAGATACATACTAAATGTAAGTAAAAACAAGATATTAATTTCATTTATTTGAAATGACCATGAATGTAATCCGCTCACAATCTATAACGGTATAACTAAAGGAAACGTTCTCAAAGAATAGATCTCAAATTCTTGCAGAAAACACTAATGTGAAATTCTCCAGTAATCACAAATTTGCAGATAACATGCGTTGCATATTACAAATGGGCACAATCACAATGCTGTTTCATATATAAACTTGAATTATTTGACACCCTCAGACTTCTATAATAGGCCTATCCAAAGACTTCTTAAAAATAGATACAAATTAATAGTGAGTGAAGGTTGATAAAATAAAAGTTCATTAGGAAATCCAAGTATTCAGTAACTGAAGTATATCCAGCCACACATTCATTTAAGATTCCAAAGCTTACACATAAAAATTGCCAACATATGTATTATACATTTACTATGTAGAAGTGAACGTCAACATTTAGTCCTCCATCCCAATTAACTATAAGATACTATAGGGAATTATTACAACTTAATAAAAATGCCATTTTATCCAGAAATCCACGAAAACTTTGAAAAAACACAAAAAGCAACCAAATAAACAGGTTAGCGGCTGAAAAGAATGTGTTCAAATTCTCTATTTCAACACTTATTTCAATGCAGTCTGTTACCAGTCCTTCTCAGACTGAAAGTTCTCTAACTTACCATTCCCCTCCGAGCACTCTGCTGCCATTTTTTTTAGAAAAGAAAGATTAAAAAACTTTCTCAGCTGTTATTATGTTTGAGAAAATATTAACAATTTAGTATAATGAAAACACAATGGTACTTTACCCTTTTTAAAATTTTATTTTAATTGCGCACCACTGTTATTAGCTTTGGAAAAATAACTAATTTGTAATACTAATTTGTTTACTCACTGCATTTTTTTTCTGCATGTGGCATATGAAGATATAGAACCTTCCATGCATGATATATCCTATATTACTAACATTACAGTATCCTAAATCTTAAAAAACTTGTTAGGTCTCTGCTGTAAGGCAGACTTGCTTAAAGCAGCCTGAGATCGGCAGAAATCCTTTCTCCTTTAAGAGGCTAAACTGTTGTTTCTTGGGCTGATTGCCATTACCAAAATTCATTTATCTATACATTCTCATGCTAGATAAACACCTTATATAATTGCAGTATTAGACATAATGTGAGCAAAGAGGAACTGCTAATAAGGGGAAAGTGCTAATTGTTCTGTTGTCATACACAAAGTAGTAACTTTCTGAACTGTCAGTATTCAAGCAGAGAATTATAAAATATACTATTCCTCTAACATAATGTGTACTTTTGATTACCCTATGAAAATATCAGTAAGTAACAAATCTTCTAGCATATCCTGAAGTTAGGGTACTTAAGCTATTTTCTTGCTCATTCTAAATTCCAGAGTCTTAAAAAAATAATTCAGATCTAAATGTGTGTATTAATAAATGCACTGGTGCTTAGAACACTTTCATGACATATTATAAAAAGTTATCAATTTCCTGATTAGAAACCATATATATAAAACCAATACAACATACCTAAATGATATCTCATGTATTGTACAGTGGCATTTACATCATTATGAAAAAAAATGCCTAAATGATCAATTGTTCTGCAATCACTCCCGCAGCTATGCTACCATTTTAGCAAAATACCAGTCTGAATAATATTGTGTTCTATTTCTCTCCCTATATTAGCATATATAGGGAGCAGTTATATTATTATATTTATTATTATTATGATATAATATATTATTATTATATTAGCAATAACCATGTGTAACATCCTTGAACTCCAAGATTTTACATTAGTATACTTATAAAAATTTATACGCATGTAAAAAAATGTATAATCTCCCATATCTATACCCACACAAAGAAAAGCACATTTACACAGGCATCTAAATCTATATGTATAAAAATATACTACTTAAAATATACAGAACAGGTATTTGAATATCTGATCTCAAAACCAAACCCTTTCAAATATGGGTTATACAGAGTCTTGATGCTGTATTCCTCTGATTTTTTCAAAATCAAAACATTATGAGGGATATTTAACTGTTTTGTTGGGTTTTTTTGCTGATTTGTTTAGTCATTTCTGCCATACCAGACTGATTGACAGTTTATGTCATGTTACCAATACTGCTGAGAAACTTAATTTAGATTGAATATTAATTATCTGATTCTAATTTTCTAATTTAGAATGAACTGAAATTTAAAAATTACATCTCATTTTTATCTCCTCAGACCAATTCTAACATAAAAATGTCAAAATACATGTATTATATGTATACTTAAGTGCCATATTACAGTTTGGTGTTAGCATGTGATTAACATCACATAGCCTGGAATTTGCCTACTAGCCTCTCTAGTGAGGATTAGACAGATACCTCAATTCTAGCTCACAGTTCCTTGGAGCTGTATCTTGAAAACAAGAAAATGAATTAAATATTTGCTCAAATACAGAATACATAGTTTGAGAGCTGCTGTTCAGTGTCATTTATGATCTAACAATGAGAAGAAGATATGTTTAGTTGTAAATTTTTCAACGTTTGCCTGAACTGGGTTTCAAAATGTAGAAAAAAAGCAAAGAGAAAAACTTTCAAGAGAATTTTTAAAAATTCAATGAGACGTTTTTTCTGGCTTTGTATTATATAAAGTTGGACTTACGTGTTAACAAAGTTACATACAGAAGCAAAATATACAGAAATACAAAACAATACAACTTACTCCTTCTCTGGAATACTTTCATAAGAGGATTTCTTTAAGCACATTATAAATATGAATAAAATAAAAGGTTCTTCACTATGGTTACCAATACTAATTTGGAATTAGTTTTCAACTGACTTGTGAATCTTGTTATGAGTAAGGTAGTCTTCCTCAGCTAATGTCAGAGACACTTTTCACCTTGGCATTTTCTCTATTATGAAGGTAGCAAACTCATTTTCCCATCATCATGCCAGCATCTTATCATATTGCAAATGAGTAAAAAAGAAATGAATGTGGTCATTAATAAGAAACAAGAAAATCAGTGCACGTATGGCACCCCATATGTGTGAATACTTATATGCAAATACAGCACTCCTCCCATCAGAGCTGATAGAACAATACTGAAATTCACAAGAAAAAGTTCAGGCAGTCAATAGTTCTTCACTTATTTTACAAAATATTCTGTTTTTATTTTTTTAATGGACCAATGACCTATATTACAACCTGTGTTCTCTTATATGTGTATCTACTTCAAATCAATTTCTATGTTCTAATCTTCTGTCTTTGAAAATGTAGCAGATATTTAATAAATAACTGTAAGACACTTAACCTATATTGTGCATATCTGTTTCCAAGTCTGTCATCTATAAGCAACATTATTTTTTGCTTCTTCTATCAGCCGAGAAGCAGCAATCTAAGCAGATTTTTATAGACTTCTAATACATTCAGTGTATGGTGAAAAATTGAATTGATCCAAAAACTGTTATTAACTTACTTTAGACATCTTGCTTTTGGTATCTCCTGTTAAAAATGCCAAATTGTTGATTTCATTCTGAATGACAAAATTTTGTTCTTCTCTTTTGAAATTCTATAAATAAACAAATGAACAAATAACTACCAATTCCTTTCATCCGCATGTACTTCATTTAGATTTAAGGATATAACGAATTGGGGAGAAAAGAATACATCTTATCTTACATGTGATTTGCACCACAGGATAAAAACTTCAGCTACCATTCGAAACAGTTCATCAGAATCTGCATCTGGTTTCTTTAGCCAGTTTGCTCTGAAAGAAAATAAGAAGTTTAAAATGAGGATCTTAATAATAGATATTGCTCTGTTTAAGAGATTGGGTCACTTTATGTAGTTAATCATAGAACTTAACAACAATCACTTCAATTTTCCATTCCCACAGCCACAGAGATCATTTTTTTTGGCAGCTTAACTAATTTCCAACAAAAACCCTAGGTCTTAAATACTTATTTTTGCCTGCCAACCTCCCCCCTGGTGACAACACGGTTTTGTGCATTGTATGAACAGAATTAGAAAACAAACCTTGCTGAAATCTCTCTTCTTCTTTTTTTCCTTTTCTTTTTTTCCATTTCATACTAAAACTTTTCTTTTTAATCAAAACTTTGTGTTGATTGAAAATATAACGCCAAAATGGGGTGACGATGAAGAGTTAAAGGATTTGAATGAGTGAATAGAACTGTAAGGAGTGTCTGCTTTAATGTTTTTTGTTTCTACTCCACAAACTAATACAAGTTCATTCCGGATCTGCTTGCACACAGATGCTCAGAGAACCTGGGCAAGTTAACTAACAGATGCAGCTCTCTCTAAGTTAAAGAGCACTAATGTGCCCATAAATACATGGGCATCTTTCAGCCTCCATGACAGGAATTACTACATTATAATACCCTCATTAACTCCATCCTCATCCAACTCTGTTGCTTGGTTTCCAGACAGCCAAGTGAAGTCTGTGTTTTTAAAAATTAAGTGTTCCATTGTCAACAAGGTCTGAATTAGTAAAGTCTAGTTCATCTAGAATTACTAAATAATTTTTAGTGCAAATTAGTTCACAGCATGAATGAACAAGCCTGTAATTAATAATGCTCCTAACTATCCTGTTATGTACTAGCACCTAGAAAAATGTAAGTGAATACTGATTGTGTACTTTAGAACAGCGTTGTTAAGGATAGTATTAAGATACTGTAGATACTTAGATAATACAGATATTTCAGGTACTCTTCTGAAGAGAATCTTGGGGGCATGTTCTGGGGCAAAGAAGAGAGAAAGCATAGACACAGAATAAACTTTGAGTAAATTGTTGAGTAGAAAATCTTCTAGTCAGCCCAAAGGCAGTATTATCCAGATGCTTTTATCACCTTCTTAAAAAAAGATATACACAAAAGAAGAATGTCTTTGTGGCATTATCTATAAATGCAGTGATTTAATTGAAGCAAAATAACTTTTTGCCCCTTTGTTGTTTAAGAATTTTAGCCATGCTTTTGTTTCTGAGAGGCATACTCTTGTGTAATAACATTGAGTTGTTTAATTGTTGAGTTCAGTTATTAGTTTACCTGTTGTTGTCTACATAACGTATCAGCATTGGATAGAAGGCATAGAGGTCTCTACAGAGAACAGCAAACTCATCGAGAATAAGTAGCTCAGCTTCTTGAGTGTCACTTTTACTGTCTGCTCTCAGTTGCTCCTCTTCCATCACAATCTTTATAGCTTTCTTCTTCAATTTCTCCAGTGTTGGAATAAAGTGAGTTTTCAGCAGATCAGGTCTGGCTTTGCTGATGATAGGTTGAGCATAAACTATACATAAAAATATATTTGATCTTATGATTAATATACAATTGACACTTCTAATTGTATTAAATTGAATCCTCTGTAGTTACAGAAAACCAAGGTCATAGTGCTCCATGTATTTGTAAAGCACAGTGAAACTATTAATTAAATTATGAATACAGCTTTCTCAACCAGGTGTACTGAGAGATTAAAAGCCAGTTACTGGGAATTCAGATTATGTATTTGAGAATGATGTCACAGAATCATAGAATATCTTAATTTGGAAGGGATAATCATGTCCAACTCCTGACTGTATGCGTACGCCCTCTCTGCCTTCCCCTCCCACCCCCAAAATACTTTCTGTGGGTGTTGTTCAAATCATTCTTGAACTCCATCAGGCTTTGTGCCATGACCATTGCCCTTGGAAGCCTGTTCCAGTGCTTGATTACTTTCTGATGAAGAACATTTTCCTTACACCAACCTGATTCTCCCCAGATGCAGCTTCACGCTATTTTCTGTCACTGTCACAGAATCATAGATCCCTGAGATCAGATCAGAGATCCGATGCCCCTTTGCTCCCCTCATAAAGAAGCTGTAAGGCTGTTAAGAGGGTTCCCTTTGGTCTTCTTTGAGCTGAACAAACCAAGAGACCTCATCTGATCCTCATACGTCTTGCTTCCAGGCCCTTCACCATCTTTGTAGCCCTCTTTCGGATGCTCTCTACTAGCCTTGAGTC
Organism: Chrysolophus pictus; assembly: GCA_037305975.1. Taxonomy (NCBI): domain Eukaryota; kingdom Metazoa; phylum Chordata; class Aves; order Galliformes; family Phasianidae; genus Chrysolophus; species Chrysolophus pictus. Next base: position 30,438,650 of record CM074580.1, read on the forward strand.
CTTCATATATTGTGGTGTCCAAAACTGCACACAGTGCTGCACCAGCACAGAGAAGACTAGGATAATCCCTCAACTAACAGTGCTGTGCTTGATGTGATACACCCCCAGGGTAATTTTGGCTACCAGGGCAATTTAACTACCATTGTTTTGGCAAGTCACATATCTCTAACCTGGTCAAAGTCTCAATATAATTGAGATTAAGACAAAGAGTCCTCAATAAAAAAGGTGTTTTGTTGTTGTTGTTGCTTTTGTTTTCTTGAGGGGAGGGTGTGTGTGAATGGCTTGCATACAAAGTTTAAAATGTACACAAAAAAGTTCCTCCTTTGACTAAAGCAAGCTAAAATGCTAATAATATAATGTAGCTCACTAGAGTAAAAAAATTTTGCAAGACTTACACTCTCTCTTCTTACTGTGAGGCTATAGTTCATACATAAAAATAATATTAATCTTTAAAAAAATAAGAGTTCTTATTGTTCCTTATCTACTTTTTACCTAACCATCCTTCTATTTTTTATTTTAAAAAATATTATATAATGGGGCAATATGGTAAATTGTAATTCAGTAATTACATATTATTGAATACAAATACTCTTTAGAAATATTGACAGTACCTGCAATTCTTTTCATCCAAGATGCTTCATCTATTCCCAGATTGTTGTTAATGATTTTCAGAATATTTCCCAGAACGATGCTCAGATGCTCAGATGTTATCATCGTACAGCAAGGCCCAGCACTTTCAGGAACGCTCTCAGACCCTCGTTCCCACCAGTAGGACAAATAATTGCACAGCATGGGTAAGATAACCTCAATTACATGAGGCATTTCAGTATACCTTGCTCCAGACTCTGCTAAATTATTAATTTCCTTTATTAGTCCATCTAGCTGAGGGATCTCTGGACACATCTCTTCTACTGTATCAGGCATACCTAAAACTGCAAGCAGAAAAGGAAAGGGTAGAATATGAAAAGGTTAATTAACAAAACACAGGGGGGACATCTGCATTCATTTATGTTTAAATCCAAAGTACAAATAACAGTTTTGCTCTATTTCAGCATACAAACCAGTTTTGAGTAAAATAGCTAACAGTTTAAGGTTATGGGTAAAATTAAAACTCAAATATGCCTTGTTTACAAGTTCTGCACACATTTGTCTCCCACTTGAGATAGATATTGAAATCTGTCAAGACTAAGTGGAATAGAAGCATGTGAAGAAAAATTGTGTAAAAAGACACCTGTTCCTTAATGTTTCATGGAATCAGAGTCACATTCTGTCAGAACTTCCCTATGTAGAACTGCATTAGAGTACTGGTAAGACAACTAAGCAGGAATGATATTTTTCCTGTTCACATAAATTAAAAAAAAAAAAGACGTCTGCTAGAGGAAAGAGAATATTAACAGTCTTAACAAAACAGGGCAAGGCTAAAATGACAAGTAATCTTATAGCAGTAATAGGAGTTTTCTCCTAAAAAAATAATCATTGTAACTTGTTTCTAATGTTTGGATAGGAGTAAATAGCTTTCCTCCTGTCCTTCCCCCACTGAGGAAAAGTACTCACTTGCTCTTTCTCTTGCACTTTTTGTGTTGAAGACAGACAGTGGGTTGTAGTGGTTGAGAGAAGGTTCAAGGAATGCTACTGGAATGGCTGCTGCAAGAGATGCTAAGCACTCACCAAGTGCAGGACGTTGCCTGTATATGACAGATACTAAAAGTTACCAGAGAAGAAAAGATTTTCACTAGGCTTCCCGTTTCTAGCATATGTTATAGAACTGCTGTAACATTTATTGCTAACATAGCTTATCATTCTAATACAGAAATTATTTTGACAATTTTGAAAAATTTTATGTCTCACATAAACAAAATTTACTGGTGCAGGAACCAGCTGAAAATAAATCTCAGCACAAAAATAAATCTAATCAAGACACACTACCAACAACAAAACATCATCATCATATAGCTGCATAAAAACTATTTACTAGAAAAAAAAAAAAAAAGAGAAAGGGGTGGAAATGTATAGATGAGGGTGCCTGAGAAATAAGTTAGTTCCTTTCAGCAGAAGACTTACACTCGCTTAAAACTGAAGCTAAATTATTCTGAAGTTCTGGAGCAACGTTTATACAAGATTTTGTTACATATGATATACAAATTGCTTAAATATAACACTTTTCATCTTTATTATATATATATATTTGTATGTGTGTGTGTGGAATAGCCATGAAAACTGAAAATTCTTAGTGCTGTTTAGCTAGAGATGTTCTGAGGGACAATAGCATAAAGTAATTTTTGTAAGCATATGTTTATATAGAGATATACCAAATGGAACGAGTCACTACATTATTCAACTTGAACGAATAACATGCCTTTTAAGATTCTTTCATTTCAAAAACACATTCCTTGTTATCTTACCTGAAGTTAAAGAAAAAATGGCATTTCAATCCTAAAGCTGAGCACTGCTTAATTTCAGTAACAGTTTGTCAGCTCAACAACTCACACAGTTTTACTGAAATACTGAGCAGTGTGTTTGAAATCCTGTTACCCACCTAGACACTGATATTTGCCTACAACCTTATTTTAAGGTTCTGAGTGAGTCTAGTGAAAGTTTAGGAGAGTAACTCATTTCCTGAGATATATCTGATCTGAGACTCTTCTAAGAAGGCAACTGGCACGATTCTACACCCATATCTAATGCAACTGTCCTGTGTTTGTGGCCAATGAAGTAGAGGGCTGTGCTGTGAGCTCTTCCTATCTAAAAGCAACTTAAACACAGTAATCTTTTAATTCCTGTGAGATCACTGTCCTCTCATTACCATTGCTACCACAAGCTATTAAATGAGATATGGTTTAGTAGCTTGTGGTAGCAATGGTAGTGGGAGGATGGTTGGACTAGATGATCTTGTAGGTCCTTTCCAACCTTGTTATTCTATGATTCTATGATCACCCTAACTCCTAGTTACAGTAGGAGTGAGGCACTACCTGTCTTGCCCACAAGATCTGTGTCAAAGAGTATTTAAGATTTTGAAGTCAAGAAGGAAAAAGAGCCCAGTTTTGTAATGTGTGATTGAATGTGTGCACATATCTGAGAATATCTTTTTCACACAGGAACACGCATGCAGGGTGGAGAGAAAGAATTGTCCTGCAGAAAGTCCTTGCATTTTGCATGAAAGAATTGCTAAATAAACTCTGGAGAGAAGGAAGTGAAGACCAGCAATATTAGGTAAATGTTCTCCTAACTGGACTATAGAGCTGAATTTTCTTGGTGTCTCTCAGAGTCTGTGAATTTTAAACTTTTGATTATATGATCATGTAGAGTACCTAAACAAAAGCTTTCAGAAGCATAAGGAAGGGTCAGTGGTTACATCCGCTTCTGTCTTGTGACAGACCAGCTGTTAGGGTCCCCTTTTTTGAAGCAGTACCTATGGATATAGGCTTCTTCTAATGGAAGAAGTTCTAAAATCCCAGTTTTGGAGCATATCATAGCCACTAGATATTTCAAAATTTAATACAGTTTAAAAAATGCAAGTAACTTGGTAAATGAGTTTCCTTTGTAAAGTTAAAGGCTGTCAGAAGCTCTACCTGTGCTAAGGATTTTATGATCTAGACACATATTCTGAGAACTCTATTCAGAGTAATACTTGAGACAGACATTAATTACTTGACCTACTTATGACAGCAACATGTCTGGTAACATGCAGTAACCAAACTTTGGGAAGCTTAATAATGGCCCATGGAAAAAATTAGCTTTCACTATAGTTAAACTAAAGACCCTGAAGATAAACCACAATATGCAGGAGGAGTTGTTCAGCTTTTGCTCAGTCAAGCATTTCTTTGTGTAGAACTGAACTCTAAGATACAGGCAACTACATTAAACCTAAATTGAATATTAAACATTTTCAAACTGTTTCTGATTCACTTTTCATTCAAACTGCTTTAGTACATTAGGAATATGTTCCTAATTAAAAAAAAGATTGTCACGTGCTGAGTTTTTCACTCAATACCTTTCAACATAGATGTTCTTCCCAGTCCCAAGGGAATAGAGGCTACAAAGAATTCTGTAACATGAAACTTGTACATCACCCACTAGAGAAAAATAAGAAGCAGATAATAAGTATTTATTCAGCTAAACACTACTTTCTAAATATAAAAACAATGACAGGTTATCAAATATGCCAAGAGGCCAGCAGATATTTGTTAATAAAATTACAGATTATGCAGATTATCACGTTTGTAGAATATAATTTCAATCTAAACCACGGCAGTCTATGAGCATAACCTCTAGGAATGTAATCTAGAGCCTCCCCACCTTCTTGAAGCTTTTTCATTGCTTTCCACCTTTCAATCATCTTCAGGTCTGGAGCTGTGGTCTTAAATACATACAAAAAACTTTGGAACAACATATTGTTGCATCTCAAGAAATTTTAAAACTAAAAGAAAAAAATCAAGGAAACCTGAAAATAAAATAATGAAGAAAAAAATGTTTTTCCAACGTACAGAAACAAAACCACAAGGAATAAAAATGAAAGCTGTCTCCTTCAATCAGATAAGGCAAAAAAATGTAACAAAATTAAGCAAACTTTTCTTCTGTGGGAACCTTGAGTCGTTAATTGTTAAAAAGGTGTTTGTATTATTGTAACATAACAAACTTCAAAATTAAATAAAATACTTACAAAGTAAATCAACTCCAAAATGATACTGTGAAATATGCTCAAAAATTGACGTCAAGACAGGTAGCAACGCTACTGTAGTATAATTGATATTCTGTGAAACACCTTTGATTTGTGTTCGTGAATGGGTAAATTTTCCAAGTTTAAGATTTTCTGAAGTTTTTTCCAGATCTTCAGCTGCATTTTCAAAAAAAGCACGTAGTCCAGCTTTAACTAGCTCAGATCCTGATTTCATAACAGTTCTGAAAAATAACAAGGGAAAAATGTAACTGTCCCTGAAAACCTCTGCTATGTCTATACAGTTCATAATTGTTATGAAAATTTACAACTTACCGAGTGTCCAGAGACTGAGCTAAGATGTGCAGGCAGCTCACCATTGTTGTAGAATCACTACCTGTTTAGAGAGAGAGAGACTGTGAGAGTACAATAACACAGAGAATGTAGATTTGGAATCTACTGATCCCAAATATCACTATTGAAAATATACAAGCTAAATAAGACATGGAATACATCTCCTGCCCCATGTCACTGCATGGAGAGTTACAACTGGTTCCAAAACTTTTTGTACTTTTGTACTTGTATAAAAAGAGTGAAAAGAGTAATTAAAGTCTACTTAGGTTTCATTTTTATCACTTGACTCTGCAGTATTCCAACCTTTGTATCTTGTGGTGTCTACATTTCTTTCTTAGTTTTCTTACCATTACCTTTGAAACAGGTATTTTTTACCCCTTAAAATCCCCCTAGCCTAACAAGAAATTAACCCATCAGATTCAACAGTCAGATGATGGAAATCAAATCAGGTAGTGTATGATGAGTCTTGAAAAGCAAACAAGAAGCAACGACAAAAGCATGAGATTTTAGAAGTAACTGTTGGATATTCTTCAAATTTTTAACTTTATCAAGATCTTCCTTAACAACTTACCAAAAATTGAGATCCTATGTCTAACAAGAGCAGCTAGTTTGCAGAACAGGCTAAAGTAGAAAAGAAGAGAAAACAGCAAGACAAGACAAAGATTAAGATTTGTTTAGAGAATACTAAGAATATGAAAGAAAAAACATATGATTTGTGGAAGGTGTACTTAGAATCACACATGATGATAGTAGTCAGTAAAATAACTGCATTAAGCAGTACAATCATAGAAGCTTCTGCATTCTCTAATTTTCTAAGCTTCTCTAATTATGAAATGACTTGAGGCATTAAATTTACTTATAGAAGTTTCCAACAATTATGTAATATGTGGTTGAGTCGTTCTTTATGTCTAGGAATTATTTCGGAGTAAGAAATTTTGATAAGAAAAATTGAGCAGCATTTTCTTATTTCATATTTTGTGGGAAACTAATGTTACAACTCTTCTAAGAAATTCAAACAATTTGAGAAGTTATTCTTTGACAATATTTTGCCAACTGTGTTTGTCCACTGCTCATTATGAGATTAATCCTGAAATATAGATTTCTAGCAAGTATGTCAGGAGCTTGGTATGTCCGACTTATCTATCAAAACAATAGGATAATTAAGATAAAGGGCTACCTTAACTTCTAAAACTAAAGACAGCTTGGCAGACTTTTTTTATTGTCTGTGATATACTTTACAAATGAGATTAGAATATAAAAAATAAAGCAAACATTCCTCAGAAACTGATGTGTTCTTTTAATAAGAATAACAAGAGATTGTTATTGTGATCTTTGAAATAGGAAGAAAAAAACTATACTTCCTTTAAAATACTGATAGCTAATTTTCTCAACTAAGAATGGAAAAGAATTCTGAGATATTTCTAAATTTCTAATGTTAGACATCTAACTTCTTTCACACGCCTTTAAGAAGACGTTTCGCAAAAGACTTAATATCTCTCTGGCTTTATAAATCTGACCTGAGTGATGTTAGGGAAGTCATAGGATCATTCACAGACTGATATTAAACAAAATGAAATTAAAATTATATCCTCCTAAACCTGAGCCACTTCACCAGCTACTGGAGGACCATCTTGTACTCTTGCATAAAATATACCTGACAGCTCAGTGAAACAGTATATTAGGAATGCTGTTATGTGAAGCTGCTATATAAAAACTAAAACTAAAAAATAAAGAAGATGACAGTAAATAAATTGTAAGAATAATTTAGGAAAAAAAAAAGCATGTTGGAAGATAAATGGAAGCATGGAGCCTAGTAAGTTCAGTTCTAGGCTTGGACTTATGTAACCACAAGCAAATAAACTTTATTTTCAAAATCTGTATGTTCTGAAGAAAAGTGATCAGTGCTGTCCAGTGGAGTGAAGGTAAGCAAAAGAAATTTGACAAACTGACAATTAAAGTAAGAAAGCTTAAGAGTAAAACAGTTTGAAGATTATAATACAAAATCTCCCACAGAAAATAACCTGTAGCACACCTTGAACAGAGAGGAAAAAACAGCAATAAAAAATATTAGATTACATTCCTACTTAAGTACATACTAAATATTCAATTTTATATGTTGATTGTAGAAAAATGAAAGGCAAAATATTGTAAATTAAAAGGAAACTGTCTCCTCTGAATTGAGTCTTCTAGAATAACTGAGTCAAGTGGTTGATTCAAACTAAATCTGATACAGTACAGTTGTCAAAAAAATTACTGAATTCCAGAAATATGGGACAGGGCAGAAGCGAACAATTGTGTAGAGAAGATAGAATCCATAATGACCCCTAAAAACCTGCATCCTGGTATTTTCACATTTTCTGATATCTACAATTTAAATGTGAGACCATTTAAATCACCCAACAGTGGGATAAGCTTTGATCGGAAACTGATACCAACAATGAAAAACAAATCCAGCAGAAACTAAACTTTATCAGTTCTGTTGGTCACTGAATCATTTACTAATGGTTTTGATGCTATCTCCCTTATGAAGTATTTACTCATGGTGGAAATGGGGAAATGTATTAGCACTCTGTAGCAGCATCTTTTGGGCTTCAGAATAATTTCCAAAATAGAAACTCAGTAATGTCTGAACTGAACGTAAATGAAAGCTCTCTTAAACCACAGTCTACTGCTTGAATGTTTCAGAGAAGAATATAACTGATATTTTCTATAGAAGCCTTGAAATCTACCTAGGGTGTGACTGGCTGTATTCCTTTTGGATGCCCTTTATTTCAGACTCCATCACAGACATATAACAAAGGTTCATAGGAGCAGGGTGGGATTCCCTGACTTTGTTCCTTTTAGATATCATTCTAATGATGACAGAAGCAGATGTCTTCTCAGTGTATCCAACTGAAAAACAGGAGGGAAGATGAGCGACAAGCTGTTTGTGAATTCTGACACTTGAAGTAGTAGAATTTCAAACAATAGTTCAGTAATGGGAATGAAGAACCTTAGGAAACAGGCAAGCTAGAATAACAAAAATGAACAGATGAAAATGGTCCAGGATAGATCTCTAAGGACTTCCCAATGATCTACATTCCAGGAATTTCCTAACAATACCATCTTGCATATGTACCATATATTTGCGTCAGTCAACTCTTCATCATCCTTCCATTTGTTCCAAGCTTCATGAAAACATACAAAGGTAAGATAAAAAACTCCTCGTGCTATTCTCTAAGGACATTCTAGCACAAAGCCATTAATTCTATTCTTTTTAAACTAAAGGCCAGACTCCAAAATCAGTTAGTAATCCTCAACCCCAAATAACAGACTGGAATTGTTATCTGCTTTCACAGATGGTAAATGGTGCATTGTAAATGTTCTTTCCTCCACATGGATAATGGCAAGAAATACAGAATTTCCTGCAAAAATAGCTCAGATTTTCCATACCTAGGACATTTCACAAGGGACAAAACTTTTTTTGTGATGAAATCTGTAGTGTTAGCCTGCTTGCTAAATAGCCCTGTTTCATAATGTCTGATATACAAATTCACCTTAAGGAAGTTTTAGGCCCAGAAAATTATCCTTTTCTCTATCCTATAAAGTTGGCTTAAATTTTGCTGAAATAAAACTTCTGAAAAAAGTTTATAACAACAGAATTTTTTTCATAGACTGTTTACAAGATGAACTAATTAACAAGTATTCTGATGAGAAAATATCTAATTGTAAATAAAGAAATAGAGAAAGTCACAAAAAAACCCCAATTTATCTGGATTTATATAGGTGAAGGACAAAACTCTGAAATTACTGTTTCTCAGTAACTTGCTCCCCAGTATGCTCTTCAGCTTCAAATTTTTCTTTAAGAAAAAGATTTTCACCCAACTGCTAATTCAGTTATTCGTGTTGGTATGATTTTATGTCATTTTGAGCTAGAAAACAAGCCATGAGCATGAGAAGAAGTAAGTAAAGTTCATACACACGAGTCAATGTTTATGAAGCATACATGACAAGCTAGTGATAAAAGTCATGAAAAAAAATAAGACTACAATTTTACATTTTTCTTTAACTGTACAATAAAAGAATCAGAGACACAACTCAATTAATGAGGATAAAAGTCATTAAAAAGCTGTTTTGTTCCCTGAGAACTAGATACGAGCAATTTAAATTTTATCATTCCATTCTGAGTTCACAACCTAAATCTTCCCTTAATAGATTTTCTATTCCTGTGTATTATTTAGTATTTAATATTTATTTCACTGCTAGTGGAATATCAGTTGCATCATAGCTGAAAGCAAGGGTGCATGAAAACAGCTTAGATAAGCTTGGGACACGATGCTAACATGATGGAGAACTGCCATTAGAAGTAACACTGTATTGTGAGAAAGATCTAAATGATTTTATAAACATTGGTTTTTTCCTCAAATTCTTATAATCATTCTGCCTATACTGAAGAAAACACTTGCATTAAATAGCATGTTTTATATTCCTAGTCATGTCTGTGCCATAGTCTGGCTATGACAGCTATGACAGCTGTTATCTTCTGAACATTCTTTCACACAAGATGACTGCATTTTGCAAAGCTGTTAACATTTAAATGTGTAAAACTTCAAGTCTGTAACCTACTTCTGAAGCTCACATGCAGAAAATGCATTCTGCCCCCTTTTACATATTATTAGCATTCTTGTTAAAAGTTTATTTGCAACCATACATATGAAATTAATGTGCAAACTATTTTAGTGATTTTTCCCACTCCTTCCACAATTATCAAGCTACAACACAAATAAGTTTGAATTTTTTACATTCTTCTCTTAGGAAAATAATCTAATTTATTATATCAAAACTTCATATCCTCTGTTTAGCAATTGAACTGAAAGTAGACAAGCTTCTGTGGTTTTGAACTTACGTCAAACCAAAGAATACTGGATAACACTACAAAGAGCAAGTAATAACATGGTACATAGCAATACGAAATGATTGGTTGTCTTCAGTATACAATGAAGTCAATAGGAAGTAATGCTAGTTAGTAGGCTGTTGGCTATGGCATTAATAAGATTGTTAGCATCCATAAAGATATGTTGTCATCACACACAACGTAAGACACTAGAGAGACATTCAGTGCTATCTATTTTAAACAAGAATACTTTTTAAAAAACGTGTAACTTCATAATGCATAATTTTTTTTTAATATTTACCATTGTTTCTACAGGAATACTAAAAGGATAAAAAAAACTTCATTACAAGTGGAAGTGATGTAAATGATGCAGAAACTTAATTTTATTTATATATAATACATTTTATTTATATATAATACATGTAATTAATAAACTGTAATATGTAATTTAATTCTTCAGACATATATTAAATAATAGTAAAATAAGGAATGCTATTCAGTATCTGCTATTCTGCTAAAAAATTGTATCTGAGGAAGTGAGATTTTGAACTATCCATAAAGCAAGCTATATGAACTATCCTTTGAAAGTTTTTACTATTTAGATAGAACCCTCTTGTGTGTATCTTAATTTTCTACTTACCTTGCTACCATTTCCTTTTCCTTGTTTGATGCATATCCACTACTACTGAGTGTTTTTGTTGGAGAAGACAGGAAGTACAAGCAGTGATTTGTAAAGTACTGATCAACTAATGGTAAAAGAACCTAGGAAACAGAGATACAAAATGTATTTTTTGCAGAACACAGAATGATAACTGTAGCAAAAATGACTGATTGGTGAAAGTTAATTCAAAGTATTTTAGAGACTATAATGGTTGTACTTTCTCAGACATAGAGTCATATAAATTAAAATCTAAAGTATTACAATTTTAATTAAAAGTTACATAAATATTACATAGTGTAACACAGATCTATCCATTTTGGATCTAATACTACAGTGTTACTCTTCTCTCATTCTCTGATAAACATCACTGAAGAGGAATTTTCCTCTTCACTGTTCACATAAAAGCCTGTCCTTTTATATCTAGGCAGTTTTTTTAAGCTCCTAAATAATCCTAAAAATCTGATTACTGACAGCATTTGTCTTAGTATATTTACAACACATGTGTAAGAAATAATTAAGCAATAATTAGACAATAATGTGACTTCAGTGTATACTGAGTAAAAAAATCAGAAATTATTTATACATTCAGCGTTTTTCATTTCATCTAATAAACTAGCTGCTTTTAACTTCTATGTTCCTTCACACATATAATCTTTTCCAACAATTATACTGAAATATTTTGAAATATGCTGAAATGCTTGAACCCAGCAAATATGTTGAAATATTTTTGAACACATTTGGAAATATCTTTAACAACATACCATTCATTGCTTACCAGGAAAAAAAATGGGAAAGATATATTTTTGTTATCTGAAAAGCAGTCTTAGATTACAGAATTCCACATTCTGTACAGTAGAGTGTATATCTACATTACTTGAAATACTAAATTACTTACTTTGGCAAAGAATTTTATTTCTTGATCATGTGGAGATTTTTCAGTTTTTCCACTGGTAACAATGGCTTCTGCAAGGATACAGTAAAGACACAAATAAGAAGCAGTCTAATAATAAAAAATACAACAGCTCTTTGAAATAACTTTACATACTCAGTTTTTAAGGAACGCAATCAAAACCGTTCTGTTAATTACTGACTAAGATGTCCAAGAACTCAATCTACAAATTAACAGACAGAATTACACTTTCTTGAAGGCAATAAAATCAGTAGTCACTAGAAATTTAGACACAGCAACTAAAATATTTAAATATCAACTTGAATTATTTTCAAAATAAAATTGGCAACTTACCCAAATGTGCAATGAACTCTTGAGCAGAGTCAACATATTTTAAAATTTTCTTCAGAAACTTAAAGGCAAACCTCTTTTCCATGGATGAAGCATCCAAATCCATGTCATTCAGACCCCTATATTTGAAAGTATTAAGATAAATTGCATTGATAAAGATTACAGTATAAACTATCATAGTATTATGAAGCATTCCATTTCTTATAATCTTCTACATATGGTAAATTTTTATTAATAACATAAAAAGATCTCCCAGGGCAACACTTCCTTATAAATTGCATAGCAAGAAACATTAAGATCAGTGCACTTTTTCTAAGAGATTTGATAGCTGTGGATATATGTATCTAGAATATAAGTGTTTTAACATAAGAACTTTGGGGAGATGTTGCTGCACAAATGAAAACATGGTACATTTCAATCTAACAAAGCAATGCACTGGTAACCTCATTTCTGTTACTGGCAGTTTAAAGTGCCAAATGCTTGCAAAGTCTGCAACTGCAGCTTAAAAAAATCAGCCTATCTACCACATTTTATTTCAACTTTTCACTGTCACAATTTGTTTTTAATGAAAAAAAACTGAAGTCGAAAAGGCTTAAACTTTTGAATGAGAACATAAGTGACAAATTACTACAGTAGTCAAAGTATCTGAAAAAATTTCAGCAATACGTGATACTTTCTGAGGAAGCATATACTGTTCATTCCCCGAGATAGATTCATGACCTAAATCATGACTGGTGAGTGCAAGATTGAAAAGAAATAAAAGTATTCGTGGTTAATTGTGACTAGTTTTACAATCTCAATTTTTCCTGTAGCTACAAATGAAACCTACCTCAATGGAGTTCTAAAATTCTTTAGGATCACAGAAAAATATAGTTAGGAAGAAACTTCTGAAAGCCATCTAACTTACAAAAAAAAATTTGTTCATGAATACATTGTAGATTAAAAAAATTGTAATTTTGCAGGTGCTCAGTTATTTTTATGTATTATAAATAAGCGCTAGTTATGGTACAGTAAATTAAAATTATATTATTGAAAACCAAAAATACAGCATATTAATAAACTATTTTTAACAGAATAAGCCCCCATAGGCTAGAGTACTTTCAGGTAATAACATTTAGTGTTCTATTTGAACAAGTTAAGGACCAAGTGCCCACAAAACAGCCACTTTGTCTTACTTCAGGGAACTCAGAACTTTTTTCTTAAGAACCATGTAGGCCTTAATGTAGGCATTTTCTTACAGTATCAGACCTCAGATTCATTTTTCCATAATCAGACTAACAGCTGCTAGTTGCTAATTTAGAAGTTTTGAATAATCTGTTTGTTGAATAATAATAATGTTGCACATTGTATTTACTGTGATCACGGACTTATTAAAAAGGTTAGCTATCTTCACTATTTCAGGTGGGTCTTTATGAACATAAAAGTAACAAGGACTTTGATGTACAGAAGACATGTCAAACAGTAATTATGTTAATACCTAACAGAATGCAGTGAGATGAGAAAGATTATCATTGTTCATGCACTGAATGCAAGCAAATAGTTCAGTAAAATAAAAGTCTTACCGAGATATGATTATGCCATTCACTTGAAGGAATTTAAACAGCTCTTGTGCCTTTTCACGGTCCCGTGATTTCTCCTTGGCTGTCAATGTGTCGTAAGGTACCAATAAAGGATGACTGCCCCCGCCTGTGGTGAGTTGAGAGAACTGTAAGGTTTTTTTTCCTAAGGTTTATCTTTCTTCAAATACAGAAATTGTTCAATTTAGATTGTTTTACACTGTCTTCTTTCAGACTTTTCCTTCTCCCTCATTTTGTCTTTTCTGCGTGGTTCACAGGATTCTGACTTACCTTTGCTTTCCAACTCCATTTTCTTCTTTTTGGCCCATATATTATGGTAGTTTTCTGCCATTACCTCAACCATTCCCTACATTGCCATCAGGAAAAAGAAGATGATGCAAAATTAAAACATTATAATTAAATTTGTAAATTCACTTAAGTCAACAGTCTTGAGCACAGTCTACGCTCTTTGGTAAAGGAACATCACCCACAGTCCATTTGGCTGACTTGGTCCATGCATTCAAGAACTGACCTCATTAAAGTGGGAAAAAAAAACATAGATGCTTTCAAATAAAGCAGCAGAAGGCTAAGTTAATAATAATTATTATAATTATTACCTTATTCTAGCTTTGAAGTGGCTTTAGTCATAAAATAGTTTTTATTACGCTAGGGACTGTAATGTATTAAATGAAAGGAGAGTAAGTGTTTGCTAATTGTATGACGTCTAAGAGTTGAAATAGCATGAAAAGAATCTATTCTGAATGTAGGCATTAGCCATCAATCCTCCCCAAAAGCTATTTTCAATGACAATGGGAAGACAATATACAGAGAACAGAAAGTTAAATCTTTCTGCCAAGATGATGGCACTAAACTAAATAAAAACATCTTTTTCAGGAAATACAGACTCTTTGCACACAAATACTCTAGCAGACTCTTGTAGTAGGTATTAGTCTTGAGTCTGTTTGTATAAATACTGAAGTAGCGTTACAGCTACTTATAGACGACAATAATGACAAGAGCAACAATTTATCATATAGATAATGTTTGGTAGCATCACAGTCCATTAGACATGAAATTTGACTTTTTATATAACATATGAAAAAAGGGAGAGTCAATGAAAAATCTGAAAGTTAAAGTGATATGAAGTACATTTCATTTGTCTCAGTATAAACACAGAAACAATAAATTATATGATGATATTAAACACTGGTGTTTCCTAAGCAAGTTGGGAATGACTATATTAGTTAAGAAAAATAAATGGTGAAGAAATCAAAACATAAGACTACAGAACCTCAAATAAAGCTTTTACTCATAAGGATCAGGCTGTAGACCATATTTTAGAGCTAACATTCTATTGAGCCAGGATGGAAAATAACAACATGCATGTCTAGATGAATAGTACGACATCTGTGTCAACTACAGTTATTAATAAATTAACCAAAAAGTAAAGATCTGCTGGAGGAAGATCTGAACCAAGGACCCAGACTCAAGATAAAGATAGAAGGAACATATTCAAAAAAGATAGCATTTGTTTTGTAAGTGTGTTAAGAAAGTGTGTAATTCACACTAATTAAAATTTTACTGCCTTGCAAAGAAAGGTAAAAAACAGAACTAAGACTAAGCAATATAGAGACTTTATAAAAGCACACTTCTAGTATATTTTGACAGTGATAACAAAGGTAGGAAAAGAACTAGAAGAACAGATAATCACAGGAAAATAAAAAAATAATCAAAAAACAACATAATTGCTAGAACATCAGCAGGGAAAACTGCATCAAGACAAGAATTTTTGGAAAACTAGCTCTGGGTTTTGGCTTGAAAATTACTGATAATGGTGTGTCAGTACAGCCCAGGAACTGGCTTGCATATTGGACACACTAAGATTCAAGAAGAGTGTCAAAGATTTACTGTAAATAGTGAATTCAGTGAGCTCTTAGATGAAAGAAGACTGGAAACAAAAGGCAAAATGTGAATGAAAAATGGCATTTTAGTAGTAAATTAAGAAAAAAAACATAAGAAATTTCAAAGCAATAATCTGATAAACTAAAGTAACTAGTCTTGAGTGCTTTGTGAAACAATAACAACAGTGAAATTGTACTATTATAACTGCAAAAGTATTAATTCCCTTTTTGAGGAGAGGGAATTCTCATTCATGAGACCGTGTAAGAATAGGGAAATGGAAATCCCTTCTTACAAAAGAAAGCTAAAAGAGTTATAAGGAGTTAAGATTTCTAGCAAAACAGACATTGAAAGAGGGCATCAAAGAGACAAAAGGTAACAGTAACCATCTTTAGCTTGTTGTACATGTATAATGAATACATTCAAGCTAGCAAGCTTCTGAACAAATAGAACTCTGAAAAAGGATATATAATGAGGAAAAGAAGAGGGAAATATCAAGTTGTAGTATGAAATGATTTATACTAATTGAAGTAATATATTGCCAGGAAAACAGATGGAAGGGATAAATAAAGAGAAATAGGCTAAGAAAAAGAGGAACTCATATAGTGGTTTCACTTTTCACTTGGAAACGCTTACTGCAGGAAAAGAATCAGAAGGAGGGCTAGTGTTGAAGAATGCTGTAAGATGTCCCTGTTCATGACAGAGGAGCTGGATTAGATGACCTTCAAGGGTCCCTTCTAACTCAAACAATTCTATGATTCTGTGAAAATGGGCACTTGACTAAAATTAGACAACAGTACATATAGTCAAGAACAAAGAAAGTCTTAATGTAGAAGACAGGAACTCTGACATTCAACTTTCTGAACACAGTTCTGCTACAGGTACTGATCACTGTGACTTTTGGAAAAAAGAGAGCACTGAGGGAATAACTTCAGTGAAATGGAGAGTTAAATAGAATGAAGAAAACAACCAAGAAAATAGGCAGCTCTGAGATTGTTAACTAAGATGATGAAATTACCCTCAGAATGAGCTTAGGAAAAAATAAACAGAAACTAAATGCAAAATCTTAAAGTAAGAGTAATATGCAAGTTTGAAGACAGACAGACAGTATAAATATCAGTGAGGTAATTAGATATCTCTTTATTCTTCAAAAGACTTAAAAAAAGAAAGGTGGGAAAGAGGATGAGAGAGAAGAGTTTCAAAGTGTATAAAATAAAAGAAGACTAACATACCAAAGGACACCTTAAAAGTATGTATTTGTAGCACTCAAGTAAGGAGAAACAAACAAAAACCCAAAGCACCTAAGCAAAGGTAATCTCATTTTATAGCTTTCTTTCTTTCAATGAAGATTTATTTAGAATAAATAACATGAATTCTTTCTGTCAGGTTTTTCAGCATATGGACAGCAAAACAAGCATCTTTGCATAACATTGGGAGTATCAGTTCAAAGTAAGCAAAGTACAGGTTAAATATATATCAAAAGCTGTTTAGAGTCCCTTCCTTAGCTTCATGATAACTCTTCTAGGAACTCAGGAACACTGAGACAAAGAACAGAAATCTGTTTTTGAAACTGTAAATATGGCAAGCACCTTACTACAACAATGAACCACAGCTGAAGTCACATATATACTCATAAAACCTGTTGAATTTCAATCATCAATTAAACATCTTTCCAACACAAAATATCCAAAACACAAATACAAACCTGAAGTTCCCTAGAAAGTACCACATTAGTGAGATCAAGTGGTGCTGGGCTATATCCATTTCCCTGAGGAAAAAGAAAAAGAATTATTTTCAAATAAGAAGTATTTCAGATATATGTGTGTGTATATATAACTACAATGTCTGTTACTGACCTAATCAGAGTGACACAATTCACATTTTTTAAGATTTCTTGTAGAAAGTGCATTCACCTTTTGTCTTACAATGTGCTGAAGACACACAGGAAAATTAACAATATATCTGTTGATATGGAAATGAGAAGGACGCAGATATTTAGATATCTTTTTGTTGAGAAGAGATGGAAGCCTGCTTTTAAAAAGTATGCTTCTCAGACTAAGAGGAGACTAATTATGAGGCACTGAACATATTTTCAAAGCGTGACAGAATGGTGTGACAGCTTCAGTGAGCCATATACTAAAGGCACCACTGTGAAAAGTTAAAAAAAAGTTACTGTCTATGGGAATGTACAGACTAAGAAAATGATGCAATAGATTTATGCAGTCTTAAAATGTTTCAGCTATGAACACTCCAATGCAACAAACCTATTCATGAGACTAAATGTGAAGTCACATACAAATGAATGGTTTCAAACAAATTAAAGATTTTGAAATCCTGTACTGAATCACATCATGCATTTTGTTCATGCTTGTATGAAAACATTTTTCAATTTAATCTTGTATTTTGGTACTATCTAGGCACCTTTTGAACTTCTAGAAACATAACAGAATGCATGGTCTGGTTTGGTATGACATACTAACACACATTTTCTGTTAGCCAAACCTTGCTCATCATAGTTTTAAACAGCTTTCCTTATCTTCCAAGATACAGATAAATTGAATGCCAGTTTCAATATGTTAGCACAAATAACTATGAATGAAAAAAATAGTCTATATCACATCAAAACACTAGGCACTGTAGAATTACCTGAGAAATATGCAAGTAGATTTAACAAAAAGTATTATATGAGCAATCTTATTATCTATCCAATTATAATCTTGACAAAAGTCAATTTCAGATTGTTATGTTTGATAAAGAATTTTTTTCTTTTTAGCAATCATTAAAAAAAATGAATTAAATACTCTGCTATGTATTCTTTGAATGACTATATGAAAACTCTCTCCAATAGATTTGGTCTCTGAACATTATTGCATTTAAAAAATTGGATTTTTTTTCAATCCCCTCTGTAGCGTTAAAGCTTTTTATTATTATTATTATTGAGACAAGATTTCCAGACATGGAACTTTAACATTATAAATTACATACCATTAAAAAAGAATCTAAAAGAAATGTTATGTATAATCTCTTAGTAAGTTAACAAGCAATCCTTTTTCCTTCTGAATTCCACCATACCTGGCTAGACTGAGATATGCTGCGGAGCTTTTCGTTTTCACGCTGTTGTAACATTGCCTCTCCCCCTTCCTTCGTCCTCTCGAGGCTCCATCCCATGGCCAACATGGTTTTCAGTGATTCTCTCACAGGCCAACGATAAATTTCTTTTTCCTTTGAAAAAAATAATTTTCTTTATTCAGCAAGTAGTGAAAACTCAATAAAAATAGGCTGTCCTTCACTACAAACTCTTGCACTCTACAAAAGCTGAAGAAATTTCTACATTATACCTACAGACAGGTTATGATCCTATCCTTTTCACATGAGAAACAAGCTTTAAAGTAGTCGCAGGCTTTTTTTATTTTATTTATTTTTTTGGATGAGATATATGTCTATTAAAAACTATCATATCTCAAGTGATATGCTCTAAAGCAGTTAGGGAGTTTGTACCTGGAAACCTATTAATTAGTTTCTACAGCCCAAAATAATTAAAAAAAAATTGATGGCAGCATGTGTATTAAATTAGCTGAGCGATAGTATATATTTGAATATAAAAGCATGAAGCTTTTTTTTTTTTAATGTTCCTATATTTATATCTAGTTATGAATGCAGAATATTACTGATATATACACTCTTCATATAAAAACAGCCATCAGTAAAAAAATTAGGAAAGAGTCTGTAATTTATCAGACCTTTGAAAAGATACTAAGTGACAAAGTTTAGAAGTTGTGGAAAAGAAAATTGAGTGCATCATATAAAGACTTTTCAAATCAACCTAATAAAAGTATTTCAGCTCTTTCTATAAATCAGAATTTTTGTGATACTTACTTAACATAAGGAAAGAGACAATTTTAGAAATGGTTCAAAACTTTTAAACTAAGATCATTTCAAATATTCTCTTTAAATATTCTTTTTAAATGGCTTCAATAAGTATTCACCCAACAATTCTTCAGCTCCTCTCTGAAGATTTCACAGTAATTTTATAAATCTTGTGAAATTAAAATTCTTGATTTTATCATCTCAGTTTTCTGAATGGAAAAAGAGTGGTCAAGTGGGACAAATGTAAATGACTTATCTGAGTCACCCAATGAATGACTGCAAAAATATGTAACAGAATGCAAGTTCAGTTCTATGTTTTGACGACTTGAAGACATTTGTGCCTACTTAAGAAATTCAAATAAAAGACCATTTATAAAATTTTGAATGTTTCTTCTCCAACTTCTGTAGCTACTCTGGAGGAGTAGCATCTCCTCCAATTTCTTTAAAATTTTCTACTATACTTCCTGAAAACTGAATTTCATCAGATATGTTAGATTACACTTTAGCCTAAACCACAGGAATTACTGCTTGTGATTTCCTCACCCACAACAACCTAAAAACTCCATGCTAGCAATGTCTTTATTACAAATTATCTCAGGCCTATGAAAACATCCTAATGTAAGCATATAAAGCATGCAGGGCTCTATATCTGGCTACCTATGTCTATAACTACATATTTCTCTATATGTAGATTTCTATGTGCAGACACACATAATCACTGTAGCATATAGATATTCCTGTTTTTAACCATAGGAATTATAGTTTGAATCTCCTTTTATATATTTGAAACAGAATTTTAGAAGTACAGTACACAAATCAAGTTACTTTCCATCAATATAGCTGAAGTATTCTATTACCTTCTCAGTTAAAGTTTTGAAAGGTCTTATTAATGGATGAGTCTTTGTATTTTCATCCAGTGAAACACCGTATTTCCACCCATTATTAGTCTGAAAAAAATATACATACTGAAATGAGAGCAGGACAGAAAAATAAATTGCAAAGTTTAAATAAAAAATAAAAATAAATTTGCAAGTTTACTTTTTTATACTGAATTGCTGATCTACTCCAACTGCTGCACTGTGCAAGAAATTTGTAGTAAACAAAATGCATGCACCTGAACAGAAGAAAACATTCTTTTGCACAGATCCACACAATAGCAGAATTGTTATTTCAGTATAACCGTTCAGTGCAAATGCCATGATGAGATGTGGTGTCACCACTACAAGCAGGAGTCAAAATCGCAGTCCATGCAGTGGCAACATGTGTATTCCCCATTAAAGAAAAAGTTGAAGACACAGCCCTCAGTGTGTGAAGTGACCCGCGTTGTCTTTTGAAATAGGAAATACGTGCTTCTTCTAGATTTCCTTGAACTCAGATAAACCATCAACTCTGCTACATCACAATGCTGACTAAGCTGAAGGCTCAAACTTCCAGAGTCAGTCCAGAGAAGACGAAAACTTTTCTCTTCAGTAATGCTAAGCCCCAAAAGAGTCTGAAGACTGTGGAGTACATTGCCAAACTTGGCTTTACTATCCAACCACATACATTGTATAGTCTAGTTTTAGTGCCTTTCTAACCTCCATCTGTTCTGGTTGATGAAAGATGGACTCAGTGGGCGACATTTTCCTAGCAACTACACTTTCATAGCAGCTGTGAAACAGCGGGTCACGTTTGCTGGTGCAGATTATGAGCTCGGCATGCAGGCTCTTGTTCATTGCTGGCAGAAATGCATAGCTAATGGTGGTGACTGTGTTGAAAAACAGTGTTTTGTAGCTGAGAATTTTATCAGATAGTGTTAATGTGCTCTTTGTATCTGTTGTACTTTCCATAGAAATAAATAGGAGGTATTACTTTCTACTGACTGTCATTTGTTGCCCTACACCTCTTTTGAAGTGAAACAGAGACAACACAGCAGCAGAGAATTTTGAAAATTATAGGCCAAATTTATACATAACAGTCTTAAAGTTAGGAAAGAAAAGCTCTAACTATATTTCCCGAAGTAATAAAAGACATTTGACTTCCCAGATATTCTCCCATATCACAGATTTGCTGCAATAAAATTGAATCTCTGACATTAAAAGAATATCACTATTAAAGCAACATCAAGGTAAGGAACGCAAATTCTTACTTTGAAAAATAAAAAAACCAGAACAAATTAACCACCCCTTATAAGTCCCTATCAAGTTTTGTCCTAATAAATTCAGGCTATTTTGAAAAAAATGTAAGCATCAATATACTTTCTTGAGGAAAAGATTTCTTCCAAATATCCCTAAAGAAATATATGTGCATCAATCTGAAGAAGTTCCTATCATTTAACTATTCACTTTTTCTTTTTTCACCAACCATCCCAGATATTACTTCGTAGTCCTCTTCTGACAGTTGCCAGTGTTAAAATAAATCCTACCTTATCAAAAGCCCATTTATCATGAGAATGCTCAGCATATTTGCTGACAATATACTCCAGCTTTTCAGGAAGTACAAGGCTGTAAACAAAGGAGAGTTTGGTCATTCAACTGTATCTTACTGTAGTCTGATTTATGATAAAAATTTAGTATAATTAAAATGCTTTATTCTCAAATGATGGACAATATTAGTATGGACATTTTAGGCTGCATGGTGATGGAGGGGCTTGACTTGAACAGCAATAATCAATTAATAATAATAATCAGTTACTGAATATAAAAGTATTAGAACTCTATATTTTATGAAGCAGAAGAATTACTTAAAAGGCCATTTCTCTATCAGTACTAGTGTTACTATGAGTACTAGTATCATTAAAATTCAATTACCAGCCAACTTTATGTGCAGAGGAGAAACAAGTGTTAAAAAGGAATAGTATAAAAATATATAAGGAAAGGAAATCATGATGAATTACATAACTCACTTTGCTGTGTTGACAGGTTTGGGATCAAAATTTCCTTCTGGATCCACTGAGGTCTGCTTTTCCAATGTTGATCTAATTCGTGTATCTAAATAATCAGGAGGCAAAGCCCCAGCTATAGCACTTAGACAGGGCAAGGCCATTCTAAAGAGCTCTGGATCATACTTCTGCAGGAGAGATAGGAACTGGTTGGAAAACCCAATAGAAAAACATGCAAAATGTTAGTGAAAACCAAGCAGCCATATGTACAAATATTAGAAGATGCAAAAAAACAGTAAAGCACATTTAAAAATTACACATAGAGCAAAATTATTGCTGCATAACATGTTTTTTTCACTATCAACTTGATATATTTTAAGACTACTTAGATGATTGTTAAGAGTATGCTGTCACTTGTGTAAACTTAAACAATTTACATATGAATCTTGAACTCTCCTCGGGCCAGAAAGGCCTACACAAGAAGGATTAAACATTATTTGCCAAGACAGAGGAGGATAAAGGCTGCTCCAAAAGTAATGCTTCCTATTTTATTATGTTGGCTGATGGCATCAGAAGTGAATGTTGGTGGTATGGCAGTAGAGATTGAACTTTCCTGTCAATATTCCATTCCATTTTTTTGCTGTGTGACACATGGCAGCGGAGGGGCGGTCTAACAAAACGGTGCCTTACACAAGTGTGCACACAAAGCAAAGGTGAGTCACTGAATTTCTTTGTGTGGAAAATATTGCACCCACTGACATTCATCAACACTTGCTGAAAACTTATGGAGACCAATAGTGGATATTAGAGTAGTGAGGCAGCAGGTGGTGCATTTCAAGTGATGACAGCAATAATAGGTCACCTCTGCTGGTGCAGATTTTTATAAGCATTTCATGTAGGCTGTTACTCATCACTGGTAAAAATGTATAGCTAATGGCGGTGACTATGTTGAAAAAGTGTTTTGTAGATTAGATTTTTTTTTCTATCAAATAGTGTTACTGTGCTTTTTGTATCTGCTGTAGTTTCAATGGAAATAAATAGGAGGCATTACTTTTGGAACAATCTAAGTACAGTTATTCATAAAATACTGTCTTTGCCCTTCTAGAATTACTAATTCCAATTTTAACTGCAAAGCCATCGTCATTTCTCCCTCCTACCCTCTAAATTGCTTTCAGTTTAAATTATGCCAGTCACAAAAAGATTGTGTTTTACTGTAGCATGTTACAAGGTGAACACCTTCTGAATAATTATTGAAATAGTCTAATTAGCTCTAGAGATAACTTTTGGATCCTTAGTAACTTGCCATGAAACAAGTTCAAGGTCAATTGCTACACACTGAAGTATAAAAAAAGTAAAAGGGTAGAGAAAGCAGATCATAGGAGGTCTAGCTTCCCCTTCCAGCTCTCAAACAGAATTATTAATATGCCTAGGAAAAATAATCACTTCACTTCTCTATGCTTCAGATTCCCCATCTTTAAAAGGCTTTAAGATCTACCAATAAATATTATTGCGCTATTATAATTATTTGATAAACAGAAGAAATATTTATTTTGTTAAAGAAAGAGAAAGACTATCTGATATTTTAAATTTTAAACTTGAATGATGACATTGTTTAAGAAAATGTTAAGTTCCCTTGAAGATATTTGCTGATATACATCACAGCAAGTAGAATGCTTAAAACTTTGAAGTTTTAAACTCCTCTAGCTTAGTTGCAACATTTTGGGCTTAAGGCACAAATAGAAAAGGTGTGATCACATAATGAATCACTTCTGGTAACACAATTGAAAGCCATGAAAATATCAAGCCTGTAACTACAAAATAGAACAACAGAGAACACTGTAGCTTAGCAGCTTTACACAGTGCTCACATTGGATTAACACTCATTTACAGAAAGATTACTGTACTGGGCCATCAGTACTGGCAAAAACACGTGGTCTTCATTTATTTGTAAAATTCTAAGACAAATTAAAAACAATTAATTGTGATCTCAGGCTGCAGTGACACTCTTTGTACTTTTGACAGCAGTAAGACAGACATAAATGTCATTAAAATCAGATAACAATAAAAACTTCAAAAGATAACATTTTGGAACAGTAATATAGGAATATATTAATTTCTAGGATGGTGGTTTGTAGATTTTACGCTGGACTATGACCAGCAAACTGCCAAAATAAAAGTGTCAGTCTGAAAACAAATAACATAGATTTATAGTGCATACACCAATAATATGACTCACATTTACATGCATTTCTTAAAATTAATGCTATTTTATGTCAGTAAAAAGTATTATAAAAAGTTTAGGAGGGCAGACCAGAGCAGAGTTGAGTAATGAACATGCTAGTGCAGCAAGCAATCATCAGTGGAAAGTTATATTCATATCAAAACAAAAATCTTACATTACATTAGTTTAGAGAAAATTCTTCAAGATTCAGCACTTGATTTTCTATTAGAATGTTACTTCATTGGTAGCTCTCATTGCCATATCTCCCATATTACATGAAATAATTGTAGAGACAGGCATTTTCTGTAGTTGGCATTGCAAATTACCATTGGAATTCTTTTATAGTCATCCCATTCTGGAATGTGAATTATAGTCATTACCTTATGAGACAAGGAATCAAATATTCCCCAAAAAAGTTTTTCAGTTAAATGTAATTCATCTTCTGCTGCAATTCCATAGCTTCCCATTCCTGAAGGTAGACAATAATATTTCCAACACTGTTCATAGTGATTTGTCAGAAGCTAGAAATTCAAGGAAAAAAATGTGCATGATTAATTGGTCTTTAGTGATATGTCATACAGACTCATGAAGTCTGAATGTCTAGTATCTGTTTAAATATTTACATATGTAATATTATTTATGCCCACACCTATAATTTATTTCTCTACTTCAAATAACTCATAGAAACAGCATTTTTTGCTTCATTTTTATTTTTTAGAGAGCAGTGCACCCTGTACGTGAAAGCATAAAGACTAAAGGTAAATTATTGTGAAGTAAGTTTTATGCTTTTACAGAAAGTACACTATTTACCTTGAGTGGCATTTTACAGTATTCATTGAGTAAGGGCACATCAAAAACTAGCCTTCTCAATAGCTGTTGGAGCATAGAGGGACGTAAGTGGCTATAATTTAAAAAAAAAAAAAAAAAAAAAAAAGAAGATCTGCTTAGTAAAATTTCATTGGGTCCAGTAAAAATGAAATATAAATTGAAATCATTTTGCATATTAGAATTCAAACCAGTTTTAAAAGTACTTTGAAAAACTTGATTTGCACACAGACATAATACCTTAGGAGAATATAATCAAAATAATGAGAAAGGAAACACTAAGCTGGTTAAATTGAAGCTTAAGGAATCTCACCATGCCTCACCTATATGTAGAAGGGTAAATCACAAAGCCAATTTTTGCATTCCCTTTATGTGATTAGACAACAGGTATGATTGTGCCATATGATAGCAGAGGAAAGGGTATTGGAGTCATACAGCTTGGTCACTTATTTCATGCATGAATAAAACACTCATCTTTCTACATTATATACAGTATATATGCATAATATATGAAAAAAATCTTATTTTCAAACAAAAGAATGAATTTGTACACAGGTATACATACTGGCAGATAGCAAGCAGGCATTCTTCAATAGTGTCTCGTTGTGCTTTTGTAAGGGAACGTCCTTTGGATAACCTATATATTGTGTGAAGCATGGAGTCAACAAGAGAAGCATGATGTTCTGTTCCAGAAAAGAGGGGAGCACATCTTTTGAGTAATGGAAACACAGCTGAGCAAATATATCTGTTTAGTGCAAGAGCTGCTTCTGTGGTACTTAGGGAAACCTGTATGAAGTAGAAATTGATATCTCATGGAATAAAGGTTACTAAATAAAAATTTATAAAACATAAAAGAGGCATTTTCCTGAAATCTGCTTAGTGCCTGGATGCTAGCATAGTATTCCCAGTATATGCATGATGATGACAGTCATATTATGAACTTGAGAAAATCCAAGTCATCCACTTCTCTCATTAAAACAGTTCTCTCTGAACCAATCAAGAAAAGAAAAGAAAAGGAGAGGAGGAGAGAGAAAAGAGAAAAAAGAAACAAGAGAAAGGAAAGGAGAAAAGAAGCAGCATGCTCCTTAAAACTGGTTAGGGAAAAAAAATCACCAAGCATTATGTAGCATTTTTCATCTCAATTTCTTTATATTTATAGATATTTATATCTAATTCATACAGAAGTATGAATTTTCAGTGTAATATGGAAGAACACATGAACTGAAAGTAATTGTTAGACATATTACATAACATTCTAAATACTTATGGCATAATTAATGCAAGCCTTCATTAACGTCTTTAGTCATTACAAGTTCTGTATACACTTTCAGTGGTAGTGAATGCTTATGATCAAAACTCAAGCACTGCAAATGAATGAAAATGTAACTAAACTGTTTTTCTTTGGGTTTATAGAGGGCATATACTTGCCCTTTAAAAAAACCCATTTTTACTCAACGTTATATTTATTAAATTAATTGAGTCACTTTATCCAGACACTGTACTCAATCTCCAAAGCAAAATACTTACTGTATCCAGAGAGGCAGAAGCTCTTAAATCTGGTAAAAATCCAACTTCAAGTAGGTGAAGGAGGAAGCTTTGGTCCTTAATGCCATACACACGGTCCAAAAAGAGTACCATTGGTGCCTTATGATCAGGACAGAAATTTGCAGACATATCTGGCTCATTTACAGTGCCATCTACACAAATATACATAATTGCTTTTTTAATAGCAGATAGCTGACTAAAAAAAGAAACACCAAGACAGTGAAAGACACTATCATCAAATTTCATATCTAAAATCAAATGCTTAGAGTCATATTCTTGCTTAGTTTTCTTGTGTGCTGAAAAAGAAGGTATTTATTTCAATTTAAAAAATCTATTACTTTACAAGCCATTAATCTTTTTATCTCAAATAAAAGCTTAAGAATGAATAATTATTCCATTTGTTTCATTACTATCATATACAATGTTTGTCAGGTAAAACTAAAGCAAAATACTACTGCAAATATTAAGAATATATAGTAAATGTGAAGTTTTTTAAGCTTAAGAATTTTAATTTTTGCACCATGTTAAGTAGACTAGAAAGAATATGCTTTTATAAAGGAAAATAACAGCAACAGAAGTTATTATATATTTATATAATATAAACTTCTTTGACTATAATGAGTAATAGACAATTATTGTGAAACAGAAAGTACAATAGGAGTAAGGGAAAGAGGATAAAGTTATTTTGCCCTAGAAGAAAATGATAGACTGGTAGTTCATAGCCTATGGAACATGCATAAATTAACAGTAAAGATGACAATCAGATACCATAAAAATGTCTTCCTTTGCTGAATGTAAGTTTTTTAGATATTTTCAGTTTATAAGGTTATCTTGAATGTTATTTTTTGAAAAGAAAATCCACTCTGAATAACCACATGACTGCTTCTAGTAAAGAATCAGTAGTCACATAACAAGAAAGAGCATCTCTTTTTGCCCTGTAATCTCTGAATTGTTGCATTTTTAAGTTTCAGAGCAATGAGGGTGAAAACTCAAGAGTCTCCATGGAGTTTCCTTTAGCAGGGAGTATCAAGACTGTTAGTTTCAATGATAAAAAATGAACTAGGTAGGCATCCAGACAGATACAGGGAGCTACAAAGTTTACTGCAGAAAGTGAGAAGTCTGTGCTCCAGGGTTAAGGTTTTGTATGCATGCACAAAGAAGGTAAACTTAAGATGTGTGAAAGGATTCCATGGTAACTTGCCTTTATCTTATGGGTGGATCCTATGGAAAAAGAGATTTTGAGTCTCAAAGCAAAGGAGAGATAGAAGCATTATTTAGCTAGACTGGGAGAAATAGCTAGAAAGGGAGAATATTTTAAGACAAGATGAACATGTATGAAGGTAGGTGTGCACTTGAATCAAAAACAAATCAGGCTTAGGACCTTGAACATTAGAGGTCAGAGTGGAATGTTATATCCAGAAATTGGGAAAAAGAAGTAGATGTGGAGGAGCACTTTGTCCGGATCAGAACAATCCCAAATGCAGCTGGTTTTCATTTCCTCAGGGACGAAAGAAACAGTATAGTTTCCTTTGGCAATATACAGAATAGACAGAAGACTAACAAATAAATGTGGTATACACATGCAACATTTTAATCAGTCAAACAGGAATATTCGCTGAGTCATCAGTGACCTGCAGAAGAAAGTAAACAAAGAGCCTAAAAGCCTGCATACAATAGTAATAAAACTGAGTGACTAGAAAAAGTAGAGACAGCTGAGTTTCATGCAGACAACTCTAAGCTACTACTAATGCAGGAAAAAAAGCCATGCCTATATGATGCTGATCTTGGAACTGAAAACACAAGCCTGGAAAGAGATCCTGAAGTCATCACTGAAATTCTATGAAACCATCAACTCAGTGTGTAGCAGAAAACAAGCCATCAAGATACTAGATACCAACAGTAGAAGTCTAGGGTGTTCATTAAAATTAATAGAGTACAAAGGTTTTTTTTGTTTGTTTTTTGTTTTTTTTTTGTAAAGATGCTTAAAATGTATTTTTATGTAGCAAAATAGCAAAATTCTGGAACTTATGGTTATAGGAGTTTGTGATGATAAAAGAATTCAATAAATTCTTGCATACCAAATCCAGAAATAGATATTAATTGGCACCTTTTAATTTCTCTAAACAAATGACTGGATGCTGTGGAAGTATGGAGATGCTTTGTTCAAACTCATGCGTTCTTCCTAAAGGGACAGCATCTCTATAATGACTGCTATACAGCAAGCAGTAGGGCAGTGTTCCAGTATGTTATTTCATAGGTTTTTACACTCTCTGTTCCACAGGATCAAGAATCAATTATACGGGGGCAGGTCTAATTGATGCATATCCAATTAAATCCTAAAGAAAAGGTACCTACTTATACTCAATTCTAGTAAGATTGTTCTATTTCACATTAGAAGGCTTATGTGACAACAGCGTTTTATAAAAATTGTATTAGTCTAGTAAAAAGATTGAAATTACCTTTGTTAACTGTTGACAGCTTTAGTGGTATACTTATAATCCCAACCAAATCTTCAGTTGGCACTAGAGATCGAAGGATTGATCTGATTCGAATAGCTTCACCTTTTCCACTTTGAATAAGCTGTTAGAGAGAAGGCTTATCAGTTAAGAAATTTAGTACTGAATAAAATTGGAATTTTTTCCTCAAAATACTGATATTAATGCAATTTTTTTAGAAACACTATACTACTTAGAAAAAATGCAAAGAAATTCAATTTATTGCACCACTATAAAGGAGTTACAGATTTTAAGTGTATCTTTCACCTGAGATCTTTTTCATCTTTCCTAATTTTGATGTCATCAATAATGTAATGGTATTATAAATTCCTAAGAAAGCAAAAAGCCTATGTGGCTAAGCTTCCTAAGGACCCATCAGATAAAGTGATGAAAGTTACATTTTCTAAAAGACTCCTGTTACTTACAGAAATATTCTTCCAATATATGCAGATAACGTAGATACAATATTTCAACAGCGCACAAGAAATAAACTTCTTTTGGCTTTTTAGAATACAGTAAAGGGCCAGATTCAGAAATTTCCTTGGCTATGTAAATGTTCAATGCTATTTGTTCGTTTGTACTTTAATCCCATAGTCATAAAATTTCCCAAATCTTAAAAAAATAACAGAGCACAAGAAATCAAAAGTCACTGAATTTTTGTAAACAGCTTGTAGGGAAGACATCTGTATAGGCAGAGTAAAAAATGCAGTAAAGTCCACTTCCTGAAGGCAGAAAGCCTTAGACATGCATAGTTCCGTTCAAATATCTCCCACATTTTCTGAGCAAGTGACAAAATGAACTTACATGCATTTCTGGTGCACAGCGTCCAAGTAAATCTATGAGAGCAGAGTAAAATGACATGATTGCATTGCCCATGTGTACGATCTCCTCCTCCTCCTCCTCTTCATCACTAAAAGGTAATCAGCAATACCACTGAGTAATTATGCTGGTCTAAGTTTATGGCTCCTCTCTGAAGTGAGATCCGTGATTCAGAGACTATAAATCAGATATACGCATTTCCTCTGGCTACAGATTAAGGCTTTTTTGGTATCCCTAGAGCTAGGATGCAATTCACTAGTATAGTAATAACTGACTTATACCAGGCTGTCCTCTTCTTTCACATTACTGTTGCCTTCGTGTCATTCCACAGTAGCCTTGCCATTTAATTTCTCCTTCAGACTTTGCTTCTGTAACTAGCATTCCACTTTATCTAGATCATACCTAATGAATTTGATATGACAACTGCTTGTGGTGTGAATCTTTAATGTTCTGTGTTTGTATAATGCAGATTCACAGAATGGTCTGGGTTGGAAGGGACACCTCAAGGATCATGAATCTCCAACCCCCCTGCCACATGCAAGGCCACCAACCTCCACATTTGATACTAGACCAGGCTGCCCAGGGCCCCATCCAATCCAGCCCTGAACACCTCCAGGGACGGGGCATCCACAACCTCTCTGGGCAGCCTGTTCCAGTACCTCACCACTCTCTCTATGAAGAACTTCCCCCTGACATCCAACCCCAATCTTCCCTCCTTCAACTCAAAACCATTTCCCCTTGTCTGCTGTTATCTACCCTTTCAAAAACTTGACCCCTCTCCTGTTCATAGGTACTGAAAGGCTGCAATGAGGTCACCCGCAGCCTTCTTTTCTCCATGCTGAACAAGCCCAGCTCCCTCAGCCTGTCTTCATAGGGGAGGTGCTCCAGTCCCCTGATCATCTTTGTGGCCCTCCTCTGGACCCTGTCCATCAGCTCCCTGTCTTTCTTGTACTGGGGGCTCCAGACCTGGACACAGTACTCCAGATGGGGCCTCACAAGAGCAGAGTAGAGAGGGACAATGCCTTACTTAATAGGGTCAATTATCCACATACTTCTAGCATGATTAAACCAGCTACTACATCATCATTTTCCAAACTAGCATTCACATTTACATACCCTTCTCTCTTATATCCTTGTGAGGGAAGGTCACGAGTAGGATTCTCTGAGATCCTTATAGCTTCTTGCATAGCTGCCAGCAAACCATTTCCTCCTTCTCCTCTAAGCTCTGGTCCAAAGCACTCTGGTCGTCGAATAAGAAGCTTTACAACAACACTTGCATTTTCTTCAACACTTTCACCTGAAGACGAAAAAGAAATCTTAGCACTATACATACTTTCTTCTGAAAGGTATCTTTTAGTTTGAAGATAACTGCATTTTTTATATAATATATATTATATATCATTTTATATATATAAACCATATAAATATATATATTATACATACATACATTTTTCTATTTTCGATAGCAAAAAAAAAAGTTTGTAACAACAATGATATGCATTAACCTCTGTCTGTTAGTATATTTTTATGGATGGAAAAGTAATTTAAAAAAACCCTTTAAATAGATTCTTAAGAGATTTTACTTACTGTTAACAAAAACTGCAAATCTTAGGAATGACAGGTAACGTTCACCCTCTATTGGATTCCACCCAATGTCTGGATATCCTTTAGCTAGCAATACTGGACAACTCTGCAGGCCACAACCTGCCAGGTAAGTAACAACCTACAGTACAGAAACAGTCATTTACTCATGTATGCAGAAGTTAATTTCTAAAATTACTGTCAATGCATGATTTTTTATTTGAATAATAGGGCTTTAATGTACTAGCTGTTTCATTTGATAAACACCCACTAGAGCTCAATATTATGTCAGTCTTAGTTTCTAGTCCTTGCTTTCAAGGATGGCAAAAACAAGAAGTCAAACATTTCATTTCTGAAACTACTATAACTTAATACAAGAATACGAAAAAAATTAATGTGGAATGTGTAAAGTAGAATAAAATATTCAGATTTTTTTTTCCACAATACATTAAAGAAAAACATTTAAAGTACTACTTAACAACTACAAAATCACATCGATAGCTACGTATGACTAACTTGTTACAATAGCAAAGTAAATGTTGCATCAGAAGCTTACTTAGTATACTAACACCAGTTCTAATAGATATACATTTTTTTTTTTCAGAAGATTGATAAATATCATTAAAAGTTCTCTGTGTGTGGAGAACCATAACATTTTGTTAATATGTAAATTCCCAATGCAGCATTTCTTTCCAAGGAGAACATCTTTAAACAAGACACATCTTTGAAAAACAAGAAATGTGGTAAACTGAACTTCTGAAACATGAATAAAATGTTTTCTCAATCATTTAAAAGGAAACTTGGAGGTAACAGCATAGATGTGATTTTCATTTTATTTAAAATACATAAAGGATAACATATGAACATGGTTTTTGTTCTCAAGTAGATTTTGAAATTGGCAATTCAGTGACTTGCCCAACAGTACTATCCATGAAAATACAACCGTCACTGGTGATGTTCTGACAGTCACTAATGGTGTAACCCAGGATCAAAATTGTTTAACATCTTTATTAATGATACAAGAGTGCATCCTTGTCAAGTTTGCAGATGATACAAAATTGAGAATTGTTCTCAATGCTGCCTATATCTAATTAACATATTCCTGTACTTTCAAATCCTTTCCATTAATATTCCTGCCATTGTCTTTTCCAAGCTATCCCCATCATACAGCCTTTTATTTACTCTTACCAATTTTTGCCTCTCCCACTGCATATTATGCTGATTAAATATATCACCACAACCCAGATACTCTCTCTCAATTCTGCCTCCATTGTGGGATTTTGCCATATTCCACAAAGGTTTTCTGGATGCTCTGCTATCATATCAAACACAGTTTTCTGTTTCCTGTTTCCCACTGATGCATTAGCATGTATTCTATTTTGGTATCTTTGTACAAACCATTCTCATTTCATCCCTATTCTCCTAAAATTTCTCTTTTCTCCTAAACACTGCCAGAATCTCGAATGCTGGATTTCATTTCCGTCTTGAGCTAAACCTAATATTCTCTACTTTCTTTCTTCATATATCTGATCTTCTGTTCTCTGAGATATTATCTCCATCCCTTTCAATCTCTGTGATTTATTTAGGCTATGAACTCAGTTCACTTTACCTTCTCCTCTTCTTACTTCACCTGAATTTGTTCCTCCCCTCAAACTATGTTTCTTGACATGCATTTCTCCTTTTTCATGCCTTTATTCTTGTTATCTTTTTTACCTGATAACAACACTGAAAGTTACAGAATACAGGAAAACACCTTCTTGTTCTTTTTTACTGTGATTACAGAATCACAGAATGGCCAGGGTTGGAAGGGACCTCAAGGATCATGAATCTCCAACCCCCCTGCCACATGCAAGGCCACCAACAACCCCATTTAATGCTAGACTAGGCTGCCCAGGGCCCCATCCAATCCAGCCTTGAACACCTCCAAGGACGGGGCATCCACAACCTCTCTGGGCAGCCTGTTCCAGTACCTCACCACTCTCTCTATAAAGAACTTTCCCCTGATGTCCAACCTAAATCTCCCCTCCTTCAACTTAAAACCATTTCCCCTTGTCCTGCAGTTATCAACCCTTTCAAAGAGTTGATTCCTCTCCCCTCTGTAGGCTCCCTTTAGGTACTGAAAGGTTGCAATGAGGTCACCTTCTTTTCTCCATGCTGAACAAGCCCAGCTCCCTCAGCCTGTCTTCATAGGGGAGGTGCTCCAGTCCCCTGATCATCTTTGTGGCCCTCCTCTGGACCCTGTCCATCAGCTCCCTGTCTTTCTTGTACTGGGGGCTCCAGACCTGGACACAGTACTCCAGATGGGGCCTCACAAGAGCAGAGTAGAGGGGGACAATCACCTCCCTGTCCCTGCTGGCCACCCCTGTTCTGATGGAGCCCAGGATACATTTGCCTTCCAAGCCACAAGGGCACACTGCTGGCTCATATTAAGTTTTTCATCTATCAAAACCCCCAGTTCCTTCTCCACAGGGTTGCTCTCAAGGACCGCTCCTTCCAGTCTGTACGGATGCCTGGGATTTCTCTGGCCCAAGTGCAAAACTCTGCACTTTGCTGTGTTGAACCTCATCAGGTTCACCCAGGCCCACCTTTCTAGCCTCTCGAGGTCCCTCTGAATGGCATCCCTTCCTTCAACTGTGTCAACTGCACCACTCAGCTTGGTGTCATCAGCAAACTTGCTGAGGGTGCACTCGATTCCGTCATCGATGTCACTGATAAAGATGTTAAAGAGGACCGGTCCCAAGACAGACCCCTGGGGGATGCCACTCGTTACCGGCCTCCACCTGGACATAAAGCCATTGATGACCATCCCTCTGTTTGTGCCCTTTCAACCAGTGCATTTAGTGATTCCCACTAAGTGTTAAGCCAAAGCATGAAAAACATTGCTCAATCAATTTTACTTTAAGAAAGAACATATCTAGAGCAAGTATTTCTGAAAAGATCATACTCAAGTACTACTATTATGATCAAACTTGCCCTTTTCCTTCTGCTACAACTACACTATTGAATAAGTAGGTCAGAGTGACACTTGCTTTATCAAGATCTGGTTCTTCCAGTGCTAGTGCAAGCTCATTGTTGTCCATTACAGAGGCTGCTGCAACATCTAGTGGTGTCGAACCTCTCATTGAAGGAAATGCTGCAGAAGAACGTTAATATAGATATATATATTAAAAAAAAAAAAAAAAATCAGTTTGCAGTAACCACAGTTATGCAGCAGAGGGCAGTAATCACACTGGAATCTAAACATATTAATAGCATGTCGTACGTACAGCTGTTCTTCAACCAAGAACATGATTAATTTTCAAATAGTGTTACAATAAATGCTGAAATCCTTTCCTGTCTGGACATCCACATCCACAAACATACAGAACTATGTTATTTTTAAATGCAGATAAAGAAATCATTATTAACAACATGACAAACCATAAGCAATTTTATACAACAGTTTCTTTAGCCGAATAACATTTCAGCTCTGTAACTTTCAGAAGCTGCATAACCCTATCAGTTCAATATTTTTTAATATATCTATATTCAGATAAAAGAGTCACTTTCAAACTGCAGTGTTACCTGTTTTATTTCATTAATTCTTATTCCATTTTTGGTGTTCAATATGGATAAATGTGGTCATAGAGATAATAGCTATGAATAGCCAAACCATTGTAAAAATCACATACTGACTTGTCTTACTATACCTTACTAATATAACCATCTACATAGCCAAGAGAATTTTCCTTGAGCTAGTACATACACATCAAAAATCAAACACCCAATCAAATACCCATTCCAAAATATAAATGTGAAATTCATATTAGCGGAATAAATCTTAGAGGAGAAGGGAAACAACAACAGCAAAAAAAGGAATTTATATTCATTGCCCAGATGAAATAGATCAGCATCAAATATGGTTAATTTCATCTTAGATCTCCAATGACAGTTATACCAAGTGGAACAAATATAGATTTGGTCCTAAATCTTTCTATGTTAAGACTGCTCGGATGAAAGGAAAACAGAGAAGAAGGTAAAAAGAGCAAGGCTTCATCACACACTTCAAATTGCTATAAAAATTACACAGTTATTCCTTGTCTTGGTTTTAACTATTATAACTAAACGACATACCCAACCCAACACTGCTGTTTTCCAGTAAGTAACTGAGATGCTCAAACATGGCTTTTTGGTTTTGACGACTAATTCGACAGAAGTAGCACAGGAATCGACAACAGCTTGCCACCATCTTAGGAAAAGCGATCTGCTGAAGAAGAATGTTGACAAAGCAGTGAAAAATGTTAATTACCAATCTGTTCTAATTTTTCTTCCCACATTCCTAACAAGGAAAGCATAGCAAAGTTACCAAGGTGATAAGCAAATGACAGTTGCTTTTGTTCTAATTCAAGAAAGGATCTGCATTTCCTTTTAACCTTTGTATTCATTAGGCCCTTTGGTTTAAAATGTTGGAAAATCATTTTGCAGGGAACTATAGAGAACATATAAGAAAGAAAAACTGAGACATATTTTTCTCAACTCTCTCAAAAGCAATCTGCAGACTAGCGAGCATGGCTATACAAAAATGGTATTATAGCAACAAGCTCAGTCACCAAAATACTAGATCATAGCAGAATAAAATATTTGAAAATCTTATTTTATCCTCCCATACTCATTACAGTAGAATACACGGTCCTTATGAAAAAGATTTGTACAAGTCTTCTACATTGCTCCATGAATATACATTAATATTTTATCTTCAATGTACAATGCTTTTTCGGTGGTTGTTTTAATGTTTTCCTACCAGATCTATTAAAATTACCAATATATAGCACATAAAGCATCAAGCTCAGTTGCAGATTTGCATCCTAAAGATATTCACAAAATCAGGGAGAAAATTCATGGTTCTTTTTTTAATAATCTGACCAGCACCCTTTAGGCAAAAACTTTCTTTCTTTCTTTCTTTCTTTGTCTCTATCATCTAACCATGTAATCTATAATATTATACAGAATATTTTATATTCTCTAATATCTGTGATGATAGCTAAACACAATATTGTGTGTTTTCTTCCTATGATGTCTTCTTCACTTCATGCTTTGCAACTATAAATAACATTATTTATGTTTATTTATACAATGCATAATATGTACTGCCTCTCTTACAACACAATTCTCATTACAAGTAAAGCCTTTTTACTTGAGACAACAGGTTTCTGGGGAAAAAATGATAATGTAATTAAAAGCTGTATGATATGAGTTATCTATTCAGATAACTTCTGTGGAGTTGATTTGATTAACCATAGTTTTATTTTCACCCACGTCTTTTTGATAACATATGTCCCATTTGACTATTTCACTCATGAAGTTACTATTATGTACAAGTAGCATTTCTATTTTTAAACACAAGATAGATGAAAAGTAATGAAAATTATTTATTCCCTCATGAAGACATTCAACAATGCTTCCATGTCCGTAATTTACAGGGATACAGTGTGTGACAACTTAATTTAGAGAATTACAATAAGCAGAATGAATGTAAAAAAAAATATTTTAGAAATTGCTTATTGCTGAAGGTCATCTGATCAAAAACATAGTATAAAAATTTCCTATTATGAAAGAAAAGATTTTGAAGTAATTCTGAGAGTCAAAAAGAGCATTGCTTGAAACTGAACGAAGAACCAACAACAGAAACAAATGTTATGGTTCCAAAATTCTGAGAACAAAATCACAGTCTTTAAAATAACTATTTTAGGCTTTTATCCACTAAAACTTAACTGTAATGTAAAATGGAAAGTTTGCTTGAGTATTTTCACCAACAAAGTACCTTTCTGGAGGTTTGTAAGTGGGTACTATCTAAAGTAAATACTAAATTATTTCTAAGTTACCGAGAAACCTTCAGCTACACCATATTCCACAGATTTCAGATGTTTCTGACTCATTTATTAATAGCACAGTTGGAAGGAAGCCTGGCATGAGTTTCCTTCTGTTTGGACAGACAAATTTTTACTTTCTGACTGTTCCTCTAGAGAAGCAGTGAACTGTAACACTCTCACTACACATCTCAATACAGCCTCATAATAAAACCATTTAATCCAGGAAACTGGAAACATGGCTTAAAGCATCTGCTGTTGCAACTTCAGAAAATGCCCAATTCCTAAACCAGAGATGACACTGCATAGCAGCTCAGTCCTTGTGACTGCCATCTATGAGAAGGGTCATAAAGAGGATCCAGGGAACTACAGGTCTGTCAGCCTAACCTCGGTACCAGAAAAGGTTATGGAGCAGATCATCTTGAGGGTGATCACACGACATGTGCAGGACCAAGGAATCAGGCCTAACTGGCATGGGTTCATGAAAGGCAGGTCCTGCTTGACCAACCTGGTCTCCTGCTATGATTGAATGCCCCACCTGATGGATGAGGAAAGGTTGTTGACATAGTCTACCTAGACTTCAGCAAAGCTTTTGACACTGTCTTCCACGATACTCTGGAGAAGCTGGTAGCCCATGTCTTAGACATATACACTCCTCGCTGGGTAAAGAACTGGCTGGATAGCTGGGCCCAGAGAGT
Source organism: Chrysolophus pictus (assembly GCA_037305975.1). Lineage (NCBI taxonomy): Eukaryota > Metazoa > Chordata > Aves > Galliformes > Phasianidae > Chrysolophus > Chrysolophus pictus. Next base: position 30,476,644 of record CM074580.1, read on the forward strand.
GGTGGTAAATAGAGTCACATTCAGCTGGTGACCGGTCACAAGTGGTATTCCACAGGGGTCAGTATTGAGGCCTGTCCTGTTCAGCAACATTATTGAAGACCAGGATGAGGGCATTGACTGCACCCTCAGTAGGTCTGCAGATGACACCAAGTTGAGAGCAAGTATCAGTCTGCCTGAGAAGATGTAGGAAGGCCCTTCAGAAGAATCTGGATAGGCTGGATAGCTGGACTGAGGCCAGTGGGATGAAGTTCAACAAGACCAAGTACTGGGTCCTGCACTTTGGCCGTAACAACCCTAGGAATGCTATTGGCTTAGGGCAGAGTGACTGGAAGAGCATGTAAAGGAAATGGACCTGGAATTATTAGTCAGTGCTCAGCTGATGAGACAGCAGTGTGCCAAGGTGGCCAAGAAGAACAATGGCATCTTGGCTTGTATCAGAAATAGTGATGCCAGCAGAAGTGGGGAAGTGATCATCCCTCTGTACATCAGTGGTGAGGCCACACCTTGAGTACTGTGTTCAGTTTGGGGCCCCTCTCTTACAAGAAAGACATTGAGACCCTGGGGAGTGTTCAGGGAAGGGCAATCAAGCTGGTGCTGAACAATCACCAGCTTAGGGAGCTGGGATTATTCGGTCTGGAGGAGACTCGGGGGTGATCTTATTGCTCTCTACAACTACCTGAAGGGAGATATTGGTGAGGTGGGTATTTTTTGTCACTTCTGACTTCATGTACAAATACTACAGCAAAAAAAGTTGTGACATCTATAAATTATACTATTAATCAGACAGTAACTAATTGTAGCTTGCCTGGCCTGGCAAAAAAAAAAAAAAAAAAAAACACAAAAAACAGCATTGGGAACAGAGGACAATCCTCTCTTTGGAGGGGAGACATTAACATTAAAACACCAGGCATAAGCGAGAATAAAAAATATAAACCCACTTCACTTCTAACTTTCCTCAGGTAGCTGGAGAAACATTCAGTTATGCCACTGTACCTTTAAACAAACATACAGATATTCAAACATAATGCTAAGTACAACTTTGCAAATTATAGATCAGTTCCAAGAAACTGAAATTGAGCGTTCAAAACAAAGTTGGTGTAAGTTATCTAAGTATGCAGTTTACTGTTAACAACACTTTATCTAAGATGAAGACATTTTCCCTGCAGACCTAGGCCTCCCATGTATGAACCTAACCTATATATTTAATTTAAATACTTCAGTACCTTTTAAAGTACTATTAAATAAAATACCTATAATTTTTCCTTAAAAAAAAAAAAATAATAATAATTCCTAGAACACTGGTGATGTATTTTAAGAACTTCTCAATTCCTTATGTTAATTAAGAATTGTTAAAATGGGACAAGCAGTATCAGGCATATAAAGGAGATCTATTTATCTTTGGATGCATCCTCTTTAACATCCATTTATACCTTTTCAAAGGTTAAAGATGCAAAACTAACAATATAATTACAGTGAAATTACCTGAGATTTATCTCCTCCAAGAACATTCACCATCACATCCATAACTGTCTCATGCATGCCCAAGACTCTCATTAAGTTAGGATGCTGATAAAAAACCTTGTTGTTCATTATATCTCTGAAGTAGGAGAAAAGGCAACATCATTAAGGAATACTATTTTCATTTATTAGAGATTTTAGAAATATGCATTCATAGTAGTAATGGGGTTTTAAATTCTCAGATTTCAGTATGAAACAAAATCATCTGACAATTAATTTAACATTAAAATATGCTGTCATTCCTCTTTCACAAATCTATATAATAACAATCTAAACTTTTTTATTATTTGAAAATGGCATTTCTTCCCTCTTTTCCTCTCCATCTTTAAATTTCTCTTACCACCTGTTCTGTTTAAAGAAAAAATATATTGTTATGATCTAAGTGGAAAAGAATATATTCTGTTATGTTGTAAGTAGAGAATGGGGATCAATAAATCCAAATCTAATCTTGCCTCTGCAGAAACACTGCTTAATTCACTTCCTCAGATCATAAAGCAGAAGATACTAAAGAGACTTATTTTTCAAGGATATCAGTTACACATCTTTCATCAACATTTCCAAAATTAAGCCTGAGAGAAGATGTAAAATGAAATAAGAGTTCTCCTAAATAGGAATATTTTAACAATTGCATTCTGCCTACTATCCTATAACATCTTCTGGAATTCTCTATTTTTGTTCAATAATCCAGAACAAGATTTATGGGAATATGAACTGCAAAGAACAAAAAATCATGCCTATTTTAAATGAACATAGATAACTGGTAAAGGAAACAGAATCATAACATATTACCTCTGGGAAGGGGGCTACAGACATGCCCAGTTTAGATGAAACTTATCCTCAATCCCATTAAAAATCTCAGTAATTTTACAAACTCAGCAACAGGGACAAATTAGGTAATGATTTCACGTACTAATTAATAAGCTGTTTCTATGAATTGCCCAATTCAACTGAAGAGACTATTGTTTTCAATTTTTACAAAAAAGAACCCTGCAATTTCTACAGCAAAATAGTAAGAGCAATGCCAGTTCCTTACAACTGTTATAAAAGAGAGAAACTGTTCAATGTTCCTGATGAAAGACAAAGAAGTATAGTCCTTAGATAATCTTACAACTAACATTTTCTTTTTAAATACTCTTTTTTAATTTTAGGCAATTCATTCTTTGTGAAATTATTTATTTTTTTTTTACTTCCAACATTGAGTGTCCCAGTCTTCACATAAGAGGAGTAATAGGCATGCACAAAACCACTTACTTCAGGACAATAATTTCATAACAAGAATGGAGAAAAATATTTTCATACCACAGCAGGGAGGGATTACATAAAGGCAGTCTTACAATTCCAAAGTTATAAAAGATAACATAAGTAGTCTTCTGCGTTCAAATACTTTGACTTACCATTGATACAATTCTAACCAGCTCGAAACATTTGAGATCACAATGCTTTGCTGCTTCTGCCTAGCTGCTTGTAAAAACTTGCCACTTACAAGGATAGCAACAAGTCTATTCACATATACATGAAAAAATAATGTGAGTTTAATTTAGGGTGGTATTGACACCAATGAAGACATAAGTCATCTCTTTACTCTAGATCTGCTAAAACATTTATCTACTAAACATCAACAAAAAAAATACTCACTGGGCTTCATTGTTGTAAAAACAGTCCAGTTTCTTTAGGTGAGCAGATACTTTGGTTCACAGAAAAAAAAGTTCATACTGATAGCGAGATCAGTTGGAGCCATACTAAAAAATTCTGATACACGTCAGCATTTCAGTACAGCAATAATTTTCATCCAGGATCTAAAGTGGATGGATTTACCAGTATAATAGAAAGCATTATTCAAAAATAAAATGATGTTAATTGCATACCCTAATCCATTAATCATTAGTAGTTCCTCTTCTTTTCCCATTCTTACACTGAGAAGCGAGCGAATCTGGCCCAGTGCAGCAAGCAGATTAATGGTATCCTTCACAGAGGCAGCACTAATAGTGTACGCTTTCCTCAGAGCTTGAAGTAGCTCACCAATGCTATCATATTGCCTACGCAAGAGAGTGTACATAATCCGAACCAATTCTGGATCTTGAATCTGATCTTCCTGGGACCAGCGCACCATAGTCTGGGATATGAGTTCCTTCAGTGTAGCTAAAATAATAAAATACAAAAAATGTTACGAGCTACTATAAACACAAAAATTCAAAAACATACATTACAGTAAAGTGTCAGATAACAGAAGACAAGAAGGCAGTTATGAGAAAGCAAAAGAATATTAGCAGAATAGAATTTTCAACAGGAAAAATAACATTGGATCTTTCAAGGTAAGTCTGATGCTTCTGAGAGATGGAAAATAAGAAACTTAAACATAGTGTCCAAGTTAATACATCACTGTTAACAATGAAAACTTCTTGGTTTATCACGATTCCAGAAATAATCTTTGTAGGTGCTAATTTTTCTTTTTTTTAATAAATATTAATATATAAATGAAATTTAAAACAACTCTAATTGCAGAGCTTCTTCTATTGTAAACTGTGTCATTAGGAATGACTCTTACATTATTTTACAGTGGCAAAGAAACATCATATTTTTGATGAACATCAGTCTAGGTTTAGAATACAAAGATTGATCAAGAAATTTTCAGTAAAGAATTCATTATCTGACAAGTATGCTTCCAGCTATCCTAGAAATATTCATTAAAGTGGGCTCATCCAGATAATTAGCTCTGCCAGAAGGGAAAGAATATTTCTGTTCTAAGTTTACAGAGCTGACAAAAAAAAAAAAAGAGAGAATGAGACCGCCTCCTTTCTCTCCCCCCCCCTTTCCCCCCAGGGCCTTGAAGCTTTTGTGATTCATGCATCTAATGAATGTTTAGCTATTTTGTTGCTCAAACAAGGGATCTCCATTTTCTTCAAAAGATGACAACCTACCTGGAAACATCTCAGAATTGTATGATGATGCATATGCACTAACAGGAGAGGCAAACTAACTTAAGAGAGGGAATTTTAACTGTATTTTCCAACTATTTTGAGAAAGTCACTATCACTTCGGAATGTATTTTATAAAAATTTGTATTGTTTTGAAGCACACAACCCACATTGCTTGGACCAGTTCTATGTTGGATACATTTCCTGTACAACAGCAGTGAAAACAGTCTTTCTAAGCCCTTAGTTTAGAGTTTTGAGTTTAGAAACTTTACCTGAAAACTAAAGGCATGTTCCCATTCTTATAAAAAATATTCATTGTTTATGCTAAGTGGAAGAGGATATCTTTACAATCAGTATTTTTTCTCTCTTACAATTTACTTAATGATGTATTAATGGAAAACAACCATTAGTTCCCTGATTTTGTTAGAAAAACAGACTGTAGGAGATTCTATTAAGGCAGCTCTATTCTTAAGGGCAGTTTGTGAATAAAAATATAACAAGCATTTTTTGAAAACACTAACTTTCTTCAATCAAGACAGTTTCTTCTTTCATATTCTCCTAATTACTGCAATAAAATCTACCCCCATAGAATAACTAGTACCTTCCAAGAACTTTGCAACTCATTGAATGTTACTCGTTTCAGGTTACATAATAAGTGTAACAATGATTATAAGGAAAAACAATGAAATCAAGAAATATTTTATTCAAAATAATGTAGCATATGGGATTTTGCTATGCTGAGGAAAAATATCATTTGATTCAACCTACGTGGATGTTTTCCAATTCAGCTGCGAAAGTATTTGCACTGAGTCAAATGTTACTGCAATTTTACACACTTGAGTTAACTATCAGATATTTTGTCATGTAACTAAAAAATTGTTATAATTTTTAGTACAAACATAATGTTTCACAGGAAACGCATTCACATGAAATGAACAAATGTAAAACAAATTGTTTCCTTGAATTTTCTGTGCAGAGGTACCCATACGTAAGCACAACTGTCCTGTCTTTTTCATACTTTCTCTAATTTTGATAAGGTTTTCCTATAAGAAGTGTTAGTGCTTCTCAGATTTTAGTGTCTTGGAAGTCCTGTCACCATAATTGACAATAATTTGTTGTTTAGAATCAAGAGTTCTAGTTTACTTTAAAAATACATTTTACAACTTTATCATCAATGCTAGTTTAAAGCACTGGCATTCTTCTTCTCTATTTGAGAGCTGAAATGAACACATGATTAGAGGAAAGGAAAATTTATTTGTAGAAAGAAGTTCCTTCCACGTGCCTTGATTAGGAATACTCATACCCTATACCCATACATTACCAGATGATCAAGGACAGAGAATTTCAGCCTTAACAATGGCACATGCAACTCACACCACTTCTCCATTTATGCATAAAAGTATTGGGATACTTCATATTATTATTTCTTTTCACTTTTTGAATTCCAAATTTTCCTGATGTGGAGAGAGGAGAATGGATAGAGAGAGAGATGATGGAAGTTCACACGTGGATTACATAATTCAGTTTTCAGCTTCTTCCTTATAGTTTTCTATTGCCCTTTGAGAGACTTCAATATGCATATGAATGTCCATATGTAAACTAATGTTATGCATTATTTTAAGGAGGACTTTCAACCTGAAGAGATTAACTGAAATATCTAGAAATACTGAAGAATTTAGAAAAACAGGTTCTGTAGTATCATTTGTCCAATTTGCATTTTTTACTATTCAAGGCCCCAGTATGTATTAAATACATAAGCTGTTGTTTCAGAAAGCAAACACCACATTTCCATGGACTTTAAAGACTGAACAGGCAGGTCATGTAACAGATGTTCTGAGTTACAAAACAGCTTTATTGTCAAATCTTACACAACTTTTTGTGGAATAATTGTCTGAAATGAAATTAATGGTCCAGAGTACGTACAAAGATCTGTTGTCAAATTGCAAGTAGAAAAGAAGCACCTTCTAGCATTGTTAACTGAAAGACCTCAAGACACTTGCACAGTTCTGCACATGATATTTGCTGGATATTATAGAAACTTAGAGCTGGTAAAAAAAAAAGAACAACTTAATTGACAAAGGCAAGGAGCAAGCTCAGCAAAAACATACATTCCAGTGGTAGAACTCATTACTCACCATCTATAGTCACCACTAAGGAAAACACTGAAAACAAGTAAATACATGAGAAGAAAACCAAAAGCAGACATACAGATTTGTACCACATATAAAATTCATCAGAGGCAAAGTATGGGAGTGAAAGTCAAATGACCTGCTCATAGCAGCTCAGAAAAACACTTAGACAGTTGAGAGGAAGAGTAAAAGAGGTATCTTGACAATTGAAGAATAGGCATGAGCATGTACATATAAAGGAATACAGTTCAGAATAATAAGTCTATGATTCCAGGGGTTTCAGAATCTTTCTGTGAATGCATGTATGTGTCTGCGTGCACACATACGCTAAGATGTGGGAAGGAATACATACACTTCTTTCGCTACAGTTTCTTCCCTGCCAGCAACTGAACCAACCACGGTAAATAATTTATTAGGAAGAAGTAGAGATAAAAGAAAAATGCATTTTCAAAATGGAACATAAAATATTGCAAAGATGAAATAACGACAAACTGCCACTCTACTGAAGCAAACAGAACTTGATATAACTTTAGCATGTAGGGCATTCCTATCTGCAACTTGGGAAAAAAAAAAAAAAAAAAAAAAAAAAAAGCTCTGTTTTGCTACCAAGCAGCAAAGAAGTTGAAGTAACTCCTGTACCAAACACTAGGAAAAAGTTATCTGGAACATTTTCTTATTTCAGTGCTTCCTTAAATTAAAAGCAATGCATCTTTGAGACACTAGTCATATATGCAATAGGCTACATTCTGCTTTTAATCAACTGCATGCAGTTATCAGTTCTTTAGTTTATACCAATCATTATTCCTCAAATTTGTTAACCAACTAAATTACATTCTTCCAAACATTCTGAAGAAATGATCAGTTACTATGACTTTTTTTTTTTTTTTAAACTGTCATGAACACGCTTGGTTTCTCTGAAAATCCAGCATTTTAGAGAACCAAAAATGGTTTGCAAACACGCATTCAGGTCTGGCTGGGATGGAGTTAATGTTAACAGTCTATACAGTGCTGTGCTCTTTACAGTGGCTAGAGAAGTGTTGCTATTGCACCAGTGTTTTGGCTGGGTTGTGCTGGTACAAAGTCAAAAGGCTGTGTCTCCAACTCTCTCCCACAAAAAGGCCAATAGGTTGGAGGTGAGCAAGATTTGGGGACGGGACAGAAAAGGCTAGGGACAGGAGATCTAAAGTGACATTTCATACTCTATCAATTCATGCTCAGAAATATCTGATTCAGCTACAACTTTTTTTTTTTTTTTTTTCTTTCCACAAGAACTAACTTCAATTCAAGAGTAAAAACATTCAACTTTCAAACTTTGCAGTTTTCTTTTAATAAAGCATACAAAACACATATATATATTATGAATTGATCAACACTCGTCAACCTTCACAGTGCTTTGCAGCATGTACTGAGAAGGCTTTTTAAAAAGAAAGCTCATTAACCTATCTACTTGGTGCCATTCAACAGAACTGAGACTGTCTGGCCTACAGGTGGAATCTCGTAAATATATTTACATATCTGAAGGGAGGATGTAAACCAGATGGAGCCAGGATCTTCTGAGTGGTACTCAGTGAGAGAACAAGAGGCACAAACTAAAATACAAGAGGATCTGTCTGAATGTCAGGAAGCATTTTTACTCTGACAGTAAGATAGCACAAACACAGATAGTCCAGAATGTTAACAGAGTCTCTAACTTAGGAGATATCCATACTGATGATATCTAGACAGAATTTTGCCCAGGTCCTCAACTTTAGAAACACATATACAAGGGCTGCTCTGAAAGTAATGCCTCCTATTTTATTGTTTTGGCCCATTATGGAAGTGGATGTTGGTGGTATAGCAGGAGAGGTTGAACCTTCCCACCAATATTCCATTACATTTTGTTGCTGTGTAACAGATGACAGCAGATGGTCAGTCTGACATACAAGTGCATATCAAACAAAAGGTATGCCATTGAATTCCTCCAACTTCAATCTTGCAATCTTATTCTAACAGTTGTCTCATTGCTACCTTAATTATATGTCTTCAGGTATAGCTTTATCTTCTTTACAGAAGGCTACAAATTCTATGCTACCTATTTTTTGAGACCGCATAGAAGAAATACCTATCTCATATCAATTGATCAGAAGTCAAAACAAAAACAAAACCTTGCATGTTAAAAGCTAGCCCTTTAAAAAAACAAAATAGCAACTGGAAAAGAATCTTGTCACACATATCTTGGTACTGAGTAGTAGACAGCTTCTTATGGAGGAACAGAAATTTAAAATAGAATTAGGCTGTAAAGAAGGAAGGTTTTGGATTTAAAAAAAGCCCCACAGACCTATAAATGGAAACATGTCAAATTCAGAATTCTTGAGTCAAGTTCACTGTGCCCCCTTTCTTTTATTCTAATATGAAGATTTTCAACAAAACTTTAAGGATCTTCATACAAAAATCTTCTCCACACTTTAACTCCCTGTTTAATGATACATCTAATACATTCAATATATAGAATAATTGTTCTGATAGGTAAAAGGAAGATAAAGATGTAGTCTCCTTCATCAGTACACTATGAAGTTTCATTAGCAAATGAACTCATGTTAATCACATAACATTTCCAACACTTGCATCATAAAAGTATGTATACAGAAATAAAACTTACTGGGCGATTTATCTTCTTCTTCCCTGGGCTCTATTTTTTCAGGTTTTGGTGGACCTTTGATTTTGTATATTAATGAACGAAGTTTGCCAGTCAAGGAGGAATCTTCCTCTTCCTCTTCCTCCTCTTCTAGTGGAATACCTTAGCAGATAATAAAAATAATAAGAAAAAATTATTAACATTTGAAGATGAACACTTTTAAAATTTCAAAAATACAAAGTATCTACAGGGTAATTCTTTAACGAGCAAGTTTTATATAGGAAAAAAAATGTGTTTAGGCCAGCAACTTTAAGATGTTAGCTGCAGCACCACCTCTCAGAAATAAATTACATTTATTTCTTACATCCAGATTTATATTATTTAAAGAGGTGGTGTCTTTTGACTACTGTGTTATGTCAATTAGTTTTGACTCAGATTCATGTTTGATTAAAAATTTTACTCATTATTTTATAATGCATAATGTAAGCTAAAGAAACATATGACTATATCCCACAATACAGTACAACTTTTGAGATATTTAACAGCCATAAAGAAACTTATTAACTGACATCAAAACTGTTAAAGGGAAGATGTTTGGAGATGTTGTACTAGCAATAAAGAATTTTTCTTGAAAAATATATACAATAAAATGTATCTGAAGGAATACCATTTTTCAGGTAGTTCACTACAGTTAACTTCACTGCTTCACAACCAAAGTATTTTCAAATCTTTCACACCTCTTAGTGATGATCAGGTACGACATGTCACAATCAGAACCACAGAACACCTAAGCATGTTTTTTTCAGACCAGAGCTAACGGGGCAGTGATGAAATTTAAGTTTTTGCTGTTTGGCTGTTGGTCAAAGTGAATGTGGTTCTTAGCACCGAGAAAATGAAAAGACTTTCATATAGAACAATAAAATGGTACAAGCCTGAGAATGGAGAAAAAACCTGCAGAGGCTATAATTGATAATACAAAAAGAAACTAAGAAAGAAAATAATAACTGAAATGTGGTATTTGGTTGGAGAAAGTATGCAAGTGACAGCTAACAAGGAGAGAGTCGAACTAAGTGACTAGGAAGAAAAAAAACAGAGGCAGTTGTAGAGAATGAAAGAATTAGAAACTGAAATCTAAGACTACATAAGGGATTTGAGGAATGAGAAAAATGTGAATGGTTTGGCAAAATGAAAAGCTAAGAATGAAGGAAGGATTCAGGAAGGAAGGAATAAGAGGAAGTAAGGAGACAGAAGAGAAAGAAGACAAGGAAGGACATTAAGGAAAACAAGAAATGATCTGGCACTGGAAAACATAACCTAAGGCTTGGAAGCAAAAGAAACTGACTGGACAGCTCCTGAAAATCTGAAACAGACAGACAAGAAGAGAGACACTGGGATGATTCATAGATTCATAGAATGGCCTAGGTTGAAAAGGACCTCAAAGATTATCTAGTTTCAACACTCCCTGCCATGGGCAGGGTTGCCAACCATCAGACTGGAATGCCCAGAGCTACATCCAACCTGGCCTTGAATTGAACTGATATTATACAATACAATCGCTTTAAATTTGTTTAAAGTTTTAAGTTAAATTTTTTTTTTAAATTATGATAGAGGATTATTATTTTGCTGGCAACTTTAATCACTCACAGTTAGGACATGTTAGGGTTAAGACTGCCTGAGTAACTTTAATCCAGACTATTTGTGTATATTTGCTATCATGAAGCCTTTAATTACTTGATTGCATACATATTTTTCCATTTAGACTGTGAAGTTTACTTAGTATTAAAAAGCTGTGTAAATATTCCAAGCACAACACATACTCAGTTTTTTTCTGCAGCTGTTACAGCTTTGTAGTGATTTTCAAGACTAAGCCAAGATGCAGATTTATGGAGTATTTCTACGTGGTAACCCCCTATGATAAATCTGTATAAATTCACGAACATGGTTCTGTTTAGGATCCAGAAGAGCATTACAGTATTTTAATTGCTGGACTACTTTCTCATCTCCTTTAACATACAAATTAATAAAGCAGCAAACAAAAGTACGCTTCTAAAATACTACCAGCAACAACACTTCACAGTAACAAGGATCTCTGTAATCTTCATCCTGGAGTCCTCAGAGAACTCTGTGATGCCAAACATCTTTGAAAACCAGAAACATGCTCAAGTGCTAACTGAACAACAAAGACCACATTATCTTTCTTAACAAAAATGGGTAGAATATAGAGTAGCTGAAAGGATATAGACCATTCAATTTAATGCTTGGAAGAAAAATGCTGGAATAAAAGAAATAAAGTTTCTGATAAACACTTAAAAGAAAGGATCAATGACAGCCAACATAGGATTGTCAAGACCAAATCACATTAAACTAATCTAATTTCCACCCATAACATAGTTAGACTCACAGATACAAATCTTAATCTTACTATCATCCCACACAATATCCTCATAGAGTCTGATGAAACACAAAAGAAATACTGACCCATTTTTTGTTGGGTTCCTGGCTAGCTGAACTAAAGTAATTGGCTTATCACAAATTCACAGCTAGATGGTTGCTGGAGATTTTAACAGCATAACCAGAAATACAATCACAAGCAGAAACTTAAGCAATACAAGTACTGAATCATGGAACTCATTATGGCTACTAACATGACAGTAATCACAGTTTATTATTTGTCACTAAAATAATATAATACCATAAACTGAGTAAAACTGGTTTTAAGGTTTATATGAGTAAAGAAAGAGCTAACAGACTGTATCAGCAAACATTTTAAAATGACCTCAAGCAAATTGAGGAAGTATGAGGAAGAAACTACTAACATTATCATGCTCTACCTAGTGAAGAATTTTAGATGCTGTCAACTCACTCTAATGACCCTGTTCTCCTCTTCTTGAACAAGATTTGTGCCATGAACCATAGGACCATGAAAGGCACTGGAAGAATAACCATAATGCCAAGAAGATAGATATGAAAAAGTCTGAGTATATCAATTTTAACTGCATGATTATTGGGAATAAGCAGTGATAATTGACTGACTTGATTATAAATGCTTGTGTCATGGTAAATGGAATATCAGTTCCATGATTGCCTTAATTAAACTAAGATCTCAATGGACGAATGAAATAGTTTGAGCATCATATATAAAATGAAATTATTTAATCAATCGAAGTTGCACAGAATATTTTATTTAGCTCACTCTTGTGTATACCCTAAGGAAATTCAGGTTCAGTCTCTGGGGGAAAAGCAGGTAACTCATACTGTAAGCTTCACTCCAATAGTGTCTTATAATGGATATCACATTTATGTATATATCAGGAAACCCAGTTAAAGCAGCACCATCATCCCATACCTATTATTTTTTATTTAATTTGCCACTGCTAAGTTTCACAGGCATAATACAATTACAATTCCTTTTATCTACTTTCACATGTACACATGTCTATAGAAATCTTTTAAGGTAACCCAACCTTCTTTTTTGGATGATTTTTGCTACTGCTAATTGAGTCTAAACCAATATATTAACAGAAAAATACCAGATAATATTTAATAGATACTTAACAATGAAACTTGAAATAATGTCACAGGCTTCATGTATTTTTTGGTAGCATGTAACAAAAGTTTTTCAGGAAAAATCAGCATGTAGACAAAAATATATTTAAAAGAAAAATAAAAAGGAAAAAAGAGAGAGAGAGGAAGCATTTTTATTTTATAACTGATCTGATACACCTTTTTACTCACCACAGTGAATTAGAAGATCATCATGGAAGTCATATAGTTCATCCCGAATCTCCTCTGGACAAGGACAATCCTCTCCCAGTTGAAAATTCAGCAGCATATTAATCTTTAAGGGTATTTAAATATGTTAAATGTACTGAGCCTAAAACACATTCTACTATATAACCATACTTGAATCAGCATAAAACAGAAATTTTTAACACACATTAATGAAAATAGTATAGCAACATTCCTTTGTAATTTTTAGGTATGACTGTCATAAAAACACAGCATACTTAATAAAGTTATTTCCTGAATACAGAAAATAAATACTAATGCCAACACAACACTAACTTCAAGTCAGTGCAACATAATTTATCAACTTATCTTCAAGAACTGTCTGAATCATAGTTCCCCAGCATTGGATGATAACATTCAAATTGTCTATGCTCTTAAGAAACCCAAGAGCTTGATTTGTAGAGTACTAGCATTTTGACATTCAGAATTTTGTAGTATCCTAATAAATTTTATCCCAAATTCAGTTCTGGTTCTCTAGTAGCTCCCATGGCAGTATAGAAGTTAGAACTCTTACCATTACACTAATGTTCGGATTCAGTCATGTTACCTGTTCTTGTGGAGGAGATCGAAATTCCTTAGTCTTCTTGGCAGTCAAAGCAGCAGACATGTTCAAGGCTTGCATGAGTTCATTATACCTGTACTTCTGATTATATTGCAATTTTGATACATAGTGGTCTGCAAACGATACAATAGCTTCCACTCTATGTTGCAGCTCACAGTCACAGAAATAATTGAGTAAGTGGCACATCTGGAGTCAAAAAAACAGGCAAGTTCAACAGCTTAACATATTAAACTCTAATTGAGGAATAGCTATAGCACATATTATGTACTGGAACGGTTAAAATCAGTTTTTTTTTTCCCGTTTTTCCTTTAATAGAGCAATGGTGACAAATGCCTATAATTTTATTATGCTCATCAATAATACTCTGTTGCATTCACACTGTTGCACTTCATGCTCTTAAAACACAAATATTAATTCTCTTTTAAAATACATGTGTTAAATAAATAAATATTTGAGTACCTATTCTGAGTATGGGGACAGTGCATAGAAAAAATTGCACAATTATCAAATTTGATTATTAAGGTGAAGCCATACGGCAAGTTGGAATAAAGACAGCTAAGATTCCAAAATTTTCAAAATGAAGAACAGACAAATATTACCTTTCCTTCATAGATAGTATAGCACATATAATATGTTTATATTAAATGGTCACCTGAAGCTTAACAGATTCTGGTAATCTTGTCTGCAATAAGCCCTTTGCAGGAGCTTTCGTTTCTTTTACTGCCTTTTCTCCAGCTTCTACAGCTTTTTCTTCAACTTGTGTAACTTCTTCCTTCTCCGTCCTCTCTTCTGATTCTTCTTTGTGATCTCCGAAGACATTGGGATCAATGAGGATTAACACCTGCTTCACATCATCATCATCAAAAACTCCCATTATAAGCAATGTTGCTATGAGTTTAAGAACAGGAACAAACTGGAACGCAATATGTCCTCCAACAGGATCTCGTATATGAGAACCACTACACTGTACCGCCTCTGTCAGCATACTTATAGCTTTGGATTTAAGTGTGTCAAGGGGAATTTCTGGGCTGGATGTCTGATGTTCTTCAGAGGTCACAATAAAGCAAGGAGTAGAAAAATTAAAGCTTGGTTTGAGACAAGTGCTAAGCCCTACTCCAGGTAAACCATGCTTCTTTGTTTCATCAGGATATAATTTAATAGTTCGAGTTTCCTCTGTAACTGGAATGATAAATTCATTGTTCATCATGAGCTTGGCTTGCTTGGCATGGTCCAAATGAATACTAATGAGCAAGTCATAGAATCCAGAACGTAGGAGTCCAGGTAAATACTGATTATCTATTGTGTAAAATAACTGAGATATATCTACATGGCTACAAAGTGCATAAGCAACTCTAGTGTTACCTAGAGCACAAACTGAGCTATAAAGTTTTAAAGTGTGATAGTGAAACTTCATCAAATCTTCTTGTTCACATAGTTCCAAAATATCAACACATCTGTTATACAAAAAAGAACAGAAAACTCATCAATTTCATGATTTTTTTTTTTTTTAAGTTTATAATCTGTGCACATTTTAGCCTGTTCTAATTTAAACCATTACAAATGATATTAACAAATCTTATCATGTGAATCCCACAGCAAATGTGGTAGTATTTCAATGAGATTATTTAAAATTAGCACTGCATGGAAAAGGATGAAAAGATCCATGATAGGGAAGCTTCTTTGGAAGTTACAGTAAATCATGTCTTTGTTTTTAAAAGTCATGTATTCAGAATGCTGAAGCTGTATATACCTTCTCTCCCCCTCCGCTCCCCCCCCTCAATGAAGCACAGTATTAATGTTATTATTATTTGCTCTTTTCTTGAATTTATTTTTATTAATGATAAATAAAATTGACTATTAATTTACAAAAATAACTTAAATCCATAGCTTTTATACTGACTTTTCTGTTTCAGTTTTGCTTATAGGTTGATTTATCATTAGTTACAATATTTGATATTTTAATACATCTTTATTATCATCACTGAAGACAACAAAATATAAGGAAGTCAGGATCTTGTCAATAAATTCAAAGCAGAAGGAACAGAAATAGATCACATGGTTTTAACATAAAAAGTCAGCAGAATGGTATTTGCATGTTCTTTATATTTTTCAGTCTTACAATGTCTCTGTGTTTAAAGGTCTAGAGATTTAAGACAGGTTATGTTAAATTTTAAAGGATATCAAACAGTTATGCTTTCCCTTATTTATGCAATTGTCATCACATTAAAATTGTCTGGCCTCTTTTACCTACTTAAAATTCATAAATACAACTCTATAGAAGATAGAATGACAAATTCTAACCAACCCTAGTTTTAACATCCTCCAACTCTAGTTCCTAGGAAATGTACCTGTTTTCCTCTGGGATATGAAGTGCCATCATCTGCAGAGGTTCCAAACATTGCACAACCCAGCCATGACGTTCACTGACACGCTCTGTTTCTACTTTTAGAAAGCTGTTAGGCATCCTACTCCATAAGACAGGTGTAATTGTTTGCACATCCAGGCGAGGGGGACACTGAGGAACAGGATTTCTTTCCTCACTTTTAAAAATTGCTGCTGATAAAGGCATGGTATTCTGAAACAAAGAGCATTAGAATTATTTTTGTAACATTTAATTATGAATAAACTTATAATATCAAAATGCAAAGTAATTTATTAATAACGAAGAACTCACAGAAAAATGAGTTATTGTAACAAACGTATTTTAAAAATACCGATATTGTGCTCTCCCTAAAAGGCTCCAGTTTATTGTGACAAATACAGATTTAATATATGAACAACTACCTTCGTGAAAGTATTAAGTATATAGAAGTAATTTATTTACACTTTAATCAAATGAAAAGTCTTGTCAAAAATTCAATCTTCCTAAACAAATTCAATTCAGCAGGAATTTCTGTGGAAAAAGATTTAAAAGAGCAGCTTTAAAGAAAATAGTTAATACCTTTAATTTACCAAGTTCAAACTGAATTAAGTTAGTGCTTGTAGGCTGTACAAAAGCTGCAGGAAAAAGTTTTGTGTTTGGTTCAACCTAGAAAAGAAATGAGATTAAAAAATTATAACGGTAACAATAATCTTCTACCCAGATATGCTATTAAATAAATACTGTAGAGCTTATATTTTATTATCAAATAATTGCAGACACTGTATTGAAGTGACAGCCAGTGTCTACCTGCAATTTATCTCTAATACAGTAAACGTTTTGCTGAGTTATCTTTACAGACCCATCAAACGTATAGGCAGACATTGCCTTATTCGATAACAGGCCTATATCATGAGCTTTTCTAAAATATTGTATTGATTTATTTAAATTACAACCAAATTCAACACAAGTATTCTAAAATGGCTCTTAAAAATCCACCTGCTTTGCAGTTAATTACTTTGTCTCTCACTCTAGGAAATGCAACCACATTACAGACTGAGGATAGAATACAGCTTTTTGGAGCATTATACATCTTCTAGTGTTCTTCCACATTTTATGCCGGACAAAATATTTCATTATAAATAAGGCTTGTAAGCAAATTTTGAATAAAGTTGAAATCAGAAGGAGATAACAGGAGGGTGAAAGTGCATCTTTTTATAAAGATGGCACAAGTCATAATGCCACACTAAAATCAGTGAACTACTGTATTTTAAAAGATCTCAAAAATTATTTGATTTTCAGGTTCAGCATTTGTATCCAGTCTTAAAGATCACAATGCATCAAACTGAATCACAGTGCTGCAGATCTAAAAACGTCTGATTGCTGGATATCTTTGTTTTGAGAATCTTAATTTCATCACTGTACAATACATGAAAATACGCTATTGTAACATGACTAGTGCTCACTTAGATTTCTAAACAAGAAAAAGAAATCTTTGTAATAGCATCAAAATTATCAACTTAGTAGATAACTTCCTGAAAATTCAATAATACCTGATAACAAGTGCCAAGCTCTTTTCCATTGGCAGTGAATGACAACATTCCAGTTGCCAGATCAACAAAGCATCCAATTTCTAAATCAACATTACTGCGACCTGATCTCTGAGAATTAGCAGTTATATCTCCTCCCCAAACCATATAGCAATTACTGCGCTTCACACTGCAGGAACAAGAAAAAAAGACAACAAATCACAATTCACTCTGAACTTGACAGTATTCATGAAGATGTACTTTTCAGTGAAGTAACAGAGATTCTTAAAGGTGCTTGCGCTACTATTAGGCTTATTTTCTAATTACTATTATCAATCTTTTTATTATAAGCATCTTGGGTAAGGTATCATATCAGACTGACAAAGTGCATTTTTCTTCCCTTTTCCAAAATAATGGAAATTATCATGCTTCTCTTTTCTTAAGTAAAATACAGTAGAAGTAAGAGTTTCATCCATAACAATCAAATTTGAATGTTAGAAGAAAAAAAATCCCAAAATATTTTTTCAAACAGAATTTTCAAGGTAAATATATTCACTTTAAGAAGTCTAAGTAAAACACATTTGAATATAAATGAACATAGAACAGTTCTACTCCATTATTGATATTATTATTAGTTGAAATAAATGCTCAGAATGTAATCAAGCTTGTGAATACTTCACTTTGAACAGCTATATAAAAAATACAATTTTTAGTAAGTAGTAAATAAATCCATACCTTTCATGAACCCTGCCTCTCTCATCTCCTAGAGTAACTGTCACTGTACAGTTTTTATTTATGTCAAAATTCTCACTGTAAAAATGATAGTCTGGTGTCACCCAACCAACCCAGACAGAGGATGGGTCTTGGCCAGCAAATATCCGCAAGGAATAAAAATACTGAAAAGAGAAAAAGAACATATCATTAATTAAAACTAAGTTATTTTCTGAAGAAGTAGTCAAATAATGATGGAAAAAAGCTCGATGTACAACTTTAATATAGATTTTTCACAATCTATATAAAAATAAATAATTTTAATAGCAGATTGATACAGAGAAAGTTATGTCTCAACTCACAGAATTCTAGATGTTACTTATCCAGTGTTGTATTGTAGCAGATGACTCAAAAGGTTTCTTTCAACAGATCAATTTCTAAGGAACATGACACCACTACTAAATCTTCAGAAAGCAAGAACTAAGCACCTCAGTGTGATTACTTACTGTGGTAGAAGAAGCAGGAAATTCTTGGCTGTGTTTTCTAAAGATAGAGGAAAATCAGTATATTAGTTAAATAAATAAAACAGAAATAAAATAAATACAAGCACTCATTATTAAACTAAATGTACTTACAAGCTAACTCATGCTTGCTAGGCATTGAGAACTCCTGATATCAGTAAATTAAACATGTAAAGACTTTACAGGCTACGTACATTGACCCAAAATTGTTTGCTGCAGTTAAGATGAAGAGTTAAGTTTCAAAAATCCTGAACTTGGCAGTATCTGGTATGTTCAAAAATCTCTCTCACAATCTTTTTTTCTTAGCATGGGAAGAAAATTTCACTCTTCCAATAACAGTGAGCTATGAACTATCAGGAAGATGAACCGGTATCCAGTGGGAATGGAATTCTCAGTTGGTTTTCCAGATTACATAAAGCGCTTTGCAGATCCCACAGATTTCAGAAGGATGGCAGATGCTCAGCAATGAATGACTGTAAGCTTTTTGATACATCTTTTCAGAAAAGATTGTATCTGTATATACTGTTCTGCATTTGTTATAAAGTTATTAGAACTACCAAAGAACAAAAAAACCTCAGTAATACACATCCTATATGTGTACTGAATGCAAAAGCTAATATGAAATCTTAAATGTACAATAACAAAGAACAAAGTAGAACATTAAATTTGCAATAAGAGCATGAAATAGGATAAATAAAAAAACATAAGTCTAACCGTTTTTGAAGAGCATCAGATGAAGCATTTTCCACACCCACACCAAAGTTGAATGATGAACGGAACTCAATGGGCATACTCAAACGACAATATATCATATCAGAATTGCTGTTTTGCGTACCAAATGTTTTGTGAATAACTTTTAACCGAGGTGGACTCTCAATGGTTCCATCAATTCTCCATATCTAAAAGAAATAAGTCATTTTAACAAAATAATATTCCAAAACACACAGATAACTAATAGTATGCAACTAGTGGATGAGATAACTGAAAGAGTTGGTTCAATTTTTTGAAATGAATTCAGAACTTTTCTCTTAGGCCATAGCATTAACTTGGAGAGAAGAATATGTTCCATTTAAGTTGACTACTAATTATTCTCAAATTGTTCCATACAACATTTGCTAAAAGAAAAACATATATTTTACTAATTCACCTACTTAAATCTGTATGAATAGCAATGCTACAAGATTTTATACAAGATCATCTGGAATTACCTAATTTAACTCAGCAGATTTACATGTCAAACTGTCTGATAGTGACAGTAAGTATTAGTAAGGGTTTAACGTCTCAGCTTGCTAAACAAGCAGCTGATAAACACCTTCTCCCTAACATGTAATGTTACCTCTATGTGAGGATGATTTTTTGGCACGTTAACAAAAGTTGGTAAGCGTTTACTAAACCACATAGCGACATCTCGGTTCATGTTCACTGCAAAAGGTTCAAAACCTTCTTGAAGACCACACATGGTATAATACTTGAATGTACTGGCATCCATTCCAAGGTTCATACGTCCAATCTGAGCTAGACCCAGTGAGCAAATTGGAACAAAACCTAAGGAAATGACATAAAAACAAAAGTAAAAGCACACAGAGTTATTTGGAGAACACAAACATGCTATTTTGAATGTATCTAATGTGAACTGAACTTTAGCTCCTACAAGAAACGCACACAAAATGATGACAGTAGCAAGGATTTAAAGCTACCTTAAGTATTAATGGCTGAGCTAAACATAATTCAACAGAACCCTGAGTACCCTGGCAGTGAATGGGCATTACATGCACCATGCCATTTATTCAAAAAATAAACCATTTAAGCAGTTGTTATTACTAAGATCTGACTCATGAAAAATCAACAAAAATGTCAAGAGGTAGCTTCTTAAGCAATCAAATCTGAAAAAAACAAGATTTACTCAAGTTAATTATTCATTTATTAGGAGAATCAGTTATACTTGTCATTATTTTTAGATGAGATAAAATTATCTCAATTTATGTTTAAAATTTATTTTGTCATCAGTGTCTATAAATTTCTGGCCAATCTTAATCTGTCCATCATTTATATTGGAATAATACAGATTTCTTTAACGTTGGTATTTTTTATGACCAAACATTTTCTGTTTCCAAGTAGCAGACAGTATCAATAAAAATACAACACTGTTGAACAGTTTTCTCCACCTCTCCTAACACAGAACTCAGAGCACCTTCAGTTAAATGCCAACAATTCCATCTATACTACAAATTCTTTCTCCTACATTTCAACCTTATGTCTTCAGAGAAGCTCAGGTACTGGAAGGCTGCTATAAGCTTTCCTCTGAGTCTTCTCTTCTCTAGGCTGAAGACTAGTTTTTTTGGTTTGTTTTTTCCTAATAGCCATGCAAATATAAAAAGAAAATTACCACTTTCTATTCCAAAGTCAGCAAATGCAAGTTCTGAACCTTTACTGGTTATAAGCAACTCTCCATTCAGAGTAAAGATAATTGATTTGTCATCCAAGTTTATCATGCATCCAACCACATCTCCTGGTTGCCAACTTCGTCCAAAAAACCCACTGCCTTGATGCCAACGCTGGCCCTAAAAAAAAAAAAAAAAAAGAAAGACAGGTATATAAACAACATGCTAAAATTGAAAAATAAACATTTTCAGAGAAGAGAGATCAAAAGAGAATAAAATAATCAGTCAAGACTAGAAATATTTTAAATGTTTTATAGACAGCTAAAATACTGAGCAAATAAAGCTTTCTAGTTTATTTATAACAACAACTTGGTCTCAATATCCTAGTTAAGCAATACCCTTAATTTTATTTTTTTTAAAAAACTTTGAAGTTCTCAAACAAATTTACTAGAAGTATTGATTCATGGTTTTCAGGTAGTTAAATTAATTAATATCTTAGTTATTTCATTTAAACAATCTAAGGAACTATAACTTCATAAACGTGTGAACAGCAATTTGGAATCTGGATAAAAATCAGTGTTCATTGACACTGCATGTGTATTAGTGCAGTGTCATTATCATCTTTCAGGCACTTTAAGAAAGCTAGTACAAAAAGCAGAAATGACATAAAAGAGAAAATACAACTGTGGTCCAGTCTTTGAACAAATTATTTTTGGTTTTGTGAATTACCACTTAAAAAGGAAATGAATGGTGAATTATGTTTATGCTTACAACAGACTTCCTTACTTAGGTGATATATCCTAGGAAGATAGACATAAAACAATATACCATTGTTAGCATAATTACAATGACCTGAACCAAAATGTAGATACTATAAAACAGAGGACTGAGGTATCATTTAAGAATGAAAAATATTCCAGTAGTTGGAGTATGCAGAGGAAACCTATATTGCCATTTTCTGCTCAGGCTGTTAATAACTAAAAATAATAAAAGGGTGAGAATGCACTGACTTTGCTTCCTTCAAAAACAAATGCTTGGTCATCAGCTCCCAATTCAATGTCAGGTCGACAACCTGGCCTGGCCCAGCCAACACGCATATCTCCACCTGTTACAGCTTCAAATTCAAAATACCACTTTCCAGACTTCACTGCATAAGACTGTTCTACTCTGAAAAAACGTATCTTGTCAATGCTGACTTTTTCCAGTGTTTGGTCAGCTGTAAAAAAATCAAAATAAAACACTTCATAAATAGGTAATACTGTAAATGTCACTGTTTATCTTTTCAATCTGTATCTACTGTTTCCTATTTCTGAAAATAGCCATTATCTACCTCAGGAAGCTTAAGAACCTTCATAATAAATGTTAGAAACAGATGAAAAATAATCAGCAGACACAGGCTAACACATTCTAATTCTATACAGGCTGAGTGCCTATCCACTATTTAAAATAAAAAAATTCAATGTGTGTCACACTATGCAGAAGCCACAAACATATAACTGACTGGAGGCGACCTTAGAAATGTAACTCTCAATCTAATGGAAGAATCTAAGAAAAATGTAGTTAAAAGTGCTTACAACCTACTTTAGTAAAAACATTAATAAAATAAGCAGTCTATGTAGCTTATATATTTAGAAATTTACATTTTTAAAAATATTTTATACAATACTTTTACCTTTATTATATTAAAAATACTAGGAAATTGCTCTTAACAACTTACAGCTGCAGTCTAGAAAATGAAGTGCAGCATCTGATTATTTTTAAAATGCTTTCCTAGTTTTCAATAAGCATATATGTATTTCAAGCTTTTCATTCATCATGAAGAAACAGGAAAGGATGAATTGTCTTAGGAAAATCACTTAATTTCAGAACATTTTAAACAGCTATTTCCAAATGAAATCTGTCCACACACACTCTAGCTTTTCTCCAATCTACAAATTATCAAAATTTAATAGTTATCCTACAATCAATGAAAACCAATATTAAATAAACATAACTTAATAATAACACAAGACATTCAAAATGTACATTTTCACCTTTTATTCACATCAGCAGCAAATATACACTACTATTATCTTATACATTTTATGTTTTGCCTATCTATTCCAGCGTCTCAAGTTTCCCAGCACTGAGAGGAAAATGATTCTTACTGAATATACATACCTATTTCTTGGTCAGGTGGCTCAACATTATAACCATAGCCTGCAAATGTCCTAACAGCTTCACGGAGGCTATCTCTGTTTGATTTTTTAGTACGTTCATCTAGTAATGCATATGGCACTAGCCGAGGATTACGTTTGTTCTTAAGATCCTAAAAGGTGTTACAAAAACAACAAAATCATATATAAACATGATTAAGAATGCACACAATGAGACAGATAATTGTCTAAAATACTGCTAGGATTACAGGAAAGAAACAATATTAATGAATAAAAGTTATACAGATTGAAGTAGGAAGACTAATAAACCCAGTTGTTAAGGATGCTAAAAATGTAAAGATAAGACTACAAGAGAAGTATGCAAATATATACTCTCACATGAGGTTCAGACAGGATATCAGGATAAAGTTCTTTATTGAAAAGGTGGTTAGGCACTGGAACAGGTTCTGCAGGGGAAGACACCAAGCCCATCAGAGTTCAAGAAGTCTTTGAACTTTGAATACAGTACTCTCAGAAATATGGTTTGAATTTTGGGTGCTGTGAGTTGGATTTCTTGTGGGTCTCTGGAGGTGTTGGCTGACATCCAACTGAACATGAGCCAGCATTATGCCCAGTGGCCAAGAAGGCCAATGGCTTGTATCAGAAATAGTATTTGCCAGCAGGAGCAGGAAAGTGATTGTCCCTCTGTACTCAGCTCTGGTGAGGCCCCACCTTGAGTACTGTATTCAGTTTGGGGACCCTCTCTACAAGAAAGACATCAAGGCCCTGGAGCATATCCAGACAAGGACAACAAAGCAGTGACATTTCTGGAGTACTAGTCTTATGGGGAGTGGCCGAAGGAACTGGGATTGCTTCCTCTGGAGAAACGGAGGCTTAGGGGAGACCTTGCTGCTCTCTTCTACTACCTAAAAGGTAGTTGTGATGAGGTGGGGATTAGTCTCTTCTCCTGTGCAACTAGCGATAGAATGAGAAGGGACGGCTTCAAGTTCTGCCAGGGGGGACTGAGGTTGGATGTCAGGAAAAATTTATTCTCCAAAAGAGTGATCAGACACTGAAATGGGGCTGCCTATGGGGGGGAAAAGTCACCATCCCTGGAGGTGTTCAAGAAAAGGGTAGATGTCACACTGACTAACTCGATCTAGAGTAGTCACAGGCATGAACTGATAGTTGCACTAGATGATCTTAGTGGTCTTTCCAATCCTAATGATTCTATGATTCTTTAAACTCAGGATATTCTATGATTCTCATAACCTGCAGCCGAACAGACCTGGTAATCTACTCTTTCCCTGCTCCTTCACTTTTTCCAAACTTCCCAAAACATTCAGTATTTAACCTGTTATTTAAAATTCCCAACTGGTGTTCTAGAAAACAAAATTCTATATTTTTTACTTACTCCAAATGTGCCTCAAGTGTCCTCACCTGCTGAATGCCATAGGTCCATCCTTGCTTTATTCTGTCTTTTGCCCAGACATTATGTGCATTTTCTGCTAGTTTGTCAACTAGAAATTCTTGAGAAGGTAACAATTTCACTTCAGAAAGATCAAGAGGGGCAGGTTTATAACCATTTGACATGATATAACTGCAAGTCAACATGGAAAAACAGAAAGATATCCCACTGATCACATTTAAAATTTTTTGTGCAATATTAACAGAGAGCAATTCACTTTCATAATTCACTTTTTCCACTTTCCTGTTTCTTTGTAAAAATCCTGCTTTGCACTTGGCCATTAAGAAGAACAAAAAACATATTACAGCAGTGTCTCATTTTCTAACTACTTGAACGCTATCTAATTAAATGTGATCCAGCTCTGCATGTGGGTGCTTAAAACAGTTGCCAGGAAAACAAGAAACTGCTATTAAATGACTTCACCTTTCAAGTGTTTTCTATTTTAAGGATCTTTCATGAAATTATTGTTTTAATGTATAGAAGATGTTTGCATTATGAAGTATGATGTTTTTGATAGACACCAGTAGTCCACATTTCCATTCTTCCAAAAGCATAAAACATATTTTAACTATTGTTCTTCCCACTCTTCTACTGATTAGTAGGTTTAGTAGACTTTTAGTAGTAGATCTCCTCCTCCTCAACTGTTTCACATAGTATATAGAGCACACTGCTATTTTAAATATATGCAGATGCTCTCTTGCTCAAACTAGATAACTTTAATTTGTTACAGAGGGTAACAAATTAAGGCTGTTGCTGCCTTCGAATTTCGTTGAAGGACCTTAACCTTTCCTAGAAGGATTACAGAATTCCCTCAGACAAGTCTAAAAAAGTAGATGCAATGCTGAATCCATTTTTACCGCTCTTGGCATGCTGCTGCTGATTGCTTATTATAGCCACTATTAGTTTCCTGACTGCCATAATTTAGCAACCAAGTAAAAACTGAAGTAAAAAAGATTGTAATTTGTGCCATAATCTACACATGTACATTTTTAAGACACGCGCAGCATTTTACAACTATCATTTTCTGATTTTTTTCCTCTTGTACTTGTTTTTTCTGTTTGCACAGAATGGAGCAAATCTTTGAAGAGATGTATTAATAATGTTTCTGAAATGTAAAAATGTTGAATGAACTTTTTCTTGGATGTGGGGAAAAAGAGGTGTAAATTGAAACTACTAGTTAGAGGCAAAGGGTACGAACTTTTTCAAGTAGATCAATTTGCCACCTTATATTATACATGCTCTACTTTGCTAGGTGATAGAAAAGCCCTGAAACATTGCTTTCAACTTTGGAATATCCATTCAAAGGTCATGTAACATTTACACCACATGCAATTATAAGTTTACATGGCTATGATATATGAATAACTCTGCAGCACTAGACCACAATCAAAGGCAAAAATAATAGAGCAATCATGGGCTCTGTAAGTCTACAATGAGCACAGGATTTATATCAAGTATTTTTCTTAAAGATCTTAAATTATTTTTGCTTGAACAATACCCTATTATTTCTAGTTGGAAATAGTATATAATAGCTAGTGTAAGGTACGTACTTTTTAGGAAGCTTGACTTTTTTAAGATCTTCCTCAGCTGCTGGATTAGCATGAACAATGTGACATCCAAGGGCCAAAAGCGTTCTAACAATATAGAAAAACATCAGTAGTAAAACAAACATTCTAGAGCTGATCCATTTCAATTCCTCCATTTTTTTTGTTTCTAATATGAATACACAGAACTAATAATATTTTATAAACACATAAAGCCATTCAAAGTAATGGAATTTCAATACTTAATATTTTTAGTTATTAAAAATATTAAATTAAATATGTCAAAAGTCTTCCTTGAAAGTTATGCCTCTTCAACTAAAGCCGAAAGGGTTTGGTGCCATTTTTGTTTTTAGTTCTCCACCGAGACATAACTTTCTAAATTTTTCTAAACGTATTCCTGGAATTTCTAATAAAATCAATAGAACACATTTTCATTCTAGCATGTTTTTACATCTTACAATAATATAAAATGTTTGCATAAAAAAAAAATCTTTTAAATTCAAAGCTCACTTGAGGGTTTCAGTTGACATTTGTAGATTATAATTCTTCTCTGTCTCAGGTAACTTTGAGAATTCCACAAGACAAGGATGATGCCTTTTATTATCATCCCGTATCTGTAAGGAAGAAACCAAAAAGAGTATTTACCTGATACTGAATGAAGAATGAAGCCAAAATCAGACCATTATTAAGAGTTAGAAATCTGCTAATTCTCTGCAATAAACAAGAGAATACAATTTATCTTTACTCAATGACAGTCACTTATTATAACACAAATGAACTCTCCCATGATTGAACTCTCCCATGACTGATTTATAACATACACTCTTAAGTACTAACCAACAAAAAATGGAAAAAAACCAGCAATTTCATGGGTTCTGCATAAATACATCAAACACATGAAAGCAAGCCTACAAACTAAATGATTACTACTACATGCCAGAGCAAGCTACAGAGAAATTCCGCATAATGAGCTCTATTATACACATTCTCATCCAAAAAACTTCAATAATCATTTGGTCATGTTCTCATTTCTTTTTTCTGAAATATTACAGCATTGCATTTTTTTTTTTTTTTTTTTCTGATATTACTGGCAGTCTGGATACTTTTCTGATGCTTATTTAAACAGGCTCCTTCATTCAGTGCTGAGTGTTTCTATCCTGGTGGCAACTAGACACCTCAAATACAGAAATAGTTTTCCATCGCAAAATGTTGATAACATTAATAAGGACAGTAAAGCTCTAATTTTCAATAACAATGACATTTTAGCAGATGCTAACAGAGTTCTCAGTGAGAAATGAAAGTAAATTAAACACGTAAGTGGAATTAGCAGCATATAAGAGAAGGAAAAATATTCTTTTAAAGAATACAGTTTGATTCTTTACAATCAAAGTGTATCACAGTGTGATACAGTTATGATCATACTGCTGTCCTAGTAAATCTCAACTTGAAAAGAAGCCAAATGAAATAACCTAAATTTAAAGCCGAAAGTAATCCTTAGAATTTTATATTACTAGGGAAAGATACCGATTCTAGTATAATTGTTGAATTTTGTATAATATTTTGAACATAAATATTTGTTCCCTATCTTTTAACAGTTTTTCATTTGATAACACACTTTGGACATGTTATCTCTTTAATCTCCAGCATCAGGGTAACCAAAGAATTTGTTGTGGATTTATCCACTGCTGGTATGACTTTCAGTAGAATTCCATTTTAGGACAGTTAGGACATTTCTCAGTGAATGCATTTTTTCACAGTGACTCCTACCTATAGTGTTAAAATACGTGTCTTATTTATAGTGCAAATTTGTCTCCTAACTAGTTGTTAATATAAACATTTCCTACTAGCTTTACATAATCATCTATTATCAGTAGTTTCTTTTTTTATCTAGATGTTCATTAACCACCATTAAACACTCTGTTATGGTTCCCAGTACATTTTTCTGGTAGGCTATTTTACATGTCTGTACCTAGGCAGGTCATTCAAATCATACCTTGCCATATGTCCAGCCCAGTTCTATTTTATTCATCCCCCACAGTTCATGGATATTTTCTGCTAGTTTATCCCTGATCTTTTCAAGATGAAAAGGAAGAGCAATCTAAGAAAAGAACATAACAGTTCAACAAGTAAGAAAAGGCTTTAGTTTGACCAAATTCTGTAGTACCAAGATGAACTAGTTTAATTAAATACAGTAAAACATACAAATGGCGAATGGTTAAGAAAGATAATAAGTTAGCTTAGCTTCTGAATTGCTAAATTACATGTTAAGAAATATTTTACTATCTTATTACTGCATATGTAACATACCTGACTGGTGTCTATAGGACAAGGTATAAATGAAGCTTGGGAGAGGAACTGTGTCGTACCCAACAAATCTCTCACTCCATCAGAATCTCTCTTATATTCTTTCACTGGTTCCAATTTCATCTTTTCTTTTGGAAGCAAGGCTTCATAACAGGGAGCATAGCCAGCAGGAGGCAGAAATTTAAACTCTCCATGACGTCCACCCAGTAAGAAACGAGCTCTGTGCAATTTGCAGTGAAAAAATTATTCTCTTAAATAGTCAGCATATATTAACATTATAAACATATTGCTTAGAGATGTAAACATTTACTTGAATAGCACGTATAAAATGGTAGCTTATTTCATGTTTTAATAAGTGCTAAAAAAAAAAAAAATCTCCAAACATTTCAACTAGCAGATACTGTCAGTATTAATGTCATCTACTAACTTTTTTTTGAAGATCCATCTTTGCCAAAGCAAAAATAATTATTCAATCCAGTGTTATATTGTAAAATAATATATTTCTCATTTAAAATCAAATAGTTCAAATAAATGAAGTGAAAATTTTAATGCACTTAATGATCAAGAAAATCTAATTTAACTTGGACTGATAGTCTAAAAATACCATAGGGACCTTTTATGTGCCACTTAAGATTTTTCAAATAACTACTCAGTGGACTCACAGACAGGTGTTAATAAGAATCCAAAGGATATTGTGAAACAAAAGGCACTGCGATCATAACAGAGAAATCAAGAAAATAAAATTACACCAAGTGCTACTGAAAATGAGTTTCAAATAAATAGCCAGTATTCCTAATAAACCCATGAAGTTTTCTGTTTCTTTTCAAAGATATACTTTTCTTTTAAATTTAAGAACATACCAGGAAAAAAAAAGCATGAAACAATTCAACTTCATAGTTAGGTCCTCATGTAGGCCAACAATAGAGGTAAACAACTATAAAATTTAACAGTGCATGCATTTCTTGTGATGGGATGACCAGAGGTTTACAACTTTTTACTTATAATTCTAGAAATACTAGAACTATCAGATCAACCTAGTTCATAAACAGTAGACTTCATTAATAATTTTAAAGAGAGGAGATAGAGCGTGACTTGCAAGTTTTCCCAAATAAGATGTTCATAAGCACAAATATCTGAAGTGGTTCAATGTCCATAAGAAATATACTATTTCCTATACCTTCTAATTTCATTAATAATTTACTTTAAACATTTTAATGATCCCAGTGCAGCTCAATATCTGAGATGACAACTTTGAATTTAGACCTCTAATCTCCAAGCAGACTGAAATAACTTAAGAATAAAAAAGAGGTCAATTTTATTTTAAGAACTAGCACTCTGACTTTCTAAGTAGGCAAAAGACAAAGAAAAAAATGAAAGGAAAAGACTCTCATGATGTTGTTTCCTGTCAATTTGATAAATTTTTCTAAGTTATAACAAACCACTAAATCTCATCTACTCTTTATGACGGTCTAATTCCTGCTGAGAATTGTTTCCTCTTTGCTCTTTATTGCATTTCCCTAAGCTTCCACACAGGCTGTAACAGTCCTAATTCTGCAGAGTCTCTTTTAATATCCCGATGACAAAAAGTGTGGCTTTCTGTCTCATTTTAAAAGAAATGTTCATATCTTTCATTTCGAAAACCACGCTTCAAGTTTACCTGACCTTAGTCTTAAAAAGAACCCTCCTGAAAGTCAAATATTAAAAAAAAATATATATTAACTCCTAGGCTCAGCCTACAAAAGATAGAAGTTTCAACCTTTCATACTGAAGAATTCTTCTTTATTTTGATTTTTTTTTAGGTTTGTATTTCATTGTTTTAGCTATAAAACAGGTGAGAAATGGGCAACATCAGTAAGAAGAATGCTGCTTCACACCAGCACGTTAGTTTCCTATTGTGAATATGGTATCAGTTTTACTAATGGTTTAGTCGTTTGTTTTTTTTTTTTTTAACCTCCTGCTGAGAATGCTGAATGAAATTTTTAATTAGTGTCAAATAAGGTGCTGTGTTTCTAGTGTGCCTTTTTTCCACTGATAATTGGAATGAGACAAAATTAATTTCCCCTAAGTCACCAAATACCCATAATAGTAACGATTTTCAGACACTGTAACTTGGTCAGGTTACAGATAAGCTCAACATTTCAACCTAAGGTGAAATGATCCCTGATAAAATCAATACTTTCCTGCCTCCCTCCTAGCTGATGGTTGGCAGAACAGAAAAAAACTGCATAGATTTTATATAAAATCAGATAACATTTTTTGTGAAAAACTGCTAATAGAAGAACAATTAACTAGTACTTACTTTACACCTGCTGATAAGCTTACAACAGGGAAGAAAAACCCTTCAGTACAGAAGTTTTCAAACATTCCTTGTACAGGCTGACCATTAATGCGGAATGAAATGCTGGGCACACCTAAATCCAAGCAGCAGCTAACTACATCATCTGACGACAGCAAATGTTGATTGACAGATGCCACAGCTCTGGGTACTCGACCTAGAGTGAAAATAATCAAGTAACTGGAATTTGAACAGTCTTGTATGCATTTAAGAATGAAGTGATAAATACATTTTCTCAAAGACATCATCAAGGTTTTGTTTTCAGACACAAAGACATGATCTTGCCCTCATACGTTTTATGAATTGTTCTGCCTTCAAAAACAGAGAATGAATTAAGATTATTCAAACCGGTGCAGCAGAACAGTGCATGAACTGAATAAAGAACTTGAGGTTTCTGACACCATTCAGAAGGCAGAACATGCACAGCTGAAATCATTTTAGTTCCTACTGTAACCTGATGCAAATTTATTTAGACAAAGTAAATTATGCACCCTGCTTTGATAAAACTGACATTGATATACTTGTCTCTTGGAGTACACTCCCAAGTGAAGTGCAGCAGCCAATGTTTTGGAATAATATTTGTCCCTTTGTTCCCTTCCAATCTCCTGTTTGATTACCATATACCTGGAGGTTATCTTAACCTT
Source organism: Chrysolophus pictus (assembly GCA_037305975.1). Classification (NCBI taxonomy): domain Eukaryota; kingdom Metazoa; phylum Chordata; class Aves; order Galliformes; family Phasianidae; genus Chrysolophus; species Chrysolophus pictus. The sequence continues at coordinate 30,508,102 of CM074580.1, forward strand.
CATCTGGAAGATCTATTATTAAGTACTATCAAAGACAGGAAGGACCAGACACTTGATTTAGTGTAGCATGTAGTGTTCTCCTGAGCAATCAGCCTATAACATTGCACTTATGAACAGGACAAATAGTTTCAGAATCAATCCAGCTAGAAAGCAACATTAGTAGAAAAAAACCCAACAAAACAATTGTTTATGAAAAAAATATTGTTTCATCTGGTGTACTGATAAACTCATTTAACTAAGTATCATTTGAATACTGCATTCACATAGACTACAAGTGTTAACTACATGGGCAAGATGAGCTCGCATTTCAGGTTATATTTATTGGACCTGGGATTATGGCCAAACATATTGTGATTCCATTAGCATTTAATTTTGTATTAATGAGTTATTGAAGTATTGCATATACTTTTCAACTTATCTCCTCTCTGTCGCCTTCTCTCCCCTCACCTCTCCCCCCCAAAAAAAAGATGAATATGTACATAGAGATATTTTTACACAAAAAATCCTATGCTAGGATTTTGCAAATCTATTTGCTAAACTGTTAAATCAGGTTGGGGCTACAAACTGCACATTTACTTGAGATTTTTTAAAGAATTTTGAACAAATTTTAATTATTTTTATTTTTTAAACAGGAACATGCAGAGAGCTAAAACCCTAGGTAAAACAAAATGTTAAGTGCCCTCCAAAACAAAACCCTGCAATCTCAACTGAGTGTTTGAACATTCCAGAGAAAGGGTGAACAGAACTTTTTATCCGTCTCATTCTTGAAAATGAATTTAGTTTTCAACTCAAATTTATCTTGAAGCAGACACACTCTGAAAAATAATTTATGATTATTAAAAGGTGTAAGCAAGAGAAAATGCAATCCTAGATAATAATAATATAATGTTAATAAACATTAGTATATAAACACGGTCACTTTGCTTGTTGTTTCTATGGCACTGTATACTGACCAGGTCAGTATGTTCTGTTCTGTAAGATACTTGTTTGTTTACAAAGAGTATACTCTAGTTCCCTTTCCATGGAGTTTAAGGAGTGGAGGATCGTTTAAAAAACAAAAGCAAACAAGACACTTTCAAAGCCTGTTTTCCAGTTAACTGTGCACACCACAGGACATTCTTTATAGCATCATTAGAAGTTTCTTCTATTTTCTACTTTTTCCTGAATGCTTATTCTAATGCATGCATTATTATACCTCAGATGAGCCCTCCTGTAAACACTTATAGTTCTTCTAGAGCTCTCACTTGAATCTAGGTAACTCCATCCACAGTCAAGAACACTTATCTGTTAACTCACCCCACTATCATCTACAATCTGCATAAGCAAAGAATGGCTATTAAGACGACAAATGTAATGTCACTGATACTTAAGAGAGCAAAAAAATACACCATTGCTGCAATCCACTAACCTCTTGCTTTATAAAAACCAGTTAATCACTTCACTGCAATATAAACTGAGTATCTTAGATATTAAAAAGCATTTATAGAAAATTTGAATTTTCTCTGCTAGGACTGTTTTCGTTCAAGTGTTCAATACAAAATGTTTTTTTCAAAGAGCATAAGTACAGGTTTTAATTTGATGTTGCATAATACTGCGTGGTAATTTCTAATTGCCAGAATTATCTTTTATGAACTGATTTACCAAAATCTAAATTCAGTTTATTCATCATATGTGTAAGGAAAATGTCATTTAACTTCAACTGTAGGTGCAAAGTGAACAAGTACGACTCTGTAGATCTATACATAATGAATTTGTCTAAGACAAGTACATCCACCAATTTTTAACAGATACACTTAAGTCTTGATCTAGAGAACACCATTTTTAAATTAAAATCATGAAAATAAAAACCACCTGCTAAACAGCCCAGCTGGCATAACTCAGTACTAAAATCTCAGAAAAGCAGCCTGACCTAAAATTCTAACTTCACGGTATTCTGAAGTTCTGAATACAGCTCAGTATAGATCAGTATGCTGTGTATGCACATACATGCATGTATGCACTTAAAGGTACTGAAAATGGAGGTTGGTAATCCCTGAATACAAGAATAAATGGAACTGAACAAAGTACTTACCGGACCACAGATGAAGACCATCAAAACCAAAAGAGTATAGGTCATCTCCAACGCCATTGCCACCCCATCCTTCTCCACCTCCAGGATAGGGGGCATAACCTGAAGTAGAGGCCCACCCAACCCGTAAATGGGTGGGTTCTGCCGTCAAGAATGGATCAACCTGATCAATTATTAATTCAAAATACCACTTCTTGTATTGTGCAGAGCCCTCAGCAACACCCAAAAATATGTTTGGCCTTATGCTAAAATAAGAAAATATAATCCAGTTAGTGTAATACATAAAATGTGGCATATGAGTTATATTATTGTATAATAGTCAAATTCACTTCACAAATCTTATAATTATAGAATGGCTTGGGTTGGAAGAGACATCAAGGATCATCAGGTACCTGCTGCAGGCAAAGTTGCCAGCTGCTACATCATGTACTAGATCAGACTGCCCAGGGCCCCAACCAACCTGGCCTTAAACATCACCAGGGATGGGGCATTCACAACCTCTCTGGGCAACTTCTTTATACATACTACACGCTATTATTTATAGTATATATATATATATATATATATATATATATATATATATATATATATATATATATATATATATATATAATATATACAAACTATACATAAATATTATGTAAGTGTAGATTTCCACATTTTGCTTATAGCATTTGATTTGAGATAGCACTTCATTAGTTAGGCTGCTAGGAAATTAAATGTCTCTTAAAACACACATAGTATGTTTACATATGCCATCATAATTATTAGCGTCATACTGTGTTTTGAATGAGAAGTAAGCAACTTTCAACTTTCCATTGAAAGTCAAAACGGATCTCAAAATCAATTAACAATCAAAATCAATTAATAATTCTCATCTGAGCATGGTTGCCAGGACAACTGCCATATCTTAGCAAAAATTGATTTTTAAGAATTTAATATATAAACAAATCTTAAAGTCTGTGTCTCAATATTGAAAACTGCAGAACATTTCTCAGGTTACAGGATGTTCTACAATTATAGAAGACATTTAAGTTCATTTTCTTCTAATATAATAATGAACTATCTCACAATACCTTGTCACATCATTAATCAAACGTGTTTGCAAAAGTAAGTCTCTTCTTGGCAGTAGATTGTCACAGATCAAGTTTTGATTGGCACGAACTGCAACTCCATTACAGACACAAAGAGAGCAAAGCACATCAAGAACCTGAAATAGGAAATCAAAAGAAAGTTGGGTAATGGTTTTTATTGTACGTGCTGTAATTCAGTTGTTAATTTACATTCAGAATATATCTAAGGGAAGGAATATAGTGAAGATTATCTTTTTTTTTTTTTTCTTAAATACAGATTGCATAGTCTATAATACTTGTGGTGGATAGCAAAAATTTGTGAATGCATTCAGAACACAGGGTTTGCAAAATGCCTCAAATAAACCCTCTTTTTTGAGATTTTGTATTTTATTTTCTAATATAAAAAAGCAAGGATAGTACAGTTGCATGTCAGTACAACATATTTTCTATTCCACCTCATTAAAAATTTCAAAGGTAAAATGAAATACTTTGAGAAATTTACTGTGGTCCAAAGAACTTCCTGAGAACTTCCTGCAATTCTCAGATTGTTTATGAATCTGTTACGAAAGAATGCTTTCACTATTATAAATAATCCATGTGAATTTGAAAAATAAAACATATAGAAGAATTCATTATAAAGCAAAACAGTTTAAGAAATATCTAAAACTTTTTGGGTTTTTTTTGTAAGAAATTGACATACTTGACTGACAAATTAATGGTTACAACAGAGCTGACAGTGGGCAAAATCCTTTAAAATAGAGAACACAGTAACACAGTGCTTAATACTGAGGGACACAACATTCTCATTATAAACAAACAAATAATCCAGGGACTCTTAAAGATGCACCTGAGCTTTGATACACCATCTCAGAGATGATGATAAAATGGGGTAAAGTGTTAGAGACCATCCTCAAGGCACAGCATCATGTTTACACTGATGATTATGACTTTGGAAACTGCTGCCCAACGTAAGCAAATGCAGTACAGAACATTTGTGTCAGTCATTCTTGTTCTCTGAGTAGGTCTGCAGAACTCTGGGTCACAAAGCAGAGTTTACTCTGTCCAGAAGCTTACAGAAACCAGCTAATACAAAATCATAGATACAACTAGTTTTGACTGGTTATCAATATTTCTTAATTACCTATGATTATGTCTGGCATATTTGCCCTACTTGAAACAGAAAAACAATTACATACGTTTCTTTTTTAAATCTCAACAAAGCAATATTGTAGACATACTTCAACTTTGTTTTATTTGTTTAAAAGTGAGAGTACTACTTATCTCCAAGTAGACATTTCCCTGATTGTTTTATTTTTTCCCTCTAACTATCAAAACATCCTTAGTTTCTCCAAACATACCTTGTAATTGCGCCCATGCTTGTCCAACAGTGAAATAATAGATTTTATATGCTCCTCAGCTATTACATTTAAAGCTTCTGGGCTTTCAATCAGAATACAGTGCAACACTTCCAAAATACCTGAACGAAGATCACAGTAATAATGTCATTAATAATCTGCACAACTAAATACTGTCCAAAAACAGTAAATAGCAGAGTATCTTAAGAGATAATCTCTTCTACAGTCTAAAAAGAGAATAAAACACCACTTGTTACTGATATGACTATGATGTGAAGTATGAAGATGTGAAGACATAAATACATTATGAAGCACTTACTAGTTTATTTGAAAATAGCCCAATTTAAAGAGAAAATGCAAGTATAAATTCTTCCTTTCAATAAGAGAGATAAAGGTATTACTGGGGAAAATGGCATCGATTGATTTTTTTTTTAACATCTCATACAAAAAGAAATTTCTATATGTTTATGTTATTTGCATTTGTATCTACAAGCAACTCTGTTCTTACCTGATAGTAACGAGACAATAGTCTGATAGGATGTGATACTGCACATAACAAATGAATGGAACAAAACAGTCACACAAAAGTGTTTAAATATAACATTTTGCTCATTTAAAAAAAAAGCAGTGAAGATACAGAGGTTTGTGCACTTTGTTTTTCTCTAATGCATGCTATTTTCAAGCAAAAATCACTCTGATGACTACTCATGCATGACATCTGCGTATGCTGTATTGATAGTTAATTCACACTGATAAGTCTTACCTGAGGAAGATTCTAATCTGTCCAATTTGCTTATTAGCCAATCAAGGTTACTGGAAAACTGAGTACAATTGTTTCTGTTGCCACGAATGAGAGCAGCTAAAAAACCCACACAAGATATAATTTTGAAACAGTAGATTTCTTTTTCAAAATCACCAATGTTGATCATATATATTTCTACACTTCCATAATAACTTAACAAACAAACTAACATATCCTAAAGGCGACAATAATCTAAGTGTGATGTTAACAAATAAGATTTTCATTTGAGTATCAACAACTAACGTAACATCTAAAGAGCATGAAGCTTTTTTTTTTTTTTTTTTTTTTTTTTTTTTTTTTTTTTTTTTTTTTTTTTCAGTTCACAGAAGCCCTACTGAGTAAAGCAGAATTACACTCTTACCACTGGTTAGTAATAGAAATTATCTAACACCCTTATTTCATGCAACTATCAACATATTATGACATAATCAAAGGCTGAAAGATTTATATTTCCTACCAATAAATAGGAAGTTTGCACTCATGCACAGGTTCAATACTGTTCTTTAGCCAAACTTTTGAATAAAAATGTTATAGAATTGATAGCTTTCAGTCTTCAGAAGCATAAAACACAATGCTGTTTGAAACTTCATTACTAGTTGAGTATTCTAAGCAATTGAGAATTTTTTCTTCTAGAAGTTATTACTGATCATAGAAATAAAACAAATGGCATTTTGTAGATAACCAAAGATTTTTGTTTTGAAGAATTAACTTAATATTTATTATGACAGAACAACTGTGTTCAAAATGCACCTGCAGAAGAAAATCAAGACAATATCAGAAAAGTACTACAAAGAACAAAGGTTTTCTTTTTCAAAATACTTTTCTTTGAACTCTTAAAACTGCACTAAAATTCAGACAATAATATTTCATTACTTTCTTAAGCACTTCAACAGAAGCAGCTTACTTACTGAGCTACTCATGTTTCTTGTCAATCTCACATTTCAAAGCTCTATTCCTACTTTGTTTTATTCTTGCTGTAATTCTTGACTTGTTTATTTTACTATGGTTGAGACTGTTTTTTCATTAAATTGAAATGCATCTAAAACTCTACCAGAAGACAAGATTCTCCTATATGAGGAACTTAATGGTAAATAGATGCACGTACTTCTCTGCCATAGAATTTTGGTCCTGTTGTAACACCAGAGCAGCTCGCTCTAGAAAGTTTGGCATTGAAATTGAAAATAATATTTTATTTGATGTCATTCTTTTTATTAATACTTGAATCTAAGCCTCAAGTGAAAAAATGGATTCTATAAACCTATGAATTCTGAATATTACTTTTAAGTTTCTCTTCATCTTCCTATACAGAATACATTTTCCAGTTTTTCTAAATATTTGAAATAATAATTCATGTCAGCTCACATACCACAAGTAATAATAATGAAAAAAACATGAATTTGGAATATTGCATCATTTTATTTTTCTATCTGGAATTTAATTTTTCCATCATAACATTGCTCAACAACCTCTATTTTCTGTAATTTGAGTCAGTAAGTACATGGAAGAAATTCTACAACTGATGTGACAGAATAAATAGCATACAAAACATTCTTTGGCAGTGAAGCAGTGAGTAGAATACACATCCTATATCCTATACATATATATATATATATTTTTTTTTTTTTTTAACTTAAAATTTTTAATTGAAGAACTTACCAAGCAGCTCATAAAGGAGATTTAAAATTTCTTTCCATGCTGTATTATTTTCTTCTCTTGCAATTTCTGCAAAATGAGCTGCACTGTTGTAGTCATTTAAACGATCGATGCAATTCAAAACCAGTGCCAGCATTCCCTAGACACACATAAGAGAGAGGAAAGTCATCTACATGTGAAATAAGCATAGGATGTCCTTTTAACAATTTTTTTTTTTTAATGTATATGAAAAAGCATAATCCTTGTTTAAAAAGCAAGCAAGCAAACAAACAAACAAAAAACAAGAAAACTGTGTATACAAGATCAGAACGTATATTTTCCTAAGTCGAAATTATCTATGTTGGAGAAGGATTTTATATCATCCCTTTCTCTGCTGAGCGTATATGGGGTAAGGAATAAACAAAGCTGACAATAAAGGGTTTTACAATTTTTGAAAATATTTATTTTATATGTAGTATCTTCCTTACATAGAAAAAAAAAAGTCTATACACAAAGGAATTTTATTTGATTAATATGGGTGGAAATTTTGCTTGTCAATAAAATATCTGTAAAACAAGTTAAAACACTAGAACAATTTTTTAACTTTAGTTTGATTTTAGACTGAAATGGTACTGAAAACTTGCAAGGAATTAAAGTGTGTCTCCAAATTTAAAAAGAAAAAAAAAAAATTAAAAAGAAGCATAACTTTGTTTCCAGAAATTAGCAATTCTACAATTATGTAACATACATCCTCCTCTAAAAGTAGTCTTCTCCCAACTTCTAGACATAAAAACTTCTTGTTTAATGCCTTGGTGGACAAGACATCAGAAGTACCATCTATGATTCATCTAAGTTTTATTATTCATTTCAGGCATCCAGCATGTGTACATGTGTACGAAAAAAAATATATATATATTTTTAAACGCAGTATTTCTGTTAATGCTGACATCTGATTAAGGATGCCTATAAGTATTAAGATCAAATTTTATTAGACAGAATTTGTGGCTTGTACAAAGTGTTTACGTGAAAAATACAGAACAGAAAGTTATTATATGGCATTACAGTCTTACTATGTACACATAAACTATGCAACTTTATATTATAAATCATGTGTAAAAATGACTGTGTTTAGATTGCTCTGAATGTTTGTGACACTACATACATAAAACTAATGAAATGTAACAAGTTATCTCTCTCTACCTCATCTTTGAATAGGTTTTGTCTGTTTTTGAGGGACCGAAGCTTGTTTTGCTTATCTTCATGTTCCAGGTCTTCTCCGGGAGGCTGGAAGTACTTGATCAGGTCTTGCAGAGTCTGAACCATCTCCTCAACAGGCAGGGCAATGGGTGATACTGTTCTGTTGTTCCCACTAAGGAAAAAAATAACCAAATCAGATAATAGTTACTGTCTCTCTACTAATATACAGAGAGCCTTACTGACTCTGAATAAAGTCTTACTGACTTTGAATATTCTTAAATTTATTTCACTGAGTATGAATGTATTGGTTTAAACAAAAGACTTAGGAATGCTCACATAATCATCTACACGACAGAAATGAATGAAGAAGTTGTTATTTTTCTCTTCTCAGCTGATGTTTAGCCTTTTGCCCTAACTGCTCTTACTGCGTATAACCTGTGACGCAGCATAAGGTTCATAAGAGAGGACTGCCGCTGTCATGGGTTTGTTGTGGAATATTGAAATTTGATGTTTTGATGTGGAATATTGTAAATCAAAAAAACAAACCCATGACAGCCCCTTTGGTCTTTAAGTCTTCCAGGTAACCACCAAGGTGACAGAGAATTCAACAGGATGGGTAACTAAAAAAGTACAAATAAAAAATGTTGCTGCCAAGATGTTGAAAGAAATAAGATGATCTCCCTCCAGAGATCTACTTTGTATTTCCTTCTATTGTTCATTTGCAAGGACTTGTAGCTTTTAGTAGTAACCATCTATTTTACTTTCAAATATTTTGACAAATGTGAATACAGTTAAATACAGTATTTTGTTTACCAAGAAAAATACAAAAATCCTTTTCTGAATATTCTCAATTTCTAGCTACTGTAAAATCCTTGCTAATATAATTTAGATACTTTAACATGTATTCTTTAAACTAAATTACGGCCCAGCTTATGTCTGGTTTCAAGGTACATCTAAAGGATCTTTGTTAAGCTGAGATTTATCTATTTAATAGCAATAATTATCAAAATGATAAAGTTAAAAAAAATCATTTCTTCTAAATACAAATATTTGGAAACAGGAAATAAGAATTTTGTTACAGACATTCTTCTCATTTCAGAATACTTACAACAAACAAAAAATATTGTATACAAGACGATAACAACTACCTTATAAACTGGCTGAATAAGCTTGTAGTATTGCGAATGATTCGAGCAGCCTGTGATTCTTCATGTTGACATCTTTGTAAGGTTAGACCATCATCCATATGACCTTCCTGGTGTAATATAACCTATTGAAAGTCAATAACGACCACAACCGTGATTTTAAAAACCTTTGATGCTTTAAAATTTCTTTTTCAAAATAATTTTTTTTTTTACATATTGTACTGAAAACACTAAAGATATATAGTAGTAGCTACTACTTGGTTTTCACTTTATCTGAATATCTATTTATTAAATACAAATTTGTCAATTTGAAATAAGAGTTATTCAGAGATTACATTTTTATGTACCTTCATACTCCTGAAATTTGCTAAGTTTATATACTTGTTTTCCATTTGAAAGAAGAAATGTCATTATTTCTATATTCTGAGTGTCAGGGAAAGATCTTCACTAGTTAAAGCATAATCCATTACAAGACTAATGCACAAGAAGATTACTAACAAGAAAATCAAGCTGTAGTAATAAACATTATGATAATCACAACACAGCTAAAGGAGCAACATTTACTATTAACTATTCATCTAACTCTTCTCTACACATTATGTTGGATTCTTAATAGAACCAGAATTGAACTTAATGCTTAACAGCAGATATCTTTTCAATTTTCCCTTTAACTAAATATCCAATATTCCACAAAAATTTTAGACAACTCACTAAAATAAGCCTTGATCATTTTGGATCATTAAAATTCTATACTACTATTGTGAGAATGAAATACAAGTTCTGTAAAGTGATACTTTTTTATGAGATTATCTGCCCTCCAGAAACCGTGGAAATGTGATGTAGAACACTTGGAAGACATTTCTGAATAACTATCTTGATAATTTTACCTTAAAGGAGAATGATTTATGTATCAGTCATATTTATTTCTTTTCAAGAACTTCTTTTATATATGGTCATGCTGTACATGAGTTTGTTATCTGAAATAACACAGCAAGGGGTATTCCTGTTTCTTAAATGAACAGTAACTGAAAAATGTTTCTTCCCATCACAACTAATAATAAAACACTTGGCAATGTAATATAGATTCCACATTCTGTTTCATGTAGCTCCACGTTCTGGGAAGGATGTTAGAGAAATGAAACTTTTCACAGACAGGATACTAATGCTGCCACACCTTGCAATTTACTTTCAATACCATGTAGCTCACAAAAGATTTAGTCTTCTTACTAAGCAGGAAACAGAATGGGACACTGGGAAGACAGAATCCCATCGTTATCGTAGGAATAGAAAAGGAAGAAAGTGTTATAATGTGAATAAATCTTGTACTAAGAAAATATTAAATGGCTGTGGTACAGAGTTTCTCTTGTCAGTCATGCTATTGAGAAGAATGAACAAAATCAGCCAAGTACTGTCCTTATGTGACCACTTATGTTGTAATGTTGTATAACTAAATGAGATCATGGTGTTTTTCAAGGCATAGTAGCCTTTTTTTTTTTTTTTAAATTATATATTACCTTAAAGAAAAAAAAAATTGTCAGTTATATATTTTCTGGGACCACTCCATTAAATAACACAAAATACAGATTTGCTAACAATATATTGAGTAAAGATCATATTTGCTTAAAGAATATTTTAAATGCTTAAAAAAGTTGAAAGGCTTTTTAAAGAGGGAAATCAATAGAGAAAAGATGTTTTATAAGATCAGTGGTATCTAAAATACTCATGGTGACCTGACAGCAATATTAAACAGCAATTTTTCTTCCTTTTATTAAGGATTAATGAAAATAGCAGGTAAACACAATTGTGCTTTCACACATGCAAGGATTAGAATTTCTTCCCAATTTATTATTTTACAGATTATTGCTATTCTAGACTTCCTACACTGATTCCTTCTTCAGTCATTCCTAAAAAAAGAAATTAAAACCAAGATCTTGCTTACTACAATCTTGCAATGGACATGTATGCAAATGTATATACAAATGGCTGCTCCAAAAGTAATGCCTTCTATTTTATTATGTTGGTTCATAAAGTCAGAGGCAGATATTAGTGGCATGGCAGAATAAGCTGAACCTTCCCACCAATATTCCATGTTGCCACGAGACAGATGGCAGCAAACAGGCACTCTGACAGAATAGTATCTGACATCGAAGTGCATATGAAGCAAAGATGTGCAATTTAATTCCTTCATTCAGAAAAAAATTTCAACCATTCACATTAGTCAGTGCTTGCTGAACTTTTGTGGAGACCAAACAGTGGATGTGAGCACAGTGAGGCAACTGGTGATCCATTCCAGCGTAGTGATGGCAACGCAAAAGAAAAGCCATATTCCAGATAGCAATACACAGCTGTCACACCACAAAATGAAAAATGACTTGATCAACACATCCACATGAATTGGTGGATTGTGATCAAAGAACTGTGTACAGAGCTGAATATCAGCTTGCATGTGTTGGAAACAATGGTGGTAACTCTGGAGTACTGAAAAAGGTTGTGCCAGGTGAGTTGCATAAATGGTCTCACAGGAACAAAAAGAACACTGTATGTAAGTTTATCAGGAGCTACTAAACCAATATCAGGCTGAAGGTGATAATTTCCTGGATTGCATCATTACCGTTGATAAAGATGTGGTGCAGCCAGTATGAGATGGAATCAAAACAACAGACCATGGAATGGCCACATGCAAATTCTCCACTGAAGAAAAAGATGAAGATGTAACCTGCAGTGCTGTACACTGTCTTCTGGCATAGGAAAAAGGTGATCTTTCTAGATTTCCTGGAACTTGAACAAACCATCATCTCTGACCACTACACCCAACACTAAACTGAAGGCTTGAACTTCCAGAGTCATGCCAGAGAAGAAGATAGCATTTCCGACTTGAATATATTCAGGCCAATTAAAGATGGCAATATTTTCCTATCAATAACATGATCGTGCCTTGCTTGTAAACAGCTCACAGCCTGATCACCTACACTGATATAGACTTTTACAAGCATGACATGACAGTTGCTGTTCATCGCTGGTAAAAATTTAAGTGGTAAAAATTTAAGAGGATGATGAAATTCCTCGTGTTTCCTGAAGACAGGAGAAACATTTGTTTTCTTTCAGTCATCAGGAACTGTTACCAATTGCCATGACATTCCAAAGATTATGTAGGGATGCTTTGCAATGACATCAACATCTTTCTGCCCTCATGTTGCATATTATCCAATTCCACAGTCTTACATACTTTCACTTTGTTTAAATGAGCGCTAACCTGATCTTCTTCCACTGAGGACAAATTTGGTTCTACAGTTTCTCACTGATCTCAGAGGTCTGGGATTGTTGAATGCAAATCTTATCAGTAAAGAGTAAAGCAAAGAAGGAACTAAGTATTTAAGTCATTTCCACATCCTTGGTCACTAGGCACCTGGTCCAATTCAGCTCATGTTCTTCCCTATCTGCACTTTGCTGTTGGTGTATCTAAAGAAGCCATTTGTTGTCCTATGTATGCTTATCAAATCTTAATGTGGACAGGCTTTGCATTTCCTAAATCCAAGCCTGCATACTTAGACAGCGTCTCTGTATTCCTCCTCAGTTTTTTTTTATATGCTTCTCTTTCAGAACCAAGTTTATCAGGAGCTACTTGTTCATCCAAGGTAGGCTCCTTGTCACCTTTGTTTGATTTTCAGCTCACTGAGTTGGACCGTTTGGACCATTCTTTTTATTGTATTAGATTAATAGAAACATTGGAGAACTTCTAAAATAAAACTATGTTTAAAAAGATGATGATGTTTAAAAGGAAATCCAAACTGCAGATTTATCAACTGATTTTTCACGTTCTGATAAGATCACCTTTAAAGTTATTAAAAAAATAACTTGATTGTTGACAACAAACCTGACATGATAAACATGACAGGAGAATTAAAAACTGTTAAAATTGAAGCTTTATTGTATTATTTCAGTTTTAAACACGAAACTGAATAATCACTAGAATCACTTGTTATCAGAAGAAAAACCATTTGCCCAGGATAAGAAACTGACATCCAACTTAAGATATAAAGAAAGACAATTTTGCAGCAACAAGCAATGCTGAAACAGAAATTAGATCCTAGAAAAAAAATCTTCACATGATACTGTTAGAAAATAGAAACAAATAAAATATAATTTTGTACAAAGCTTGAATTTTTCCAAGTGGCTACAATATCAATAAATAAAGATTGAAGATATGAAAAATATAATCATCACATGCATAAGTTTCAGTTCAGATAAAATTAAAATACTCTGATCATGCCAATTTACTTTATGAATAACAAATGAAAATTATTTTTTTTTAATTAGCTTATTAAGACTGCTAACAGATTACAGTACATTTTTTCAGTACTTTCCTAGAAAACATCTAAAATTCAAGGTCCTTGTTACATCATCACAATTACATTTTAAAATTTCACAGAATATTGTTCATTGAGAGTTGTTAGCTAGGATAGTTTGGCTAAGTTGTGGTTGGACTCAGTGATCTTATAGGTCTTTTCCAACCCGAGCAATTCTATGATTCATATCCCTTAAGAAATGTGTGCTTAGCCCAAATTTAACATTTCTTCTGGTAAGAAAATAGCTAAGCATATTTCTTAGTTGAAAACTTATATTTGGTCCTGTTCGGTTTTTTTGTTTTTTGTTTTAATTTTCTGGGTTGAAAAGGATCACAATGACCATCTAGTTTCAATCCTCCCTGCTATGTGCAGTGTCACCAACCGGTAGACCAGGCCACCCAGAGCCACATCCAACCTGGCCTTAATATTCTTAACTGACACCATTTTTACAGTGAAAGCATTCACTGTTTACAATAAAATAGCACAAAAAAATTAATCCCACAACAGCCACACTGTCAGGATGATAAAAAAGAAAACAGGACAGACTAAAATTGTTACACGAGTAACATTAATTCAACAAAGAATTAAAAAACAAATAATGAAAAGGCAGAATCATTACCTTTCTTTTCAGGAGACCTAAGCGTGCTGATTTAGCATCTGGTGCTTTATAAGTCAACCATAAGGCACTGGCTACATGTTGAATAAAACAGACTGAATCGCCGTATTTTATTTCTGGGACTCCCATTCCATCAATGTCACGTTTAAGAGTAGAATCCTGCTTTTCTTTTAGTTCCTATGAACATAAAATAGAAGTTGGCATATAATCTCTGTACTGAGGCAGAATAAACCACTGAATTTTAACATGATCACATTCCAACATCGAACAATAACGTTTATGTTATCTGTGCTGTTAAGATGCAGCTAAAAGTTTATTTCACAAAATTTCTAACTGTCTGTACAAAACTATTCAGATTCTAATTGTTTAAAAATCAATTCAAACTTGGAATACCACCATAACTATTGGAGCAAGAAACATCAAGTAAAATCCATTGCCAAGTAAATAGGTATTAAAAAAATTAAATTATTAAACTAACCTAACCATTTTACCTAAGCTCATCAGTGATTACTGATTTTGTTAAAATCTCAATTTAGTAGTCTGAAGAACACTATATTATGCTTTTCAAATTTTAGCTTAAATAATTAGAAAAAAATAAGCAGAAACATTTTAAAATTTAATCAAAATACTTTTATGCTAGCTACATTTATGCTTATAATTAGTATATGCAGATAAAAAATACACTTGGAATAATGGCTCCATAATCCAACAATCAGCAAAGAAAAAAATCAGTAAGACTTGGATTTTAAACGTATTTTTTTGCATTTCTTTATTTTTTACATTTGTTGTGTTTTAACATTCATTCTCTTTGTAAGAGGAGCTGGATTCATTCAAATTTCTTTTAAAGCCACTTCAGTGCTTGATTGGAACATCCAGTAAAATTTTTATGTCCAGGATCATAAAAGTGAGCAATTTTTTTATTATTATTATTATTATTATTATTATTTTCAATAATACAGTTTTCCTTTCAAAACTGAGTTTGGGAATAAGGACAATAATATGCAGCAAATTGTGTAATGGCAAATTTTGGATGTATGTATATGTTTGTTATTAAACAGAAAATGAGTATTAGGTTAATTCTTTTCTATAATTTCAAGTTCTCTGATAGACTGAGGTGTAAATGGTTGCTAATATCTTGCTAAGAAAAGAAAAAAGGCTAGACATTGATAAATCACACTTATAACAAATTTTCCGTTCAGCGAATGTTCAACATCTGTTGAGTAAGAGATCCACTGTAACTGTGCTAATCCATTTTCATTTGAATGCAATCTAGCTGTCATCTTTCAACAATAATTCTAGTTGAAACCTCATAATAACATCAAGATGAAGTAGAATGAAATTACAATGTATTCCTTGGGGATACCATTACAGTATAAAGACTATGTGGAAATCATGTCACACGATATTTATGTGGATTGCATTACCACATACAGATAAAGATGAACAATTTCAATAAATATTTACCATGGGGCCACTAAATAATGAAGAATACAAGGAAATAGCACAAGTTAATTAATCATCAGCAATTAATTATCTCTACACAGCACCCTCATGATCAAAGCATTTTCATCAAGTATTACAGCTGTGTCAAGAAACAAGCAATATGAATTAAGGTATCGTTTGTTAAAACTAAAATGATACTGGTTCTTTCAGATTACACTAAACATAAATAAAAAAATAAATATCACATTTCAGAATGTTCCTGAGACCCTGAAGGCTGTTTTCACTTTAAACAATAGAGCATAAATTCCTCTCTGTGAAGTTTTGCTCTTTGCACTCTGTCTAGCTTCTCCAGGATTTTAGCCAAGTAATTTGATAGTACTGTGTGAAGAGAGGGTGTATTTTCTAAGTGCTATTAGAAGTATAAGTTATAAAAAGAGTATTGCTATAGGATGATGAAAAAAAAGGAAAGGTAGTAAGAAATATGATCTGTAAGATATTTGTATCTTTGCAGCAAAACATCCAATCTTTTTCTCCTCCAACACCCTCTCCTCACAGTCTATTTTTGTTTACCTCCCTAAGGCCACAAATGAATCAAGCTGGAAAAAAAAACCAAATCACATCACAGTCTGGAAGTTGTCTAAGTAATGAAAAAAAAAAAAGGAACAAATGGAATAAAAGAACTTTGGGGGGCAAAGCTGACAAAGATCAGCAGTTTTCACAAGTTGTTTAATACACTAGAAGGGCAAGATTTTGAAAATAGGAGAATTCCTATATAAGAGAAAGAAGGTAAGGAATGGCAGACTGAATGAGACAAAGAAATAATTAACTCCAGAATGATTTTTCAACAGTCTTCTTGTAGAAAAATGTCCTTGATACTTCAAGAGCTTGTCTGTCTACTCTTAAAAATGTTTAGATAACTTGACTGCTCAACATTTGATAAGACTAATCTGTGTATGCACATTCAAATGTTACCTCTTAGCGTTGGACATTGTTACTGTGATAAAAGTACTGCCATCTGCTGCAGCAATTTAAGCAAAGAAAAAGATGCAAAGTTGACAAATATAAGAGCAGAGGACTGATATATACAGCACACTTATCTTGCTAGTGTGTTTACTATAATCCATACCTTGCTGCATACATTTCTATACCCTAGTAGCCAACAATGGAAAAAACAAAAAAAAAACAGGTAATTTTAGTTTTACTTCCTACTTTCTGCTCCCATCTAAAATAAGTAGAAGTAGTGGTGCTTAGTTGGAAATAGTAACAATAAAATATGAACCTGCAAATGAACATTTGTATTTAGCAACTATGTCTCTATATGGCCTATCATCTTATGGCCTATATGGCTTATCATCTCAAAAACTAACTAAACTTTATGATTACTACTAAACTATTACAACATCCTAATGCCATCTAGAGCCCCTAAGATAGCTACATGTTGGCAGTAATATTAAAATGATATCAAATCCTTCTGCATGAGTCATCTGTGACTTTTGAATGTGTTAGAATGTTACCTACTCAGACTACACAAATAATTTCTTCATTGTTAGTTGTATGTGTGGTCAACAAAATAAAATATGAAATCTCAAATATTAATTCTGGGCTATGATAGTTTTTAAAGAAAAAATATTTCTAAAACATGTCTTGCTCTTCATTTTATTTCTGCTCAAATGTAAGCACAATCAAGGTTCTGCTCAACAGAGTACAGTGAGCCAAGTACTATGCTGAAATGAGAACACCCCATTTCAAAACAGGATTCCATCTGCTGTAGGGAAACTGCTGTCTCAGTGGTCACAAGGCATTACAGAGCTCTTGGCTTAAAATATGAAGATTGACATTTTAAAACTTTTGAGAAAGCGGGCCCCATTTTAAATCAACAAAAGACATAATTTTGTTGATGTATTTTTTTCAACTTGGCATTTATTTGCAGCAAACAGACATAGACATATATTTTATTTTCATTCAAATCAGCACCATAAATTAGAATGTTCTATTAACACCTCTTTACTATATTCCTTCACATTAAAAAAGCTCCATTCTACTATTCTTTATTTTAGAACATAGTAAGGAAAACTCTAATTTAAATTTGTAATTAAAAATATCTGTTCTGATTCCCAATACTACCTGGCAAAAGGAAACAAAATGGTGAAAGTAAGTTTATTGTTATTGAATGCTATCAAAGGATTTGAAAATCAAGGAAAACTTCTCAAAGAAACTCCTGGGAAGCCTTGGGTACTAACTATACTCCACAAAATTCTGCCTACTGGCAAAGAGAATCTCTTCCTTTTTTTCCCCAACAGACCCTCTTTTGCCAGCTTTCAGAAAGAAAGAATATCTCAATGGAGAAATGTTTTATTTCATTTTGAATTCTTCACAGCAGTGTATCTTCTGAGCACTCTCACCTGAATTCAGTGTTGATCCCACTTGAAAAAAAAAAAAAAAAAAGCTAGACTAAATAACTCCCAAGGTCCCTTTCAGTCTGAGTTACTCCAGGCTTTGAAAGGGCAAGAGTGCTATAAACAGCAAGGTATTCCAGTACCTTATGTTTAAGGATCTGTACACAGTTGGATAGGAAGAAATTAGTAATCTTGAAATTTCCTTTAATTTATGCCATTTTAAGGCACAGCCAAGCGAAAACATTTATCAACTGAGAGAATGAACATGATAAAATCATTACAAAATTTTACAAAGATTTACGTGCAGAAATTAAAAGGCAGTCACACTGGCATTCATGTTGTATGGCCATTCATTCTTTCTCCTTTTACTCTCCATTTAATCAGCACAGGTTGGCTCTATGAGTTTATTTCTTCTTAAAGGATTCAGTTGCCTGAGAGTAAACAACAATTTCTATTCTTTCCTCAGACAAAAGCAAAGCTATATTAAGCCAGTATGCAATTAGGCAGTGAGTACATTATAACAATTTGAACACAACATTGAACCAGTAACTGTGGCATTCCTGGCACACTCACCATTAACAAGGTGCTCTGATTTGCAAAGAAAATTGGAAAAACTTATATATAATAAATGGCCCTGCACAATATCATACACTTAATCTGAACTGCATAGCCTTTATGTTGCAGAAAGAACTGAAGTATTTGGTAAGCCTCTGCTGTCTAAGTTGCAGATCCTATTACTTTTTCAATTATTCTGATTGGTTAAAATAAGAATTGTTGGCATACTGCATGCAGTCATGCTAATGAAATACTCGTGGTTATTTTAAAAATACTAAGGAGTATTTTCTTCATTATATTAACAGAAGTCTATGGTGTGCCAAAGCCTTGAATGATAGATTTTATCTCATTCCCATCTAACTTCAGAGATTCTCTTTCAGTACTCCTCAGGGACCATACAACATTCAAAATGATATGGAACATTTAACTTCTTATATCCAATCAGATACCTATTGTAGAAGCTACAGCAACTGTTTGTATTGTCAATAAAGCATGTAAAAAATTATCATCTTTGGTGTAAAAACCTTTCACTTTCTGGAAAAAGAAAGTTATTAATTTTGCCTACTTTCATATTCAGTCTTCATCCCCTCTCATCAGTACTGTTTTTCTCAGCTGGAAATGGTGAAAAAGCTAGTAACATGCAATTAGCAGCTGACTAAATTGCACAGCATATCATTTAGAAATCAACAGTAACTTTTTGTTTGCAATTCACCTATCAGTACACAGCATAAAGAATAACAAGGGCAGAATTTTTCCAAACTGAACTGAATTTCAGCTATAACCTAACTGAAATAAATGACAATCTAATGAGTTGCTGCCTAACTAAAATGATTCTAAAACATCTGTATTAAACTAACTGTATTTTGTACTGTATTATCTTTCAATCCTGTTTGATTATTATTATCATCTTTTTTAAACTGGTCAATAGCTTAATTTACTTTGGAATTTATCTATCAGTCTCATTTCTCTTCAAGGAAAACTTTGTTACTTTTGATTCAGGATATTTATCTTTCGATGTAAATGCAAAAACCCCAACAACTATAATATATACATTAAAAATAAATTAGAAAGGTATTGAACCAACTCAGGTCTGCATTTGAGTGCTTCATATTGAGGACAAACTTCCATTAAAGTCATTTACCTTTGATGCTCTGAAACAAAAAGCAGAAGATGTTGTGTCTGACTTTTCTCTGTCCAACATTACAAGACCTTCATCATCATTCAAAGCCAAGTACATTCCTGTGGTTATATGTCGAAGACGGAAAGGCTGTCCCCATCTGATGTTACTTCCACTCCAACTAAACGTATGAGACATCAAGGAATAATTTATGAAGTAAACAAAACTAACATTTCTATTTTTTTGTCAGAAATTAGAAATGATAAATATAGAAAGTCCTTTCTCCTTTTGATTTCAATATCTTCATCAGATGCAAAACTGGTAATATGTTTGCAAATGGAACCTTGGACAGAAGCAATCACTGTAATTTTCTTGCTTCATTGCTCCCTGTTTTATTAGGATATTACACACACTATCTTTAAAAACCACAACATTTTCTGAAAAATATTAACGTGCATATTAACTACTATAATACAGTTGTCTGCATAAATGAATTAAACTTAAGTGAAGGACTCAATGTTTGAAAGAAGTATGTTTTCCTTTAAGATGTAGAATAACTCTTAATTACAAGCATATTTCATTTGTAATCACAAATACACCAAGCGTAAAGCAAACAGGCATTGCAGAAGGCCACCAAAGTTGACATTAAGCATCCTTATGGTACACAGAAATTTCATTTCATTTGCAACAAGAGATAACTAACCACAGAGACTTTGTCTGTGAAAGATGTCCATGAGAGATATTACTGTTTTGACTTCCACACATGCTTCTAAAATTATAAGTGAAAACTAAGCAGCAACATCTCATAGGCAACATTATTTTTGACATGGGACACAGATGAAAAAGTCTTGCAATATTGACATTGTATCACTGATAAATTACTTTTTATTTTGAGTATGAGCAGGCTAACTTTATTGTACAGCAGGACAAATATATTAATGATGTTCTGTGATTCTACGAAATTGATGTTAGCATAACAAAAGTTACTAAGAAATCAAAAAAAACCTGTACCTTATTCGAAGGGGTTCTACTCTCCACAAAGATCTCGCTCGAACACCTGCTCCTCCGGTTTCATAAAGTACTTTCCTACAGAAAGATTCAGAAGATCATCCTCTTGCCTTTGTTTGTGCTACTTAGTTTTCAGAGGACTAAGTTCTATAAACCATCTAGGACTCCCAGCTAGCTCAATGGATGATGAACAGAAAAAAAAAAAGAATTATACTTGTCACTGAGAACACCACTATAGAGTATACAAATGCCCCAGGCAAGTTATGATTTGAGGCCATTTAGATTAATCTATTCTCTCTCGGAAGTTGATAAAATACTTTATTTTCAAACTGGCTGAGAATTTTCTTTTTCACCTTAGTGATAAAACTATGTAATTCATAGATTCCCAGTAGATTAATCTAAATTACTAATGCCCTAAAACATAAACACAATATTAAAAATAATTATACACAATTGTAAAATTAACAATAATCAGCATGAATACTACATCAGCCATAGCACTGCTAGAATTGCTTCTAACTTTCTAACTAAAAGAGAAAAATGGTAATAAGAAAACAAAAACACTGAATTATACTCTTTACACAGAATAAATATTATAGATAAAATATGTTTCTAATAGTACAGCAGATAAAGGTTTTCTTTATTAGAAGTTCTGTGTCCTGAGTTATCAGATGAAAACTTTAATATTAAGCATTTTATTTCCTATAGTCTTTATATATTAGAAAGATTACACAAATTCTGGTGCCTTGATTACAAAATTTGAATTATTTCTGAAACTTAAAAAATATTTCTCACATATATTCCTGTGAACAGGACTGTTTCAACACTATCATTTAAGGAAGCTAGACCTTTTGTCCTTACTTATCTTAAAAAAATAAAATGTACAGCAAGGGAATTTAAAATCTGCTTTCCTGCTCAGTCAAAATATTCTGTCTACTCTATATACATACATGGAAACATCGTATCCTGCTATGTAGTCTGTTCTAAAACACAGCAGTGTTCTGAAATCAAGAATTTTAACTGGCTTTTCAGATTGTCAAATTCTTCTATTTTTAATAGCTATCAGAATAAAAGATCTGTTTAGCATTATTCTCATGCAGCTCCTGGACTTGAAAGTCAACTTGTGAAATGAAAGCTTTATTTTTTTTCTTAACTGACCAAGTGCATAAGAAACTTTTCTTGTAACAAGAAGAATATTTGATGATCAGACTCTTGACTGACATCAGTAATAAGAATCTATATATTAAAACAAAATAAACTAACATGACATATCATTTACATAGAGTATCTTTGTAAGAATATGGAATTGTAGTTCTACATCTATTCATTACACAGAAGTCACATATAAGAACATGTATGCAATTCCAAAAATTTCAAAATGATTGTGTACAATAAACGCAAGAATATAAATTTCTCAGAGAAAAGATAACAGCATTTCCTATGTTTTTTTATTCCATGTTTCATACACTTTAAAACTGAAATATAAAGCGACAAAAAAAGAACCTAGCAACCAAATCAGATCCTCATTGTGTCCATTTGCCTTACTGGTGTTACTGTAATGATGGAAGAACCTACTGACCTCTTCTCTAGACAAGTTCAGAATTAGTAATTTGCTTCCACTCTCCTTTACCTCCTCTATTTCTGCTTGGCTCAACTCAACCATGTCTTCACCAAATTATGACTTGGCTACCATAAAAATTCCTCTGTTCACCTCTTACCTTTAAACACATATACTGTTTAATTCCTCTAATCCTTTTCCAGCTTTTTCTGTGTACAGTATTATTATACCCTTAGTGACCTGGTCTTATGCTAATAATGCTGCAAGTAAAAAATAATTTTTGCTTTTTCTTAAACACATCTACATCACACTTTCTTCAGCTTCTCCTTCATTCCATCCATTCATCCATCCTATTCTGTGTTTTTGCAAAACCTTCCTTTCTGACTTGCAGAAAGACTATTGCGTGCATTTTTCCTAATCTTGTAATAAAAGAGGGTAGTCCCCATATGAAGGATAAGAAGCATTCTTTACAGAAGCCTACAGAAAATTAAATGTCTCTTCCATAAAAAGAGCAATTATCAGTGTTGTATAACTTAGGAAGCTTGTTTAATAGTATTATTGGAATGCATAGATATGGTTAAGTAAAGAGATAGAATCACTATTTTTATAGAACTCTCATTCTCTTTTCTGTTGCTGTTTGTTTGCTTTGCACATATCAATTCTGTTTTGTGGAAGAAAAATATGATTCCTACAACTACAACCCAGTAAGAACTTGGCCTTATACCATTATGCATGTTACAAATCTGAAAGATAAGTCCAAATCAATCACTTTAAAATGATCAGTTTACCATTGGTTCACATACACACAGGGTTAGATACAACGTAGCACTTCTGAACCTATTCTAATCTCATCAAGACTAGGTGATGAAAATATTATCTGAATTTGACATCTGATCTCCACAACATGTCAAGGTCCTAATATTATCACTAATGTTACACTTTTGTACTTGAGATGCCTACTTAACATTTCACACTCAGTGCAAACTTACTATCATTTACACATAGGAAGAGAACAGAAAGAAAAGGTCACTAATAAATATTCTCTACCACCCACTTTGGATCTGCAGACTTTTTCACTGAACAGAAGTGTAAAAATTGAAAACTTAAAACTGAGAATTTCACTTAATTTGTTATCTGAGGCATCATATTCCCTAAAGCATACCTGATTTGCTACAACAGGCGTAGAGATCTTATTTGTTGAGTATGACCTTTAATGTTGCTTTTCTAAATATTGAAATAATTATCTTGCTGTGTTTTTGATTACAAGCAAAATGCAAAGTTAAATTCTAGTCATAATAAATCATCATTATATATTATAGATGTAGATTTAAGTTCAATACAAAAGAGATTTAGACTAGGTAATACGGTTTAATTATCAATGTATCCATGCAATTTGAGAGAGAAAGAACTTGCAAATGGCAAAATATATATCATATATTAAGTATGCTGTAGAGACTGGGCTTACAGAGATTTTTTAGTGCCTTTATTTTTTATTAAAATATTCCCCATTAATGCTTGCTGACCTCAGCTTATAGTAGCACATGAAACAGGTTGAAATCCTGGTGTTGAATTTCAGAAATACAAGAACTTATGACTCATTTTCTGCTTAGTAGGTCTCTCAAATTATAACAATGTCTCTGTCTAATTAAAAATTACTATCAAGACAATTGAATCTATATAACTTATATATTCTTATATTTAACCGACAATTAATGATCCATACTTATTTTTTGAGAGAAAATGCATAAAAATGCACCACCACTCACTTTTGCTGTGAATCATTCTGATCTGTAGAAGGAATTGTCAAACACTCATCATGACCATGGAAAAAACGTACTACATGCCCACCAAGAAGATATCCTGCAGAAGAATCACATTCACTCATTAGTTTATATTGGCCATCCCAAAATGTCATTCTCAAAATAAAAAATTAAAAAAAAAAAAACCACTATTAATTTTAATAATACCTCTGTGAAAAAGTATATTATTTCTTAGTTATTCTTACCTCAAAATATTTATTCTGAAATTAAAGATAAGAGGAAAGCAATCTCTTAACATTTAAAAATCAAATTAGGATTCTGGGACAGAAATGGAAATGGAAAAAATGCATAATTACTGTTTTGAAAATTGAACGCTCTATGTAGAAACCAAATTTTTTAAAAGAACAAATATATAAAGTAGGAAGAGTAGAATGAAACTCATATTAATGCTGTTGATCTGAGTTCGTAAATTTCGTACAAATTTCTAAACAAATAAAACACCAAACCTTCTGTAATATTGCTTCCTGAGCATGTAGGATGTACATTCCAAAGCGTCTGCATAAAGGAGGCGTCCACTTGAATACTTCCATTTGACATGGAGAGATGCTGAAACAAGATAACAACAACAAACAGTGAAGATTGTGCTTAAAAATATTTTAATGTAATGTATGTCTCAACAAAATAGAAATACAAAACAATGTAGACATACATACGTTCTTTAAAAAATTAGTAGGAATATGCTTTTTAAATGATCTTTTCTAAACTCTAACCAGCACTATACAGCTACAGCTTAGAAATATTCCAGTTAAGAGGAATAAAAACTTCCCTAGACAGAGAATATTGAAGGCTAAAGGCATGAAAATAAGCATGATCTAGTGCGAAGAAAACAATTCATGGAGGGAAAAAAAAAAATCATTAGAACCAGCAATCATTTTGTAGATCAGAAAAAAAAAAAATAATAATTTCTAAGAATCCCAACACTTTTCCAGCAGATTGCATTTTTCAACCATCTGGTTCACTCGCTTGAAAAACAAACATACCAGGTATCTTTCAGAGGACACACTGACCAGGATAAGATCATCACCTATTCGAACTTTTTCTCCTTCTGATCTTTGTTTAGAAGCAGGGTGTATTGTCCACCAGCATGCCTCACCTAAATGACAAAAGATACTTATCATTGGTATACAAAACAGATAATTCCCACAAAACTTAAGAATATTTTTGGACAATATTGAAACAACCTAATGAAGAATCGTGTCTTATAAGACATTCATCATACAAAGCCAACTCATTACTTTTTTTCTATCCACTCTAATTTTTCAATTTTTTCAAAACTGTTTTTTGGCAGCTAATCTTTGCCATCACTGAAGATGTTATTTCCTGTGGCTTTGTTAAAGCCACTAATCATTTACAAAACAATGCTTAGAACTATTTTTCCTTCAGCACCAGTGAATTGCTGGTACTGAAGCTACCTTGGTCTTAATGATCACATTTTGTGTCTTCTTTTCCTTAATGCCCATATCTGTATTCACAGTATTCTGTACCACTTCCACTCTAAGCTACAATAACATTGTAGAACTGAAAGAAATACTCCATAATTTTAGAATATTGCTGGTAGCATAAGGAAAAGTGCAAAAACCTTTTAAATCAACTTTCAAACTTCACATAAAACATTCTTAAAGTATGAAAATTATGAAAATTATAAAGAAGATAATAAAAGTTGCGTCCCTAGAAGCGTAAAGTACTGAATCCTCCAAAGTGAATCCTTTGAAGTATTCAGCGACTTTTGAATCAATATTCACAACATCAAAAATGCTGTCTACAGATGAAACTGATTCAAAAGAACATTTTCATGGGTCAAAAGAAGGGCAAGATGAAGTAATATTTTGCTGTTTAGTTTATGAGTCATACAAGCATGTTGTAGTTGTCAAAACTCTCAGCACAGAAAAGCAGTTAATCACTCCTTTTACAGGCTACTTTTTATGTATTACATACACGTGCAAGGATCTTTTGGTATACATATAGTAAAATAAATATTAATACAGATATCTGCCAACTACATGTATTAAAAACTTCAAATGCACAAGCACATACACTCATAATTTACACACAATAGAACTATGAACTACTATCTGAGTGAGAGAACACATACATTACTCTTACCAACAGGCTTAAAGAAAATGGTCTCTGTCTAAGGCAGCAATCAAACACACAAGTCTGAAATCATATTCTTTATAGCTACTACTGAAAGACTAACCTCGCTTATTCAAACTCAGGCCATGCAGATAACATAGACTTGGGCTGCTCTGAAAGTAATGCCTCCTATTTTATTATTTTGGCCCACAATGTTAGAGGCAGATGTTTGTGGTAAGGCAGTACAGGTTGAACCTTTCTACCAATATTGTTACATTTTGTTGCAGTGTGACAGATGGCAGCAGAGGGGCAGCCTGAAAAAACAGTGCCTAATCGAAGTGCACGTGAAGCGCAGGTGTAAAATTTTGTTTTCCCATGCATAAAATATGACACCCACTGACATTTGATGAACATTTATAGAGACCAAATATAGGATGTGAGCACCCATCACAGAGATGGTGGGTGGTGCTTTTTAGCAGTGGTGACAGCAGTGCAAAAAACAAGCCATGTTCTGGATGGCCATGCAGATTTTTATGAGTGCAACATCACACAGGCTCCTGTTCATCGTTGAGAGAATATACAGTTAATAGTGGTGACTACACTGAAAAACAATTTTTTGTAGCTGAGAATTTGCTCTAACACACTTTGTCGTTTTGAGCTCTTCCTGTTCATTGAAGTTTCCATGGAAAGCATTACTTTCAGAGTGACCTATGTAGACAATATCAATTGGGAAGGAAGTTTCAAAGATCATGGCTCATAAATATTTTAAACATCTACACTGCAGTGTCTCTCCATCATCAATTAATCTAATTGATCTAATTAGTCTAATTAATTTTGATTTTATTTTCAAAATAATGAAAAAACAAACAGAAAGCACAGGTTGATGTTGACGGAACTGGTATATCTTCATTTGAAGCTTCACATTAATGAGGAATGTATATAGGTACTTCGATTTCTCCTTCACAGTGTGTGTCTTTCAGTGTGTACTATAGAGTCATTTAGTTATTACTGGTGGAGGACTCATCACTTATTAACTCTTAACACTATGTATACAGAACCTAAGCCTGTTTGTGATATAAATTAATTGCTTTTCAGTTATTTTAATCTATCCCCTAAGCAATGTGGCATCTTATTATTTATATATGATATCATGGAATCTCAATTGTTTCCAGAACATTTCTATGAGCAGAAGTCTGACAGTACACCTTGAAAGCAACTGATTAAATTTGAAAACTTTCTTATCATTTTTTGTTTGTGATGCATCTTTTCCACAATGAGATAGCATTTTGATCCATTTTATGATTTTTCTTCAATTGTTTTACCAATGTGCTCATTGCATTTTTTCCTGTTTTCTGCATTACAAACTGCCAGCTTCTTTTATCATGTGATTAGAATGTGTATTATGAATGAACTTATACATGACGTTTTCATACAATTATTCTACTGATAGTGTCCAACTATATAAGTAGAAAATTAATGCATCAAATCTATTTTATTCAACAGAAATTTTCACTTCAGTCATTACCACTAGATTTATTGTAGTTGTGGCACATTAGTTTAACTACAAAGATGCTCTACACTATTATGCAAAATCAGTTCATTTACTGAAAGCCATCAATATTGATATTCATCATCTACTTTCAATCAATGTATTTCTAGTGAACAGATACACATGACAATCACAAGGTTACAGTAACACACATTTAATCACAATGCATCTTCTAAAAGCAGAGATGTCTGAAAATTTTTTCTTCAAAAATAACTTGTCATACCTGCTGCATTTTCTCGTAGTCCCACATCAAATGCAAGTTTATCAGTCTGGGATCTTGATGACGTTAAGCATGTTAAATACTGAAAAATAGTGGAGTTATTGAAAAATCAAAATCAACAGTATCTACTATCACACATGCAGAATAATTAATAATACATTCACATTATCCTACCTTACTATCAGGGCCTCTGTTTTTTTCTTTCTTTTTAATTAAAGAATGGTGTCATTTGTAAATATGCTTTCCCCAGTTTCCTTAAATTATCAAAATATTTTTCAATTCAGCACATATTTATCTTCTACAATATAACTCCTTTCCAAAGCTTCAAAAGATTCATGATAGGAATAGGTAAACATCTTAAGTATAGTCTCACTGTAACACGTTTCCTGCATGACAGCATACCACGTATACCAAAGAGAGTAATAATACTTTCAAATTCTAGAAAATCAAGGTAATCACAATTTATATGGTTTCTGTAACTGTAAGCAGTTGCAGAAATTCAAGACAAGTACAGTAGACTAAAATACAGTGATCTAGTACAGCAAAAAGGAGGGAGGATGCTTTCTTGATCTCTCAACCTCTATTAATTATACTTATATAGCCACTAATAAGTCAGAGATCAGTTAAAATTTTCCAGTTGTACAACACAGTAAAATAAAATTTATACAAGCTAGCACATTTCTGGGCACAGTTCCTGGGAACAACTAATTTGTGCATTATGACGGAAAACTCAACACATATTATGACAAATTCACTTGTGTTAGCAGAAGCTTGCTAATGGAATGATCACTGTAATGGATTCCTGAAAAATGGAATTTATGGTTAAATTCAGTGCTAACTTTCTGACTGAAATGGATTTGAATAATCTAAATTTAAAACAAAGACCACCCTCACTGTGTTGAGAAATCACAAGCTATTCATTTTTTTTTTTTTTTTTTTTTTTAAATCTAGTACGGAAGACATGTAAAAAACAATTATTCAGAATTTTAATAATTATTTTGATTTAAAATACATCTTTTTATGAGTTTCATATTACCAATTTCCTTGCAAGTGCATTTTTGCTTACCATTTCACTGAATGAATGACGAAGTAGTATAGCATGGCCATACAGCAGAGTTCTGTGACCGCCTTGAGCTGCCTACAGAACATGGTAGAGAAGGTTAAAACAGCAATGCACTGCATGGACTACAATCAGATTTATGTGATGATGTGAAGAGCAATTTTAATTTAAGTAAAAAAAACATACATGTTAAAGCAAATTATGAAATGCCTATGCTGCACAAAAATCATAAATAAATTATCTACAGCAACAGCCAAATATATGCCAAGAGAACAAATGTTCTTGGCCACAGCTTGTTAATGTAATGTAATTTTTAACATAATTAAATAAAATCACAGCATTTTCAAAAAAATGTTTAAAGTGAAATATAATAATACTTACCTTTTTTACAAACTTCTCAGAGGCATTAAAAAACATAAAAAATAAATATATATACATACATACACAAATTCTGAAAGAATAAAAAATGCAACTATCGCAAATGTTTTAAGCACTTATGAAAGATAACTACTATCTAGGGCTATTGTCATGTTTAGCATTTATTAGATTCATTAAAGCAACTGCATCCATAATTTCAACGAAACACAAATTGTTATTTTCAAATAGGGGAATGTATTACAAAATCAGAGTAGGCAAGACTGGATTTTCTTTGTGATCTCTTTAGTCAGAGAATTTAACATGTTCTGACTCTTTCGCACCAGAAAAAAAAAGTCCAATGGAAAAATTTTAATATGAACATTACAACAGACAACAGGCTTTGTAGGTTTTCAAGTCTGCCTCTCTCAGCCTTCTTCATCTATCATCTTATTCACTTATTATTTAGAAGACATAAGCTAATTAAAATTTAAATAAATAAATAATATGATCAAGAGGTTAATTTGCTGATTTATTGTGTTTTCCATTGAAACTAAAAATGTTTTTGTTTTTTTTAGATTCTCAGTCTCAGATTGTATGAAGCAAGACTTTCTGGGAACACAGAATCACATAATGCAGGGGTTGGAAGGTACGTCAAGAGATCACCCAGTCCAACCCCCCTCCTAAAGCAGGTAACCTACAACAGTTGCACAGACAGTCATCCAAATGAGTCTTGAATATCTCCATAGAAGGAGACTCCACAATCTCTCCGGGCAACCTGCTCCAGTGCTCTGCCACCCTTACTGTAAATATATTTGTATGGAACTACTTTCAAGTTTTAGCCCGTTGCTCCTTGTCCTATCGCTATACACCACCAAGAAAAGCCTGCCTCATCCATTTGTCTCTCAGCTCCCTGTAGATATTTATAAATATTTATCATATCCCCTCTCAGTCTTCTTTTTCACAGCCTGAACAGACCCAGGTTACTCAGCCTTTCCTTAGATGCTTCTGATATCCAGATTTTTCAGAAATAAGGGTCCTGGTGGATGAGAAGATGGGCATGAGCCAGCAGCATGTGCTTGGAGCCCAGAAGGTTAACTCTATCCTGGGCTGCATAAAAAGAGGGGCTGCCAGCATGGTGGGAAAGTGATTGCTCTCCTGTATTCTGCTCTCATGAGGCCCCATCTGGAGCCTCTTATGGGGCCCCAAGCAAAAGAAGATGTGGAGCTATTGGAGTCTAGAGGAGGTCCATAAGAAGATCAGAGAGTCTGAGCACCTCTCCTACAAAGACAGGCTGATAATGTTCTCCTTTCAAGCAGTTATTTACATAGTCCATTTCTTTAAATTATAAAATTTCTCTTTTTCCTACAAATTATTCTGATTATTTTCTATGATACCAATAAAAAATGAAGAAATACTAGAACTCTGTTTATGGAATTCCAGAAGGAAATCAAAAGCAATCTCTCATCATGATATAAATTCAGTATACATTTCTATTTGAACATATATATATATATAAATTTATATAATTAATATAAAATTAATTGGTATTTTTGAGTAAATTTCTTAAGATTTTAGTGAGATTGCTTACGATTTTGTTTGGTTCCTTTGTCAGACATCTGTTTTTTTTCTTCTACATAATGCAACTAAATCTTAACTCTGTATGCAAGTTCAAAAAAAGAAAAAGGACTGCTCAAAGAGAACATGATTTTTCTTGTTCCTCATAAGATAAAGTTATGTTGGACTATTTAGCTCTGCAGATTATTTATATAGTCGTTGGTCGACATTTAGTCCCAAAAAGTAAGTAAATGCATAGAATTTTTTCATGCTCTATTCTCAAGATAATAAAATTTGAATTCAATAGTATGTTAAGAAAGCAGAGGATAAGTAGGGATAACAGATAAGGATGCATAATATTCTTCACAGCCAGTAAAACCAACCAAATTAAGTCTTCCACACAGGCTTTTTAACTATTCTGGAAAATCCATTAAAGCACAGCATCATAGAAGATAGCAACACCCTGATTTGACATAATCTCATCAGGCTACAGAAATTTGGGAAATATAGTAAACATCAACGTACTGAGATTGCCTGCAACAATTTCATGAGAAATTTAAGAGACATTTGTATGACTACTACCGTGTTTAATTCTAACTGAAAGTGGAATGCAGAATTTAATTTACACAAGTTTTGTGCCAGTCATGGTGCTGGAAAGCACTCATTGTAGAATCTGTCATAAGAAATAAACACTGTAAAATCTTATTAAATATTAATTCATTAATAATGTTTTACCTCCTGTTAAGAAGTGGTATTTCTATTTTTTTCCCTATAGTCCAACTGAACAGGAGAAAAAAACAATAAAAGTGAATTGACATATAATTTTAAAGTCTTAAAATATTTAAACATGAATAAAAATGGACTAGTGACAAACTAAGTGGAAAGCACAAGTCATTTTATTACTTTGTCTCATTGATAGGGGAACATCTGACAAGTTGCTCAAATGAGCATGCAGATCATTCAGAACACTGAAAATCTACATCTGAGGTTTCTATTAGGCCTAATTTTTACCTGTAATACTGTCTCATTCTGTCAAACAAATAGAAGTTGTATATAAAGTTTTTATCTTTTATGGCTTTATTGATTATAAATCACGTGTAATAAAGTACATTTATTCTTATGGAATTCTTCTTTCTTAGGAAATTAGGATTCTTAGGATATCTTAGATTTGAAGTGATACAATCAAAGCTTTTGTAATAACAGATGCAGATACAGCTACATGTCAATTTCTTGCAATCTCACCTTACACTACATTGTAAGCATTCCAGGAAGTAGGCTTGTAAGAATACAGTAAACAGTACAGTACACACCTACCAAAAAAAAAGTAATATGTGTGTACTTAAATCTGAACTCATCACATAGATTTAATTTTTTTCCTTTCTTTTGTTGATAGAACTTAATTCCCAGCTGGCAATTTCATGAGAAGATAGGTCAAATAAATCCAAATACCTCAAAAACTTTCTTTGCTTAGTGAAACGAGATAGAATTTTACATCATCATGACAAAATTATTTTGCTTTCTTCATTAATAAATAGCATTCTAATACAATAATGCTTTTTATGACAATAATCTATGACTCAAACAAAACCCAACTCATATATTCTCATCAGATTCATAGAAGCCAGACAGTCTGAGGATTCTTTTTTTCCTTTCTCAGTAGCCAGCTGAGGATGGATGATAATAAACGATCTCTGAAGATGATGTTACTGTTATGTGTAAATATTTCAGTAGACTAGCTGCACCCATTCCTCCATGCCATATTTAAAAGTAACGTTATTATGGCAGTGGAGCACTAACTTCCCCAAGAAAAAAGGAAAACTGAAGAATCTGCTATCAGACAAGTTCCCTCATCTACAAAATTCTGGAACAAGGGAAGAAATTAAAAAAAAAAAAAAATCATATTCAGAAACTTAACATTCTTTGATGTCAATTTACTTACCCCTTCACTGGCATTATCCCCTGTGTTGGTCAGCATCTCCTGAAGGGCTCTTACAGACAGAGACTGCTCAAGGACAAAGTTACAGATGCAAAGGTCTGGAGGAACATACTGTAAAAAAAATTAAAACAATGTAATAACAAAAGAGCAGAGTATAGTAAACGTGATGAAAACTGTATTTGAAACCATGCATTTTGATTTTTAACACCTGTTTTTCTGCTGTTTTTGTTTTGTTTTGTTTTTGAGATGCATGCAACCTCCTTTTAACAAAATAACATAAATCCACTCTTCAGAATTTGTCATTACAGTAACTTTACATTTGCTAGAATTGTATTTATAAAAAAATAGAATAGCTTGGTTTGGAAGATACCTCAACGATTATCTAGTTCCAATACTGCATAAAAATTATACCATGAAAATTGTATTTGTTCTCTAATATCATTGAGAAAAAAAAGAAAAAAGAAAAAAAGAAAATGATATTATCTGATGTATAAAGCTTAAACTCTGAATATATTTATAGATGCCCTTAAATGTCAAAGACTCAGAATCCTATGATTTAATAATATATGACTGCTGACTTTGAAACATCAAACTTTAATTCAAAAAGGAATAGCATCATTTTCCATCTGTTAACATTAATATGCCCAATAAAAGATGTTTATTTGGAAAAAAAAAGTCTCAGTGGGAATCTTATCATTGTATATAAATACCTGACCGGACATTATAAAGCCAAACTTCTCTGTGGCACCAGTGAAAGGACAAGAGGAAATTCATGCTGAAATTCAAGAAATTCCATGTGAGTGTGAGAAAATAATGTTTTTACCATGAGCATGGTCAAACACTGGAACAAGTTGCTCAGAGAAGTTGTAGAATCTTTTTCCTTGGAAGTGTTTAAACCCTAACTGGACTGTGTTTTGAGCAATATGGTCTGGATGAATCTATGCTGAAGAATAGGTTGGACTTGATGATCTCTATAGGTATTCTCCAACCTCAAAAATTCTGTATTTTGTGACTTAATGATACAGATCATGGCTTCAAATGCATTTTAAAGTTGAAATATAATTTATGAATTTTTAAATCAGTGTGACAGGAGAGAATAAAATTCTTGATAAAGACGTTTTTTGAAGTGGTGAAAAGGGAAAGAAGATATACCTAAACACAAAACAGAAAGCAAATAAACAACAAACTACAGCTGGTTCTGTACAAAATTCTTCTTTGTTCTCAGTTATGACTGTCAGTTCAGAGATCTCTCTGGTTAGCTCTTTCAAAATAATTACATTATAAGCTCTGTGAAGCTCTTAAACAAACTTCAGAAGCTCCTATGATAGTATCTGCTGCTAAGGCACGAATGTAAAGTAGTTCCGTGGAACTGTACAGTAACTTGTTTCTCCTTTTCTTAGACTAGGATGAGGAAACACAGTATCTTCCACACTGCGTGGAAGAAAAGGACCTGGGTGTATTGGTCAAAGCTCAGCTAAATGTGAGCCAACAGTGTGCCCCACAAGGCCAATGGTATCCTGGCTTGTATCAGAAATAGCGCTGCCAGCAAAAGCAGGGAAGTGACAGTCCAGCTGCACTCAGCACTGATGATGCTGCACCTCAAGTACTGTGTTCAGTTTTGGGTCCATTGCTACAAGAAAGACATCATGGCCCTGGAGTGTGTCCAGAGAAGGGCAATGAAGCTGTGAGGGGTTCGGAGCAGAACTCTTATGAGGAACAGTTGAGGGAGCTGGGATTGTTTAGCCAAGACAAGATGAGGTTCAAGGGAGATTTTATTACTGTACAGAGGTGACGAGGTGAGGTTTGGCCTCTTCTCCTGTATAATGACTAACAGTACTAGAGGAAATGTCCTCAAGTTGAGCCAGGAAAGATTCAGTTTGGATGTTAGGAAACATTTCTTCTCTGGAAGACTGGTCAGGTGCTGGAATGGGTTGCCCAGGGAGGTGCTCAAGAAATGTTTAGACGTTGTACTATGTGGCATGGTTCAGTGGGACAATACTGGTGGTAGGTGGATTGTTGAACTGGATGATCTTGGAGGTGTTTTCTAACCTTGATGATTCTATGATTCTATCAGAAATACATGCATCACATCACTGTTGAGCTGTCAATTACTAAACAGTTCCCAGTTGTTCAAGAATTTTAAGACAACAGTTGAAAACACATGTGAAAACTAAACACTTTACCTTCATCATATGAAAGATAATTGATCATTTGTAAAATATATATACTTTAAATGATCACAAATGACCACTTGGAATGCAAAGAAATGTAAGTTTATCAGTAATAACTTTTACCTATGAGTTGAACAAAGACTTCTTATATTGCATAACAAACACTTTGGATTTAACCTAGTCATAATATCTAGACTAAAAATAGGACAACAGTGCAGCAAAGATGAAAAGATGCAGACTCCACTAAAAAACAGAAGGAGAAATAAATGTTCGGGAAGAAAATAAGTAAATATACAAAACAAAGAAAAGTAAAGGATACAGAGAGTAAACAGAACAGAGGAAGTAGGTCCTGAAACTACCTTTGTTCTCAACACTTTGCTTTAGTACAGGTCTCAAGTTTCATCTCCTCCTTTCTCCTGTCAAGCTCCTCCTTCTACTCTATTTTTTCTGTTCTTCCTTAATCCTTTTTTTCTTTCCTCTTTGACAGTTGTTATCCTCACAACTTTTCAGTTACTTAGTAATTATTCCAACTTTCTGCTTAATCAACATGATTAGAAGTAACGGTTAACATCAGAAATTAACAGGTGACAGCGCTTCTGAAAGTAGTCCAGTATATATACTATATATATACATATGTATATCTATTTACATATAGAGAGAGAGAGTATAGAGAGAGAGAGCAAGATAATTGAAACTATGGTCATAAACCGAAGAAGCTTTTAATTTAACTTAAATCTTAATAAGAGACTGAATATATACTCTTGAAAATACAAAGAATTTCAGGTACAGAATTAAGTTAAAGACTAGTGGTTATGAGGGTTAATAAATAAAGTAGTTTGAAGTACTTCTAGAATCTTTAAAAATTCTCATGTTGCAGTCACAGAAAGAAAAGAATACAAAGAGTACATTTAACATTACATTAAAGAAACTGCAATTAAATATACTAATGGATATGTAGGTTAACAGTCGTTGATCGATTACATCAGCTGAGAGAATCTACTTCTTACTTTAGCTTCTGATGTTGGTTCCAAAAAGCATAGGCGATTTCCAAGTCCCTCAGCTGCCAAGCAAAACTTCCTTTGTTCTTTGTGAATACTGGAAACACACTGAAGTACTACTTCGTCATCCTGTCACAACACAAGGGAGAAAAAAAGAAAAAAAGTAAATATTTGGAAGTTACATACACTAAAGTTACATCCATGCTAAAGGACTGGAAGACAGAATCCCTTGAAATTTAATGCATTATATTTCTATAATTGCTGAATGTACGTACATATAGGTTGTACTTATGTGTATATACACATTTGTATTCAAGAAAGCATCAAAGTATCGTGGAGCTTATATCTCCAGGATTTTGAGAAGTGTTCTGTTCCCTTAACAGTGCCAGCTACAGTGCCTCAAAAAAAAAAAAAAAAAAAAAAATCATTTCTTTAGTTACCACAGCAGGTCCTCTGATGCACAAACTTAACTTCAAAAGTCTCATTTAGTTTTGAAACCTTGTAAAGCCAAAGATCCGAGTGCCATTTTTCAAGTGACTACTGAAATGAATAAGAAGTTTCTCTTTCATAAGAAATGTTTCAGACATATTTCCAGAATAAGATGAGTGTGGAAAAAGTGAGGTACAACAGCCTTATTGTTTAGTTCTTGTAGTTATACCAAACTTTTACAAGTACATAATGCATTAGTACATAATGCAATGCTCAAGACACTTACTTACAATATGCCAAGCCCTTATTTACCTCTTAACATGTGATACTAAACTTGATATAAGCATGTCAAATTAGATTATTTTTAGTGTTCAACTGTGTCATACGTGTACAAAGAAATAAAACATACACCTTAATTTCCAATGCTTGCTCACTAATCAAGAATAAGACCAGTCATAGAATAGCATGTAAAACAAATCATTTTTATACAGATATTTAACTGTTCACCAAAATACACTACCTTAGAAATTTTTAAGGGGGTGGAAGATGACAAAACAAGAGCAATATGATACGTTAGTGTCCTATCCAGCTATGCTACACTGGTGTCAATTATTATAGTCAAAGCAGATACAGAACAGCCGCCTGAACTAAGAGATCACTTGAACAATTATGTTCTAAAAACAGCACTTCTTTTTCCAGTCCATTATGCAACTGAAATATTATGGCAGGGGAACAACTACTAACACTTCGAATAAAAGGTTGAAGTGACAAAATAAATTTCACCAAAGGAATTAAGCGAAGTGCCCTTTAAAATAAAAATTCAAAAGTAGTTTTTTCACTTGTGTTGTTCCTCACATGTGGGGAAGTTATGTGGCTTTCTTTTAGGTGACACTTTGCTGCTTACTTACTGCTAACTACTAACACGGATAGCTATTACATTTAAGACTAACCAATCAGCAGTTACTGACAGTATCTCCTTATCTAGCTTCGCACACTACTCAGTGACATTTTCAACTGTACTGTATGGAAATTCATCAATTCTATATATTAAAAATCGAAAAGCTAACATCTGTGGTAAATTAGGAGGTAAGCAGAATTATTTAAGTAATTCAAACAATTCATTTTCTTTTTCTCTGCTATTTCTCCACCAATTTCTGTAATTCTCAGAAATTCTCAACTTACAAATTTAGAAGTAAAAAAACATTCGTAAGCAACATAAGTTGGGAAAAAAAAACATAGTAAATAAAATACTATTACTTCTCTCTCTAAATGAACTTTTCAAAGTTGAATCAGAAGTATATATATTTTTGGAGAAAAATCAGAACAAAGTATAAGATTAAAATAAAAACATTTAAATCATTTTTAATCAGTTGGTTCCTGTATTAACCTTAGAGGATACACATTTCACAGATCTGAAAAGAATAAGATACTAAAATGTGAATTTATAAATACAAAGGATTATAATAAAATTGAGATTTGCACTTTTCAATGACAACACTAAATGACTTATGCATAGCTGTAATTGTACTTGTCCTCATCTACTATGCTTAAGTATTCTTCATTCCACACACTGTGCATACATAGTATCTACTGAAATTTTAGATTTTATCCAAGCCCTTCACAAGCCTTCTTGCCCTTCTCTAGACCTGCTCCAGCATCTCAATGTCCTTTCTACTCAGGTGCCCAAAACTGAACACAGTACTCGAGGTGGGGTCACACCAATGCTGAGT
This sequence comes from Chrysolophus pictus, assembly GCA_037305975.1. Classification (NCBI taxonomy): domain Eukaryota; kingdom Metazoa; phylum Chordata; class Aves; order Galliformes; family Phasianidae; genus Chrysolophus; species Chrysolophus pictus. The sequence continues at coordinate 30,546,310 of CM074580.1, forward strand.
ACAGGGGCAGGATTACCACCCTAGTCCTGCTCACCACACCATTCCTGATACAAGCCAGGATGCCATTGGCCGTCTTGACCACCTGGGCACACTGCTGGCTCATATTCAGCTGACTGCCCATCAGTACACCAAGGTCCCTTTCCATCAGGCAGCTTTCTAGCAATTCCTCTCCACACCTGTACAGCAGCCTGGGGTTGTTGTGACCAAAATGCAGGACCTACTGAAACTCATACAGTTTACCTTGGTCCATAGCTCCAGTCTATCCAGGTCCCTCTGTAGTACAGATCAACACTCCCTCCCAGCTTGGTATTGTATGCAGACTTATTGAGGATGCACTTCAACAGCAATGCATTAAGAAGCATGCAATCCACATAATTATTTAAAAAAAAAAAAAAAAGGTTTTATTTATTTAATTGAGCCATAGCTCAGTGATTCATTATCAGATATCATTTAATCTCAGGTTTCAGGCCATCTTTCTCCTCAGATTTTATAATAATGGTGAACTTAAATTAAGAGTGTTCTCACGTGGTAATTAGCCAAAACATATAAAATTGTTTTTAATTAAATCAATGACTTCACTTGCTGCAAAATGAGTCAGTGATCAAGAAGAATTGATGCACTGCAGGCATGACTTTGCTTCTGCTTAGTTCAGTAGTTTTTCAACTCTAGATTTGAGAATACAGGTACTTTTACAGCTGCTGAAATTGCTTCTTTATTTATGTAGCATATATATCCAATATTTAAGAATTATAATCACTCAGATAATATGTTTAAGTTTATATAGAAGCTGTATTCAATTATTCAACAATAAACTTGTGTCACATTAAGAAGCACAAAACCATCAACATCTTAAACACATGCATGCACATCTACATTTTTGTATAAAATGTTCAAATTTTGCTAGAAAATCATTCACTACATTCCATTTGTTATCTACTGATTCAACAACAGATTTACTGTTCTCTACCATATTCAATACTGAAAAAGAACTGATAAAATTGACACAACACTAAAAACACCTGCAGAAACACAATCAGCTTTGTTGTTAAAACCCATAAACTCCAGTAGCTGCTTCCCAAAAGAAGTATCATGTTTTTCTTATATTTTACTCACAGCTGCACATAAATGTTCAAGCACATGAACCACTAACTCAAAGATGAAGCTAGTGTGGAACTGTTCAAAAGTACACTCGCTACCCATGGAAAAATTTTATTTGATAATATTATATATATATATACATATAATATATATTCTTCCACAGAGAACTGTATATTACTATTTAAAAGGTTGCTTTAAAAAAAAAAAAAAAAAAAAACAAGCAAACAAGCCTCAAAGCTCCTGTTTTCTGTGGTGAAACAAGCAATCCTACACCAAGTTGATGCCCTTCACAGCCCTGACTACCACAACACTGTTACACTTGCCAACTAAAGATCACTGTTGCAAAAACTGCTCACAATCAAAATGCAGAGCCATCTTCCCTCTTTGATAGAAAACAACCTACTCATATATATCTTACTGTATCACAAATCATAGGACAGATGCAAGCAAACATGATGATTAACATTTGAGCACCAGCTAGAGAATGCTTTCTCTACAAGACTGCATTCATTCCATGTTTTCAGGAATGATCTTGTAGAGCACATATAATTCACCTGAAACTGCCTTCTAAAACTGCTGCATTCTTCTCACCAAATAAGGAATTACAGTCAGAGCTGAAAATGCTCCAACTGCTACAGGAGATGGGGTTTGTAAACTCATCAGTGTCCAACACTTCCTTTCATAAGTTCAATGGTCTCACTGCAAAGTTGTCTCCAAGCACTTGTATTTTCTGCAGAACTTAGTCCAAAATGCAAAGATAGAGTGCATAGCTATTGTAAAAATAGGTTCTCAGTCATTTCTAAAAATCCAATATAGAAAACACAGTCTTTGGCCCTTTTAAAAAATAATCTTTGTCTTCTAACTGAGAGACAAAAGGCTATTGCTATTTTCAAGTTGGAACTTGAACAAGAATGCTGCCCCTAGGATATGAATCTGGATTTTCTTCTCCCAGAGAAAAAATAAAACATGCACACTCATACAAAAAAGAAAAAAAGAAGCAAAATAAACAAAAAACAACAAAAAACTCACCTCCAACTCTCCTGAACTTGACTAAATTAGAACAATCTTAAGCAGGAGGAGTGAGGCATGGCTGAAATTACAGTAGAGGAATGCACAAATGCTTGCTGGAGTGTAACACTTGGTAGAGGTTAGCAACTTAGTTTTGCTAAGATCTAGACTGCATTGCGCCTGTTAAGGGTGAGGACTTCAAGGCATGGAATCTGGTGGCAAGAATTTCTTATGCTGCTTATGATTTCTATGCAATTACCCAGGATTCATAGAATGGCATGGGTGGAAAAGGACCATAATGATCATCTAGTTTCAACCCCCCTGCCATGGGCAGGGCCATCAACCACCAGACCAGGCTGCCCAGAGTCACAACCAGCCTGGCCTTGAATGCCTCCAGGGATGGGGCATCCACAACCTCCTTGGGCAACCTGTTCCCGGCATCACCAACTTTTGTGTGAAAAACTTCCTCCTAAATTCAAGGTGGATGAACACCATCATTCTCAGGACAGGAAATTTTCAGCCCCAAGTATGGTTTATGAACATCAAGTGGTTAGCCCTTCCATCAGACCTTTGCCTGTCCAGTCTCCCCCTGCCTCTATATAGAATTCAAGTTCACAATCTTCTCAGCTCAGCTATAGAAAAACTGAATTCTTGTCTTTGTTTTGGGGGCAGTTCCTACTAGCTCCATATTAGTAAGTTCCTGCATCACAATAGTTGATGAAAATTCACGTCACACACAGGCTGTCTTTTGCAGGCAGAAAAGTCTTAGCCTAGACAGTTGTTCCTAATCTGACCTTTCCTTGAATCTTTTCCCATTCTAATATTTTGGGTTTTTTTAAAAAACATGGTAACCAGAATTTCATATGCAACTATTTGGACTAACTAATAAAAAGAGCAACTAAGAAAGACAGAATTGTTTACCCAAGAGAAGCCAGCTTTGGGGGCTGTTATCAGAATATATGGTATAAGGAAAACAGTCAAACAGTAGAGCAGGTTGCACAGACTGGTTATAGAGTACCCTGCTTAAAATGTAACTGGACAATGAGTAACCTGCTCTAGTGTCCTGTTCAACCTCAGTGATTCTGTGGTTTAAAGAAATAAAAGAAAATTAATTAGGGGTACAACACACAGTTTATAAACATATAAAAAGTTTTGCCAAGATCATAGAGAATACTATGTTTCTCATGTGCAATACAAAATTACTAGTATAAAAGACTGTAGCAAGATACAGGCTGGTTATTAGAAAAGCATGAGGATATCAAAGCACTAAAACTGACCCTGTGTAGGGAGTGGAGTTTGTATCACCAGATTTTTAAAAAACAGGTTATATCAACGTCTGTGGATGTAATGTCACCTAGATACAGTCTGACTTTTCTTTCATAAGGGAATATATGCCCCATTAGGTTTCTTCAAGCTCAGCTTTTCTAACATCCCATAATCTTTATGTAATCTTTCTTGTCTACTGTATGCTCAAACATGCTTTAGAATATTTGTTAGAGTCCACAACTTAGGTCAGTGTCTGGGCTGACATTGACTTAGAGAAGCTTTTTGCTCAGCAGTTTCCACATTCACTAGGTACAAGGGTGATTAAAAGACGTTTTACTTCTGAAAAGTTTTCATACGTCTTTAAGAAGTTGGGGAAAAAAAAAAAAAAAAAAAGCTGCGTCCAACTCTGTTTTCATGTATAGTATATACACATATATGCACAGAGAGACCAAAGCATTTGACATGAAGTGTAGCAAAGAAACATGAAGAAATATTTTTCACTTAAAAGTCTTCAAGGTTAAATCTTTAATAGTTCCATAATTTTCGTTCTAGTGGAGAACAAGGGCTTCAAGCTTTAATGAGAACAGACAGATTTTGACAGACAACATCTAAGAAATAGTTACAATTCTTAGATTAATCTCATATCCATTGATGTACATTTATAATTGCCTGTTCTTATAAAGTTTTGTCTGAATGTTTGCATACTACTGACTTAAGAAGAATGCCATAAACTGAAATCCAGCACCTGGATTGTTCTTAAATGGTTTAGAGAACTGGTAAGACTTCATCCTGTTTAACTCGTTAAACAGGTTCAGACTGCAGTGTTATAAAATGCATTATAGTAGAAAATTTTCCACATGCCACAGCCTAATTTTATAATCTTTCATGGTTATTACTTTCTAATGGTCCTTATCAGAGTTCAATTCACAGTTTCAGAATTAATGATATGATATTGGTTTTTTCCAGCTTTGCTGCTATTGTTACCATTAGCAGAATATCCATTTAGATGCTACATCTACATTTCCAATGGCATGCTTTGCATACTTCTCCATTTTTTTTTATTTTACTTTAAAGGTTATACATTGAAAAAAAAAAAAAAAAAAGGAAGAACTTTGTTTCCTCAAAAGTGGAAGAAGTGGTAAAATTCTCAAACACTTTCCATGTTGTCATTCACTTTTTTGTCTCACATGTATATCAGTAAAACAGATGTTTTCTGCTTCCAGAACTTCCAATTTTGTTCACAGGTTACAGCAGCTACATTTTACCAAACTGCTAGGATGATACTTTTTTGACTTATAGTATTGAAAATTTATTTCCCAGTAACTGATCATTTACTTACTATGTAAGCTAATTTTAGAAATATTGTTTACTAAAATGTATACTTAAGCACTCAAGCAAAGTTTATAAAACAAAAAAAAAGTTCATGTGATGTTTTTCATTCTTGCAATGTTTACACAGCTGTGCTGCAATATAATTAAGATTTCTTTAGGATCTCCAAGAAGTACATGCCACACAAATATTTCGGTCCCAAAATAGAGACATTATGGCCAAGCTGTTGAATTAGGACGAGGTCACAAATATATTATAGGCTTTTCTTTGCTTTTAACATCTATATACAACCTGCCTGGCAAACACTATGTGGTAAGTCACAAAGTGTTTGACAGTCACATAACAAAGGGATACCACCTAGGCACAACTGTCGTGTTGTAAGTCATCACAAAACAGAAAGCAAATTATGAAAATCAGCCTCCAGGACAAACCTTAAACCAGTGGTAGTAGCGGGCAGCTGGATTCTTAGCACACTTCCAGTACTTGTAACCAGTTTTTAACTTGTTTTTTAAGAACTTAAAAGCCTTTCTTCCCTCAGTAAGTACACAAATTTCCCCTAGCAAATGCAGTCAGTTTGCTACATATGGATCTTTATGATGACAGCAGTTATTTGATGGAAATTCATGAAACGCCATCTGACAGTTCTCAGGAGATTTTAAAAATAGAGCAGGGGTTTCCGTTGTCAGTCTACTCCCTCAGCAATGGCTGGATCAGAGCCTGATCTCAACTTTGGAACATACTTCCATATCTTATATCAGGTCATCAGCAAAGCAAAATAAGCAAGTCATCAGACAGCAAAAATGTACACCTTTACACTTCTGTTAATATTTCTGAATGAAATGCTTTAGAAAACAGAATGCAAGAGCCATTGCCTAAGAAAAAAAAAAGGACTATTTGGATATCTTCTGGAATAATTTCTATAATTCCTCTACATTTTGTTAAGTATACCCATTCTCTGCAAATTTGCAAGCATCTCCAACAGGTACCATTGATAGGCAAGGTCAACAATGTTGGTACACATATATATGAAATAACTTGAGTTTCTACTGTGGTGCATTATCATCTGTTTCCTACACCTTTTTTTTTTTTTTTTCCCCTTTCATTTTTTTTTTCTGTAAAACCCCTCCTCTTCAGTAGTTCTAATATACAAAGAGTCTTACGAAGTATTTCACTATTAACCATTTTGCTTCTTTTTTCAGTATTTCAGAAATGCTTGCCAATTAGGTATTTACAGTTTGATGCCCTCCTTTTATTTGTACTACTACGTTTTTTTTCAGTTCTTTGTGGAAAAGCATGGGACAGTGTCAGTAAATCACACTGAGTAGCAACACTGTAAATGACATCCAAAATATTTATGCATTTTCTGTCATAAGTGATAAGTGCAAAATATTAAGAATTAATTACCTCTTCAATTTTATACTGCAAGGAAGACAGCTTTTTAAACAGAGCGAAAACAGTCATACAAGTCATATCAATGACTTTATGCAAATCCATGGCAAAATGAAGTATATCCTCTCCTATTAGACTAAATCTTGCCCTGCTTTAAAACATGAAATGACTTTAAGTACATGTTAATTCTTAAAAGGGCAAGTTGACTGAAAAAATCAGTATGATCAGTGATGATCAATGAAGTGTTATCAGAAAAGAAGTGTGTATCCTGCTTTAGTACATCAATGTTACTTAATCATAGTCTTGGGATTCAGATATTTTGCACCTCTGAGAGTCATGACCTTTGATGTAACTTTATATGAGCGAATTAAGAAATAATAAGATGTATTAGTTCCTTTGAACGGAGCATTCTACTGGAGAGAAAACGTAAATACAAGAAATGTATGTACCCATGCAATAATATACTGTTTGCTTTTCCCATTTCTTTTACATCCATTACAATAAATTTACTTCTTTTTCAGGAATTAGCTGGCAATCGGAATTAGAATGTAGATGAGGAAAATTCTGGTATAACAAGCTCTATCTTCAAGGCTTCATTTATACATTTTTTTCTGTAAAAGAGATGCTCAGAAACATTAATGGAATAGCCACTGTCTTGTATCAATTACATATGAACCAATTTAAAAAAAACTTGGCACCTGAAACGAAGAAGGAATCCAAATAGAAGCTATCAGCCTTTTGGAATCTTAATGCATGACCACTACTGGATTAGTAAAGATACCAATAGCAACAAACATTTAGGTCATATCTATTTCAAATGAGAATGGGCATGCACAGCACTTGGCATATTCTTTAAATGGCGTGCTCTGTATGCATGACAACTTATCTTTAAGATATTAACTGTAAATATCTCAGATGCTTATTGAACATCACAGTTTGTGAAGAAATGTAAGAAGTAAAACACCTGATACTTTCAGTGACTATTTTAAGCAAAAACTTCACTATATTCACTAATCCTCGACATTTCCTATAGTTTAAAAGAGAAAAAGCATCAGATGCAGGTAACATTCCAGAAGAAATCCTTCAAACAGGATTTGAAGAACAGACATTTTTTACCAGCTTTTTTATAAAATATATGAAAAAGGAAAGAATATCATTGAAAAGATGGCACAGAAATAAAATGTGAATATTAAAGTGCGTTCACCTGTAATCCATCAAATGCCAAGTATTCACAAGTATTTCTCAAGATAGACTATAGGAAGCAGTATAGTCAGAATTGAGAAAAGTTCTAGCTGGGACAGGGCACAAAAAAAAGTATACACCAATCGTGGTCATTGTAGATATCCTCATAAAAATAAAAACAGCAACAAACATCTGCATGGCTGCCTCCCTTGGATAATAATTTTCTAGTAGCCTTGTTATCGCTACTCCAATAACCAGTAATCTGCAATCAATAGCAGCATTAAAAAAAATGACAGTTAAGTCAGCACTCTCCAACAAAATCATTAGATTAGAAACACATTTTTACATTTTAGTCACACACATTTTATGTCAACCATGCTCTTGTTATAATGGATCAATAACTGAGTGACTGTAACTAATGTGAATAGAACGACTTTTCATAAAATTAAGACAAACATTTCTCACTGTCTATCTAATTGATGTTACAAAGCATAATGAATATTTTTTTCCCTCATTAATTAGGTAGTTGACCTGACAAAGAGAAGTGCATTTAATTTTGTAATTGGCTTGATTTCTAAAGAAATCTCAGTATGACTGCATTTTTCACTGTTTCTATACCAGATAATAAGTTATCAGTGTTCACATGTGTAAATCTCTTCACACAAGGTACACTTGAAAAAAATCAGTCATTACATTTGTTAGTGAATAAGAGAGATAAAACTTAAGTTTGGACTTCATAGATTTTTATCATATGATCACTTGAAATGATGTTGTGATTGGACGTGACATGCAGAGACTGTCTAATCCTATCTAGTGCTCAAAGCAAAATCAAGAAGAGATGAATACTCAAGGACATCACCAGTCAGGTGGAAGAAAGCACCAAGAAACAAGACTTTTTTTTAAGTCCTTTTTTCAAGTGATTTGGTGGCATAAAGCACAGGGCCCATGGTTTCCTCAGATTTCCTTTTGCTGATACTCATTTGAAGAAACTTCTCCTGTCACCCTTTCAGCCCCTCAACAGATTCATCTCTAGACAGGCTTTGGCTTCACTAACTACATCCCTGCATGGTCAGACAGTGTCTCTAAACCCACCCTGGTCACCTGTTCCTGCTTTTACCCCCTGTATACTTCTATTTTTTCTTCTGTTGAAGCTTTTTCAGGAGCTTGATCTTCATCCAGCAGGTCTTCTATCATTTTTGCTCAATTTTTTGCACATTGGAAATGGTTTGATCCTATACATGGAAGATACACTCCTCTAAAAATCAACCAATTCTCCAGTATAATTCTTCCAAGAGGTACCTGCACAGAGACAATCCAGGATTGTGATCCTGCTTTTGTCTCATTCCCTCCTCTCAAATCCTCAGTTCCACTATCTCGTGATAACAGCAATCAAGGTTATGACCAGCTTTCGAGCTCCTGACTAGTAATTCCTCACAGGAAAGTATCAGGCTCAGCAGAACACCTCTTGCCATTAACTCATCTATTATCCATGTAATCAACACACTTCAGAAACCTCCCAAATTGCTTGTGCCTTACTGCATTGTATTTCTGGCAGTAGTAGGTAGTTAAGGTCTTTAGGAAAATTCAAGGTCTGCAATCTAAAGGCTTCATCTTTTGAGTCCTCTGAACTACCTCTCCTCTTCCTAATCAGGCAGTCTGTAAGACACACCACTACATTACTACACACCTCGGTTGGTCCATTAATCCTAACCCATAAATAGAACTGGTTCACCCCTGTTCAAAAGCACAGCACCATGCATTCCCACTGCTCTCTCTCCTAACAGGCTGCTTCCCCTATTTTCCTCCTTGCTTCTCCTTCCTAAAAAGCCCATGTGCATTAATTGCCATATCCCAGTCAAGTGAGACTGGATACATTATCCGTATGCATATTCTACTTGATTAGGCCTTAAGAGTAAGCATACTACTTACACCAAAAAATTTCACATGACATTCCAAGACATGGCATATCAGTCAATCAGATCTAGATTTGCTAAGCATACAGTTTCTTAACAAAAAGTGGTATAGAATTCTACTAAGATATTTATTTAGGACAAGTTTTATTGGGTCTAAGTTATGCCAGAAATTACTTTCAGGGAAAGCATAAACATTAGTCCATGCAAGTTAAACTTTCTTGGCTTCCAATGCAGGAACACTGGTTAACATTTTGGTTAATAGATTGTATCTAATTCAAGACTCAAATGACTGTTTCTCAAGGGAGAAAGTAAACAGACCTGGATGACTTTTCTAAATATCTAGAGTTGTTGCTGATATCCAAGAAAGTTGAAGATTTGTGGTCAATTAAAGCTCCCTAACTAGGAATTGGATACAGTCTTGAAGCCCTTAAGATTTAGACCACATTCCCTGCAACAAAATACATTCCTGTCTATATTAGTCTGCAACATCTTTCTTATTTCTTACATCTGAGGCTTCTTGAATTTACTGTACATCCTCCATATTATTTCTGTCCAATTATGAACAGTTCTAGATAAGATGCAACCTACTCTAAGAGTAAGATCGAAACATCAATATTTGTTCTTGTTTTAAGAACTAAAGGAAAAAGATTCAGTGCTACTTGCAGAAGGAAATGGGTTAAAGGAGACTCTGTATTATGCTGAACACCAGTTAGAACAATTGCAGTCCTTGAAAAACACTTCATACAGTAGGAAAAGCTACAGGATTTACAGCATACAGCATATGATTGACATACTTCACCCAGCAAATTTCTTATCCATGGAGTGGAACATCCATTAAATCCGTGTCTCTAGAGACAAGAATGTCATACTGGACAAAATCAATTGCTTTGCACTTCCCATATCCATATATATATATAGAGAGAGAGAGAGAGAGATTCTTAAATATCTAAATAAATATGTAAACTTATATAAATATTTAATCTATATATTTATATACATAGATATATGAAAAACACACACAAGTATTCACACACATATAGACAAATAAAATTATTCTCTTAAAACCTGAGATTTCAAGTAATAATTAAATCAAAAGAAAAATAAAGAGATGAGGGAAGACCAAATAGTTTAAACACAGAAATAGAAACAAGTTCTTTCTGTCCATTTTGTACCTGTTTATCTTGTTTATTTATCTACTTCATTTGCTTTTTGACTGATTGCAAATCTAAGCATTGACAAAGTTTTTTTTCTGTTCTCAGCGAGGCCTTGGCTATTGCACCACTTAGAAGTATTCATAGAATCACAGAATCACAAGATTGGAAACGACCTGTAAGATCATCTAGTCCAACCGTCTTCTCATTACCACTGCTACCACAAACTAAACCATATCTCGTAGCTCCTCATCCAGGCGCCTCTTGAACACTGCCAGGAACGGCGACTCCACCGCCCCCCTGGGCAGCCATTCCAATGCCTGACCACTCTGAGAGAAAAAGTTTTTCCTCATGTCTAACCTAAACCTCCTCTGGTATGACTTACGGCCATTTCCCTGGGTTCTGTTCATTGCCTAGGAGAAGAGGCCAAACCCCTCCTCACCACAACCTCCCTTCAGGAAGTTGTAGAGTGCATTCCTTTCACAAGTTACTACCTAAAACGTAGTCTTGCAGCTGCATGTTATTTGCAAGTTACTGATTCACCACGCTAATAGAAACTTTCCATTCCACCAAGTTCAATGGTTCAGGAAAGGAACAATCTCTCCTTTTTCATCTTGTTCTGTCCACTCCTAACTCAAGCACTCTTAAGAGAAAGGCAACTGTAAACAAGCAGTGTCTATCACATACAATTTTTAAGAAATAACTACGTTCTGAAAAAAAACAGGTAGCACTATCATTTGTGCTACTGGTCTTGTTTGAGATTAACATCAGGAAACCTATCGGAGAAACACACAGCAGAACACTTACTATAACTTTACTCAGATAAAATAGTTAAAAAAATTCAGTATGAAATCAAGTGTCTGCAGCTAGACAACGTATGAGGAAAAGCTTTAGTACAGTTAAGTCCAGATAAGCTCAAATGCTTGGAAATAAACAAGCACTAAAACGGCTAGTATGGTTAGTGGTGAGCAATCTATCCTTTGTGACTCATGTTTGCAACACTGAGATGTTACTAAATCTAGGATGATAAAGATATGAAAATGACAGCTTCTACAGCTGCTGTGTTTTTATATACCCTCGCACACAGTATTTTACTACATATGTTTTCCTGATTTTCTATTTTTATGCCTTCTATTCCATGCAAAGACTAGTATGCTTAAAAATATCAGTCATAGAGCTATTCAGTGAGAGTAACAAGAGGATAAAAATTAGACCACACAAAAAAATCACCTGTTTTGATAAGTTACATGGAAAGAACACTGCAGCAATTTCCTAAACAGAAGCAAGCTCAAAGTAGATGACAAATGATGAAAATCATCGCAAAACAGCAGCATGGAGAAAATCTTTTCAAACTAATGCACCTGGCATCACCTCTGCCCTGATGAAAAAAGTGGTATTTGCTTCTTTTCACACCTTGGCCTGGATTAATGAATTTCCCTGCTCTGCTGAATTTTTTTTTTTTTAATCTTCATATCACATCACCATCTCATTTTAACTCCTCAGAACTAAACGAACCAGGAGGTTGAAGATGAGTAAAAATGGCATCAGTCAATATAGCTGCAAAATTCACTGTAATTCCGTATAAATACAATTGTTCAGTAATCAGTGGAATTAATTGAGTTTAGCTTTAAAAAAAAAAAAAAATCTTTTCTACACATCTCCTTCTGTTAAATCTTCCAACCATGGAATTTCCTATCAATTCCTGCTAAAGGTTAACATTATTTTCAGGAACACCCTGCTTATTCCTATTCAACAAAACTACTAATGTATTATTTTAATTTACTTACAACACAAAGTGCATCACAGAGTGCTTACAGTATAATCAACAACAAGCAGAAATTACTTGCAAGTGGTAATAGTCCTGCCCCTCTTGGCAGCCAAAAATGTAACCATGACTCATAAATGGCTGGGTATTTAAAGTGATAATAAATAAAAATAAAATAAAAATCCACACATACCAAAATTATCTGCCTATTCTGCCTAGAGTTACAGAAGATATTACAATGATATTAGCAAAACAGAAATTATCTGACGTAATGCCATCAAGCTGCATTACCCTTACATTATTCTTCCTTCTCAACAGTCAGTAAATAATGCAATCTACCTTCCAGAATGTTTTTGAACATCCACCAAAAGCTATTCTAAATCAACAATAAAAGGGCAAAATGCAAACTTGTTAAAATTTTGTCTTCACATATACATGCTGGTAAAAACTGGCTGTGTATACATATATTTTTGGGCGCTTGAAGATCTCTTCATCATTTCTTTTTTTCTCTTCAGAAAAAAAGATAAAATATTTATGCAGAAATATGGGACAGAAGGATAGATAGAAAAAAGAAAAGAAAAGAAAAAACCTTCCAGCTTTATTTGATTATTTAGTAAACAAGTGAATAACGTGTAAGAGACATGTTTTTTATATAGGAATGCACCAGGAAAACCACAATTATGCTTACAGCTGTTTAGCGCTCTTCCCACCTCTTCTGTCAAGCACTTTAAGCACAGAGTGCTTAAACATGTTGGGATTAAGTACACAGTTACAAGCAGCCTTCTTCACTTTTCAATTATCTATTAAAAGCTGACTATTCATGCTCTCAGTCAATACATTTCAGATGGAAAAATCAAAAACTGAAAGTTCAGATCACCGTAGTAGGGAACACATTATCTTTACAGACCTTAAGCAAGATGAGATTTGTGAGTGTGATTGTTTTGATAAAACCTAAGGACAAGTCTAAGTTAATTGCTTGAAATAGTATTTCCTTCACAGGCACAAGAAGTCGAATAACAATGGAATTGTAAACACAGCAGACAAATGTACAAGAAGTATGTAGGACCAATAATTAAAATAATGAATATTCAAGTTAGAAACAAGACAGTTCTAATATTAAGCAAATGAAATACATTAATCTTTTCATATTTTCATTCATGGAAAAGACTAAAGATTACAAATCTATTAGCTGTCCTTCATGATTACTTCTCTGTATGTTTATAAGACCTTAAAAAAAGAAAAGTATTCATCTCAAGCGGTATCTGATAAAAAAAAAAAGTCTCCATTTTGAAAACTATTTTCCAAACACTACCACATTTCTATGACAAGAGGTGATGGGCACAACCTGGAACATTAGGAATCATCTATTTGTTGTATGTGTGACTGAGCACTGGCAGAGGCTGATGTCCAGAGGCTGTGGAGTCTACTCCTTGTAGATCTTCAAAAGCTGCCTGGACATGGGCCTATGTACCTTTAAAGGTACAGTTTAATCAAATGACTACTATTAATTTTTGGACATCTAATTTCTTAAAGTATATTGAATTAATTACCCATTGTAATTACTAATAGTGATAAAAAGAAACATGAAATACTTGCTGCATCCTGCCAGAAAGGTTATATCATGTCTATGTAGTTAGTGTCATTACCATTAAACAGTCTGCATCCATCCCATCCTCAGTAAGTTGTAGAGAACACAATATTCAAGGTGAAGCTGCACCACACTAAACATAATGGGAGAATCACCTCTTCTGACCAGTTGGCTGTGCTGTGCATAACACACCACAGAGAGCAGTTTGCACCTTGGCTGCCAGGCACACTTCTGGCTCACGTACAACCTGCTGGGGATCAGTACCCCAAGATTCCTTTCTGCAGGGCTCTCCCACCAGTCTTTCTTGTGAGCTCCCCCCACAGATGACAGATTGCTAATTCTAAGCTAACAATAATAGAATTGTTGTTCTGAATTTTTTCATAGTACATTGTCTTGCATATACTTAGAACATTTTCAAAATCAGTCACGTGTACCCCCCTTCTCCCCCACTCTCTTACACTCTAAAAATTACCACTCATATCTGAAAATATAAATTCTCTTAAAGTGTTCTTCCAGAAGCTTCATGCTAAGTAAAGTAAAAGAAGTTACCTTGTTTTTCATCTATTAGGGTGTAAAACTGCTTGCAAATATCGTGTCAATTTATTATTGTAAAATCTATATTCTCTTGTAATTTTTTCTGAATGTGAGACTTCTACTTAGAATGAATTTCATAATGTCATCTTCCATCTTTGAAATTTGTTATTTTTGGATTATTTTTGCCACAGCACTGTTCCTTTTCTAAAGGTTAAAATTATTTCAACATCACTTCATACAAGAATATTTCCATACTCATCACAGTATGTTACTGATGTCCTGAACTTCAAAGGTGGCAATAGTACCATTCCTGCACATTATGAGACTGCACTTGAGTCATCATCTTAACATTCCTTTGTCCTTACAATGTTTTCCTCTGCTTGCTCAGAAGGAAAACATGAAGAATTATTTTGAATTAATGACATGCTATATCAGAGGGTCAGTTGTATTTATACTTGACAAAACCTTGCTTAGAGGAAAAGGTACAAAGGAAAAGCACACAGCTAAAAAGGGACAGAAATAGATCTAATCATTAGATGAGAGGGAGTGTTTCCTCTCTGGTCACAGGATTCCGTGAGAGTTAAACTGGATATGGTTGCCATGGAGCTAAGATTCCCATAGAAAAAAATTACAGCATTTTGAAACATTTGTTGGAAGCACACAGGCAGCTAAATAAATGACAGTGCACCACTTTCAGGCTCTATTAGGTCACTTAAATTCTACCTGCAAGTGGAAAATTGAGGATACAGTTTTTAGAGGCTTTATCACTTATTTCTCTGAAAGGGTAGTTCAGTACTGCAAGAGTTTCCACACGGTAGTATTCAATGCACCAAGCCTGTTGGAGCTCAGAAAATGTTTGGACAAGAAATATGGTTTTGTTTTTGGGTGATCCTGTATGGAGCTAGGATTTGAACCTGGTAATCCTCCTGAGTCCCCTCAAACTAGGGTTATTCTATGATTATATTTCAGCCAAAGACTTTTTGATTTTTGTCTGAGAACTGTAAGGAAGTTTCATGTGCAAGACTACATCATTCTAATTGAATCTTTTTTTTTATTAGAAGTAATAAGTAAACTGTAGGGTATGGTTTAAAATGGATGTAAATGAAAAAAAGATTTGTACTTAATCTTTCAAATACTTTGGAACTTCATTCCTGCTATTGAATTTGATCACATAAATGGCGTCCCATGCCTGAAAGTGTTTTAATATAAAAATTGCCTTTCAGCAGCTGGGCAAGACAATCTTTAATGATATCTCTTTGTCTTTTTCTGTCTCAGATGTGGTTAATAATGCTCCAAGAAAAGTGTTTTCTGACAGCTTCACTCATATTGTTAAACTTTTAGTACATCTTTTTTTTTTATTTTAGTACTAAAGGCATGGTGATAAGGCATAGTTTCATTTTCTGGGAAATTTTTAGTCTAAGCTAGTCTACAGTCCACAGAAATAAACTACCATGTGGTCATGGAAAAGAACCACACAGCAGTTAAGCTGTGATTCTACCCTCATGGCACCTGACTGTCTTTTCTAGCTTCATCACAAGCTGTGATTCTACCCTCATGGCACCTGACTGTCTTTTCTAGCTTCATCACACAGTCTTACATCACGTGCGTGAGTCATTTAACTTTAGGACTACCCTGGATCTCCACTAGATGTGGGTAAAAATATCTCGCTATCTCACGTAACAAGTTTAAGCATATTAAATGTATGACTTCCATGTAAATCAGAGACTTGCTGACATTTGCTTTTAATGTCACATTGTTCATAAACAATTACTGATTGTGAATGGCCTTTCTGTTACTTGAGGATGGTTCTGCAAGGGACAGAAATCTGGCTAAGGTTGTAACTTTGATTTGGAAGTTTTGGGATTACAGACAAGCTACAGCAATATTTCAAATTCTACCTTCTGACTTGATAATAAAGACTTTTTTGCCCGTTGATTTTGATTCAGACAGTATGCTTCTCACACAGTCTTACATCATGTGCACTATAGAGCTGTTAGAGAAAGTACTGTTAGAACCAAGTCAGTAGTAACAGATAGTCATGTAAACAGACTGTTATTCTCCAGTTAATTTACCTCTCAAGTTACTCATCACTTATCTTTTACCAAAAAACAAGAAGGCACACAACAAGATTCTATAATGAAAAACATGAGATTTTAGAATTATTTATATTTCATACTGAAATACATTCTAGAGTGATGAAACAGTTCATTTGTTCCAGAGAATAATTTGCTAGAGACACAGCTGTCATTTTTCTCTCAAGTAAAAGGCCTTACACCTTTAGGTTCAGAAACAAGAGTCCCTTCTATAAGAAATCAGAGAAGTATCAAAAGAGAAACAGATGTTCTCAAAATAAAGAGAAATTCCAAACATTATAAACTGTTTACCTGTTGTTATCAGATTTACACAAGAAATGTTTCTGAAAAGGATAAAATGAAGACAGAGATAACATAGCATAACTTCACCTCAAAGAATTTCAGAATGTGAAGGTCTGTCGAAGTTCTATTCACATATCTAAAATAAATTAGTTTATAACTGTGGTGGAAAATATCTATACATCTCAAGAATGTCATTTTAAGCATTTCAAGTGAATCATCAATTTTTTTTAATCCATAGAATTAATCTTCCCTATGATGCTATAAAAGATAAAAGATATTCCTGGAATCATTTCCTTCTGAATAAAAATGAAATTTAACTTCTTTCAGAATTAAATTGCAAACAGAAATTCAGCCAGGAAAATCAAAAGCAATACAAAGTTTCCCCTTAGTTAGCTCAACATGTAAACTAGGAACTACTTGAGTACTTGACATTTCACTACTTTCTCTATACTGCTAGAAAGAGTGTACCACACTGGCTCAAAACACAATATTTAACTCTATAGCACATCTTCAAGTAATGTAATGGCCTCTTGTATATTAGTACCTTACCAGAAAATACCTCAGCCTGACACAGGGTACATAACAGGCCAGGACTGTTCCCAGCAGACACAACAGATAAGGTCATGCTGAGGCACTATTTCAGCTATATGTACATACGCTGTGCTCTTCCACTTCATTTCAAGGCTAGAGAAATGACTGTGGCTTTATGGTTTACTAATATAGTCACAGACTTTCCAGCCTTTAGAAAAGGGCTACCAATGTAGCTGATATCTTTTACGGTAGGTCTCTATGTTCAATTTTTATAATTTAGAACATGAGTAGTCAAGCAGAGAGGAGAATTAAGCCAGGACAAAGGGAGAACTGTGTGATCTCAGAGACTGGAATAATAAGAAGGATTTAAATTGAACAATAAAAATAATTCCATGCTGACCAAAAAATGACTGAAATGCATCTGTAAGATCTCAGTATAGAAGGTGAGAAAATCCTGGCCAAGGAGAGTTTTATGTCAGTGTTCAGAAACTCCATAGAATTAGATGGAGTTGTTATCTATGTTTATACAAAATAAGTCTCCCTTAAAGTTCTCCTTATCCCCCCTTTATCTTCTATAAAGGCAAGATACTGTTGTGAGGTAATAAAAGATCCAGTCACTTGTAAGTAATCTAAACAAAGTCAGATTGTTTATTCCAACAAAGTCATACCTGTGAGGGAGTAAAATTATTCCTTACAAATACATCGATGGGTCATAGTGTTGGTACACATGAAAAAATGTAATACATAAATACATTTAAGCTGAAAAGCTGAAATAAGTTTCAAATTGCTAGACGAAAGGATGGTAGATCCTAGCAAGGAAAAAGATATGACTAGCTTTAGAATTGTTTCATTCTATACTTCAATTAAAAATGGATTCAATGGCTCAAAAAGTTCCTTCCAGTACTATATTCCTATGATAGGGAATAAGTAAATATTTCCACATTAAATAAAAGCAACTGCAGGACTAGCCCAAGCAAAGATAATTCAGGCGGATGCTCTGTGGTTAAAAAAAACAACAACAACAAAAAAACACAAAAATAAACAAAACAAGTGCTAACAAATCAATCAAACAGAAAAAGATTGTCTCGGTGACCATAACTATGCGAAGTACCCATATCTGTTTGTTACATCTCTTTTTCTTCTATATTCAGGAAGATTTACTCCTCCTCACACCTCTCAAAATCTCCTTTCCTTCCCTGTTCACCTATAGCCTGTCCAGTTACTGATCAAGGAAAGTTCTTTGTTTCACAGAATGTATCGTATTCATCTTTTTGTATAGCACCAAGCAAATCCTAGCCCTTGTCTGGATGCAAGAGTGTTATATATTTTTAAATCAAAACCCTCAAATACCAAAACACTGCTTGTGAAGATATTCAATATATTCAGTCACAGGTACCAGACAAAATATTCCTTAAACACGTTAACAGCTTGACGAACAGTTGTGCACTCAGAGTCTTTTCTTCAGAGCACATTAATTATGCTAAGTTCAGTTTTTCTGTCATGCTTCACTTGAAATAAATCTTTCCAGTTTGGCCAAGTAATTTCATTGGTCTGAAATTACCACTGCTTACCATACCATAAGGATGGCTGTACTACTTATTTAATATTGAATCATAATTTTTCAAACAAAGCTGCCTATAAATGTAGAAATAAAAATTCTGATTAGCTTTGCCTATCCAACATATGCATTAGTATCTTCTTTTTTGAACCTGTAAGCTTTTATGTTAACCACCTCTGCCTCCTAAATACTTATTAGGCAACAGTACATTTTCACCACATGTAACTACAAAGGACTGACCTTTATGCACAGACTTATGTCAAAGTTTATCTAGTTCTGCATCTGAACACGACACTAACTTGCAATTAAATGTAAAGTCACAACCTGCAGCCACTAATATAAGCTCAACTAGTAGTTACAAGATCCATCAGACAAAGTAACTAGAGTGAACAACAATTTTTATATGTACTTCTTATAAAGGGCATTATAAATAATTTTTTATGATGGCAGGTAGCGATGGGACAAAGGGAAATGGCTTTAAAATGGAAGAGGGTAGATTTATACTAGATATTAGGAATAAAATCTTTACTCAATTTCTGTTCCAGCTGAGACACTGGAACAGGCTGCCCAGTGAGGTTGTGAAAGCTCTCTACCTGGAGATATTCAAGGCCAGGCTGGATGGGTCTTTGAGCAACCTGGTCTAGTGGGAAGCATCCCTGCCTATAACAGGGAGGTTGGAACTAGATGATCTTAAATGTCCCTTTCAACCCAAATCATGCCATGAGTTTATGATTCTATGAACATTGCAACAGTAGAAGAAATGCTCTGGGAGAAGCAGGTGTTGCTACTGCTTCAGACTGATATTTTCAGACAGTATCACATTGTCTAACATTGTAACAGGCAGCATTTCTCAAATGCAGTAACTCACCATCCTGTGTATATTCAAAATGCTTAAAACTCAGTCAAAACACTACCTTTGTAAAAAGATTAGTATAAAAAAGTACAGAAACAAAGATCATTTCAAGAAATTAAACAGTGCTCAGTCATATGTGCCAAGAACTCTGACACTGCCACCAAAGCAAACAGCACCTGGACAACGACTTGATGTGATGGATTAATTCATGTACTGCCAAAAGCTCACTATTTTTGCTATATTGTATAACGCTCGCTTCTCAGTAAGGAATTACTGTGATTTCACCTCTGTCCTCTAGAGCAGCACTTGAAGAATAGCTCAATGATTTCCAGTTTACTGTCAGAACACCTGGCTCAAGAAACAATAGAAGAAAACAGTACAGAGAACCTTGTATGTTAATCCTGTCCAAAGGTAGCTAAGTTATACAGCTGGCTGACAGGGTGCTGAAGATTCTTCTAGGGATGCTCACACAAAAAGTTGGATATTTTCCAGAAGTAGCTTAAGGCTAGGATAATTTTCTATCAGCTCCCACATCATGACTCAATTCTGTTACTACCAGTCAGTTTCTTTAGACTAGGAGATAAAAACAGATGTGAAAGATAGAAGAAACAAATGTATTAAGATAAAGCTAGTTTACAAGAACTCGACAGAGCTGTACCATCACGCATTTCATTTTTAAGCAGCACTAGAACAATTCTCCTGACATAACAAATTACCTATAACAAAATATCACTATAATCTAGCAATTTTTTTTCTTAAGAATTTTTCCCTCTATTTTCTATGTTGTGGTAATCAAATATCACACTTCAGAATTCAGTGATTTATGATTCTAGACGATCTCCATATTGGCCAGGATTGAAAAGGTCATATTACCACTCTAATTGACAAGTTAAACCTTATATACGAGGCCTTATTTAGTCAATGATGTTATTTAAGCCTAAGGTCAATCGTGAGAGAAGATGACTTGGGAAGATCCCTAGCAAATAAAAATAGATGAGTCTTTCTAACAAAAACAAACTCTTGTTGTGAAATAAAAACGACATGCTCAGGATGAATCTAGAATCTTCCATACAACAAGCTTCCTGATTTTGAAATTAATCACAGAGAGACAACACTTCTTGATTCAACTATTCTCAGACTGAATTTTTTCCCCCACCAGTAACAAGTCACCAATGGATAGAACTTTATAGCTTGTTGTTTGTTCAGTAATATGACAAGAACTGCACTAGTTATCAGTAAATGACCATCTTCAATAAGTTATCTGCAGTTAGGCTAGCTAAGCCTTTCATGGTAAGTCATCAAATCCTGACATTTCAAAACAAAAATGAACAAAAGCCTAAGAAAAGCCTTTTCTCTCTCTTCTGATAGAATACTCCCTAATAAGGAAAAATACGAATATTTATCACCTCCATTTAAACTTTCCATTTAGGAAGACATTTTGATAATCTCCTAGCAAACTACCCTTGCAATCTCATTGTGTAACAACTCAGTGAACAGAAAGGAATTTTATTTATTTATTTATTTTTTTTATAAAGGTGGAACAAGGTGTCTGTTCAAAACAACATTTAAAATTCTTTCAGACTACATTTGTTTCTCTCTAGTGGAGTTAGTAGCTGCTATATGTTGCTTTTTTTCTTTTGTCATCATAAGAGTAAGTAAACAGCATAGTTGATGCATTAATTTCACGCATAAAGGAAATTAAGTGCAAAATATGCGTTCGAAAGTTTTGAAACTCAGGCTGACTCACATGGCTAAAGCAAGAGTAGTCCTTAATAAGCCAGACTTGATACCTTGATCTCCATTTTGCACATTAAAGTGAAATAACAGTGGGAGAAATACTGTACACATCAGTGATAAAGAAAATAACCTCACATCCTATGCTTCTCTCTGGAAACAGCATTATAGACATTTCCATGAAAATAACTAGTTAGTGTTTCATCTTATACTAAGCGCTTACTTCTCTTATAATACAAAAATTTAGATTGATGTGCTTCTAATTGCAGAAGCTTTTAAAAAATGCTATTATACTTAATTTCATTTTGTATGTACAAAGAAACTATTTCTGTTCCCATCTTCATAAAATTCAAATTACTTTTTAAATTTTATATAAATTAAGAAAATACATCAGCATCTTTACTGAGGTAAAGAAAAACATAAGGAAAAAAAGATTTTATGGTCTTAAATTGACATAAATTCAAAGGTAATCATATTATCCAAATATTCTACATTCACATCAACTAGCACAGTATGAGATGCAACATCACTTAATTTTACAGGTTGCAAAATTTTGGACATGTGCGTATCACAATCTTGGTAAAGAACCTATTCCTAATACCAACCTGACTCTCTTCTGACACAGCTCCCCACTGTTCCCTCAGGTCCTATCGCTGTCACCAGAGAGATCACCACTTGCCATTGTACTCCATAGGCAGTAATGAGGTCACCTCACTCTCAGCCTTCTCTTCTATAAGCTGAACAAACCGAGTATCTTTAACTGTTCCTTGTAAGTCACATCATCACTAGTTGTTTCATGCCCTTCTTTGGACACTGCCTAGTATTTTTATACCCTTCTTATACTGTGGAGCCCCGAACCACACACAGTGCTTGGGGTGAGGCTGCACCAACACTGAGCATAGTGGAATAATTATTTATTTTCATCAGTTAACTATACCGCACTTTACTCAATCCAGGATGCTGCTAGTCCTTTTGTCTGCCAAGGCACACTGACAACTCATTGAGCTTTCCATCACTCCAAATGCCCAGATCTCTTTCTGCAGGGCTGCACTGCAGCCATTCATCCCACAGACTAAACATACATCCAGTATTGCACCATCCTGAATATAAAATCCCACATTGTTTTTGGTAAATTTCATACTTTGTGATTGCCCAAGGCTAGTACTCAGTAATCAAGCACACAATTATTTCACCCACTCAGGTAGGTTTTAACTTAGAGTAGAGCCAACTAAAAATTTTACTTAAGACAGTCACAAAAGATCCAGTGCATTAAGTAGAGAAAACTGCTGAGTGATTCAGCCATCAAAAGTGCATGTCACCATCAGCCAATTCCTATAATATCATTTATATAAAATTTCCTAAACTACTTTCATGTGAGGAAATAATACAATCAAAATAAAGATAATGAGAGCTGAATATCACGTTATCTGGATAAGACTACTTTTAAGAGATCTGCAAAACCTTTCTAATTAAGCAAGTAAAAAGATTACAGAGACAAATTCAGTCTACAGCAAATCACAAATCTTACAGGAAAGGTTTAGAGTTTACAAATTGTAAAGTTTATTTTTCTTCTACACATTTTAAAAATCTTGTTCCTGATTAATCCTAATATATGTAATTAGCACAATCAAAATAAAGGAAAAAATATCAAGTTTTAAAGTATTGGAACATATTTTTAATGTAATCATTACTTACTTCCCACTGATAGTGACTGATCAGGAAGCCACATCTTATTAATCCCTATTAGTACTTTTTTCCAATTATAGCCAATATTTAATACAGTCTACATACCTATGGTATAAAAAAGAAAAAATGCAGACATGTCGTGCATAGACTAATGTCTCCTAAACTCTACTCTTCATAATTTTGACTACATGGAAACTAGAAAATCTATTGATTTTCACATTTTAGAAGTCCCACCAAAACAGGCACATATTATAGTAGAAAGTTGAGCTAGAATTTGGAACATAAAACTGTCAATTATTTGGAAAGATGTTTTAAATTTTTTTTATTGTTGTTTTAAAATAAAAATGTTAACTGATAGCGTACTTAGTGTACTTCCACACATCAAACATTTTCTGAATTCTACAAATTACTGATATTAAATACCTTTAATATGCACCAAGTACATGTGTATTCTGGGAATTTTCCATATAAAGAGATTATGACACAGTAAGATGAACTTCAGAGGGAGTCTTGGGAGAGGGAAGTCATTTGGCCTTAAGCATTTTAGTGAACCACCTAAGGCATTTTAATTTGTATGCTAAGCGTGATGTTCCTTGTACTCCCTTTTGGATACGACACTGCTGATGCAATTTGAAAGCACATTAAATCTTCAATGGTTTAAATTAGTTCTGCAGCTGCTGCTGAACAGCTGGTTGAAGTCAGAGTTAAGTTCTATTGTTCGTACAAGTAATTAATAAAGTATTTTATTTAGGTTGATTCCCTTGTGCTTTCTATTCTTTACATTATTGACAAGAATTCACTTTGTTACATTTGGGTCAAAGGATGTTGATATTCTGGTATTGGTGAATCTACCTGAATCCTAAAGTAACCGGAATACTCAAGACTGAAAGAGATGTTTGTTGTGAGCTAAAAACAGCCCAGGCTTGTGCTGACTACTCATCTTACTGAGGAACCAGCACTTGCTTAGTTGGATAAAAACCCAGTAGAAGAAAGAAATCTGATATTACCACTGAATCTTTCAATGTATTCTGCTGCTTAAGCTGCCTCTCCTCACGATACACCAGAAGAGAGAACAGGAAAAAGAGGTAATCTGATCAACAGACTGATCACCGACTCCCATTCATATCTAAGCCAAACCTGGCAAGAGAGTGTTGACCAATAGCAGGCACACAACTGCTGATAAACTCCTATGTGTATGCATCATACTGCAGGTGAGATACTACAGAATAGAAACTTTTTTTTCCTGTAGACTTTTGTAATTCCTATGCATGTATCAATTTTTAATTACTTTAGACGCACTATAAGGATACTACAAATTTGCTAATTACACTTCTTAACATTCCTGGAAACTGTTTTTTCTAAAATTGAGTAGTTATCCAAGCAAAGTGGAAAAATGGCCTTTTTTTTTTTCTTTTTTAAATGTGAACATTCTTTTAAACATCTTACATGATTTTAAGCCATCCAACACCAAAACTGCTACATTCTAAATTATGAGGAGCAAATACTTACCACTTCTGAGTTTTGAACTTTTTTGGAGGGAAAGAGGTAAGAAAGAAGAATGAGGGAAGTACCTGCTTTATTATCAGAATGCAGTACAAATAAAGAAAAAAGTCCTATCAAAATTTCTATAATTTAAGAAGATATCTTACAGTAATTAGAAAAACTATAATTTTTTTCTTACTAAGCAAATATGCTGATGATTCTTTACTGTCAAGTCTTAGTAAACATTTGTGCTGTTAGTTGTTTAGAAAAGTGTCAAAGTTGTCAGCCATGCAATGTTATCAATTTTCCAGAAAATAACTGTTTTTCTTCTCATTAAAAAATATTACTTCATAAAACTGGACAACAGTAATCTGTACAGTAATTGATAAATACCTACTCTAGACTTCCTGCTTGTAATGAGGGCAGGTATTGTCCCCTATCTTTCCCACAAGCATCTCCAAACATACGAATCAGCTTAACCATAGCCAAAGATCTGCAAAATTGCTTACTCATTCTTCACGCTATAGCAACTATAGAAAAAGTATATCAATAAAAAAGTTATGTTGTTTTGCTAGTGTAAACTGAGGTCTACAGGAATTATGATTTAAGATATTCAAGTTTCTGATACATTTCATCTTACATCATGCCTTCCAATTTTCCTGGATTTTCTAAGATCATTCTGAGATCATTTTTTGTGCCTACAAGTATCTGTATTTTCCAAACCTTTCTAACAGGATTAACTAATATGCCTAAGGAATTGTCTGGTAACTCCATAATGATATTAAAAACAATGCTAAAATGAAATCTGTAAATTGAGCAAATGAACCAAAATGCTCATCAAGGCATAATTTAATGTCTACTGTTTTCTTTCTTTCTTTAAAAAGCATGTTTGTGACTGTTTTCTTAAACAAAGATGATTGACTGAGAACTGTACTTACTATGCATCTGTAATGCTATGAATACACATTTGGAAAAATACGCATTTTGTGAATGAAGTCAAGAAATAACAACTTTAAACCAGCATCCTGTGATTGTATTTAATGTATTCTAAATAACTATGTGCCAAATTTATTTTTCCTCTCTTCTCTGCCTGTAATGCACCTGGCAGCATTCGGCAGTGTGGTCAACAGCACTGTCATGGGAACTGAGAAAGAAACAGCTGGATTTCAGTATGAATCATATTCAGTCAGTAAGGCAGAGGATTAAGAAAAAAAGGCACAGAGATCATGCTATCCACTTGATGCATTCTATAGAACCGTGGGAACCACAGTAGTTCATTACTGAAGATACTAACTGCTCCTTCAGAAACAGAGAAGTAGAGTTTGAGCAGAAATCAATCCCCACAAAAGCCAACAATGGAACAAGGGGAAAAAGGAAAAATACATCCCTGGAGTGTTCGTTTGGGAATATTGCATAGTCACAGGTCCTGCAAAAAAAAAATCTTAATTTGCTGATTTTCTGAGGTACAACTTAAGAGTTTCCTTGATTGCCTTGATTGTAGTAAGTGTTATTTCTGCAGATGAGCTTTATCACTGATATGAGAAAGGGGGAAACTGACAGAGAGCTAGACCTAACACAACTACATTCAGTCTTATAATTCTTTCGCAACAACAACCTACATGCAGAATGTTCTAACTTATACACTTAATCTTTTTTAAGTAGCAGTTTTTGAATTTAAGCTGAAGAACGATACAGTAGTAAAGCATGATTCTAATTTACTGTATTGTAATGCTATTCTTTAAACATCACAGACTGGACCAATACAAACAGGCAAAACTGTAGCTCACTTTGTTCCATGAAGTGTAGCAACTCATTAATGAATACTGGAAAACTAGAAAGAAGACATGTGCGTAAGTTCAGTGCACGTAGCTAACAGGGGAAAAAAATTGTTACTGATATAAGGAAAACCTTCAGCTGTCAGAATGAAAAAGAAGAAGCATGCATGTTTAATTGCTATGGCTTTAGATTTTAGATCTTCACATAGAATGCAATACACAGTGTTGTACGATGCATCTCTGCTATATTACCTTATAGAAAAAAAAAAACACCTAGATTTACAGTAAATTGTATAGATCTATACTAAAAAATTCTAAGATAGGTACCAAGGAAACAAACCAAATGCATGTGCTATCTCCAACCTAACACATTAACACCTTTAGAAGTGTGTCCTGAACTCATCTACATTTCATTTGATAGAGGTGAAAGCTGATTCCTCTCTGACTGTTCATGACACTAGTCCTCACTTGTTACATCTTCCAAAAACACATTTCCCTTTCGTCCTTTCTGTCCTCCCCTATATTCTTTAGATAAACTATCAGTTGCAATTTCATTTTTCCAGAATATTTATTTAATATTTTTTCACTCCTCATCACACCAGTAAATCTATTTTATAACTGTTGCTGGAATTAGAATGCAAGAACTACTACCTAGCAGCATAGTGGATATCTTCTTACTGCCTTCTTATATTCCCATTTGTCTTTCTCTGCTATCTTATTTTAATGAGAAGATCTGGGGGCACAGAGATTAACTTTTTTTCCTATATTTGTACCAAAACCTTGGAACAAACCTCAAGCCATAAAATTTCAAATGTTAATTAGATTTCAAACAACTTTCATCATATTAAACTTATCAAACTACTTACTTCAGAAATGTGTTTCAATTTATATCCAAACATGGTGCAGTTTCCCCAGAGAACTGTTCCTTGCCTGGAGCCCAAAACATCTGCTTAAATGAGATGATTTCACCCCCAAAAAAGCAATTAAGTGCTACAAATGAATTGAATAGCTCTGATATAGATATCAAGTTAGTATGTCCATAGCTGAAACCAGAAACTCTCTACAGCATGAAGGCATGATTGTCATGTTTATACTATGACAGAGCTTTTGTTTCACATTTTGCCTTATAAAGGGGTTGCAACATTGCAGATCTTGTATTTATATTTAAGCAAAAATAATCACTTGCAGTGTACTACAGCATATGATGCACAATGTCAGCACTGGCAAAATCTATCACATTATCAATCTCAATCGTGAAGTATTACCCAGATATTTTGCAAAGAAATAGCAAGTGAAGAATAAAGTAACAGTTTTGCAGAGAGTGACAAACTTGTTACTCTTATAGTATAGACTGTTAAACAGTTGTTAAGAAATTCTGGCAATACAAATTACAATGGGAATATTTAACACACAGAGATAAACAGATACATTAACATTGAATTCAAAAAGTCATTTAAGCTCTTAATACACATCTGATCTTAGAAGCAACTGAAGATTTATCCAAGATTATTCTTTCATTCATTTTACCCTTTGTTGTAATAGGAAGTGAGTAACAGATAATAACTGCATCATGAAATGCATTGCAGTGACATCAGACAAATGTCCTAATTAATTTGAATACAATACCATGGAATACATTCAGCTGTTTAAGTAGCATGCAGAACCACTGCCAGATCCCCCAAAGAGACTTCGAAAAAATGTCATTAATTTGATCTTAAAGTATTCTCAGCCTTTGTTAGATTCTATATTGCTCGTATATAAACATAATAATAAGTAATTCTGGAAACAATTTCCATATTTTCCCAGTATTTAATTAACTACTGAAACAAACTTCTCACTAGAAGGATCCTCCATTACTGTTTGACACGTGGACATTTGTCCACGGTACTTCTTTGCAAGTATTAATCTAGTGAGCATTACCAAATCAAGCCACAGAGACTTGTGCTACAGATCTCAAAAAGGATATCAGTAAGCAGAGGTGACCCCTCTTTAGTAGCCTATTATGTTGGACTATTAAAAATGAACTGTTGCTTCCATTTCACATGTTCTTTGTTTTATCAATAGGGATACATCATTAGGTATACAGATCTGATTAAAAAAAAAAAAAAAGTGTGTTGAGAATATTTAAATAAGAACTGTTTATATGCTGCATTAATTTTAGGTAAACAGAAATAAAACCCCTAAAGTAAGAAGACATGATATATTATCACTTTTTATTTTTATATTTGGCAACAGTGAAAATGATTGAAAAAAAACTTAATTTGTATCATTTCAGACAGTTCATATTGTAAGACTGAGATAACTTCCCACCTCATCTACAACATCTGCACAGCAGATAACCTCACTTCCAAGAAATGTAAATAAGAAAATCACAGAATGACAGGGGTTGGAAGGGGCCTCAATAGATCATTGAGTCCAACTCCCCTGCTAAAGCAGGTACCCTACAATGTGTTGCACAGATAGGTTTCCAGATGAGTCTTGAATACCTCCGTAGAAGGAGACTTCACCACCTCTCTGGACAACCTGTTCCAGTGCTCTGCCAACCCTTATCATAAAGAAGTTCCTATGCATCTTTGTATGGAACCTCCTTCATTCAAGTTTTAGGCCATTTCTCCTTGTTCTATTGCTACACACCACTAAGAAGAGCCTGGCTTCATCCATTTGCCTCTCACCTCTCTCTATATATTTAAAAACTTTTATCAGATCCCTCTCAGTCTTCTTTTCCCAAGGCTGAACAGACTCAAGTTACTCAGCCTGTCCTCATACAGAAGATACTCCAGGCCCTTTATCACCTTTGTAGCCTTCCGCTGACTCTTACAAGATCCCTATCTTTTTCAAACTGAGGAGTCCATAACTGGACACAGTATTCTAAATGTGGCTTCACCAGGACAGGATAGAAGAGGAGGATCACCTCCCTCCATCTGCTAGCCTCACTCTTTTTAATGCACTCCAGGATACCATTGGCCTTCCTGGACAATGCTTCAACAAGGAGGAGTTCATGAAGGAAGCGCATGCAGTTGGAGGAGCTCAGGGAGGATCTGGAGCTCTATTACAAACTCCTTAAAACGGCCATGGTAGAGCTCATAAATAAGGACTATGCGGACTTTGTTAATTTGTCCACCAGAACACCCAGGTTCTTCGCAGAGAACATCAGGTCTTTCCCTAACCGATGCATGCAGTTACTCTTTCCCAGGTGCAAGACTCTACACTTGCTCTTGTTAAACCTCATCAGGTTTTTCCCTGCCCAACTCTTCAGTCTGTCCAAGTCTTATTGAATGGTAGCAGAGCCTTCTGGTGCGTCAGCCACTCATCCCGACTTAGTATCATCAGCAAACTTGCTGAGGGTGGATTCTATCCTTTCATCCAGACTTTGGTGAAGATGTTGAACAAGACCAGACCCAGTACAGACCCGCAGGGAACATTACTAGTTACAGGCCTTCAACCAGTGTCTGTGCTGCTGCTGACTACCCTCTGAGCTCTGCCATTTAGCCAGTTGTCAATCCACTTCAATGTCCACTCATCTATCCCACACTTTCTAAGTTTCATAACAAGGTTGTTGTGGGAGATAGTGCAAAAGACCTTGCTGAAATCAATGTACACAACATCCACTGCTCTCCCCCCACCTATCCAGCCAGTGATAACATCACAGAAGGTTACCAGATTGGTCAAGTGTGATTTCCCCTTAGCAAATTCTTGAGGACTACTTCTGATAACCTTCTGTTCCAATTGCTTGGAGAGGGTAATGTAATAATAAATAAATGCATTCATATATAAATGTGGATAAGCCATCCAATTATCTGAAGTCTGAGAAATGACAACATCTAAATGATTGAAAATATAACTGAAATAAAAAAAAAAAACTATAAACTTTTAATGTAAATCTCTGTAAATAATCTAGATCTTGAAAAAAAATTAATTCAAATATTCAACTTTAGGTCTTCATAATAACAGTATTCTGCTATGTAATTATAGCAGATAACTTCTTGCAGTCTGTGACAGAAAATCTCCCATTACTTTCCATAAACATTTGTATGACTGGATGCATTTATCAAAATGTTTTAAATTAGGTCATTGAGATTAGCTGTTAAAGAAGTAAGAGTCCAGGAAGACAGAAGTGTACAGGCTTCTTTCACTCAGAGTTATGAACAATTTATACAAAGAGTCAGGCACACACAAGTGCAAACAAAAGGGTATACATACACACCTACATTCTTTTCAAATCTGTGGAAAGCAAGATACAACTTTGATCAATGTGCTATGAGGCATCTCAAAAAAATTATTCATTTGTATTAAAAAAGGTAGAAAAATGAAATAGGAAAATATAAATACAATAGATTTCGGGAAAATAGCAAAGCAATGTTACCACCACAGTTCAGATCCTGACTTTGGCAGATTTCATTACAAGTATATTTAAATTGCTCCTATACTTTGAGAGCGGGGCACCTCCACTGATCCTTTCTGTTTCGGCAGGTGACTATGCAGGTATTTCTGATGGATGAACACAAAAGCCATCTACTCAAAGGCGTCACCTCATATTTGATTCATTTGGCAGAAGTGGGAATGACAAAGAACTTGAAAACAACTTGAAAACAGTTTCCAAAGTGGAAAGGACTCTGTCAGGTTATCACAACAATAAAGTCCCTAGTAAGAAAGTAAAGCCTCAAATGAGAATGCTCTACAGTCACTCACACGCATTACTAAGGATCACAATGTTCTTTCCATATTCCTCCAGACATTATCATCAAAACAGCACTGGTTAGGATACCTGAAGGACAAATGTTACAAACGTGACATATTGAGAGATGTCAGTATTGCATACTATGCGCAAGTATTAAGTGCTTTGCCCTTAACATTTGTGCCCTCACATTTATGACACACAAGTATGCTCAAATATGCTTAATATCCAGTCAAATGCAGAAAAAAGCCACCAACTAAAAGCTAGAGAAACAATTCCAAGTCTTTTTACAGGAACAAAAGAAGGTTTCAGAACAAAAGCAATATGGTAGTGGGATAAGGAAAAAAGTGTGTTTATATGTTTATTTATATTCATCCTGAGCTGATAAGTTGAAAACCAAAAAAGAAGAAAGGAAATTAACAATGTATTAGCAGTATGTTCTTTTAAGTAATACCACCACACATACACACGTTACACAAGAAGTGGGACTGAATTGAATACTAAATACACACTAATACTATGACAGCGGAAGTGTTGTCCTTCTCCCCTGGAATTAGTTCTCAAGTTCATTATCATTCTCATTTCTGACAAATAAATCAAATAAGAGGAATGTCTTGCAGCAGAAAGTGATAGGGAAAAGCTTGCCATCAAAATTTATTAATATGCCCTCAAGTTCACTGTTCCCTAGAAATGAATACAAGTATCATGTTAAGAGTTAATCTTCTGCTCTATTTAAAAAAAAAAAAAAAAAAAAAAAAAAAAGCCCATGATATTTTTAGGATCAAGAGTGATTTAATCTTCTGTCATACCTCACCATGACAGAGTTTTCTCTGAGAGCAGCATGTTCCTTATAGCACTCTAGAGCACTTCTTCCTAAAGTTTCAAAACTAAAAGAATTGGAACATCAGTGATTTCCAGAGAAGACTCAGCTATGCAAGTATGGGAAATATTCATTAGCAATTCAAATTTCCAGAATATTTTAATCTGCAGAAGATCCTGATCAATCTGTAATGACCCTGGAAGAATTCTAAACAGTTTCTGTACTTCATGTTTACATGTACACACATGGCATCAGTAAAAGCTGTAAGTAATAAGTACTGAAAGCTTACATTGCTGAGGCGTTCAGTAAGAAAAGAATAATTTATTGTTGTGAAATGATGAGTGATCCTTTGTTCATGAAGGTGAAGCTTGAGATAAGGCAACAGTAACTGATATGGCTATTCACAGAAAAGAAGCTGGGGCTCTCCAAGGTAGAAATCTAGACCACTACTTCCTATCATCAAGTGAAATAAACATTACTGCAGAGTCTCACTTGCTGCTTATCTTTTTTTTTTTTTTTAAATCTCTATTTAGCATTTTATCTTGGACAGAAGAACATTAGAGTTCTACCAGCATAACAATAGGTCACAGCAGCATTAATTGCCATCTCATGCAGTGCACAGGCTATCCACCAACAGGCAAAGTGTCTCCCCTCATCACTATGAAAGACTTCAGTTAAGGGAACATCCTAAGAAGTGAAAGGATGAAAGATATTAATTTATAGCTCCAGTCTCAGATAAAAGCATCATCTCTTACAAGCACAGTAATCTGCTAGGCTACATAACACAGACACTTCTTTAAAAAGTGGAGTCAGGGGGAAGAATGTTGGATAAGATTCTACTTGTGATTATTCATTTCCTCTCACACTGTGAGAAGAAGGTTTACAAGTGCAAATGACATTTTATCACACCTGAACGGTTTGTATAAACAGCAGCAACTATCACCACTCTCCAACCTTTTATTGCCAGAAATAAATTTTCCCAGCTTCCTAGAAATTAGGCTTGCAATCTCCTACTTTGGGCACTTAACATGTTTTATTTTAGAAACTTATCCATTTAAAGTTAAATCAACTCCAGGGGAGAGTTTCTGGA
Source organism: Chrysolophus pictus (assembly GCA_037305975.1). Lineage (NCBI taxonomy): Eukaryota > Metazoa > Chordata > Aves > Galliformes > Phasianidae > Chrysolophus > Chrysolophus pictus. The sequence goes on from CM074580.1 coordinate 30,579,112, forward strand.
ACATTACTCATGATGAATGTGAAGGTAATATGGAAAGAGAAGGGAATACGCATATCATTTTTTTTCCATGTTAGTTACACAACAAAACACTCTTAGTCATGCAAGGTAAACAAAATTAATGAGACATATGATATATGAAAAGGACATTGTCTTCTTTCTACACATTAGTGTATGAACACTACTTGTTTATAAGTCCAAATTGGTTGTCATACTAGAATTGTGTAAAGCCATAGGAAAGAATGGTGTGAGGACTCCTTTTAGAAAATTACACTGAGTGAAAGGTATTTCACTAATTAACACCCCTTCCCAAATAAATCCTTATGTCCTCTTAAAATAAGCCTCTTTTAAGCAGAGAAAAGATCCCAGAATATTTGCAGAGCCCCGACTTTGACATCTGTTGGTATTCCCTATGCACAAATGTGCTTCTGTGTGCATGTTTATTGGAAGAGGTCATCGAGGGCTTGCTTGGATTATTCATCATTTTCAGGCTCTCCTATTTGCAAAGCTTCTGTTAATGTCAGTGAAATCTAACCTAGACAGAAGTTTCAGAGGTCAGATATTTGGCATGCTGCATTTAGAAACCCAAGCACAAAGTTGACAAGGATGCTTCAGACATAGGGGATTACAGCGGAAATAGGTCTCCCTATGCTTAACTGGCAATTGAGCAGATTCAAGGAAGAACACACTGAGATTGCCTGATGTTATTAAAGCCTGCATTTTTGCTTTTTTTTTCCCCACTGACTAAATCAATTCTTCGATTTGGCAAAGCCCAGCACAGAAAAAAACCCACTATTTTTAATACAGCAGAAAAGGAATAAGACACAAGACATAAAATCACATACTACATGACCAATAAAAAGCAGATACTTACAGTTCGTAGGAACTGTATTTCATCTTCCCCTCCTTCACCCCCTTCAGCCATGGCTCTTGAGGAGTCCGCTCTGCTAAGACTCTGATCGCCTCCACCGGCAGCTCTCTGCGCTCAGTACAGCTCCTCTTCTCCTATCAGTATTAGCATATAGCTAATCCACAGCCATATAGGGAGCTCAGCAAACTCCACTGCACTGCAGACTGTCAGTCAACCCCCTCACTGCCAGAACCAACTGTGCTGCTTTTCCAGCTCATAGCAAGCAATTCCTTTCCTTTTCTCTCTTAACTCTCTACCCTAGAGGCAAATACATATATAAATAAATAAATACCTTATTGTTAAGGTATTGCAGGAAGCATTGAATGCATCATTAGCTTGTGGTGGCTTGATTTATTTTTTATTTCCCATACAGTTTAGACACAACAGCAATAATGCTGAACTGTTAATGAAAGCAGAGCTTACGCTTCCATTTTCACAGACTAGAATACCCAATTCTGCACTGAAATGTATCAAATTTGGCAACTCAGGTTTTTTTTTTGTTTTTTTTTTTTGTTTTTTTTTTTTTTACTGATTTGTGCAGCAGAAAGATGCAAATCATCATAGGACATGCTGATTTTACAAGCTGATTTTGACAGCAGATGTTTTCAGCTTGCTTGCAATAACTACCTTCTTTTTTTTTTTTTCTTCCCTGCATAAGCAGCTGCAAATCTGATTTCTAAAACAACTCACTGATCTGAACCTACTCTGTGTAGTTATTTTTGCTATCTTTTTAAATAGCATTTAGATAAATATCCTATGGACCACAAAGATTTTATTTGTAGCATTTCGAAACTGCACGTGAATATGCATAGAAGATGGTATAAATTCAGTTCAAAACCCACCCAGCACACATGTTAAAATGCAACTTGAAATAACTGCTATCCATTATTTAACTTGACTTTAATTTGTTATTAATGAAAATGATTCAACATTAGTAAATCAGCAAGGGGGAAAAAAGCACATAGCAGCTCTGATACCAAATATACTAGAGTAAAGGGAGGAAAAGAGAAAGGAAGCAAGGAAATGAGATAAGAGTATTAACGAGGATCTAGCCAGCCAATTCAGTATATGATCTTACATTTCATGACAAGGTTGCAAACACAGCCTACTCACACAATCCATACCCAAAATTTGTGACGTCCATATTTGACATCAGTACGTGGTTTTGCAAAGAATGATGTATGCGCACAATCCTTTTCTGAGTAACATCATGGTTTTGTTTTACAAATGAAAAACTGAGGCATTAAGGTAGCGGGAGAATAACTTTCTTGGCAAAAGACAAAAGTTTCACAGCCGAAAAATGGAAGTAGGTAACAATTTGTCCACAAACAAATACACTTGCATGCAACTGTTCTTCAGACACGGGACCCAGAACACATTGCCCATACCACCAAGAATAGTATTGTGGTTTTTCCCTAATAAAAATTAACATAGATACAAGCTAAACCACAAGATGCTCAACAGTTTATCTTCTTCAACAGGCAGAACACTTTGAAAAATGTTTCACTCTCTCTCACCACCCTGAGAAACCCTGTCAAAAAATAATGATGATCACATTACTTGGCAACAGAAGCACCTCCAAAGCTTCCATGTGACACAGCAAGTCAGGCAAGCCAAAGCCCTGACAGTCCATCTATTCCTCTACCCCATCATTTTTTTTCTGCTGTAAGCACACAACTCAGACAGTCTTGTGCAAGTCAGGGGCAGTGTGGCAGAAAAATATTTTTCAAAAGATATGTGTCAGAAAACTGATTTGGTTGCTGCTCTGAATGTTTTCGTTGTGTTGTTTCTTTTTGGTTTTTTTTTGTTTTTTTTTTTTATTTAGATTCCAGTTGTTGTTGAATGACTGTTTTCTCCTCTTTCCTCATAAACAAAAAGGGCAAAATTCAAGAGATCCTCTACAGACTAATTATATAGTTACCCCAGAAAAATTCAATCTGAAGTCTACAGAAAACTTCCTAAAGCCAAAGCAAGCCACTAAACACTTCTGTCTATACTGAAAAACAGATTAGGTAGAGAGAAGGGACTACTGATGATATGTGCTTACCCAAATATTTACACGGATTTGATACGTGTATCACATAGCACAGTCCACATATGTAAGGAGAGCTTTTCAGTGAAGCCTTAAGGAAACACCCTGTAAGGCATGCTACTTCTCTTCAAAAGATTATAAACAAGGAAAACTCAACATACTGAGAAAATAAGTGCTAGTCAGAAGATTCATTATAAATGTTCTCGCACACAGAATAGTGTTCCTTCACAAATAGAAATCAACTTAATTCAATACATCTGCTGATGAAATTTGATTTTATTTACCAAAGACTTTCGGAGAGAAAATTCTGAACATGCAGAGCTGAGATTAATCTACCTGAATCAAGATGAAAGGAGAAAATATGCAACTTTTAAAGTGTTTTTTTTCTCTATATCTTAGTATTCTGTCCAAAATGGTTCCTATGAAACTTTGATATACTTCTAGCATAAAAATATTACTATCTTTACATCAGGTAAAATAAATTCCTATGTCTGGAACTTCTAATAACATAGCTACAGAGGTTAACGTATTTATTTAAGTACATACATCAACATGCTAGGATCTCACTTTATATTTCTAAACAAAAGACAAAGCATATGAAAAAAAAATGAATGCTAAGAATACCTCCAGCACTGTAACATGTAGAGGATATATCAGACATCTGAAATCTTGGCTCATTCAAAATTGATCTGCAGTTTTTTCTTTTTGTAAGTCCTTCTTTTTCTTCAGTTGGTACTTAGTTTTACAAAGCAGCCTGTGCATTCTTTTGGGAAATAATTAATTGACCCAGAAAACAAAATATTTCAACTAGATTTTTTTTAAAAATTCATCAAGTAAACTGCAAAGATATTTAATAGCTCTTTTATTTCTTAGGACTTTATTCTGCTTGGTGCTATGCCTACACTTTTAACAAGAAAAATATTTAACTGCTACAGCTTAATGAAATTTACATCTTCTCAAGACATAACTGTGTTTTTTTCCAGGATTTCCCCATTGTTCTGTGATTGAAATTTGGCTGTTTGTGGATCTACATCTAATCAGAAGTCCTATTTACATGAAGTATAATGCTTCACATTTTTAACTTCCTAATACCAACCTGTCTTTAAAAATCTGTCTATAAAAGAGGGGGAAAAAAGAAAAGAAAAAAAAGAAAAAAAAGGAGTTGATTAACTGAAGTCATGACTGAAAGGCCACTGCAGTAAATCAATCCAAAAGGGTTACACATCACATACAGCGTGTAGATATACAGTGACTCTGCGTTATTGGAGATGACTGTGAGGTGGAGTATTCCACCAAGAAAGCTGCAAAAGGTCAAACAAACTGAGTTGGAATCATTATGTATTTTATGATAACATATTTGTGTTGATCATTTTTAAACCTATATTTCAGTACTTTTGATGATGAACCCGTTCTGGACAGTTTCTTGCACTTTAAAGTTGTCAAAAATAACTCATCTATGAAGTTTAAAAGAACAAGACAATTTAAGAGAAAGCTGTTTTCTGTTTTCAGCACAAGCATACTGTCTGCTTATTTTATAACACATGGAAGTTCCTTCTTCCTGCACATTCAAGCTAACTCTTCACATGAGTTCCCGACTTTAAGTTAACTTTTGGCAGAATTCACTGTTGCTGCCACCAAACAATTCAATGTTTGAAACTTTTACAGCAGCAGTAGCCTGGCAACACAAAAGTTTACAAAAGAGCAAACAACCTTCCTGCTATAACAAAGAAATATTTGAATCTAAATCACTTTTTTTTTTTTTCCAGTGTATATTTTACCTTTCAAAATATTGACTTACACCATTCAAGATTGGTCAAAAATATATTAGAAGATATTTACAAAAACTCTAATGGTAAATACATGCAATGTGACAATTTCAGAAGTGGAGGTTAAAACATCAGTTACCTGACTATCTGTTGGGTGTGAAATCAAAGTTGTATGTTCCACTGACAACAACAGATCTAAAAGCTAAAACCTACTTTAAAAGTTTCTCTGCACCAACTTACAGATTCACTATATACATTTTGTTTTCTGGTCAGAATCAGCTAGTTTGGTTCTTTGCCAAGCACTTCAAGAGTATTAAGACTTTTGGAGTACAATTTTAAGCACATTAAAAAAAATTCACATTGTCTGATACTGCAGAGTTCATTGAACAGTAACAAAATAACACAATGATAAAACTGTAGTGCTGTGAGGTTTGGTCTTTTTCCAGCAACAAAGGTGAGCAAGAAAAAAAAGGATCCAGGCATCTATAAGCTCTCTGTATTTTAAAAGAAACTGTAGGACTGACTTGAGTTTTAAACATCCAGAAATTTGACCCTTTATCATCAATTTTTTTTTTTTTTGAGTTAGTATTGCTGTACTTTTTAAAATGGCAGCGCTTGCTGCAAAAATAAATAAATTATATATATAAGTACTCTATTAGAATATGATTGAAAACTTTAATGTAGTTGTAAATAACCTAAGTTCACTTATTTCATTTTCATCTGTTACACTTTATGTCCTTGGTTATTCCTAACTTTGATTCTAGCGGGGAAAATCAATCATGATTTTGAGATTCTACTAGAAATTTAATATAGGAACATTTTAGCTTAACACTAGACAATTATTGCTTTACTTACAAAATGTTCTGTTCAGTTCAAATAGAAATAAAAACTGCTTGATCACAAGACATTTATGTTAAAATATCAGAAATATATTTAAATCTTGATGAATTATTATTCATTCTCAGTCAATGTTCTTTATATCTAAAGCAAGCAGACAACACCACATAATCTCTCCAGGGTCCTTCAATACCAGACTCTCTGCATACCTTATGCTCCACTTAAATACAAAAATATGTATAGAAACAATGTTAAAAAGCCATTAAGAGGAAGAACGTTACTTCACAAAAAACCTCAGTTTTCAAATTTGCTATGCTGGACGTTTTTAGGCTATGCAGTGACGCAGTCAACTACTCATCCAGCACACAAACACCAGATCTTAGTGTAAGTTAACATTCCAGTCACAGTAGAAAAAGGTTTGGGATTCTTTTTTCCTGTGAACTTGCTCTTAACACATTCCAGTTTTTTAGTTTCTTCTAAAGGAATTCAGTACAACTAAGAGTGGATAATACAAGATCATAAGTAGTCAAGATGAGAAATATATTCATCAGAAGTTTCTTAAGAGTAATTTAATGGGAGAACAGTTTGCGGTTTTTCTGTTTGTTTGTATTTTTAATTACACAAATTCCTAAACGTCATCTAAATTTTTCCTGTCCTTTCAGAAATTAATCTTGTGGAACCTGAGTACACAGATAAGTCTATTATTGTTAGAAAGAGAAACATGGTAACAAAACAAGAAAAGCAGTATTGAAATATAAAATACCTTTGCCCTTTTTCCCCTCTCACTGATCTTCAAAAGTTTGTGCTGGATTGCCACCTAGTGGTATAAAGCTTGTAAGACAAGCTAGTAAGCATAATCGCTACGTTATTTTAACCTATAATTTTTTATTTACAAGTTAATTATAGGTTATCCAATGCATTTTTAACATAGTCTATGATGTTGAGAACTTTGATATTGAGTCTTTGTTTTTCTTAAAAAAAAAAAATTACTTTTCACAATTTTTTCTCCACTTTTTCTCAGAATTTGTAAATTTGCCAACATGTGCGTTTAGTGGCCACTTTTTTGTTCCCAGTGAAAGTAATACAGATGTTTTACGATAAAATGTAAAACATAGGTAAAAGCAAAGCACAAGGAAAAAAAAACCAACACAGTATATACTGCAAAACACTAGAATAAATATATTTGAAGTTTAGAAATAATTTCAAAACATTCTTATGTAAGCCTGGCTTTCTAGTTGTAAAAGAGGTAGCAAACATAAAATTGCCATAAAGTAACCAATTGGTAAGATTTATGAATGCAGACTAATAGAGTATTAATAAGAAATGAAACACCTCATGAACAATATGTGTATTTTTAAATGTGATTCTTGGAAAGATAAAAGTGATTGTGGACACCATGGGTGTTATATCTTGGCACAGAAAAAACAGCGTTGCAATCAGGCATTCAGCTCAGTGAAAAATGTGATCACATTTCTTGACTAGATTTTGTAAGAGCTATCTTAACAGAGAAGAATATCCCTTGCTTCACAATCACGTCTTATTCACATCCATCATCTCTTTTAGGCAGCATGCACATTTGTGAACTATTTCCAAGGATGAAGCATGGAAAGATCAAAAATCTCTGATGAGAGCCTTGAGAACTCACTAAGAATTGCAATTACTTCTATTGGCAGACATTGATGCATTAGTTTCACATAAACCATGTCAAATACCTTCAGTAGTTTTATGAGTTTGTTGCCCCTCCTTTTTCTTCTTTTTTTTTTAATGTCTTCCCCCCCCCATATTTGCACTTTCATCGGTACACAATTCTGCTTACTTTCCACATGAAGTCAAATTTCCCAGCCCATGAACAAAATGGCCCTTTAGCTCCCTGTTTCTATCACATTCCATCCTTCGCCCAAACATGTTTTTTCACCTCCTCATTCGTAGTGGAACCCTATCATCTCTCCTGTTCTGCATATCTCCAGCAAGATCTCTGTAGGTACTACACTTTAAAGCAGCCTATCTTCTCTCCTCACCTTCTCAAATATTTCAAACAATCATAGAATCACCAATGTTGGAAAACACCTCCAAGATCATCCTAGGAGAGATCCTCTCACAGAGAACGCACTGATGGCTCCACTCCCTAGCTGGGGAGGAAAGAACAAAAAGTCTCTTTTCAGAGACATTCTTATCAAACAAGCACTTTTTAGAGCTTTTTTGCATCTTTTTGCCATTTTTTTTTTTCCGTTTATTATTATTGCAAAACTTGCAGCACCTGTGAGAACTGCAGCCTGCGTCTCCTTCATACTTCATCTCTGCTGCAGACAATTCCTTAAGAGAAAACCATCTTGCTACTACCACAGCCTTTCCCTCTGTTTTATGTTTTCTCTCCTCCTCACGCACCATAGAGGGAAGGTAAGGGAGAGATGCACACTTTACTTCTTTCCCTTCTCAGCGCGTTCGGGGCCCCTCATGACTTGCCCCGCCCGGCCCAGCACCGCACCTGCGGGGCGCATTTCCCGCCCCCACCTCTCCTCACGCGCCCCCAACGGTCGCCACCTCGCGCGTTCGGCTCCTGCTCGCTCTCGTCTGCTCAGAAAACATCATGTGAAAATGCGATATTGGGGGGAAAAAAAAGAAAGAAAGAAAGAAAAGAAAAAGGAATTCAGCCCATTGTTACGTTCCCGGTATATTTGCTTTTCACATCCTTCTTCTTGCATTTGTTTCTAGGAGCATTCTCAGGTTGCAGAGGGGTCAGCGGGGTAGCGCGGTGCCCATCAGTGCCCATCGCTGCCTGGAGCTCGTCTGCTCCCGCAGCGCAGCTACACCTGCTGGAACTAAGCTGACATTCTCACAGCGCTTCGCACTCAGAACGTGTAAGAGTTTATGTGCAAAGGTTACAGAACGGATTCTATAAGGCATTCAAAAATAAAGCTGGTATTTCTACTCATCCCTTTGCATTTCTTTATAAAGCTTTGCATAAACATCCAGCTTAATACTTTTCACGAGTCAGAGACCAGTTTCCATCAAAGAACACCACCCTCCTGGCCCCTGTTTGTTGTTGCTCAGATGAAGTGCCCATCATGAACTCTAACAGCACAGGCACAGAGTGGAAGCTGTTTGCGATCATCAGTTGTGATCATTCAACAGAACTATTTTTTTCTGCAAGCGATTGCCTAATGCTGTAAACAAAATAATCTGAAGAATCTGACTGAAGTGATCATTCAGGTATAAGGATGAAAATGACCACATGTGGATTAGCCCTAATGATCACTTTGGAACCAACCATCATTTAATAGTCCTAAAAATGCCATGCTTCTGATGTTTCATAAAATTTGACAGAAAATCTTGTAATGACACACACAAAGGGGTTTTGAAGCACAACTTATTCTTTCCATTCTTTCAACTGCTTCTGAAAATGGGTACTTTTTAGTTATGGAAAGAAACACACAACAATCAATGCTAACAATAGTTGCAGTGTTTACTTAGAACTAGAAACAGCACTGCAGTGTCTGCTGCCCAGAGCTATTCTCTTAGGACAAGGCAGGCTTTCTGGTCTCCATAAATGATTTTACTCTGAAATCAGTGGAGAACTGGGAGCAGTGTTCCTCATTGATATTATTTCGGATCATCCTTTTAACCCTTGTTTCTCAATTTCTGCATGCATTTTCATTTACTTCCATTACAAATCTTCAAATACTGATCCAACTGCCATCTATCCAAGAAATTACTTAACCTGGCACCTGAGATAAAAAGGAGTAAAAAGAATATGATATTAAAAGAGAAGTTTAACCTCATTCATATTTGGTTCTTACCATTAAAATATGATGTTCTCTAACACAAACCTATCTCCCAGGGTTTATTTTTATTTCATGTCTGAACTTGTTCTGGACTTCCAGGATCAGAAATTGTGACAGCCCTATTTTCAAGAGAACAAGAAAAAAAGCCTAACAATACTCCAGGAAAAGCTCATAGCTACTTAGATTTACAGCAGAATTTTGACACAATCCATATGTAGGGTTTGTAAAATACCTAACTTATCCTGTTTTATACAGTATTTTATCTCCTGATTTTCCAGTGTAACAAATCTGTTGTTTAGCAAATTTCCTCCACCAGAGGTCTTCTCCTCCACCTATCTTTAACTGTGTTTCTATAATAACAGAAGAAAGGATCTGTCTGCCAGCAACACTTGTTGAACAAGTGCACACAAGCCTTGAACCACCCATGTAGATTATTATTATTTCAACTGTCTTAAAGGCAGCAGATACAGTATTTCAGCTGTGTAAATCTCATAAATCCTGCCCGATAATTTCAGAAACTGAAAACTCGTGGTAGGGAAAAAAATCACTAAAGAATGAGAGAACCTGACAGAGATACTCAAGACAAACACTGCAGGTGACATGATGAGAAAAGACCCATTAAACCTTCGATTTTGTGGTTGGGAACGACTCTTTTTTCATCACTATATCCATCACATTACTGCAAGTAATTTAGTTTTCTAGCAACAGGACACTTCTTAACAATTTCCCTAAACTACTGAACTTTATTCTAAATAATAGGCCAGATTTTATTTCACAGTTCCTTTAAGTACAAATTCACCATTAACTCTACTTTATCCAATTCTTTTTTCTTATAATGTAACCATAACAATTTTTTCCTAGATATTTTCAAAATATCTGTGCTTTGTTCATGCCTTCAGATATTTGTGTAGTGTTATTAATCACATAAATGCTCCCTTCCTTTTCCATGAAGAAAAAAAACCTGAGGACTAAAATATTTCTCCTGTGAAGAAAGTGACTTCTGCTGCCTTTTGGTATGGTATAAGTCTGTTGATAAATAATTGCTGCTGATTTTAGAAAAAAATGGCTCTTCTCACTTTTTCTTTACATATATTCTAATATGTCACCTCTCTTGTTTACTTGCTCTTCTTTTCATGTTCGGTTGTTAATTTTCCACAGCTTTAAACACGTGATTTATTAACCAAATACAAGGCTTAGATTACAAACTGTAACTGATGCATTTCTCAACTGTAGCTCAGACATTTTTAACTTATTAATCAAACCTTTGTTGCTGCAAATAAAAATGTGTTCAAGATACTTTAATTAACTTTTGTAACAAGATTCTACAAGTATTAGATACGACCTCTTGGGAGAATGTAGAAACCAATTATGCAATTAATCCTTCCAAACATCCCCAAGGTAGTGGAGCAAAAGTCTAAAAGGAAGACATTGAAATGTCTAGAGAATAAATTAAAAACCAAAAACAAACAAACAAACAAAAAAACCTTGCACTTTTATCTACTACTTCGGATTAATTTATGGTCAGCTGGGCTGAACTATCCTGGAAATGAGGAATTTAACCATTTACATTCCTATTCTGGATATGAATAAAACAAATTTATTTACTTTCATCAATTACAAAAAGACACTGCACACTAGATAAAGCACAGACAAGCCAAAACCAGAGCTTAAGTAACAATAAGTATCAGTGCAGAAGGAACTCCTATCACTACAGCATTTCCTAGCAACATTTGCAGTCTGACCTACATTTGTTTTCATTTTAAAACTCTGTTCTGATGCCCTCTAGCAAATTTGTGCCTCATTCCCATTATGATACACATAGGGCTCTACACAAGTTCCATGATTACCCCAAACATTCAAGACACTTGAAGTGATTCTGAAGCTTATACCCATTTTTAAATTTTAGATTAAGTTCATATTCTCCAGAAATCAGTTTTTAAATAGTTTTAGTTTTTTGTGAGTTTTAATAGCAAATTATTTCATTTATTTACTTCAGACTTGCATCTAGCTCTACAGCTGAAATAGTTACATCTGGCAACTCAGAGAAACAAACAACCTGGAAGCTGCGTTCTCAGCAGTACACACTTCGCTTTTTTTTAGGGTTTTTTTTCTTTTCTTTTTTTTTTCTTTTTTTTTTTTTTTTTCGCCTCTCTTCACTGAAGCACTGCTGCACAACCCTGAAGAAAACCCACTTCTAAGCGCTAATACACGCGTTAATTTGCTCTCAGAAGGCACGGACAGCTGCAGGAAGCCTACCAGCCACCCCCACTCACAGCTGACACCCCCCGCCGCGCTCAGCAGGACCGCGTTCCGAGGCGCCCGAGCCCGTTGGCTCTACGGGCACTGTATGTACTGCAACTGAAGCCACCGAGTTGGTTTTTTTTTCCAGTCCGAAAAAAAACCGCCGCAACACCCTTCTGGAATGGAAACGCGCGGTACTCACGTGGTCTAGGCGGAGTAGCGTGCCTCGGGGAACCGACGGAAGAAACAGCTCCTTGTTTCCAGGAAAGCGTAATCCCTTCGGCTCCTACAGCGGGAGCACGGAGAGGGACCGGGAATGAGCACGCCTTCTCTAAGCGAGAGGGGCGGGGGCACGCGGGCTATGAGGGGCGCGCGGCCCCCGGGACGACGGGGAGGGACCGCCTGGGCGGTGCTGGAGGGAGGGGCGCGTGCAGGAGTGCTAGCAACGGACCGGGCTGGTCCCGGGCGCTGCCCAGCTGTTCCCTCACGAAACACGTGCTTAATCAGGTTTGTTTCAGCGGGCGAAGGCTCCGCGTCTTGGTAGCGTTGTACCAATTAATCGGAAGGCTCTTGCTGTTACTTTTCCAGGGCTGTCGGGTGCAGCTAGAGGGGCTGCTCTGGAAGCGTGCTCCGCCGGGCGCGTGGCCAGAACCGCTCCGTGCCTCCGGGAAAGGCAGATTCGTTCGCCCTCGGCGAACACGTAGTAAAACAAGTGAATTCCCGGTTACTCGACTGCTGTGCTTCCCTAAACGCTGGTGCCCAGGTGAGCTGCCCGAGGGAAGAGCAGAGGCTTCGCATCCCTCGGGATGCGCCCAGGCGGACCTCGTTTGGAGAGCTCCGAACCCGCGGGCTGAGGTGGGAGAGCTTTTCAGAATGCTACTGACTTGGGCTCGGCCTATTGTGGATCTGGTTTGCAGCCAAATAAAGGTTATAGGAGAGAAAGCAGATTAAGTGTGTAAATGTTCACTGGGTGGAAGTAGGTATTTTATTTGTGAGAAGATTTATTTATAATAATACCTGCACCTTTTTGAAGTAGACCAATGAGCTGGTAAACCTTTTTGAAGTAGATCAATGAGCTGGTAAAATAAGAGGGCAAAATGTAAAGTTCGTTGTAAAACAGAGGAATATTACTGTAAATGTTAAGGTCCCTGCCCAGCAGGTTTAAGCAGACAGCATATTCTACTGCTGGGTATCTAAGAGCAACTTATAACAAGGTGGAGGACTCTGAAAACACACGAATCAGTGCAAAGGATTGTCTGTTTCGTCTTGTCTTTTTGTTGTTGTTGTTGTTTGTTTCCCCATAGTTGCCCTTCCAAAAAACTCCTATAAAACATGATATTTCTCCCCCTGTTTCTATTGGGGATGATATTGGGGATGATATATATATATCATCTTTGATGATATGCGATAGATCTCTGTGAGATCTGTACCCTGTGCTAGCTAAGACAGTGCTTCCTTCTGCTAGCACAAAGCCTTGATGTCCACTACTCACGTAGACCTTCATGTTCTGAAGATAGTGATTGTAGAAGATACATCTGTTTTCTTTGTATGGAAGCTCTTCTTACGTGAAAAATAGGAAGAACAAACACTAAAATGACAAGCTCTTGCTGTTCTGTAGTTGATCTTCCACATTTCAACAAACACTGACAGTAAGTATTTATTGTATTATGAAACAGGACAGTGGTTGAGACACACAGAGATACTTATGATAATGAAGACAAAAAATAAACCACTCAGGAGATAGATGAACACTGAGGAGAAAAAGGACATGAAAGGTAAGCTACTACAGCACTGTAGAAGTTAAAGCTTTCAATTTGTCAATCAAAAGTAGTCATATATACATAGTAGATAACTGTCATTAACAGAATTATTTTCTGACTTTTTTGCTGAATGTATGTATAGAATCTTGAGGGATGCAAGTGTTTCTAAACTTTGGTCGCACTTGGCTTACATTTCTTTTATACTATTGTGGATTGGGTTCATTCATATATAAAACACCACATTTGAGTTGTTGATGGGACTTAGATGAAGGAATTAATCTTATAGTCTTGTTATTGCATTTATAACTGCTCAGTATGTTAACAAGCAAACACTAAAGTTCCACGAGTCTTTGAAAGTTAATGTAGCAATTTTACATGTCTTGGGAGTGTTAAAGTCTATAACGTAGGTAGAACATTATGAAAAACATTTTCTCTAGATGATATTTCTAACAAATTCATTTAATAAGTGTTTTTTTCTTTCATTTATGTTATTTTCTCTAGCAGTTTTTCTCTCTTTGGAGGTTACTTAAAAATGCAGTCATTTCTCTTCAAAAAGAATATTCATATACAAAGTTTCAGCTGTCAGTCTAAAAACTTAAATACTCTCTGTAGCAATTGGACAGATCAATAGGACAGGAATTACACTAGGAATATAACAATGGAAGAATCAGTACAATAGAAAAGTGCTATAAATGAAAGGAAGAAGAGTGCTCACCAGTATCAGAAGAACCTAGGATCACAAGGAAAAGCTTTACCAAAAAGGGATCTCCAGAAAGAGATCCTTGCCTGGTGGCAGTTAGCCTTTTTAAATGAGATCTAAGGGAGGTGCAGCCAGGCTCCACCCTTCCAGTCACACAGGTGAATTGCCTTCACCTGTGCTGTCAGGTCTGACCAGGTCCTTTCCCTAGGTGCTCAATCAGTGGTTCAGGTCGTGACTCAGCAGTTCCCATACATCTTCTAATGAATGATTTATTTTAAACTCAAGAAGGAAGACTTTAAATCTGATACTATTACTCTCAAAGTCCTCCTATACACAAGAAAGAAGCACACGTTACATGAAATTAATAAAATTTGAAATACTGTTACTGTAACTGAATTCTTAACACTATTCAGAGAATTACTGCTAGTTTAGACCTAGTAATTTCAGAAAAATAAGTAAAAAATATTAGTATTACAGGAAAGTTGCAATATTAACAATGATATTGAGATTGTTATGCACATACTTCTAATACCTACTGTATTTATCTGGTGATGTGCGCACCCTTCAGCTGCTCCTCTGGATCCTGAGATGAACAGCTTCAGGAGAGCTGTGACAAGTGGGTCATGGCTAAGTTCTTCAGCAGGAGCTGTATTTTGTCTTCTGCATTTGCTAACGTGCTTTTTATACCTTATTCATTTTTCATTAGACTGCATTTCAAGCTGACTACATGAAAATTCCCAAAATCCTTTATTGGGTTTGAAAACATTTTGGAGGACATCAGTAGACATACAAGTTCCTAGATTGTTGTAACTCTTCATTAGATTATTTTTACATAAACTATTTCCTTTGAGTTTACTTTTAAAATATAGTCCTTAGAAGATGAATTTTTGCTTTAGTAAAAGGAGATTAAGATTCATGGATTTTAGTTTATATTCCTAAGACTGCTGGTAATCTGCATGGCTCTCTTGTTGTCTGTATCTGTACATATAAAAGCAACTACTTCTGTGTTAGTGGAAGGATAGTGTATATAGGTCACTCTGAAAGTAATGCCTCCTATTTTTTTATATAGAAACTACAATAGATATAAAGAGCATAATGACATTATTTGATTGAGCAACTTATCAACTACAAAACACTGGTTTTCAACATAGTTGCCACCATTAGCTGTGTATTTTTGATAGTGATGAACAAGCCTCTGAATGCCATGTTCATAAAGATCCGCACCAGAGGAGGTGACCCACTATCACAGTTGTCACTGGTGAAACACACCACCCACTTTTTTACTGTGCTCACATCTACTGTTTGGTCTCTGTAAGCATTCAGCAAACATTGATGAATATCATTTTTTCCAAATGATAGGAATTAGATTCCATACTGTTGCTTCATACACACTTCCATGTCAGATGCCATTTTGTCAGGCTGTCCCTCTGCTGCTATCTGTCACACAGCAACAAAATGTAATGAAATATTGGTAGGAACCCCCATCCTCTACTACCATATCACCAATATCCACCTCTGATGTCATGGGCCAACATAAATAAGAAACATTGCTCTCAGAATAGCCCTAGTACTTTCATTTCTTTGTTTCTTGATTTATTTTAAATGAGAAATTAGTATTATCTTTATAGGAGTCTTGAAATTGTTAGCCACTTGTACAGTGAAAGTACTCTTCCCTCCAATTTCAGTACAATCTAAAAAAAATAAAAGAAAAAAATGGTGGCCACAACAAATTGTCTTTTTTTTTTTTTTTTTTTTTTTTTTTAATATATATATACATGGGAACTGCTGAGTCACGGCCTGAACGACTGATTGAGCAGCTGGGGAAAAGACCAGGTCAGCTCTGAGAGCACAGGTGAAAGCAATTCACCCGTGCAACTGGAAGGGGTGGAGCTTGGCTGCACCTCTCTTTGATCTCATTTAAGGGCTGACTCCCACTAGGAAAGGTTCTTTTTCTGGAGGATCCTTCTTGGTGAAGCTTTTCTTTGCAAACTAAACTTAGAATCTTCTGATACAGGTGAGCAACCTTCTTTCCTTCACGTATAGCACCTTTTTATTGTGCTGATCCTTCTATTGTTGCACCTTTGTGTGATGATATTAATCTAACTGCTTACTACATAATGTTTTTAAAATTCTTAGTATTCATGCACTGTATTTCTCAAAGATCCCTGAGAAAGCATTATTTGTTAGAAGTGTTTCAATTGTAGTTACTCTTTTATTTTTTTTCTTATAGCATACTTTTATTCATGGGTTTTTCATCTCAGTACTCAGTTGCACTAAAATTTGTATGGTTTAGATAAGAATAAAGACTTCATGTGAAATTGTTTTAAGAGCTGTTTTTTTAACATTAATGTGTCTGCATTCTTTAGCTACTTATTAAGGAATTCCATCCATTAACAAATTTGGAAAATACAGTTGGTGAGCTAAAAATGTATGGTTGTTTCCTTAGTTCTCTTTTATGTAATCCCTTATCTTCTTAACCTGTTTCCCTTTCTGGAATTTAACTTTGATACGGTATACTAATTTTATGGTAGTAAAACATTAGTTTTGGCAAAACATTAGTAATGTGGAACTGTTTCTCATTAGTTTCAAGGCAATGCAGGAGATGTAACGAGACAAATAATTTGCACTTATTCTTTTTTATGCATCTATCTAGTATTGCTTTTCTCATGTAAGTTGTTTGTCTCTCTAAGATGAAGGGTCATGAGAAATACTTAAAAATTGGATCTTACTCACCTGCCTCTAGCATACAATTTATTGACAAATCTTTCCCACAACACATGAAGGAATTAAATAATATTTATATTATACACCTAGTTCCAACACATTTACCATTCAGTTGGTTGTTTGAATAAGAGGTTCTATGGTAGAATGACCTCTTTGTAACAGACTTATAGCTCAGATTATAAACCATCCTCTTCACTTGTTTCTTGGTTCAGTTTAGGAGTTTATAGAGTTGGTTTTATTCTGTGAAGTCTTAAGATTTTGCAATCATCTCTTGTTCAGCAATATTGGAATGTTCTCATGTTCCAGCACAAGAAAGACAGAGCTGTTGGAGCAGGCCCAGAAAAGAAGGGCCACAAAGGTGATCAGAGGGTGGGAGCGCCTCTCCTGTGAAGATGGGCTGAGGGAGCTGGGCTTGTCTGACCTGTGGAAGAGAAGGCTCTGGGAAGACTTTAAGGTAGCCTTTCAATACTTGAAAAGAGTTTATATCTTATATCTGTATTACTTAAAAGGAGCAGGGATACAGATGTTTTACATAATCTGATAGCAACAGGACAAGGGTGAATGATTTTAAGCTAAAAGAGGGGACGTTTAGACAGTTGCCCAGAGAAGCTGTGGATGCCTGAACTCTGGAGGCCAACCTTATCTAGTGTTTGGCAAATGCTCCCCATGGCTGTAGGGTTGGAACAAAATGATTCTTGTGGTCCTTTCCAATCCAAGCTATTCTATGACTAGACCTAGATTCATCACAATTTGTATAACAGAGTTAGAACCTTCCAATAGTCTTCTGTGATTTCTGTGCAAATTTTACTTTTAACATATAGGTCAATGATGTAAAAACTCTTAACATTCAGTTTTGCATCTTGGATGAAAACCCACAATGATCTAATACCTTGTGCTGAAGTTAAATGACATTAATTTTTCAGTGTTATTTAATACTCACCAATGAGTCTACAGTAGTATGTTGTAAGTAATGGCCTCTGATCCTCTCTTTTCAATAATTACTGACAGTTTAAAATTCAGAACCAGCTGCATACACAGCAATGAATGCAGTTTTTGCTAAGCGGATTATAAATAGCAGCCTGTATTTTGTGCAAGAATAGGGAAATAGAAGCATCAAGAGATGAACAAAGTCAATGTTTTGAAGGACAAATAAGCAGTTAAGTAGATGAAAAACATGTCAGGCATACACATTCAGAGTTGCTGGAGTGAACAGGTGCCTAACACACCTCTGAAATCCTGCAGACTAGTGAAGAGTACTTTTTCTTCTAATTAATGTAAAAGATTTCTCAGTAGACTTGCTTCTTGTGTGTAGGTAAAGGGCATAAAAATATTTTTGACGATTCTACCGAACTATCATTCTGTATTCTATCATTCCATAATAGTTAGAGTTTTATAATTTCAAAATGTCTGTGTGCCAATTTGATCCTAAGAACTCAGTTCTTTGTTACTAGGTTTAGAAATGAAATGAATGTCTTAAATAATTGTTTTTACTACTTCTATGTACTTTACTTAAGTGAACTTAAAGAAAGACAGTCATCTACAGTTATTTCAGATTTTATGTAGGTACAGCTGTTAGTCTTGTCAACAGTCTGTCTCATTTTGCATCAGTGAATTAGTGCATTTTTCCATCCAGTGTGTGAAAAATATGGCATGTCTATACCAGTGGTTCACATGAGTATATGACTATTCTGTCTGCCTGGGTGCAAGCAACCAGATGGACCAAATGGTTTTACTAGATCAATATACCCTTGACTCTTAGATCTTGGAAATAATCTGCTTAGAAAATATGGATGCAGTATGCCAACACACTTGGTTTTGTGTGCAATACCTCTAAAATTCAGGAACAGCAGCGGAAGTTCAATAATAGACAAAGAAACACAATAAAAAAGAAATAAGCAAATTCTGGAAGTATATGTAGCTTTCATTCATGATTGTTAATAATTCTGTATGTAAGTTGAATTACATTTGTGGTCCTAAGTCAAGTCATACTTGTTGTTGTCCATATTGTCCATCCATTTGATGTTACATTGACTGTGAAGATAAATTGTGCATTGTAGTGCTAAATCCTATTGATGCATTCCTGTATTCCTTCTTCTGAAAATGTCTTTTTTGACTATATTCTGCAGGTTCCATTTGTTATAATGATTTGAGAAATACTTGATAGCCAAACTGGCACCTACTTTCTTTGGATGGTGTCTGACTAACTTTTAGGGAATGCCTATCTGATCAGTAGAACATGAAAACACTGAAAGACATCTCAGCGATCTTCCTTGTGTGTCTTTCTGTCACATGACATTCTCACAGTCAGTTGAAAGGACAATTTTTTATCTAGCTTGTCTAATTCCACGTAGGACTTCCTTGTAGGCAACATTTTTCTCTTCTTGTGGTATCTCACTCTTCGTTATGTGCTTACTGGAATTACTGTCTTTAGCATCCTACTTCTGCTATGAGTAGGACTGTTTTTGTCCTGGGGCAAATTTCTAGAGTATCAACTTGCAAACGTGCAGTTAAAAGATGAAGTTCTGCTAGAATATACATGAATGACTTTTTTGCTTATTTAAGATCTTCTGGCACAATTTTTGGGACATGTTCCCTGTTTTTTCTAAATTGGAGAAGCTTGCTCATGGATAACCCTGATACACCCAGGCAAGCTGACTTCAGAGAGAAAAAATCTGGGAAGTCTTTTCAACCTTGGTGATTAAATGATTCTAAATTACAGTAAGAGAATGTGTTTTGTCACTCTGAGTATGCTTTGATATGTCACAAGTCATTTTTAGACATGTAGCTTTGACATGTTTGTGCTTTATGCTGCAGAGTGACTCCAGATAAGTCTGATATTACACTGGAAGATGTAAAATTCAGTTTTCAGGGACCTGAATTGAATGTTCTGTCAAGTTGAATGCCTTGCATCAAGATTTTACCATTTTAACACTTCTACATGCTTAAAATCTGTGTAGAAGCACCAAATGACCAATCCCTCATTACAGTCTTTCAAGTACCTAAATGACCATGAACTCAAAGGGAATAACTAGCTTGTAGAAGTAAATGGGATCTCTTTTCTATTTTATCCTTATGATTCATTAGGAACTTTTCAACTTTATAAAGTACAAGGTGTTGGGCACGGTTCTGTGTGAGAGAACATTTGCTTAAGCCAAATAGTTTCCAGCACTTCCAATTTGGCTTTTAATCTTGAACCCAACTTACCTTTGGGGGTGGGGAGGGGGGGGGATAAAGCAAAAGATGACAATTATTGCCAACTTTCTTCCCATCCACATCTGTCTGATGGTCCTCGTGTTTGTGGTTGTTTTTTTCCCTACCTTCACATCTCCAGCCCCCGAAATCATCAATATCTTATCATAATTTTATGAAGATAGTAAAGGTACAATCTGTTCATCAAAAGTGTGCTTAAAGTAGATATACCACAGTCTCATATTAGTATCAAGATATTTACTGAGTGATTAGACTAATGTAAATGTTCTTTTTCTAAGAACATTCTTTCATATGAAATGTTCCCTTTTGTACTACAACAAATACAGGAATCCCAGCTTTACCTTTCAGTATGTTTTGACCAACTTCAGTGTGGTTTGTTTTGCTTTCCATTCTCTTCAGTCTGTTTCCTTACACAATGTTTTCTCAGTCTCTGAGATGATAGTTACCAGATAAGTTGTGTTTTTCACTTTGGAGATTGTCCACTTCTAACTTGAAAAATGTGCATTATTTGGTTATACCTTTATTATATGCTTTAAAATGTAGTTGGCACTTCTTGAGAGAATTATTTTACATTTGATATGTAAAAATAAGGTGAATAAAATATACTTCTAGTCTTTAATTTAATACTTGGTATTAATAGAAAATTTTATCTGCTCATAGACAGTGTATCCTTGCCAACCATCTTGAAATTTAGCTTTATCAGTTAAATCCTGTTGTAGTGCAGGAATACTACACTGAGTGTCTATCCATGAGCATCAAAGCAAGACTTTAGTGTGTTATTCCCTCTGCAAATACTGTGTAGTATGTTGATCAACAAATTACATTAGAAGTATTATTAAAAAGATGAAATGCTCTTTTCAGTCTGGTCTGATGATCTGTTGTTGATTAGCATTTGACAGATGATGACAGATCTTATATATTTTGTAACAAAAAATTTGGAATGAATAGGTGATATGTTTTGTGTAAGCAGAAAGAAGACTCTAAGATTAGAATATCTAATTATTGTAACTATATAATTCCAGTGTTTTTCACACTAAAGGGTTACTATTGTAAAATATACCAGTTTTCATTGACTTCAATGATGGGGAAGTGGCTAGTTCAAAAGGGAATATAGTGTTCAAACCCACAAGTATCTAAAGCGTGATAATAGGAAGTCACATCAGGACACAAAACTTTGGTGAGAATTTTTATGTCCCATTATAGATTAGAAGTGGTTTAAGGTTCTGTAAGTATAGGCTGAAGTCATTTATATGTTGTGAGCTCATAATTTGCTTCATAATTCCTTCCTTTTTGAAGACAGGTTATACTAAATCTGTGTGTCTTCTGTTTAGTAGAAATATTTGTTTCAAGATGTGTTACCTCACAAAAGCATCGTATTGAAATCAGGAGCAATTTCATTCCTACAGGAGAGATTTTAGTGAACATAATGCATAAACATCTTGAAAATAAAAATCTCTTGGGATGTGTAAAATTATTGTGAGCACTTATGGAAAGATAGTATCAAAAGGTTGAGAACTCACTGATACTTGAAACCAGTGATGGTCTGGAATAACTTCCTTTGAGTCAAATGAAAGACTGAGCTAGGTTTGAGATGGATCATAAGTAGAAAGAGGATCATATGATATCTGTTCATGTGACAGCCAAATGACTGCAGTTGTAAGTGGTGTCTTTTAGATGTATCTATCTCAAGCTTCCACTTATAAAGGTAAAGTTTTCAGTGTTGATGAAGAGGCAGTGAACTGTGGATTTGGAGGAGTACATGGATTAGTTCTTGAAAAACTGCTGGTAAGTGTAAATGTGTAAAGTTTTGCAGAAGTGATGTGACTGATGCATCTGAAGGGAAGAATTAAGATTTTGTTACTTTGTCTGATTGAATGGAAGAATTCCTTACGGGAATTTTGAAGTGACTTCTTATTTTTGCAACTTGCACATGCTGAGTTCACTCATAGTTTTGCTTTTGGATTTCCCTTTTCTTTGGATCCTGCTAAATATAAATACACGCCATACATAAATTATATGAATAAATTTTAGTATGTATTTCATGTATTTCATTTATATAATTTTATATGGAGTGTATGTGTTATTTATAAAATTATAATTTTATATTATAAATACATTTTTTACAGCATGGAAACAAAATATTTTTGTTATTAACAAGTATTTTGACCTTTTTTCTTTTACTATTCTCCTTTTATTCTGTCTGTCTTCCTTGATTCTGACAAGTTCATGGAGCTATAAAAACGAAGCAGGTTTTTTTTCCTGTATGCTAGATATGTGTAATGGAAATGTGAAGTCACAGCTTGAAACAGTGACTGAGCACCTGGTGGAAAGGCAGGGCCAACCCAGGGAGCTCAGATGCATGCAATGCGTCTCAGTGACTGGAAGGGGTAGAGCCAGGATCCACCCCTTCCCAGACCTCATTTAAGGTTGACAGTGGAGCTGAAGGTATCTTGCTGGAGATCCCTGCCTACCTGAAGCCTTCCAAGGGTAAGAGAGTTTTCTTCCTTTCTTTCTGCATCCACAGCTGCTGCATTTGGTTTTGTCCTCACTTGCTGTAGCCTAGGGCTTTGCCACCCTGCTATTATTAGTGTATTTTCCATCACATTATAGCATTACAACATCTAATAGAGGAAGCATTGGTGCAATTTTCAGTGTTCTTGCATTGCTGAAACCATAACAAACTCCTTCTGTGCAGTACCTTTAGAAATCTTAAACAGTGAGCACCAGGTAAGAATTGGAGCAGTTCCTATATTACAGGGAAAAAAAAAGCACTAAGTAATCTCTGTATACTGAGAAACCTGTTGATTTTTCCAATTAGAGGAATAGGGACTTGCCATAAAGGCATTAGTAAACAAATCAGTCAGCTATGATAATTGTCTGAATTTGTATATTTCATATGCAATACAAAAATAATCACCAAGTGAAAGTTAAATTTACTCTGTTAAAAACGTCAGTCTTAGAATTGACCAATCAGCTGATCATGCAGTTGTGACTGCTCAGATGAAATCTGTTGGAATCAATGTTAAGATTGCCAAACTGCTTAATGTTTGAAGTAGAATAAGTAGTATTTCCAATTCTAGTACCACTACTACATACTAGTTGTCTTGGAATAGCTGATAATTGATTCCCTCTGTTCCTTTATGTTTGGTGTGCTGTAGGATTTTTTGTGTTTGTTTTGATTAAGTTTTTGCTTGTAGAGGTGGCACTGGCTGAGTGCAACAGACATCAGAGACAAGTTACAAGAAGATTAAATTTGGTAGAGACAATTTTAAGATGTTGTTAAATGTCTGAACCATTTGGAATGGACTTTGTTTTGCTGAGATTATATTAATGTTTGCTAGAAGTGAAACATATCTTAATGACCTTCAGTAAATAAAGCTGCGTTTGTTCTAAGCTAAACGCTTCTATGAGCATTGGAACCAAACTCATCATCAATTTATGAAGGGGTAGCACTAGTTCATGTGATTAAATCATGCAAGGTTATCTGTATTTTTCTTACAAATATGTCTGGAGCAGCTGCATATGTGATTTCTTATTCAAAAACTGAGACATAAAGGAAAAAACATTGAAATAATGTTTTTTATAAATAATGCTACTTTTGACTTAGTAGTAGCTACCTGTGGCCTGGCCTCTACTCCACCACTTTCAAAACTGAGGCTTTTTTTCTCTGTACCATGCAGGGAAAGGTAGTACTTCATCTTTAGGAAATATGTAGAGAATTAGATAAGTTCTCTTGTAATTTCTTTTTATCTGTGCCACTTAACTTGCTATGACCTTAGGCAAGTAGCTTTACCTTTCACATTTCTTGACATTCCCAAGAATGAAAAGGTTTCTCCCAAGGCAAATAAATAGTTTAATTAACTTCTGTAAAGTACCATCAGTTTACCAAGAATAGTTTGAATTAAGTTTGCTTATTTTCAGAGAGGTTTCAAGAGGCATTGCATGGATCTGAATTTATTTGCTAATTATTTTCTCACAGCTCTGCTGAGACCCACAATTCAGAAAAGGCACAGCTGTTTTCTCTTCCTTTGTTTGTCTATGTGTTACATGTCTTCCCTATATTTTCTAGCCCTGAGGAATCCTTATATGGTATCTTATTTTACATAATTGTTACTGGCACTAAACTGCGTTTTGTTAAAATGTATTTTGTGTGTGATATATGTAGAAAGAATGCTGTTAATTTTGATGTACTCTTATTTATTATACTGAGTTGGTAATGTTTTGTAATAACAGAAGCATAGGTTTATTGAGCTTGTTGAGTAATCTTTTGTTACTGTTTTAGTGTCTTACCATTTTCTCTCTTGAGTTTTAATTATTAAATTTTAGAATATACATCAAGTAGGAAAAGTGCTATGTAGCTGGTCATATCAGTCTGTAGTTTTGTGTGCTTAGTGAGATATGGAAACCAGGAGACTCCATCAGTGCTTTACCCTTTATTTTGAATGTAACCTTTCAGTATATCACGATTGTCTTTTTAGTTTAATTTTAACATCTATTTTATATATGCAAACAATCAATTATCTTTAATGTTATTTTAATCATGTAAATACATGTTTGTAGAGAGCTTTTCTGCTTTTCTGCATTGTCTTTACCTTATCCTCAAGATTTGTGAACATGCATTTTCTTTTGTTAAAATGTTGGCTGTCCTCCTGCCTAAAATCAGGTCATAAAATAGCAAGAGTTGGCAATACTGTGAAGTATGATACATTCTGAAGCTGGAAAATTTCAAGGTTCTCCTCTGTCCTTTTAAGATCTGTGTTTATTAATTGGATAGAAAGCCATTTTGGCCGAAGTTCATCATTTGAGTGAACTAAACAATTAGATGTGGTGTCTCACTGTTGATTATGTATTTTCATATGGCAAGTTTGCATTTCTCATTAAGATAAAAATTTGGATGTTAATGCATGACAAATGGATTGCTAATATAAACAGTAATAAACCTGTAATAGCTAATAGTGGATCAAGAATTTATGGGGGAAATAATGCAATGCAATATAATTCACAATTCAGAGAAAAAAGCTGTCTGATCAAATGTATTTGTGTACATATGTAGATAGGTCCATCCAGTCTATTTCATGAATGTCAGTATATTTGCACTATGTGCATTACTTCCTGTTATCTGTATGAAGATACAGAGTAGTCCAGGTCTTTAAATATTACTTGACCTGTATTCTTACCTTTCTTCTGGGGATCTAAAAGTATTTCACAGTTTTCAAGATTCCTGTGTACTGAGTGTACCTATTCAGGTAGTGCCAAGGCACCTAACAGCACTTCGGATGACTTAATTACTTTTCCTGCTGCTCAGTTGTGCCAGCATTGTAATTGATCTTGTTAGAGATTCTGTAAAATTTCACAAATCATGCTCAGTATAACTGAGCAGAATCTCTTCTGAGTTTTTGATATAAGAATACTGGCATGGGGACAGAATATCGCTGTCTAAAAAGTAGTGCTTATGGAATTCCTCAAATTATGAATCAAATGGATATAATGTTATAATTGCCATTCCAAGGCACGGGATGGTGTGGATTAAAGAACAAGATACAAGGGGGATTTAATGTGGGAGAACTGAAGAATACAGAGCACTTAGCATGTATAATAAGCTTCCCCTATTTAAAAAGAAAAAAAAAGAGCACAATCTAAATACTATGCCATAAAATGTATTCATATTTTAAACAAAAAAAAATCTAATTCTTTCAGTTCAAAAATGACTTTTCAAGTGTGAGTAGATAATTGTTGAATTATAGGCCTGAATTTGTTAAGAATTCGAAGTGTTAAATTGAAAATATGAAATCTTATATCCCTGTTAATGCTTAAGTGCATTGCTTCTGAGAACATTCATGCTGATGTGCAGTTCTTTCATCCATTGATGAACTATATTTTCTGGTAATCCTTCTCCAGATAAGGGAGCAGCATGAACAGGAGGCTGCTGCTCATCCCCTTGTTCCATGAAGGTCATCTCTCACTTGAGCCTTGCGTTCAGTTGAACTGGAGCTGAAACAAGTGATGATCGTACCTATAGATCCATTCACAACTTGGGTTATTTGTTGGAGTTTCACAGTTTGTAAAAGTTCTTGAAAGGTTTAAGTGGCAGCCATTATTACTTACTGTCCATCAAGTCAGAGATTATGAAATGTAAAGGTTGCTGAAAATAAGGGTTGTTTCATCTGTAAATGAGGCTCAGTTTGCATACAAGATGAAGTGAATAGCTTTCAACTCTAATTAGTGTATGAACTTAGCAAATAGATGACTTCCAAACTCTAAAGGTCCTTCGAAAACTGAATTGTTAAAAGTTCCATTCTGAATATATTTCTAAGTGAGCTCTTACTGCTTGCTTCATACAAACCTAGAGTTCTATATAGAGCAAATGAAGCAGAAGGCAGGTTGCATTTATCCTATGACAAGATGAAAAGCTGATTACGCAGATGAGTGCAGATGAAGTGGAAACCTCTCAGAGATTAGGTTTTGCTCTCAGTGTGCCCTACATTGCAGCCTGACATAATCGTTTCATGTTGGTTGCTTTCTGTGAACTCTGTCTTGATGTAGACCACATGCTTGCAAAAAGGGAAGTTACTAACAAAGTAATTGTTAATCTCTGTCTGAAAATACTAGACACCAGAAGGGAAAGCTTTACTTTCAGCCAGGGTTTTTTCCATTCCCTAGACTGTGTACATGTCTCAATGTGCAGAATACAAGCTCACATTTCCCTATGGGCGATCAGCTGATGGTCAGAAAAATTCAGGTAAAAAGCAGAAAACTAATTTGAAGATTTCAAATGGATCCCTTTTGGTGCTGCAATTGACCTGAAGTGACAAAGGTCTCAAGACCCCCCACAGTGTTAAGTAGAGGTGGATAATTTCTCTTAAAATTAAATAACACATTTTATGAAAGATATGCGCAGTGAGCTAACTAAAGCATTTATTAAAATGCACTGCATATATTAATGAGCTCAGCAGAACCAAGTGGGACACTTTTAGCTGGCTCTAAGTTACTGTGCAAGGAGGTATTTCTCATGATGCTTCAGCATTGGAAATGGTCTGACACACCAATGGGAATCAGAATGCACTTTTTTTTCCAGTTGTGTCTGTTAGAAGTGCTTTAACCTTATCTCTGTTAGTTCTGAATTGTCTCAACTTTCATCTGAGGATGTAGTTGCAAAAGTCATTCTTCTCTGGTGCCCTTGAGAATGGAATACTTCCCATGAAAACAGAAGGTAGGATTTCTAGTAGGAAAGTAATCTTCAGACCAACAATTTAAGTTTTTTCTTTGCTCCATCTAAAATTCTGCACCTTAAAATAGCTAGCTGCTTCACGACGTAGTAAGGAAACCAGGCGCTGGGTGCTTTGCATCTTCAAGTAGTGCTTAGAAGGACAGGTTAAGAATCCCAGTTCTCCCATGTTGTGGTTGGAGCAATGTCTGGTTTGCTTAAGGGCTGTGTTGCAATTACTGGAGTAAGTGATAGCTACATGATTGGCAGTCATGCTGTTCCAGAAGAACAGATTCGATGGATTATGCAAAGGCACTTTATGACAAAAATAACCGGGCTGAAGCCTCGATGTGTTAGTTCTCCGGGAAACCCAGACATCGCCGGAGAATCTTTCTGACACATCAAGCAGCAAGACGAGACGGCGCAGCAACGGCGCTTTGCGAAGAGCCAGGAACAGCCTCCGGCCCGCAGCAGCTCTTCCGCAGAAGGCAGGCCCCTTGCTGAGAACGGGCTCTCACCGGACGCCTGCCGGGGGCTCCAGTGCGGGGCCGCGTCCGCGGGAGGCTGACGTGCGCCGCGGCGGCTGCGGTCAGCGGGGGGCGGAGGAGGAGGCGGAGGCGGCCGAGGATAGCGCGGGGCAGCCGCAGCCGTGCCGCTGCTCGGCAGCTCTGTCCTCCCCGCACCCGCGGCATCCGAAGACGGCACTGCTCCGCACAAGGTAATAATGCTCTTTCGTTCGCCCCTCGCTAGCGCTTTGCTCGGTTCCCGACAGTGCCTTTCTCTGCGGTCACCGAACGGATTAAAAAATAAAAGCGCTAACTCGAGACTGTAGGGAGCGGAGCTACTCAGACTTCATTAGCATCTCTTGCTTGCCTGCTCTCTGCTTATTTATAAATAGCTTTTGCAATTGCTCAAAAGCTGGGACCTCGGTTTGCCTCGCAGTCATAAGAAAGTCCACTGTTTTACTTGTTGTCCCTTTCTTGTCAGCGCTATGGATGTAAGTTGTTCCTAGGTTACTCCCTTCACCCCAAAATAACTCCTAAATTGGCATGCTAGCTTTCTTCTAGTCTAATGCGTGGAATAGATTCAGTGAAGTGGAAGTGTGCATTGCTCTAACTGCAGTGTTTGTTGGATGCAAATCCTTCCATGCACTCAGCAAGGCAGATGTGTGGGAAACACGTGATTAATATGTAGAGCATTTGGACAATCTGTTACTGTATATTGTGAAGCTTATGGGAGTCAGTGCTGCAGATGAGGCTACTCAACTCTTACCCTGAATTAGAATACATCTGTATAATGATATTTGCAAATACCTTTCACGTGTTGGGAAAGTGACTTTCTGGATAAACCCTTCTGACAAAATGCTGATTTCCAGATAAACCCTTCTCTTAATGAGGGATATCTGTACACATAGACAACTTAAACATGTTCTCCATTTATTTCTGAAGCAAAAATTAATCATTTCTTCCAGTCAACAGATTGGTGCTGAAAGTTGTCCTGGTTGTCCTGCTGTCTTGTCTGGTGGTCTTTAACTCCCCAAGTGTAATCGTAGCAGAGCAGCAGTAATCATAATAGGTCCTTACCTTGGATCCATGGTTTGGTTGGAACTTCCTAGGAAATCAACATAAAAAGTTACTGAGAAATGGTAGAGAAGTTTTGGTTAAATTTCTAGTTCTAGTTATTTATTTCCTTCTATCCTTTCAATTTTTCATGACTGTTTAAAAATAATTTTACTTCTAGAAATGTCTTGTGTGCAAATGTTATCAGTAAACTAACTTGCATTTAAAGGTACTTCTGAAAGTACAAAGACAATATTTCTATGAGCATTATGTACTTACACATAACATTCTGAAATGTTCACCTTTCAGGTGAAACAAACAGTTCAGCCACTTTGGATTAAATGGAGAGTAAAGAAGAAAAAGTGCTTTTTATGTTTTTAAACGAACTGTCATCCTTTAACAACATTAATTTCATTTGAATGACAGCAGACAAAGTATCTAGGGACAAAGAGTTGCACTTTGCTATGAAATCAAACTGTCTTGTGAAGTGTTTTTCCAACAGTGGAAATCAGATTTTATTTGACTGGAACCTATCTCATTGAAAATAAGTGTCATGTGCATGCATGCTCCTATTTTTTTTGGTGTACGACTTATACAGCTACATAGGCATAGGTGACAATCACGTAGTAAGCAGTGAGCAACAAGTGAATGTTTTCTTAATATTTTGCAAGTTATTAGGTTAAGGCTGAAGAAAAAACATGGGTAAAAGTTAATTACTTCTGCAGACGTAATTTTCTTGCATAGACAGGTATTTCCAGAAATCTGAATTTTTCTCTTCAGCTTCTTAAGGACTACTTCAAAGTTGGTAAATAATTAGAATTAGTACTACAGATCTCTATTTTCATTTTCTTTTCTCACTGGAGTATACAGGTTTCCTTGATCAATTCTTGTTCACTTAAATTGTTAATGATATTCAGATAAGAAAATAACTTATTGCTGGAAGAAGTTGGTAAAATGGGGGAAATCTCTATGAGAAAGCTTAGCAATTAGAGGCCAGGGAAGACTTTCCTTCTGTGGTGGCTTTACACAAGTGCCAAACAGAATGCTGAGAGATGGTATCTATACAGAATAAATGTTAATATAATGACCATCGGCTTCATGCAGATATTTCTGAGGATATAAATATACAGCGAAGGACCAGCTTTGCCTGGGATATGAGGACTGTTATTTTTGTTTGTTTTCAAAAAGGCTAATATCCCCTTTTTTTCTCTGTCAGTAGAAAAGTAATAGTGGAAACACTGCATTATTCCTTTAATGATCAAGTACAAAAAAATCAGTCTTTTTTTTTTGACAGATAGAACATTTGGGTACTGAAAGATCTGTTTAACTCAACCATCCTCAATAATAGTGGAACCTGTAGAGCCTAGAGCTGTCTGTAACAGGGAAGCTGCTTTCCCCTTTCTGCCATAGTCATATAAAGTCTTATGTAATTTCATAACATCTTTTACAGATTAATACTTGTGCGCCACCATAGATACTATCAGAGTTACAACACAGGTAGTGAATATCAGCACTTCTGTTCATGAAGAGGGAAAGAAAGTGCAGAAAACGTATAGCATTAATTGTCATCCATGTGACTCACTGTTTCACATAGGTAATGCCACTTTTTTTTCTGCCCATGGAAGGCTGAACTTCTGTTCATTAGTTTGGACATGCAGATTGATCTTAAATTCAGTTTCACTTAGTCATAACAGAAAGATTAGTATCTCTAGAAGACCATGTATATTTTTTTTCTGCTAGGCCCTTAGAAAATTATGTAAGAGCTGTGAAGTCTTAATATTGAAGTACGTCTATCCTTCATTTGAAGTCATTCAATCTTATAAATGATTTTAAATGGTATTAGTGAAATCTTAAAGGCGAATGTGTATTTAATCCACCAAGATCTAAGCCAACATTTTTCTCAGAGTCATTCTTCTCATCCTGCTGCATTTTTTTCAATTCATTACACTGAAGTATTGTCTTTGTGTTTTAATTTTTTAGTGGTTTGATTTTTGGCACAAAGCTTGTCTTGTTTCTGTAGATAGAACCATTTGAAGTATCTATGCAAATTATTTAATCTCTTTAATAATCTTTAAAAGTACTTTGAAAACTCATTTTTAGAAGTGCATTTGCCTGTTGATAGACTTGCCGAATGTAATAAAAGTTCTATGTGAGTGGTCTCTATGTTATAGTAAGTAGACCAGGCAAGCCACAGTGATGGTCAAGATGGTAATCAAGTTCAGTACTGTTATTTAATATTAATTGATTTTTTTTTACCTAGGACAGAACAGATGCAAGTCTGAATGTTGGTACAACAGACTGATAGTTGATACTTCATATACGTGTTTAGTTAGCTTTTAGAAATCCCATGAGCTATCCTCGCAGATGAATAATAATTGAGTTTATCTTTTTTTGTTGTTGATTATAGTTGTGTATGTCAAAATCATTCACCTGTGAAAAGCTGCCAGTGAAAAGATGTAGAAAAAAGAGGCAGTTATAATTCTCAGCTTTAACACTTCAAAGAAATGGTCACTGCAAATCATTACAAACTGTTTCATCCCAGTACAGTCAAGGTTTTCAAAACTTGGATAATGGTTATTTTTGTACAACCCAAAATTCTTTAAGGCTAAAGTACTTCCAAGATCACTGAAGTTTGGGCATGAGTTTAAAAGAGTTTTGAGCTTATTCTCAAAGTTTGCATAATTTTATGAAATATCTTGGAATGTGCATAGTTAAATAGGCTTATAACTTGCCAGATAAATGCTTCAGAAGATTGTTGTAAGAATTTTGCACGAGACAGCATCTTTGATCTTTCCTTGCTGAAAAATATGTACTCAAATCTTGCTGGATTTTAAGCAGGGGAACTTCTGAATGTCTAAAACATTATTGGAAGTTGTTGCTATCATTATTTTTAGTTCTGTTTCTCTTGTCTTAGCTATTGTAGCTCCTTAAGAATATTGCATTTGGCCCTGGCCTTTGCATCTAGAATTCTTCTTGCTCATGAAATACCTTGAAGATTGGCTCCACTTTAGCCTTTTAGTTTTCTTTTCTTTGGGTTTTCTTATATACTGAATTGGGTTTTAAGTTCAAAATGTGTCTCTGAAAGTGAAATTTTGGTGAAAGACCTTTAATTTGAAAGGCAGTATATTAAATACTTTCTAAATATCTGCATTCTGACATTACCAAGCATTGGGATCACATAAATTCAAATCTGGTGTCTTGGTTTAGCATTTATGAGATTAAATATGAGACAATACAATAAATTTGAGCTATTTCAAGCAATAACATCACTGACTCAGTTGCTTTAGCTGATATGCATACAATAAAATATACTTGTATATTTTACTCCGTC
The DNA here is from genome assembly GCA_037305975.1 of Chrysolophus pictus. Taxonomy (NCBI): domain Eukaryota; kingdom Metazoa; phylum Chordata; class Aves; order Galliformes; family Phasianidae; genus Chrysolophus; species Chrysolophus pictus. The sequence goes on from CM074580.1 coordinate 30,611,165, forward strand.
TAGAAAGTAAAAACTAAAAGTTTAAAATGAAATTGGATATAAAAAAGTTTGTTTATTCTTTTAGAGTAATTACTTATAAACAGCAATATTCTTATGTTAAAGATATTATCTACAAAAAGATATTCTGACCAATATTAGCTATCAATCTATTACATAATATGGAAGATGTAGTTCTTGCCTGGTGAAATTTACAAAAATCAAAATTAATGCTTTTGAAGGATTAACAAAATAATTATTCTATTAAAATATTTCATTTGTTTCTTCTATGACCTTTACATGCTTCCAGAAATGGAAATTACCCACTAGTATCCTATATAACCTACCCAGGATAATGTATTCAATACAGTAATATTATTAACTTGATTTAAAATTGGTATATAGGAAAGTCACATTAAGTTTATGACCCTAGTCTAAAATATGCAAATTTGATCTTGTAAGTGTATGTTGTTTGCTATTGATGTCAATTTCTTTGCTTTACTTTTCTTTAGTGTACTGTGCTTTTCTATTAAAGTATGTCAAGATTACATTTTTAGACTTATGAATAGAGATATGTAGACTTGTTTATTACTTGAGCACCAACTGACTAGTATCTGTACAGCTTTTAAGACCTCTGTTTCCTGAGGCAAAAAATGTTTCTTCTTGTCTGTAATCAATTTTTTTATTGCTATATGACTTCAGCCAAATGTCAGCCACATGCCTCTATCCATATAAGCAGGAATGGTTTTCACTTTTAAGTTATGTGATTTTTATTTTGTTGAGAGTATTCATCTGAGGCACAAAAAGTTGTAGAGGAAAGCTATGTAACATATAAATAATGAATCACAGAATATCCATTTAATATTGTTTTTGAGGAATAAGCCCTGTATATATTTTAAGTGTCTTAATTTTATTTTAAAATAGTTGAAATAGTCATAATATTCACTTTAATTTCCAGATCTGGCAAAATACTATTTTCATATCAGCAAGGACTTTTTGTTTATAAAAACTTTTTAATCCCTTCGAATCATAACTCTTCATGCAGTTATCTTCTAGATATGCTGAGGGCACAAGTCAAGTTGCCATAATGATATTGTATTTGGTACCTTGACCTTTCTAAATTTTGGATATTTATTCTTAATGTATTGTCATTTTCCTCACGCATCAGTTAGAAAGATGTGGCCTGGAGTATCATGAAAATGACTTCAACTCTTTTAAGAAAGGCAGAAATTAATTGTAATTGCTGTACTGGACTGATGGTCCTGGGCCAGGAGGGCAACCTGATCCTCTGAGGTAGAGTCCTAGAATGGGTTGGGTAGGAAGGGAACCTAAAGATCACCTAGTTCCAGCCCCCATCCTGCCCAAGAGCAGGATCACCTTCCACTAGATGAGGTTGCTCTATGGTCTGTGATCAATTAGCTCCATGTGCTTTGTTTCAAAGAGTTAAGAGTGTCAGTATTGATGTTTGCAACAGAGTTTGGCTGATGTTTCATGCATCGTATAAAATGAAGATGCTTATTTCACCTATGCTGTGAAATAAACTTGTTTTTCCTAATAAAACAGCAAGTGATTATTATAATCTATATTCAGCTCATATTCTATTTTCAGTTATAACTTTGTGACACTTCAGTTATTTTTGCTGCATTTTTCAATGGAAAATATTGTCTCTTTGAATGTTTTTTTTTCCCTAAGGAAAATCTCAGTTAGAAGATAAGATACAGGCAGTTATTTTTGTTTTTGCAAACAAAGCTGGAGGAGCAGTGCAAGAAGTGTGGAGGGGTATTGATTGTTTCATAGAGTACAACATCTGAACCGAAAAAACATCGTATTTCAAACAGATTGTTACTGTGTTAAGAGTGGTTTTACTTGGATATGCATACAGTTTGCCTTTGCTCTTTTTCTGTCTGTCTACTGCTTAAACATTCAGAGTTTTTCATAGTTAAATTATCTATTGCAGAATTTTTATTCACTACTCTTAAGCATTCAAATGGAAGAGTTTATTATAGAAATTTCACTTGGTAGTTTGTTGCAAATTAACTTTCTCAAACAGATTTTTGGACTAGTTTGTCCTATCATGCTGAACTCTGTCAACACATCTTTAGTAGTCATGAGGACAGGCTGTGTCATCTTTTCTTTTTTTAATTTGATGACGCAGTTGTGTCAGAAAAAGGAACATATTGCTTTGCTAAATTGTAGGCTGCAGAAAGATGAGAATTTTCATATCCATATAATTCTTTCTGCAGAGAGAATTTTTTCTGGAAATAAAATAAATGGTGTATTAGTGCACATATTACCAGGAAAAAATCTACTTGTACAAATTACTTTGTATTTCCAATTGCTTTCAGATATATTCAGGTATTATTGTAGATAAATTGTACTGGGCTCAAGTCATGGAAGCAAAAATCTGAAGAAAGGAACTTTCTTGGTAAGAATACAGCTGAAAATATTTGGCAAGATTTGTGATGGTTTATGGTGGACTTCTATTTTAAAAACAAATGTTTTGATAATTCTGAAACAAAAGATTGAGATTATTACTTGCTATTGAATATAGAAAATATTTTTATCACTTTAGAGACTAACCTATTTGTCAAGTCATTGATTTCAATCTTATTCTAGTTTTGTTTTCTAGTTTTTATTTTTTTTTTGAGATTGGATAATGCAATGCAGCCCTTTTGTTTGCTTTCCAACCTTACTAGTCAAATATAATATAAATTTTAAATATAAATGATAATCCATCTTTTATTAGTTTTTCATCTGCTATGAACTGGAAAAGTAATCTGCTTATTTACAGGTCTTTCAAAGTGAGACTTGGTCTATAAAAGACTGGGAACAAGTGCAAGGTAGTTAGGCTGGTGAGAGTGTTTTTAGTGAGGCATCAGCATGTTATTCAGTCAATTTTAATCATCTTTACTTGCATATATAGTATATCTTCTTAAGTGTTTGTTTCAAGTCATTTAGATTTTTTTCAGGTCACCAAAGTAAGGTATCCAGGAGTTGGATTTCAGAATATTTCATTGTATGAACTTGGTTCTATGCTGAATTAATTTGGACAGAATTACATAGCCAGAGACTGTAAAAGATCCAAGACATCTGAACATGCTTTTCTGGTGAATTCCAATCATTTTTATTGTTTGCATGTTTGTTACTATTTGCATTTATCTTTTGAATTTTTTTTTTGCTATACAGAGCTCTGCAGTGTGGGTTAATTTAATGAATTTCAGCCTTATGTTCTATGCTTTATGTTTCATCTGAATTGATTGGCTCTAACGTGCTCTAATACTTCCCCTGTGCCATTGCATGAGTTCTGAAATTTAATAAACCAGTTCTGTCTGACATAGACTTTCTTTCACCATTCTAACATAGTTCAGTATTTGTACAGTGTAATTGAAAAGAATGGTATTTTTAACTACTGTTGCTAACAATACCTGGTATAGTTCACACGAGCTTTTAAATAGTGTAATCTTAGAATTGTTGTCACAGTGCAGTAAAAACAGCTTGGGCTTGTAGTTGGGAAGTTCCTACTGTTAGAAATGTTAGTTTACATCTGTGCTGTGTTGCAAAGAGAAGAGAAGTAACATTGTCTTCACAAATAGATAATCACTTCTTATCTTTCTAGTGATACTATTTGTTATTTAGTCAAATGATAGTCTGAAAGAACCTCAGAGAAGCATGAGACTTTAGGAGGAGAAGAAAATGCTGGAGCTTGTCTCTGTCAAAGAAATCATGCTTCGTAAACAAATATTGCAGTTGCTTCATTTGCTTTTTCTAGTTTATGATATGGATTTCCCTTCTCTTTGCCCTTTTGCTTCCTTTCATTTACCAAGTTTCGTCTGTTTTGGTTTGGTTCTTGAGCTGTATCACATAGCACGGAAAGTACCAGTAACATATTGATGAACATAAGGGCACACTGCTACCTAATAACAAACATATCTGGGAGAGCTGGGAAAATGAGGAGTAAGGGATCTTGGTTAAAGGTCAGGGCAAGGAGGAGCACCTGCTGTGCTGAGCAGAGGTGATGTGTCCTATTGGAGGCATGGAACTGCAGCAAAGGAGACCTGACTTTCTATGAGAGCAAATTGAACAGCAATTTCGTTTTTTGATAGGAAAAGGCAGAAAAGAGCAGGTGGTGATAGATTGGAAGGATTAGATCTGACAATATTATATTGAATCTTAAATCACAGGAAAGACTTGAATGGTGTCTGCTCATACCATTGAATGTGTTGGCTTTTGACATTGAGGAGCACTTTAACTGCAACTTTTTTTTGTTTGTTAAACAAAGTTATCTCTCTATTCCTCTATTATTAATTAAAAATAAATAATGCAGCAACAGAATTGGTTGCTTCTCGGATGCTGTTTCAGTTCTTTCTAGTTTCAAAATAGCTATCTCTAACTAAATAGCTGTTTTTTTCTTAAAATATTTTTCTTGGTGTGAATCTCACTTCTCTTCTACTATCGTTTTAAAGTACATAAAACTGTGAGCATTGATGCTGATGTTGTCATCACTCTATGCTATATTTTTTGTAGCTAAAATTAAGTCATCTTGGATTAATTGGTGTTTTACTTAAACTGTAATTTTTACCTGATTGAGGTTTTAATTTCCGAAAAATTGGATGTATCCTCCAAAGTAGGTCTGAGCTAGCTGAATAGGTTGTTGACAGATGGTAATATAACTTAAATATAGTTTAAATAATAATCAAAGTCTAGAATAGGCTTATCTGCTTTTAATTTAAAAAACAGCTTTTGTTTGTTTTATGGCTAAGGGGGAGCTGTAGGTCTGATTTTAGTAATGTAATGATTCAGAGATCAGATTAAGTTAGGGAAACTACTTGTGTTTTGGAGGTGTTACAGCCCAAAAAATTTGTGTTTTTTGCAAGGACTAGCAAATTCTCACCCTTACACATATATTCCTTAGTCCAAAAAAATTCATGCACATTACCAAGAGCAACATATTCTTCAGAGCAGTTTGGATTGCTCTCTGCGTTGTAGATGTCAGTACAAGGACTTTCAGTTTCTGCTGTAGCTTCCATGATGCTGTTACCTTTTAGTTGTTTCATCTAGTGACAAAATGCCACAAATGAACACAGATATATCAGGCTAATGCTAAAAGGTATTTTTCCTAGATAGAACTATGAATTTGGGTCTAATAGACTGATTTATTTTTATTATTTTCATGGATAAACACCTTGTTGTAATGCATCATCTTCCTCAAGTAAATGATAAGCATAGATTTTTGGTCTACTTGGGAAATCCTAATTTTTACTAGTTGTCTTTCATTGTTTTTTTTTCTTCCCAGTTAATGATTCTACTTCCTAGTTTAACCACTGTATGTTGCCAGTGTACCAAAATATGGACTTTGCCATCTATCTGCCCGCTACTCCCATGAAATTCTGCTCTTCCATAAAGTTCTCCTGTAAGTAAGAACTGACTCAGCATTCATTAGCTGAGGCTGAGTATTTATTTATGAAAATACCCACAAGTTAACTAGTTCATATTTGTTGTAACTCACTGCACTAGATGACTCAAGGGGCAATTTAGTGCTTTGGCTAAGCTGATTTATTTGCAAAACACTACCATAAGTGTTGTTTCCTACTACTTGGGTGGAGAATAAGTTAGAGATCTCTGAAGGAAAATTGTTCTTTAGTTATTTCTATACACAGAACCACACTGAGGTGCATCTACCAGTGTGACTCCCTGTGGCTGCATGATTGCTCAGTTCTACTCCAGAGAAGCTGCAGTTGTGTGCAGCTGGAGATAAAGAGAACAAGAAGTGAAGCCACACTTTTTAACAGTACTCAACCTTGTCAGAATGTCAAAATCAGGCAGTGAGTTGAGACAAGGGTAGAGGAAGGAGCAAGAAGGCACAGTTTTCTAAGGAACTTGTATATCTATGAAGCAACAAGACTATTTTCAACAGAAGTAATAACTGAAGGTGTTCTACCTGTCCTACCCTTTCTGGTATTTGTACAGGCTGCTGAATGCTGTGTAACTACAGGGTGCTGGTAAACAGAATTAAGAAGCTCACCTGATGCAGATCTTCCTTATTGTTAAGCTCTCTCTTCAAGGATTGAGCACATATGTACTCACTGGCATGAAATAAATGGAAACTTATTCTTTTACTCAGAAGAAATAAAAATTTTGACACTATTTAAAGAATACTATAATTAGATGAAATGTTTTAAAATTTAGCTCAAAATCTGCAGAAGTTACTATTTGTTGGTAGGATATGATGTTTTGACTAAATGCCACTTGCTGCTTAGATTAGGATATGGTGATATGGATTCATGATAAAGTTATTGGTGCTGTTTTATATCTGATTTGATACATGCTACAAACTGATACAGTATTTGTATATTGAAAAAGTATGTAAAACTGAAATGCATTACATGGTAATGTGGCAGCTTCCTTTACTTACTGTTGCCTGAGGCTAAGGCTGACTATTTCAAAATGATGGAAGTTTCTGATGTACTGTTTTTAAAAGAAAATCTGTGATTATTAAAACTTTCAGCGAAGGGAAGACTTAGTACGTGCTCACCAGCTTTGTGTGCTGCAGGATTTGCTGTTGAGCCTAAGTTCTTCCCCTGATGCTTATGCATTTCTTAGTGACTGCATACTTCCCCACTTAAATTATGATTGCAGAGTTCCTCCTTCATAAAAAAAAAACAAAAAACAAAAAACAATTAAGTTCTCAGAGTAAACTAACTTATATAAAAAAAAACATATGTATTGAAGGAATGTAAGTAAATTCAATCTTTTAGTAAGAAAATACAATGCACTGTAAAGAAAAGGAAATAAGGCTCAGCAAACCTGCTTGTAGGAATACAACTACACTGTTGCTTTTTGAATCAAAATAGATTTATACCTTATTTTGATGGGTCTTTTGTTCTGAGTATACTAACCAAGTAAACACTTTTTTTTCTTGCAACTTTTATTGATGTCAGGACATCTTGACTGATGAATATGAGAAGTAAATTTTTTTTCATTTCTATTTTTTTTCATGCTGTGCAATAAGTAGCAAGAGCTGATTACACTGTGGTGGTGTTATGGTGCTGTTTGTGTTGAGCTGAAATGCAACATGTATGCTTGAGTGATTTCTTTTAACCAAGTGTATAACAGCAAGTTGACTTTTAACAGAGAGAGGGCAGTAGGTTTTAGCACTGAACAGTAAATACTCTTTGAACTGGGTGTTTTATTGAACATCTTGTGACCTTGTGGAAGAGAATCCTAGAAAGAGCTGTGATGTATAGGAGAAAGATTGACTCAAATATGGGTTTTAGCAATATCATGCTTTCTGTGATGTTTTTAAGGTAAAACTTGTATCAGGGAAAACAAAACAGAACAAAAAAAACAACAAAAATGAGACTGCTACTCTGGGTTTGTTATTTGTCATATTAAATTTGCCATAACCAAGTTTGACAGGCTTTTTATTTTTTTTCAGCGGACAATGTTATTGTTGAAGATTACTCAGATGCCTTCTGTCCATTTTCTGCCTCACATGCTATGTCATGAAAGCTTTGATACACTTAGTACATAATTTAAATGAATGACTACTTTGGCAAGCATAATGGAAGGCACGCATACTATCCTTCAATTGCACAAACCCATAATGGAGCTTTGTTACATCAGCTTCTATCTTCCAGACGGAAAAGTCAAAGGATTTACTTACAGGAGCTGTGTGACTCTGGATAGAACCAGTAAACGTTTCTGTAATTGCTATAAAGTACAGGAGAGGTTGGAGATGAGAGAACAGCCATATGAAAACTTCAGAGATATTATTTTCAAGCAAACTACAACAAAAGACATTCTCACTGAGTTATACAGACTAATTGCTGAAAAGGAAAAACTGTTATCCAGTCTTTTGAGATCACATCATATTCTGGGCCTTAACAAGGGACATCACAAGGAAAAGAAACAGGCTGTTTCTGCAGTCACAAAACTTAACTGTGATGATTGTTCCAGTTTTACACGTCATCAGGAGTTCTTTCTGGATTCTGCAAAGAGAGGCAAATTAAATGGCAAGAAAATGAAGAAATATAGAAGAAAAGAGAGCTTTGAACTCAGGCACTGGAAAGGGGGAAATAAGTTACATGAACAACATTTTTCTTCACTGAGGGGGCGAGGCATGCAAATGAATAATGAGAAGATGCTCCCCACGAGACTACTTTCTACCAGAAGTTTTCCTAGTTTCTTTTCTGCCTCCAGTTGTGTAACAGCAAAAGGTAAAGACTATTTATCACCAGATGTTGGTATACAACTGGCAAGAGAGATAAAAGAGGGGTATTTTCTTGAAGGCAACAAAGCTATGAAACTGGATGCTGACTTAACAAGTTCTATATCAAAAGACAATAGTGATAAAGTTGCAGTTGAACTACTGGATAATGCAGAATGCGTTCCTGAAGTTATAAATGTACAGCAGAGTATCACATTGGTAAAATCATCTCCGGACAATTTATCTAACAACCTAGAGAAATTAAGCAAATCTGCAGTTCCTAAAATCTTGAAAAATGTCAAGTGTACTGACCAAGTATGCAAGAAGAAACCAGGATTCAGAATTGCTGCTGAAGTACAGGATTCAGAAGCTTGTGACAAAACTGCGAAAACCCATGCAGCGTCATTATCTGATTTTCACAAAAAAATGGTTTCTCCTGTTCTCACAACAGTACATGATGTATTTGTATCAAGAACTGATGGATATTCAGCAGATGAAGCTGCTGGATACTGTAGGAACAGTGTGCTGCAGAAAGAGGAGCAAGATGACTCTGTTTTGAAGTACAAAGCAGAGAGAATGCACATTACCGATGAGTCATGCAACCTTGTGGGAGCAGTCAATAAAGCTCTTCTGAAAGTTATACGGAGTGACAGTTTAGATGAAGCTGCAGAATGGAAGAGACTGAAACAAATTACAAGAGTAGACAAAGACCTGCCAGGCTCAGTATATGAGAAAAGAACCACGGTATCCTGGGGAAACAACAAGCATTTATTTTTGAACCTGCCTGTAAATGAAGACCCTGATGTTTCTCAGACAAGTAATAAGCTGGAAGAGAAAAAGCTGCATTCACCCTCGTTAGTAGCAGTGAGTAATGTTTTTAGTAATTCCTATCTGCTATCTAATACACACAAAGAAATGTCACCTATTCCTTCTCCATTATCTTCAAGACTGCCTACCCCGCAGCTGCATCATCGGATTCTCCCATTACCTGCACAGAACTCTGAAGACGAACCTATGTTTGGTGACTACTGCAGTGGGAGGCAAAGTGCTATAAACCTCTCTTTCAATGATTTGGAGCCACCATTTTATCTGAAGTTTTCTGAACCTGGAGAACTGGGATTTGCCATCAGACAACCATGCTTACATCAGAATGCAACTGCAGGGCAATTTGAAAAGCGCACTCTACAAGAGAGATTAACTACTCAAACAAAGCAGAATTTCTGTGCAGGTCAGTCCTATTTTATATATTTAAAAACTAATAGAATTGACAATCCATGAAAGTGTCAGAGGGATTTTTTTTTTAATACTAGCCTTTAATAATGTCTTCAATGAAAGAAAAACTATTGACTTTTAAAAACAAAAGTTATAATTATGTATGATTGATTTACTTTCAGATATATTTTAATCTTATTTTATTCAATGCTATTGTTAGTGAATGTGCCCTATTAACCAAAGTTAAACAGGTGCACAGAGGAAACAGAGCTGTGGTATTATCATTAACTACATATGAACTTTTATCTTAATCAGAAATATATCTGAACACAATAGCTAAGATAATCTTTAAAATTAGATATTTTTCCATATAAAATGTTCCTGCTATTCTTGTGTTCCAGTCTGTCATAGCTTTTATTGTCCAAAGCATTCTTTTTAGTTTGTTCTGATTAACTGATAGAATATTGCATAAGCAAGCTAACTTACATTGCCTTAAGTATAGGACTGGCGTGACCGTTTAGCTTTAAGAGGTTAATGCAACAACGTTTTGCTTTTAAAAGGACTACATTAGGAGCCATGTTACAGTGCATTTGAGTGTGCAGGTGTTAGCATAAATATTTACTGTGAGTATAAAAATACAAAGCTGTATACCATGTATCTATCTTTATTAGCTAGAATTTTGTTGTCTGTACCAGTCTTCTCTGAGAAATGGGAAAGCTGGAGGACTTAGCTCTGCAGTGGTCTGGGTGTGGTTAGGCTGGTGTGCATGCATTACAGGAAAGACTGAAAGTGGAATGTGATAACATTTTTCTATAAATGAGAAAGGGGTCCTAATCTGAAACCTTAACAGTTTTCAGGACAATTATGATAATTTTCTTTGCTCTCAAGTTGAAAGGGAAACTCTGAGAAACATGGGGGGAAAAAACCCTTAGTATCTCTATTTTTTAGTATTTGTTTAGACTTGAGTTTCTTGTGTGAAACATCTTTGCACTCCCAATGCTATGTCCCTTCATAGACAATTTGGGTCTAATCCAGTACACGTTTGACTAACCCAGTTCAGTAAAATGGCACAAATTTCTTTTCTTTCCCTTTTTTTGGGGGGGGGATTAAACTGGGAGATTACCTAAACTGTCTCAGTCAGGCCTAATAAGTATTGCTGGTGCAAGATGAATTGCAGAATGCTGCAGATTAAACAGATGGGAAGACAAGGCTTAAGGGGAAAGAGGTGTATAAGAATGTGGAACTATTATCTTAGTTAAAGGGTGTTGAATACTGCTTATGCCTGCTGCTTCTAGAAGTTGCTTTGTAATTCTTGTTGCACTCAAGGCTAAGTTAAAGTGTTGTTTGAAGGGTTGACAAAGCTGATGTAAACGCTGTTAGCAAAAAAGATGTTATGCTCTTGTTTCCTTTCTTCCTTGGATTCTGTTGCTCTTTGTTTTCCTACTCATTTTGTTTCTGATGTTGATTGTATCTTTTGGTGAGCTGAGTTAGCCTTTCATGACTTTTTCATTTACAATCTGTGGATGGGGAACTGTACTTTTTTTTTGCTGCATTCCAAATAAAAACATGCACACAAATAGCATCTGTTGGCTTAAAATCATAATTATTAAGCAGAAACATCTTAGTAAAGAGAACAAAGTGCAGAAAAAACAATTTCAGTTATTGTTTACAGTTATCTTACAACATTAGTGTAAATATCAAATATCAGTGCAACTTTCTTAAAGATGTAATACTATTGCTTTGTTTCCTTTTCTTGTATTACAACTTGCCAGCATTATTACCCATGTGTCATGAAATCTGTATCTTGAAGGAAAAGATTCCTACCATACCACCATACATAGGATTGTAGGTGTGTCTTTTGGATCTGGGATGATATTTCCCATTTTCTGAAATAGGAGTTAACTGTCCTTATTTACAAAGCATTGGTTGTACTACTCTTTTGTAAGTTGACATAAGTAATAGACCGTAGTATAGTGAGACAAATGAAGCATCTCCATGTTATTGCCTAAACATCAAGACATACAGCTGGAAATCTGCAGTCCTGATTTGCGTTTTGGTAGGAAGTTCTTCATGTCCTAACATAGGATAATACATTATCCTTCTCTAGCCCTGGAGTAACCAAGATTTTGAAACCATTCTCAACACATCTGAATACATGTCAGAGTGAAAAGTATTTTGAAACCCTTGCTGTTTCCAACTATGCTTTTCTCTCACATTGTTTGTGCTGATAGAAAAGTCTAGGGAGAAAATTTTCAGAGCCATCTTATTAATGCTGGTTGATACCAATATGCTGTCTTACTGAATATTATCTAAAAGAGAAGGAAGATCAGTGGTATTTTTAATAGTTGCTTGACTCAGAACAGGGAACTTAAAAATTTCTGGGTATGTCATAGTGTCTATGAATTTAGGCAAGTCAGCTAAAACATCTCATTATTCCAGGATTGTGACCATGTCAGCTGAAGATATTGGAATGGGTCATTAATCATGCTTTCATTATATATATATTAGTGCTGCTTTGTAAAAAGTATAAAAAGGAGGAATGATGAAAGCAACAACTAATGGAGTGAATGGTGTCACCTCAGTTTTCTAGCCAAGGAAGATTGACTCTTTCTGTGATATCAAGGAGAATACAGGGCAAAAAAAAGTGATTACCTCTCAAGAGAAACTGAAGATAACATGAGTAGAACTGAATAAGTAAGGCTAGTGCCAGGCAAAATGGCTGAGCCTGTTACACTGAAAGGGAAAGCTCCATCCTCTTATCTTCCTCTCTCCTAGCAAAGTCCTGCTTTCTCACCATTCACAGCCTCATTGCAACAAGTCTGCTGTTTGTCTTTCTTCTCACTAATTAAAGTCAGATCACTAAACAAGTTAAAAACTAGGCCAGCGAGGAGAGAAGTTAATAACTTCTGCTGGTTTAGTGAGTGGAATGGTTTACTAGTCATCTGATGGAAACCAAAGCTAGTGTGAGGGAAGATCTTTAATTCTGCTACTAAGAGACAGAATAGACAGAGAAAGACCACACCTGCTGTCAGCAAAGAATCATTAGATCTCCAATACACCAACTCCACATGCAATCTCAGAGACAGTTCTTCTGGTACTGGCTAAAACTGAAGTTGAGTCATTCATCATTCCTAAGCAGTGAATTAAATTGTGTGAGGATTCAGAGCTTTTAGAGCAATACTTAAGCTTAGTTGAATTAAACAAGAAGGAAAAGAGGGTAAGAGAAACCGAGAAAGGGGAGCTTGAATAGACTTGGTAGGGAGTCAGACCTTGGCTAGAATGGAGAACAGGAATGAAATACTACAAAACAAGTGGAGTGCAGCAAGTTGTTACAATTGATTTTTGTAGGAAAGTTCATGAAAAAATCTGTAACCATTAGGATATTTCCATGTGTTGATGTTCAACTATTGCTGATGAGCCATGAAAAAGTCAGTATGACAACACATGGAATCTCAATTATCTCAATTCAGATTAGATATTAGGTTTCTTCACCAGAGGTTGATCAGACTCAAACAAATTCTTTGGGGCAATGGTCACAACTGCAGCCTGCTAGAGTTCAAACGAGAATTTGGACAATGCTTTCAGACACAGAGTTTGAATTTTGAGTGATTTACTGTGGAGTCAGGAGTTGGATCCTTGGGATTCTCTTCCAATTGGGGATATTCTACATTTCTATGAATTTTGTAGTGACTGAGAAAAGAAGGGAAGGAGATAGAAATAGTAAAGTTTTTAGAAGTTACAGTGCCTATTGTGACATAAGAAAAGCATCTTAATTTCTGGTAGAGGTTGTTAAATACAACTCTTCAGAGTATTTATTTTAGCTGGCTAGCAAGATAGATACCCAGGAACTCTTTGTGATATATTCTGGATATAGTAGTAAATGCACCTATCCCAGCTGATGATTAGATGGAGGATGTTTTGTTTACTTTTTACTGTCAATGAGAATTTTATGGCAGCAACTTGATTTCCATTAGATGATAGGTTTCTGTGGACAAAATTGACAATAAGTGTTCTGGCAATTTTGCATGGCTGTCAAAAATTATGTACTGCTGTTTGAAAATGTGCCAAATGCTAATGGCATCTTTGGAAGATCCATTTTACAGTCTTAAAATATAACAAATGTACTTCAGCTCATAAAAGACTTCACTGCAATATGGATAAATATTTGAATAGGTATTGTTCTTAAAATGGTCTAAGATCAAGAAACCTTGTATTTTAATCTTCAAAAATTTTAAGGGAATGAAAAGTATTAAAATGTTTATCTTGGTACTTCACACAGTAGCGACTGGAGGAGCAGTTCTCATAACCATGCTTTGAAGCTTGTCCTAATCCTTTTGACTTTCAATATCCTCCAATATTTACCTGGGTTCATTTCTGTTTGCACTGTAAACAAATGTAGCCTACTTCCATAGCTATAATACTCTGATACTACAAATATAGCAGTTACATAGTCTTAGTTCTCCATGTCTATTTAAATTTCCAACATTAAAGTAGCAGGCGGGCATATCATGTGAGTAACCTTAGGTTTTGGATTTGCTTGTCTGTATTAGCATTGACCACAAAAAATTAACTATCTGCAATTGTAATGCTTAAAGACTTGTAATCGAAAAATGGGGCACAGGCAACATTTTATCCTAGATATTTAGTGAAGGTAACAAAAAATAATGAATATAGAGTTACTACTTGAATTTTAGTTTTGTTTTTTTTAACTTAAGTGACAAAGTAGTGGACAAGTCAGTATGAGAAATTTAATAACAAGACCTTGTTTTGTTCTTGAACCATGGTTTTGGAAAATGCAAGTTTCATACAAACGAAACTCTGAAGGCTTTTAAAAAGGAGACAGATTATATTATGTTGTTTTTGATGTTCCTCTTACAAGGAAGGGAAGGGTTATAAATAACTTCTGTAATTGAAGTGGTTTGCTGAATTGCTAATTAACATTTTAAAAGCAGTGCAGCATTCTGTCCGTAACTAGTATGCACTTCATGAGGTAAGTTTTGCATATAGATCACATGGAAACATGATGCATAGTTTCTCATAGGTAATTCAAATGAAACTAATATACATTGAGTGTATTGCTTCACTACATGCAGCTTATTCAGAATCCATGTTCTTTGAAGATTTCATAAAGCAAGAAAAGAGAATTAATCACAGAATCTTGGGATTGTTTAAATTGAAATAGATCTTTTCATCTGGTCCAATCCTGTGTTTAAGCACGGTCACCCAGAGCTACTTGTGAAGGACTGTGTCCAGACAGGTTTTGAATATTTTCAAGGATGGAGTTCACCACAATCTCTCTGGACAACCTGTGCCAAATGCTCCATCACCTGTGCAGTAAAGAAGTGCTCCTGATCTGCAGATGGCATTGCAGTTAAAAAATGTCCATTGCTTGTGTCCATTGCTGCTTGTTACTAGGCACCACTAAGAAGAGCTTTCTGTCATCTTGTTTCCTCCCATTAGATGCTTGTATATATTGATAAGAATCGTTTCTTTTAGCCCTCTTGCCTCCAGACAGAAGAGTCCCAGCTCTGCCAGCATCTTCTCTCATGAGAGATGCCCCAGTTCCTTAATCATCTTCTTTGCCCTTCACTAGACTCCCTTCTACATGTCTGGTTTTTTTTGTGTGCTGAGGTGCCTAGAACTGGACACAGTTCTTTAGATGTAGCCTCACTTGTGATGAGTAGATAGAAAGAAGGATCTTTTTCCTCAGCCTACTGGTGACAGTCCTACTAATGCAGTCTGGGATACTGTTGACCTTTTTTTGCCACACAATCCACACAGGTGTATTGCTGGTGTTCTTGTTCAGCTGGCACTAATGCTCAGCTTACCATTCGTCAGGATCCTAAGGTTCTCCTCTGCAAAACTGCTTTCCAGCCAGCTGAACCCCAGTATATGCTGATGCCTGGGATTATTATAGGTGCATAACTTTGTACTTCCCTTTGTTGAACTACATGAGATTCCTGTATGCTTTTTTCACTCCTGTTGAATTCTGAGTAAGCCATTCTTCCGAATTTTGTAATATTTGTAAGCTTGCTGAAGGTGCACACTATCCAATTGTCAGAGTCAATAACAAAGATGTTGAACAATAATGGCTCCAGTATTTAATCCTGGGGTATACAAGTAGGGTGTTTCTTTGAGTCTCCAATAGTAATTAGTGCCACTGATCACAAACCTTTGGGCCTGGTTGGTCAGCTAGTTTTCAATCCTATCCACTTATCTAACCCATACTTTGTCAGCTTCTCTGTGATGATGTTACTGGAGAAAGTGTCAAAAGTTTTATTAAAGTAAGGTAAACAACAGCTACTGATCTTCCCCCATTCACAGAGCTAGTAACTTCATTGTAGAGGTTAATGATGTTGTTCAGGCATGGTTTCTGCTTTGTAAATCCATCTACTCTTGATCACATTCTTGTCCTTTGTGTTTCAAAATGTTTCCCAGCAGGATTTTCTTAATCACTTTTCCAGGGACTGAGGTGAGAATGACTGGCCTGTAGTTCCTTGGATCTTCTTGGAAATTTGTTCTCATATATATAGTCTTCAGAAACCTCAGCTGATTGTCATGACTATTCAAAGATAATCAAGTGGCCCTGTAATGACAATGGACTTTTGCAGAATGCACAAGTTCTGGGTGCAACCTGTTAAGTCCCATGGACTGAAGTATATCCAGTTTAAGTGCTCTCTAACCTAGTCTTCTTTCATCAAAGGTAAGACATTCTTGCACCAGCTTTTTCCTCTGACTTCAGGGGCCTGTCATTTCTGAAAGCAATGAAGACTGAGGTGGTGAAGGCAATGAGTACCTTGGTCTTTTCCATGTTGTTTATCACTGGTTCCCCTGTTCTACTCAACAATTATTCAACTGATAATTCATTATGATTTGACAAACTAGGAGTTTTATCTTGCTTTTTAGAAACGAAGAGCTTATAAATATATAATTTCTAAGATTAAATGTGATAACGTTCAAAAATTATGTCAAGTTATTTCTTTTTGTGACAGAAATTATTCTGCATTGTTTTGGATCAACAGTAATAAAATTTTGTTACTTCTACTAATATCTTGATATAATAAATATAACTCAAGACTGTACCTACTTAGGATATGTAGCAGTCATAGGCTCTATTTTTCCCTCAGTGTTTTTCCTTTAGATTCAGTCACCATCTCACTGTTTGAGGACCATCAACTTATATTCCAAACTTGTTTTTAGACTGTTTCCCAGTCTAAAATCTTTACGCATATCTTATAGCTTGTGGATTTGTGATGCTGGAGACTTGATATGGATGAAATAGAGGTAATTATTTCTAAGATCTTTCTGGATATTGCCTTTCTGAATCATCGTGTATATTGTGATTATCCTGACTGCCACTTAGATCCCCAAGATACATGTCCTCTTTCTTATTAACTCCTGTTGCACCTTCTGTGCAGAGATGCAGGCTATACCTAACATTTTCCATTTCAGCCTGCATGTCCTTTCTAGATATGCAGTTTTCCCAAGTAACTTAATAGTGTGTACTGTCAATCAGTATATAGCTCTTTCATTTATCTTTTTTGTCCCAATGTGTTCAACATATTTACCAATCATAGTTTGACTGTATCTTGATTTTCTTAAATAACATAATTGTATTTTCTTAAAACTCATTGTAATTAGAAGAGATCATTAATATTTGTTCTTAGTGGAGTCATAATCTTTTTCATAATAGCATAAACAATGTAAGTCAATGATGCATTAAAAGTGTACATTTATAGCAGTTTGAAATGAATGTAAGTGAAACTGGAAGTTCAAGGCAAAGTCTGTAAATTAAAAAGACCCTCTGAAGACTGACTTTGGTAGATGCTGTGAATAAACAGTTCCTGTTTTACTTGAACAATTTCACAGCATGACACACTTAAGCAACAGTTGTATTTTCATTTCTCTTTGTAACATGTGACTCTACAGTCAAAGGCAATCAGTGTGGGGAAACCAACTGAATTAAATTGGAATGAAATACCAGAGTCAGCTTAATGTTTGATGCTGGTCACAGATTAACAATTTTCTGTTTCATGGGATGGAGAAAAGGCCAAAGCATTCAAACTGATTTACAGTTTGTGCATTCAATTTAAGAGGCTTACTGTAATGAAATAGACTTTTTATCAGTACAAAAACTTCTTGAAGCAAAATACTGAAATAACATAGAAATTGTAATTTATCAAATCTGTATTGTCTATTTAAAACAAGTAAAGAGAAATGGTTCAACAGAGTTGTTCTTGACAAATCAGGATAATATACAAATTGAGATCAAATTCACATAACTCTGTAAATATAAACTAACAGTATATAGGATTTCTTAAAAACTGTAACAGCTGCTCTTTGGTATTTTGTTTCTGAAAAAGTGACACTTGATGAAATTCAATCTAAAAATAGTATAAGAAATCTTCTTACTTCCTTCTAAAAACGTTCTTAAAATTACATGTAATAAAAATAAGATGTAAATTGTTTTATCAATGTATTTGCTTTATCATATCAGTGAATTTAATATTTCGCTATGCTGATCTTACATTAAACCTATAATAACATATTTTAATAATCACATAATCTCAGGAGTTGGAAGGAACCTCAAGAGATTGTAGAGTCTGATTCCCTCTGTTAAAGAGGGCATCCTAGGCATCCTACAGTAGACCACACAGGTAGGCATCCAGATGGCTCTTGAACATCTCCATAGAAGGAAACTCCACAACCTCTCCAGGCAATCTGTTACTACAACGTTCTTCCATGTGGTAGTATGGGATTTCCTATGTTAAAGTTTTAAGCCACTGTTCCTTGTCCTATCCCTACATGCACTAAATGGAGTCTGGCCTCATCCATTTGCCTCCCTCCTCCCTTTAGATATTTATAAACATTAATTAGGTTCCCTCTCAGTTGACTTTTCCAGAGGCTGATCAGACCCATGTTACTGACTCTTTCCTCATATAAGAAATGTCCAAGGCCCTTTATCACTTGTGGTCCTCAATTGGACTCCTAGGAGATCTATGTCTCTTTCGATCTGAGGCACATAAAACAGGATGCACTATTCTAAATGTGGCCTCACCAGGGAGAAGTATAGAGGGAAATATTAAATAATAAAACAATAATAAATAATACTTATAAGTAGTGACTTCAGTAGAAGCGCCTGACACTTTAACCATGGTATTACTACATTGCTCCTAGTCTGAGTGATGTATTCAATTGCTTGTGTCAGAGGAATTTTTCTTTGGAGTTGGATTATGACTACCCTTAAATTTAGGTAATTGGGGCTTCTTGTGCCCTGCAAATGAGTGTTTAGGATTTTCCAGAGCATAATCAAAGATCTCTTTAGGGTTGAGCGTTATATTTTGCGCACATGCGTGCAAGAATTTCTTTATGGTGAAGGTGATGGAACACTGGAACAGGCTGCCCTGGGAGATAGTGGAGTCTCCTTCACTGGGGATATTCAAGACCCACCTGGGCATGTACTTGTGTGACCTGGTGTAGGGAACCTTCTTTGGCAGGGGGGTTGGACTCAATGATCTCCGGAGGTCTCTTCCGACCCCTACGATTCTGTGATATTTTCAGTGAGAGCAGGACAAAAAAGAAGTCAAAACTTGTTGAATATGTTTTACAGGAGACATTTAAAAGGCCAGATCAAATGCACTAGGAAGGTAATAGAAATAATTTATAGTTCCTCACTAGAGTGATGTTCTCTTTGCCACTTGTATTGTCCTGTGTGATACAAACTTTGATGACAGTGTTAAAATGAAAACTGCTGTTTTTATCAATGTTTGAGACTACAGTAAAGGACATATGACATCTTTCTATTTTAGGTACAACGAGATTCTCTGAAATAGTTGTAAGTGATCGCTTAGCAGTTCTTTGCTATCAGTACACACTCTAACTTTACTAATTTGTTGAATTTACAAAGGTGATGAACATTGAGTGTTTTGAAAGCTGTGTGACCATGTTGGCTCTCATTTCTCTTTAGTAGGTTAGAAAATAAATGTGGAAGAAATTTATGTACTAAATAGGCTGACTTTTTTGGGAAAAAGCATTTTAAGTTTCAATTTTACAGTGTCTTAGCCATTTCTGTATTAGACTGTCTACCCTCAGTGTAGAAAATCTTTTCTGATTGTCATTCCTGTAAGCTAGAATCTCTTACCTGAATGGAATCGCTGAATGTTAACATAAAAGAGAACAATCCTTACTGGATGTACAGACTGAAGTAAATTGCTGTTTGTTCTTTAGGCTTCACTGGTTTGGTTACAGAACTATCAGTAAAAATAACAGAACTTTAGTACAGAGGATTTTGGCCAGTAAGAAGCTATAACTTCTTTGGGCATCTGAACTTGTTATTTTTGAGGGAGAAGTTACATAGAGGCTAAAAGGGTCTCTTCCCATTCCTTTGACCTTATTGCATTTCCCATCTGTCAGTGACATGCTAAGCAGTGCAAGGTTCTGCCCTTGGGTCTCCAGCTGCACCCAGCAGCTTCGGCTGCTATTAGCTGCAAAATACCAGTTCCTTCTGTGAGGCCTGAGATGCTAATTATGCTTCAAATCTGTGTATGTCATCTACTTTACATAATGCATAATTTTTAAGTAATAGCTTGGTTTCTATGTACAGAGAAATGTGGATATAACAAAATTTCTGCAGCCACTAAGGCAAGCTCACCTAAAAGTTGCTGAATTCTCTTGAATGTATTTTGATAAACTATGACTAGACAGCAGAAGTAATTCCAAGTTCTTTGGGGCACTTAATAGTGGAAAATGGCTTATTTTATGCAGAACTGAAATGAGAATCTTATGCAGTCCTCCGAGTAGAATTTT
This sequence comes from Chrysolophus pictus, assembly GCA_037305975.1. Lineage (NCBI taxonomy): Eukaryota > Metazoa > Chordata > Aves > Galliformes > Phasianidae > Chrysolophus > Chrysolophus pictus. The sequence goes on from CM074580.1 coordinate 30,631,365, forward strand.
GTTAACATATACTTGGGAGATATTTAATGTTATACAAGTGAGGTTTTAAGGTTTTAGTCCTTTGGGAAGGCTAATTCTTTTCTTTCCTGTGAAAGTAACCCTTAAAATTACTGGCATCAAGCCATTTCATGTGGTGATAACCGAAATCTTTTTCTGTAAGTTCCTGTCAGTAATGTAGGTATCAAAATGTTGTCAATATATTCTTCAAAAAAAGTTCTGTTTTATCTTAAGAAATTGAAGCAGTGAAATAATGAGTATATTTATTTATATTGATATATAACTAAAAACCTATATTCAATTTTGGAGAATGTTTTTTTTATTACAGTACATATACATTTTTAAATAGCTCTTTAACTTGAGCATATATTTGATATAGTAATTCATACTTAGACAGCTTTGTTCCTCTTTTTGGAAAATGTCAGCTTTTATTGTAAAGAAACAAACAAGTTTTGTTTTTTTAATCACAAAGCAGACTTCTGAAAATTATTTTCTAAGTATTTGTAATGCTTTTGTACCCTAGTTTTTTCTTATTTTTATTTTTATTTTTTATATTTTTTCTTATATTGTTTTCTCTTGTGATACTGATACCTAATAATTTTTATGTTAGTTTACCACAAGAGATTATTTTTTCAAATCTTATACACTGAAATGGAAGTTTTGGATATTATTGTTAAGGTAAATACCACTGTGTGAATTGCCAAAAAAGGTTTGTACATTCCTTTTTTGTGATTCACTACACATTAATTTTGTATTTACTTAAACTATATTTAATTACCAAAAAAGCTGTTTGTCATCTAGGGTTGGGAAGACAAATGTACTTCACTTCTGTGTTTGATTCAAGAGTCTGACTTTTCTGCCTTCAATCTGTCTAATTTATAATATGAGAGGCAATGCTCTTTCCAGTATTTTTCTTTTTTTCCAGGTAATGGAGAAAATAGTCCTAATTCTGTTGCTAAGCTTGACAATCTTGATCCTGCCTGAGGACTATTCCCCTAGTGTATGGATTAGCATATAAAATGACAATCCTGATTAGCCCAAAGAACCCTATTTTTCTTCTCATCAGGCGCCTGTTTGTCTTTTCATCAAAGTGACTAGATAATGCTTAACACATTTCATCACTATCTAGGTAAAAAAAAAATTGTCTCTATTCTCGTCAGGTTCTGGTGGCCAGTAAGAACTTTGGGTCTCAGGGTTTCTATTTAAAGATTAGCAGAAAATGGGCTATGGATTTGAAACTAGCTGAGACTTAGTGAGAAAGATCTCTTCTGTTAAGGAGCTGTCGTCTTGGTAGTTAAATCCAGTGCAATTACTTCTGTAACAACTCCAAAATGGAATATTTTTCATCCAGATCATACAGATGTCCTTTAATTTGAACAGAGTTGTTGTTTTTTTCCCTTTTTTGTTCCTTTTGTTAGTTCTCCATGTCATTTCTTACCACTCATTTCCTTTTAATTCCTGCTTTTTTTTATCTTATTTCAATTGGAGTAATGTAGATGCTTTTACACCAGCACTGTCATGCTGGTGTGTGTTGGAATTGCATGTCTTGTCCATACTAACAACCTGCTGCTCTTCCAGTTTGATCTGAGAACTTTTGGCTGGCTGGATACTCTTGTTGTTCAAAGGGCAGCTTGACCTTCAACAATTCCTCTCCTTAGTTTCTGAGATGTGTCTGTACAGGCCTTGTACATCTGTGGTGAGAAGGCTGACATTACCCAGCCTCTCACACCCCGGTAACTTGCAGTCATTCTACTCTTCCTACACAGAAGGAACTTGAGTTTTTTTCATGTGGGCTAGGAGTGATGATAGGCTAAATAGAGAGTTCAGGTTACAAACAAGGGCATGACATAGCCTGGACTTGAGGCTTTAATAATATAGATGGTCTATGAGACAGAGATTAAAGGGAGTTCAATTAACTTCGTAAAGTAAGTTGCAGCTCTGTCATCAGAGGGGTGAATTCTCTTATGTGTAACGCTAACTCTCATGAAATTGATGTTAAATGTGCAAATTGGGCTGACAACTGGGTGTTCCAGCAGAACAAATGAGATGTTTCTTAGAATTCAGATCTGCTTTCACTGGACTGCTAAAAACATCTAATGATATTTGAACAGTCATGGCTTTGAATAGTAATGGAAAAATTTTCCTTCTCCTTACTATGCTCCCACAGGCCCTTCATAGCTTCTGCCTTAGTCCTTCTACTTTTCTCCTTGTTTTGACTTTTGTTGTCCTGTCTGTATCAACTGAATGGAGAAAACCTTTTTCTTTCTTTCTGCTGCAAACTAGTGGTCACAAATAAATGATTTCTGTTCCTAGTTCAGCTAGGTTGTGTTCTACACAACTACCTGTAAGATCATTCTATAAATGGTGGGAAGAAATCCTGAATTCCTGTGACATCCTTGTACCCCGATATCTTTGGAATGGATGCAAAAGTTTGTGGAATCAGGAACAAATATATATGTATATATAAATATATATGTCATATTATGTATATATTATACATACATTTCTGGAAAATCATTTTGTGGTCCTCAATCCACTGAAATCTTTTTATCTTTTATCTTGTTCTTATCTTTTATCTTTTCTTTATCTTTTATCTTTTTTTTCTTTGTCTTAATAGAAAGTTTGAAGTGAAACTAATTGTAATTATTGATGAAACAAATATAGGGTGTAGGAGGACAGACTTGAGAGGTTTTTGGCATATATACAGAATTTGCATAATTTGCATAACAGGTTTGCTGTTACAACAGGGCTATGAGCAACAGAAATAAAAGGATGTTTATGTCTCTTATTTGGTTCCTTTAACATCTAGAAGTTGAAGATGAAAGAATTTTAAAATATATAGTTGTTATGTGAATCAGAAATATGGCCAATAGACATTTTGCTGTCACGCTCTCCAATAGTGGCTTGCTTTAGTACGATCTATGTTAGTCACTGGGCCTTAAGTGCCCTGTTCCAGCACAGTGATGAATGCATACTTAAAGGAAAAAAAACTGCGAACAAATATATGCTTATGATCAAATAGCAATGCTTTCCAAAACAAGATTATATGCTAGACGGCAAGCCATTACTAAGTTATAATTTTATTCTTAAAGGAGATGTAATGTTGGCAGCCTTGAGGCTGCTGGATCACAGGGTGGCTAGCCAGCAAAAAATTTTGCTTGACAAAAGTCCATTTGGCTGATGAGCCCCCTTTTAATTAGTCCTTGAGTTTCTAAAGAATATAGCTTAATTTTTTGAAATTAATGAAATATAACTACATGGAACAGTTGCAAATCCAAATTGAAGGACAGAAATATTTTCAAGTGAATTAAGCAGGCTGCTTTTTTCAGAGCTCAGGCATCTAAAGCTTTGTTTTGCTCTGCTAGATTTGACTGAGGCCAACAGAAAGGGTTAGCTTACATAAAGAAGTGTTTTCTCCTGTTTCATGCTAGAGGCCTTTGGGTTTGAGAAAGACTTCATGAAACTGAGAAATTTGTTCTGGTTCTTATTCTGGTTTATACAGATATTTTGAGTTATTGTGTTATAAGTGTTATTGAGCGTTGATGTGTAGCATCTTGCGGATGTTACACAATAAGCCAAACACTACCTGAAAAATTATTACAAGCATGTTTTCTTTGTGTGATGTAGGTTTTTACTGTTTCTTGACACTAACTATTAGCCTTAGAAGTTACTAAGTCTTCATCTGAGAAATGAATTTGAGATGTTCATATGCATCAAAATGTTGATGATATTGTGAAAAGAATAACTGTACAGCATCTTGGAGGAATGCAGGGTTGGCAACCATTTTTCTCAGCTGAAGAGAAGCCATCCATGAATGCCAGTATACATTAATTTTCAGTTCACAGATATATGTAGAGTACATTTCACTACATGCCTAAAAGGCAAAAAGATGCCAGAAAGAAACTTACATGTCAAGAATATTTTTTTAAACCTTAATTTATTCAAAGGAAGCTCTAACACCTGCATAGTTTAACAAGGAAAGACATCTAAATAAATGGCATACTTCTTTTTTTCAGTACTTCAGTACTGTTCACCTTTAGCTTCTTGTGAGGTCTATGAAAACAGTGAATATTCATCAGCAGTGAAAACTGAAAAAATGTGTAGTGGCTGTAGCTGTACACAATTAAGTCAGAAATTGAACCAAAAACCCACCACAGAAAGTTAGTGAATATTCTTGGAATTAATTCAGAAAGAAGGTGAATTTATTTTGTTTGCATTGCTTTTTGCTCTATATTTAGCATGTTTAACTGATGATTAGCTGAGGCAAGTAGTGCTTTAGATGAAATAGTGTCAACGGTTTACAGGCTGGTTCGGCCTGGTTCTGTGACTAGGAGGGCGGAGGGATCCATGGATCTGCACCTCTGGAAAAGGGAAACAGGGGACCCAAAATAATTGAAAACAGCAGCAATGATCTGAGGTGAAACAAACTAATTTACTAAATACAGTATCAGCAAAATATAATGAGAGAGAGGGAGTGTGTGCAAAAGGTGGATAGGTCTCATCACAATGCTGAGGTGAGAAGTGCAGTCCTGTTGAGCCGATGGAGAAAAGCAGATGGAGAAGAGCAGATGAAGAAGAGAACATCAAGTGACCTTGCTGGGAGTTGCATCTCCTTTGCTGACCACAAAGCCCCCTGGGGAATGTAGTTGTTGTTCTCCTCCAGACAGGCACCCGGAACTTGAGCATCCACAGTAAAACCCCCAGTGCATTACATGATGTTATGATGTGGAATACTGATAACCAAAAATCATAAAACCATCACAAATAGAAACTTGGATAACGAAAAAAAATACACCAGTGAATGTTACAGTTTAAGTTTAGTGGAAAAAAAGAGTAAAAAGCAGTGTGACTGACAGAGCGGAGGTTCTTATGTAAGTGCTAATTGGAACTGAGAAAAGCATGTCATCACAGATCTTCATGAATATGGCTGCACTCCTTTCCTGACAATTTAGGTGTTCATAATGATCTACATAAATGATTATCCAATCAAAATTAACATAGAGTTCACTGTGAGCACATCCAAAAACTGTATCTTATCCAGAATCTTGTTGTAGGTGATGAGTCTTGAACATATGTGAAAGCTAGTTCAGAAGTTTTGCAAGGTTTGTGACTTCCCTTTTCTTTATCAGTTCTCACCCAGTTTTCCTAGGATCTCAAAAATCTGTAGAAACCTGTCTTTGTTTATTTGATAGTGTTTCAACATTGAGAGATGATTTAGTCATAAAGGCAGAGAATGGCTTTCCGCTTCCATGTTCATGATGCATTAAAAAAACATTCGGGTATATTTACATTATAAAGAAATCAGATGAATCTTTTCAGAGCTTGCATGATGCTGACCAATTTAGATTCCTCATTCCTCAGTGAGCAGTGACACTGAGTGTACTAATAGACTTAATTGTGTGGATGCCATGGTTTTATGTTTCTCAGGATCCCACAGGTGTTCAAGAGTGAAATCCCATGATGTTGCAGGTCCCCATGCTTCTAAGATTTTTCCTGAATCTCTCCATATTCCCTGCCAATCAGCATTCTCTGGTTTTGGAGGAGACTCCTTCCACTTACCATGTCTGTATGGGAATACATTCAGGGAGATTGATATGAACAGGGCTATGCCCGCAAACATGAGAATTAACTCAGTATTTGAAAAATGTCTGATAAACCGAGAGGAAAGCCTGGAAACTGGTTTGAACATCGCGTGGTTTGTAAAATTAGTTATTCCATTTGGGATGTAGTTGTTTGTAAAATTAGCCATTCCATCTGAGATGCAAGTGTCAACATTCATATCATACCACATTGCATATAGGTACCATGCAGGTGTCTCCGTCAGTGCCCTTATGTGGTTATATATGAACACAATTCCACAACAAGTAATTATGACATTGATGATTGGTAGGTCACGAGTAATGCCATAGCTTTTAATCCCTTACTCAGCGCTCCCACAATAAAGAGTGGGTTCATCGCTGGTGTCTGCTAAAAAGGGGTTAATGAATTGAAGCTAACAAGGGGGGGGGGGGGGGGGAGAAAAAAAAAAAGGTGCTACCCAGACTAAGCAGTGCTCAAAGTTTACAAATATCCCAGAATACTGGCAGTACGCCTTGTCTTTCAAGGTCAAGTTTTCCGCACAAAAACCTGAACTACTGATAATGCTCCCTAACGAAGCTCTCTAAGAGCAGAGAGAGAGATTCGTTCTAAAAGCTAAAAAGCAGCTTTGCCTGTGTTCTCCACCAAAATCTGTCACGGGGTTAACTAGATCAATTTATGCCTGTGATAGGGGGCAGTAGGCCCCTGCCCCCCCCCAGCCCCACAAAATGGGAAGGAAGGAAGGGAGGAAAAAAAAACAGCGGCACCAATCTATGGAGGTAAACTTATTTTACTAACTATGATATTGGAATGCAAGATAACACAATATAATACAATCTAATTGAAATTGAGACTAAGAAATCAAATAAGATAGGAGTGAGAGACTTCCTGAGACCGAGTCAAACCTGAAAAGCTTGGAACGGCCAGGAAAGCACCCCCCAGCACCCACTGCCAGGCAGTAAGAGACCGCCCCACCTGGAAGGGTCAGATCCCATGACTTCCCTAATGTATAGGGATAGGTACCTGGAATTGGAGCATTAACACTTCAATTCCAATACATGATGTTTTGATGTGGAATACTGAAAATCAAAAAAACATAAAATCATGACAGTGGACATGAAAGCTATCTCTTTTCTTAGCTACTGCCAGTGTGCTGAGTCTTCAACCATTGCAGGGAGAAGATCAGCACTTACTTTATCCTCCTGCTGTGGGCTAAGCAAGAGAAGTTGGTATCTGTTGTTGCAGCATATGTGAAATGGTGTAACTAGATCATCAAGTAAATTTAAGTGCCACACTGCCTTCTTTGTTTATTTAATAATTGTGTGTGAGTGATAAGTAATGTAGTTGTTTTTGCAGAAAAGGATGAGAATGTTCTTGGTTCCATTCAGGACAGATTCCTCAGACAGTTGCAGAAAGACATTTGTACTAATTTTTAACACTTCTTTTTATTGTTAATTTATTACAATTCTACATATACTGAGTGATAAGTGACAGGCCACTTTTTGCATGCACACAGTATTTACCTGATTGGATGTGTTGACATGCAAATTCTTAGGATTATTTTTTATTTCTAAGGAACCTGCTCTCCTAGATAAGTACAGCTGTTTAAGCTTTTTGAATATATACTTTGCCAAGAACATCTTTCTGGGTTGTGCTTGCGCTAGTTAAGAGTATACTGAAATCTTCTTAATTGAAATCCCTTCACAGTCTGTTTCTTCTCCTAAATCTCCATCACCTTTCTCTCCGTCTTTTGTGTAGTAGCTCTCCCTCTCCCACTTTCTCTGTTCTTAATCCTTGACCCTGGGCAACTTTCTGCCCGTTCCTCTAGTTATTACTTCCTATCCTTTGTCTCCCATTTGGCATCTTGAGTGCCTCAAACACTCTCAGTGCTTCATTTCTTTTTGCCTTTTGTTCACTCATATCTTTCACTCCCTTTACCTCAGATATTTTAACTAGAGTTCGGTGTCTGGAAACTTCTGTTTCTGAACAAAAACCTCCTTTGCTATTAGAAATATTCTTCCCTAGGTTTTTTAGTCAGTAACTGAGCCTGACGTCCTCGGAAATAGGTTGCCTCTTTCTTTTATAAAACTGTAAATTCTTATATACCATTATTTTACTGGTTTAGAATTAAGCACACTGCTAAATACAAAATTTGAGTTAATTCTGCAGATTAAATCCCTTTACCTGTCATAGTCTATCACAGCTGTATGCCCTAAACTACAGGATTAGGACATGCAAAAGTAATTTTAAAAAAATCTGAAAAATTATAACGTATAAATCCTGAAAAACTTTATTCACCCTTTCTCTCTGACATGGCAGGTGTTATGTCAAAAATTACCTTGTGCGTGACTACTTAGTACTGATAAGAAACATTTCATTACTAGAATCAATCCTATATCTTTGTTGGATAATGTTATCACTTTCCCAGTAAAACATCAAGTTAGATGCATTAAATTTAATACCTTTTCCTTTCTTTCGGGTTCTTATGCGCTGATCATTACTCAGGGGAGTTTATACTGAGGATCATACCTGTAACATCACAGATATAGCATTCCCCAGTCTGCAGTCCAGGCATAGAAGAGGTTATCCATTGGGGTGAAGGAATGTATGATGGTGATGTTCTTCCCTAAGTACTAAGTACTGCCATAGTCTACAGTTAGCGCAGTTACAATTGTCTGCCACTTATGCTTTCTGTTCTTATGAGTTTATCACACTTTAAGATTTCTTATTACAACATACCTTTTGCATTTTTTTAAGAAATATTTTATCTAACTGAGCAAAACAAGTTAGAGAAAAATGTTGTGCAAAAAATATTGTTATAGTAGAAAAAAATTCTTTGAAGGAAAATACTAAATTTTTCTGGAAGACAATTATTGTGCAGGAATACATTTTTGACTTTCCATAAAATGTAAGCAGCAAGACTTGAAAAACAATAATCATTTGCAGGCGTCTGTAAGTCTCAGCATTTTTTTGCAGAATACTACATCTGCAGGAGCCATGCTCCAGTAACATTTCTTCCCTCTACCACACACTCTAGGCAGTGTGCAAGAAGCTGAGACCTTTTCTAAATGACAGTTAGGAGCTGGAATAGAAGTAAAGAAAGTAAGCCACAGGAAGGTGCTCAAGTTCACTTTTGAGTTGTCAGCTTGATGATCAACTCCTTCAGAACAGATTAATGCCATATAATAGTGCAGAACTGTCCAGTTGGTGTCCTTTTCAGCTGGTGTGCCTGTGTGATGGTGCAGAATCAGAAAGAAAGAAATTTACCTGAAAGTGCTATAGCTATATACTATAGATGCATACTGAGATATCTGCTATAATTATGCACTGCAGTACAGCTATGCCAGATGTCCAACAGAATGCAGAGTTGCAATGAGTAGTTCTACTACAGGAACAATTTACTATTTGATTACTAGCTTTGATGCCTCTCAGACATCCTGCCAGCAAAATGTAGAAAATGAGTGTAATGAAACTTTTTGTGAGACCTTAAAGAAGCAAATGATCTCTCAGATCTATGAATCTATTCTCACTCACAGCATGTTTCCACTCTCACTCAAGACATGGATGTTAAAACAGTCTCATCAGCATGCTAAGGGGAATACAGAATGAGGAGTTTTACCCCTAAGAATCAGCAATTAAGATGATATAATTCTTTTGCCACAAAATCTTATGTATTTTGTCAGTCATCTTATGCAAGATTGTTGTCCATTGTCTTTGTTTCTAGAATTTGAGTGTCTGTGTGTTTTCCTGGTGGATAACAGGAAAAGAGGTGGCACGTGACGTACATATTATTCCTGGAGAAGAAAGAACAGCACATGCTATGTGGTGTAACCCACTTGCCATCATCCTCCTCCTATTTTTTAATCAGAGTGCAGTTTTCCACTGATTAATTATCTGTATCATGGTTTTGATATAAATACCACACTAAGTGTTAATTTTATTTCTCTCAGTGGTGTCCCTGGTTGTCTCTGCAGGCTGTTATTTTAATACTTGCTTCAGATGCTTTTACACATTTCTATCTATACAGCCATTCCAATTGTAATAATTTCTCTCAAATCGTTATATGGTATCATTTGTGCAATGTAAAAGTGACCCAAATGTCTTCTGCAAATATATATCAAGGTTAGACCTCTACCTTTCTTATTTTTGCAGGTTTCAAGACTTCTGAAGAGAACTGAAAAGATATAAATTGTTTAAAATCAATCTCACTACATTTCTCGTGGTTTTCACTTATCTAATGCCACTGTCTGCAGTGATTTGTTTTTCTCGTAGGCAACAAAAGAGCAAAGTAAAAGCCAGTGTGTACAGGAAAAAAATATTCTAAAAACCATAAAATTAACTTCCGAACTTTACAATATTAAATAGCTTATCATATTTGCTTAACCTGCTGATGTTGCCATCAAGGACTCTTGTAGCTTCCATTCCTAGCTTGCTCTCTAAAATTTGTTAGTTTTCAACAAATTTCAACATGTGCAGCTTTTTGGCTGTACTTTCTATATACTGCCTTATTCTTCCTACTCTTCCATAAGTAGAGTTGTATTCAAAGACTACTGCATGCATGGTTTAATCTTGCTGAAACAACAATAACAAAAAACAAACAAACAAAAAAAATTGAATGTTGCTCTCCTCATCCATGTTATTTTAGCTTTCTGGCTAAGGCCACAGATTGGAATATATACTTAATATACTATGTGCAGTATGTAATGTAATGTTGTATGTCTGCAAATTGGTAGTTTAGGTTATGTAGTATAATTAATATTCTGATTCAACATTTAACTAGATTGTTTTGGATACTATCCCAATCTAGAAGTTACCATAAGCACTGAAATTCTTTGGCATTGAAAATGAGCTTTTAGCTAAAAGTTTCTGGCATTGCAGCTCAGAATCTTGGCCGAACATTGACTGTGGTCTCTTGGCTGCAGTCACCAGAATCTACTCTGGGAACAGTGAGAGACTCAGACTTTGCTCTGAAGTGCCAATTGGTTTTTTTTCTTATGTTCCCTACTTGCTTTGTTCTTGTTTTTTGTTGGTTTTTTTTTTGTTGTTGTTGTTTGTTTGTTTTTTAATTTAAATATCTTTATTTCTTTGCTTATAATGTCAGTGGTGTTTGGAGAGCTTTGTGTTCATTGCTGGGGTTGTTTGTTTAATGCTGGAGTTTCACATCGAGGTTGTGTATGATTGATTATCTCTTATAAGAAGAGATCTTACACTGAGTTAGCACTTCAGAACAACACATTGATTTTTATTTGCTAACCAGAGAGGTAGGCCTTAATTTTCCTGGTAATTTCTCTGTTAATAATTGGTTAGGTTGCTTCCATTTTTCTCTGTTATCAGCAATACTAAATTGCATTTATGGATAACTGAAGAAATAAGACACAGCCAAACAACATTGGTGATTATTCCAGATATTGATACTTCAGGAACTTCTAGCTCTCTGAGCACTATAGGGACCGTTTTCAACCACTTTACTGAACGGTTGGATCACAAAAACAGAGATGCACATAGCAAATATATACATTTTGTGTGGGATCTGCATATTTTAGATTTTTAGATTTTAAAATATGGAAGAAAAAACCATGCTGTGGTCAAGCATTAACTATTTAGTCGAAGAAGTGTGCCAAGGATAACATGCTACAACTTGCTGCTGTGAGATCTTGCAAAGATGTTTACCTGATGGAATATAGTTGTCTTCAGTCAGTCATACCATAAGTGCTCTAAATGTATGCTGAGAATGTTCAATACTGCTGTGAAAACCCTGCCTTTAAGTAACAATATGGCACTTAGACTGTTTCAATTACAAATTGCTGAATAAATCTACTTTGTTATTTTGTTGTGGTTCTAAAATGTAAGACTCCTAAACCCTAAAAGTCCAAAAACCTGGCATTCTGAGACTGATTTTATTTTGTTTATGTTTTTCTTCTGAGAAGCGAACATTAAAAAGTAATCAATGTAAGATTTTCTTTGTTCATACATCAAAAACTTATGAGTGTTTATAAAATTTAATAAAATAGATACAATATAAAAAGATTAACCATTGTATTTTTGTCTTGTGTGTTAAAACAATGTAATCTGGAAGAAGTGGAGTGCAATTAAAAGATTTATATATAGAATAGACAAAAGCTGAAAAGACAGTGTGAACATTAGTCTCACATTTAAGAGCTTAGTGGTTAAGCAAGATACGTTCCCACAAGGAATGGGTATTATGATTCATTTTATTTCCTTTCACTGAGAAAAAAAGATGTTTGAAAAGCTGGTGGTTTTTTTTTTTTTTTTTCCTGCAAGAAGTTTCTGTTTCAAAACAGCTGAGAAAGTTAAAACAGGCTTTCTAAAAGATGCCACACAGAGAGAACACAGTATGTCTGGAAGAAACTGGGGAGCTGTGGATACTGCCATGGTAATTTAGTAGAAATATGTCTTATCTAATATACTTTTTTGCTCATTTAGGAGACTATGTTAAGAGACTTAGCATAACGAGAACACGTTGTTTGTGGAAAGAATTTATAATTGCCATATAATTAAGGGGTTCAGCACCAAACTTGGGATTATTTATTATCACAGTTTGAAGATACAGCTTTATCTGTACCCCTGGGGTTTCAGTGCACCATATGTCTTATCTGTAGATATGAAAAGATTTTTTTAAATAATGTTGTTTATTCTTGAAAATTCTAGGTAGTAAATATTTCCGGGGAAGTGTTAAGTACTCAGCTTTCCTGCATTTACTTTGCTCAGCTTTAAATTAAATGTGCTTTTTATTTTTAATAGTTAAAAGAGCTTATGCTTTAGGTAAGCATTGCTAGAATGGAGATAAGTGAAATTCTTCTTAGGTAAATGAAATGAATGATGAAATAAATGATATTTATTGCATATCAATGAGAATGTTTTAAACCATGGAGGTTATGCAATGAAAATGTTTTAGTCATGCTGCCTTGTATTATTGCTTATTACTTGCAATTAATTGAGATTTTAGATACAACTGTTAAAATGTAATTTGGTTAACAAGTTAGTAGATTAATACATCTTCTATGTGTTATCTAATACTTCTATGGTGGATGTTAACACTTAAAGCTGAATAATGTGCTACGTGTGTTTGGAAGACTGAGATTGTTCCATTCTGGGAGGGTTTGAGGATTTTTTAAAACTGGACTGAAGAACAGAAATACAAATTTCATATTTAAATGTTAATGGTGGGGACAAAGACAAGGCAAAAAGTGAATTCTAAGAAATGTAGTGATATGTGTCTATAATATTTTATATAATCTATATATAATGCCATTTATTTTTTTAATGAACTTATACGGGAGCATATGTTACTAATTTCATTTTACAAAGCTAAAATACACTGAAAGGCTGACATTTTTTCAGGCTTCTAAATCAGGTTCAACTTACTGACACACTGAGATTGGCATAGTAATGGAGAAATAACCACTGTCCCAGCTGTGAACAGACAGTGCCTATCATTCCCTTGGCAGCAAAGCCAAGGGAATATTTGTGCACTATTCTTTCTACATGGAGTGTTAATAGGAGGTATGACCTCATTGGTGTTAACTGTAAAACCTAGGAGACAGTTTGATTAGCAACTCTTGGAAAGTGTTTGGGTTTTTTGGAGACAAAAATAATAATAATAAAAAAATTAAAAAAAAAAAAAACAAACAGAAAACAAGTTGAAAAATTAGTTAAAGTTGCTAAAGTACAAGCATATGGTATTACCCTCTATTTTTTGACTGCATATTTGTTGGTCTGGGAGATCACTGCAGCAACCAAACAGCAGTGTCAACTGCAGCAAAGGAAAGCAGCTGTCACTGGGCGGGGTCTCAGGGGGTTGATTCAGAGCTTCTCTGCTTTTTGCAGAGTACTGACCTGGTCAGCTAATGGGAGAGCTTTTTTTTTCAGCAGCTCCTGTTGTGGCACTTGCCTCTAGGGCAGCAGTAAGTGACTACTATCACTGCTGTCTCTGTGGCCTTCATAGGCCATGCAGCACAGTTGGGACCTTCTGCAGTATCCTCCTCTTATTGGCTCCAGAGCTTCTCAAATCTGGAAGGTTGAGAGTAAACAGCAGCTTGAGCTTGGCAATCCCTCTGTAATGTACAGGTGCTTCCCTAGCTAGGAATGAATGGTCTGTGAAATGCCTCCATGTTGCCCTTCATAAGTGGAATGAGATTTGGAGGTTCTACTAGAAAATAAATGGGGGTACACATTCAGTTCATGCATTAGTGAGGTTTCCTAAAGCATTATTATAAACTGTTATTGCTATCCATGTTCACGTAATCAGAATTCTTAGATTTGTTTCTGAGTAGACCACACAAAGGAGCAGTTTTTACATACAATTTATGAAAATATTATTTCTTAATCCTGAGAATGGTTAGCTTCCTCAGTATCTCACGATTGGTAGGATTTTATAATAAAATGAGACAGGCTTTGGATTTGAGCCCAGAAACTCTACACCATGTAGACTGCATCTGGGCTCTTCTGGCAAGAGGTGAAATTCAAGAGCAAATACACAGCATTTTAGGATAGTTTAATTCATTAACATGTTCTGTTCCATGAGGACTTTACTTTTCAAGGAGAATGTTAAAGCTTCAAGGATTGTTGCCCGTTTTACCAAGTATTTTAATTTGCTATGCTTATTGATGCAGTGTGAGATCTGAATTATTTTGATCCATAAGCTTTCAGAAGCTTTGAAAATCAACCTAAATTTAATCAAACAGGCTTAGAGATTATGGTAAAAAGAAGCATGAGGATCATAATCTTTTAAAATCAGGGAAAATACCAAAAATTAAAAATAAATTACAAAATTGTAAGTACAATTGTACAAGATCTGAACTTTCCAGTAGAAAGTTGCAGGGCTGATGTGTCTGCATATATAAATGGATGATAGTCCTTTTCTTTATGACATTGTATCACACATGTTCAGAGAACATATTGCATCTCTGGAATTCAGTGGTTTTCTCAACAAACGAGGGGCTATCATTCAGGAAAAAACTACTTTGGGGAATCGATAAAGAATAGATGCTGTGAATTGGAGGGAGACTGATCTGTAACTGGAGTGTCTGACGCAGGAGTGTGGACTGTTGCTGTCAGTTTTTGCTCTTAACTCTCTCTCTCTGAATTCACATTTGCTTGTTTGTAACCAGACCATTATAGGTTGATATTTTGCTTAACGTTAATGGAGCAAGGTCAAGGGTACCTTAAATGGCCTATAGGAAAGCTGGAAAGGGGCTCTTTATAAAGGCATGTATTGACAGGACGAGGGAAAATGGCTTTAAACTGGAAGAGGGTAGATTTAGACTAGATAATAGGAAGTAATTCTTTACTGTGTGGGTAGTGAAACACTGGAACAGATTGCTCGGAGAGGTTGTGAATGCCCCCCTCCCTGGAGGCGTTCGATGTCAGGCTGGATGGGGCTTTGAGCAACCTGGTCTGAAGGGGGACGGTCCTGCCTATAGCAGGGGGTTGGAAGTACATGATCTTAATGGTACCTTCCAACCCAAACCATTCTATGATTCTATAAAATATCATTTCCAGCTGAGGTGTGATTCATCTCCTGTGTTTCCTGTAACTGGCTAATGTAGATCAGTACAATAACCGCTGAAGGTGCGCTTAGCTGATATCAGAAATTTTGTCTAAACAGTCAATTGACCTACTTTAGCTTAGTTTTGCACCTCGTAGCCACCTCTGAAACATGTTCTGGGAAAAAGCACATTAAAGAAGGCCTTTGCAGTGGAGATGAAAGCTACCTTCTAGTATGAAAGGGGGAAGGCAAGCAGCCCACAGTTTTGCTAGAATTTTTTTCCATGAAATTTAAGAAATATTTTTTTCTCAAATGAAAAAAAATTTGAACCCTATTTATGCTATTTTATTTTGTTCTGAACAAATAGGAAAACTGAAAGTGTGTATATGTTGATAGTGTTCACCAGAGTTTCAAAAATATTAAGAACATCCTACATGTAGATATTACCTGCAGATGCATACAATTACTTCATTTTATTTCATTTTGTCATTCCTGTAGAGACTGCTTTAAAAGATGACTTCACTGAACGGCTGACAAATTTGGATGCGGCAAACAGAGATGAAGATAGCTGGGTCTTGGATTGCAGACTGGGACTGTCAAGCCCGTTTGCTCATTCAAGTGAGAAGGAGAAGATCAACAGGAATGCATTGCATTTGAGTCTGGAATTGAATGTGAGTAGCACTCTATATTGGAATTCAACAAGCATTTTTATATATGTTTCTGGCATGCATTTGTTTCTGATACGTCTAAAGCTGTGCTCCAAAATATGAGATGAATAGAAAAGTTTTGAATGTGATACAGCAGCTTTCCAGGTGATTTCTGATTTCATGTGTCTATATGTGGATAAGTCTGAGAGCAATATATAAATATATATATATATAAATTACATAGATTAAGATATGTGACATGTTATTACTGAAATCATGATGGGCATTTTGTTTAAATTGGTTATTTTCCTGGAAGTGGATTGGAGGAGCTCGCAGATTACCAGGATTATTTGAGTCAGCAAGCAGTGAATGTGAGTGCACGTGTGCATGCATGTGTACAGCTCAGGAGTGCTTGGAGCTGTGCTGTTAGTTTTAAGATTTCTCAGAATTTTGGAGAAGCTGAACTGACACTGGAATCTGACTAGCCATGAATTTGTCAGGAAAAGTTTATAAACTTACTGGGAAATGAAACACTGAAGCTTCACATGCCACCCTGAATGGGAACAGAATGTAGTGGAAGAGGAAAGAACCAAATCAAGTGTGCCCTTATAGCCTGTAAGGCCAACAGTATCCTGGGTTACATAAAAAAAGGGGGTGGTCAGCAGGGAAAGGGAGCTGATTGTCACTACCTATTCTGCCTCTGTAAGGCCCCATCTGGACTACTGTGTCCAGCCCTGGGAACCCCAGTACAGGAAGGCTGTGAAGCTGCTGGAAAGGGTACAGAGGAGGACCACAAAGATGATCAAAGGGCTGAAGCATCTTTCCAAAGAAGAAAGGTTGAGGGAGTTGGGCTTGTTTAGCACGGAGAAGAGAAGGCTCCAAGGAGACCTCATGGCTGCCTTCCAGTACTTGAGGGGAACTTAAAGGCAGGAGGGAAGTTGACTTTTTACATGTTGTGATGGTGACAGAACTGTCAATGGTTTATGGGTTGATTTGGCATGGTTCTGTGAGTAGCAGGGCAGAGGGACCTGTGGAGGAAGTTTTTCATGCAGAGGGTGGTGGCACACAGGAATAGGTTGCCCAAGGAGGTTGTAGATATCCCATCCCTGGAGGCATTCAAAGCCAGGCTGGATGTGGCTCTGGTGGTTGCATGTAGCAAGGGGGTTGAAACTAGATGATCATTGTGGTCCTTTTCCACCCAGGCCATTCTATGATTCCATGATTCTATGCTCTTGTGTGTGGCGATCCTGCTGATGGCAGGGGTGGTGGAACTCAGTGATCTTTAAGGTCCTCTTCAATCTAAGCCATTCTATGATAAAGGATAAAAAGACTGAAAGACAACACTTTGAAGGCAGTACCTTTATGGTTTGTGCAAAGAAACAGTGACAATAATTTGTGCAATAGTGACATCTATTGGTATAAATACCAGAACTGACACAGAATCGCATTTAAAATACTTCTTGTGATGATTGTTCCTGTTCTCTTGCAATTGCCATAAAATTGATTTGGTGTCCTATCCTTCTTTTCCTAAAATGATTTAACAGTGTTGTTTTACCATGAAAGTACAGGTTTATCCTTGCAATAAAACATGGAGATGAAAGCAAGTAACTGGATTGAAAAGAACTGATACAAATTGTTATTGCTAGTACAAATGCACACTACAACATGAAGAATCTAACCAATGATGACATTTCATCTGTATTTATCAAGTCCTCCTATATGGAAGAAGTACTTAATCAAAAAACATTTAAGTGCAATAATTTGAGTAAAGTAAGGCATCTAAGATTAATAAACAATTTGCTTTCATTTTCCTTTATTCAATCAACATTTTCTGTCTAGAAATCTCATTAAATGTGTCATAGAAGATGGAATTATTTCACTACTTGAACAAGGAAGAATATTTATTCATACTCAGAACAGGAGTCTCCATATGTCTTAAAAAGATAATAGGCAATAAGTGATCCACAGAAAATTTTATCCTGAAGCTCATTCCCTGTAACTCCTTGAAAGTCTGTCAAGACAGAACTCAGGGCTGAATTACTTGCAGAGCTCTAGGGTATCTGCACCTATTCTTCTGCTACCAGTCCAGGTCCAGTTATGTAATAAAGATTAGAAACGAAACTGCCAGAAGAATGATGATGAGAAGGGTGCCACTGGTGCTGCCATCAGAATCTATTTGGACTTGCAGCATTGGTACAAGCAACCTTGAGAAAAATCAGCACGCCACTCTCAATGATATTTGAAAAGTCACTACAGTGATGTGAAGTCTGTGGTGACTGTAAAAAGGCAACAACACACCCATTTTTAAGAAGAGTAGAGAGAGAGCAACTAAAGAAACTACTGATTTGTCAGCCTTATCTCTGTACCAGGGAAGATCATGAAACAGATCTTCCTAGAAGCTATGCTAAAGCACATGGAGGAGAGGGAAGTGATACAAGACAACCAGCTTGGCTTCACCAAGAGCAAGTCCTTCCTGACCAACATAGTAGTGTAACTGCAGCACTGAAAAAAAGGATGAGCCACTGATGTCATCTGTCTGGAATTCAGAAAGGCCTTTGACATGTTTCCCTGTAACATCCTTCTCTCTAAATTGCAAATATATGGATTTGATAAGTGGACTGTGTTTGATGGATGAGGGAATGGTTGCAAGATTGTTCTCAGAGAGCGAAGTGATGAGTGTCATCCCTCAGGAATCTGTACTTAAACTGATACTCTTTAATATCTTCATCAGCGACATTGATGGTTGGATCAAGTGCTCTCTCAGCAAGTTTGTGGGTGACATCTAGCTGTGTGGTGCTGTTGACATGAACTGGGGCTTTTAGCTTGGAGAAGAGGAGGTTCTGGGGAGACCAGAGAGCAGCCTTTTAGAATGTAAAGGGGGGCTACAAAAAAGAAGGGAACAGACTGTGTTTGGCAGGGTCTGTTGTGATAGGACAAGGGGAAATGGTCTTAAAATAGAAGAGGAGAGATTTAGAGTGGATATAAGGAAGAAGTGTTTTATGTTAAGGATAGTGAAGCACTGGAGCATTTTGCCTAGAGAGGTGATGGCTGCCCATCCTTGGAGACACTCAAAGTCGGGCTGGATGGAGCTCTGAGCAACCTGATCTGACTGTAGCTGTCCTTGTTCATTGCAGGGATGTTGGAGGGTTTAAGGGTTCCTTCCAATGCAAACAATTCTATGAAATAAGCTTCATGAATTGTTCTGGAGACAGCAATCTGTTCCCAGAATGTTGTCTTTTCTGTGCTCCTCAGACTGAACAGCATAACAGCTGTGGTCGGAGAACGTATCCAAAGTGCAACTCCAAAACAAAAAACATTTCCAAGGAATACTGACTGAATTGGACTAATTCATTTCCTCACGATCACAGTAATTCATGTGATCTATTACCCTTCTTTGTTATTTGAAGAAAAAATTTAACATGATAGATGAAAATTTAGGTATTGCTGTTTTAAAATGTAATTGTTACTTAAAGTGACAATGTTAAAAACAAAGCTGCATTGCTTTGTTCTGCCTTACAAGAGCAGCCTTATATAGAAATACATTGTACGTTTATACATGCATACATAGAATCATAAAAAGCATCAACTTGACTTATCATGTTCCAGCACTAAACAACGTCCCCTAGTGTCATGTACATGCTCTCTTAAAACCCACCAGGGATGGGGACTCCCCTACTTCCCCAGACAGTTTCCTTGTGTTATTGAGAAGATGCTTCTGTTTTTATTAGTTGGAAGGAGGAAGATAAAGTAGATGAGGAATAAGATTGTGAATGAATTCTGCTCTAACAGGGATTTAAAATGTGCAGTCTGTATCAGAAGGCTGCTTTAGTTTTTAAGATCTTATTTTCAGCATGCTGGATTCTCATTTGCTGTCTAGAGTACAGAAGATAAGTAAGCAACACAGAATGGAACTCCACCTTCTTCTTAATACAGAATTTCGTCTCAGATGAAAAGGCACTTCAATGAAGCATACAACTGGGGCTCAAATAAGTATTAATAGATAGCAGTTGCTCAAGAATTTCTGGTAAATCTTTTGATGCGACTGTGGATTTTACTTTATTATTTTAAGCTTTAAACTATTATGTCATGCTGTAGATGGAGTTTAAAAGGCCTGTTGAAAATGAAAAGAGGAGAAGAATAGGGCAACCTAGAAAAGGAAAGCAGGAATGTGAAAGACTGAAAATTTAACTCTGTTCTTTCTTACACAAAATGCCAGTTTTTGTGCCATTGTGCACAAAGATCCTTCTCAGTTTACAGTTATCCCGTTCCCTATCTTTGTTACTTTGTATGTCTGTTCATTTCAACCTCAAGATCAACCAATGCATTCTTTGTTATGAGCCCTGCCTCAGAGCTTTCATTGATTTCTCACATGGTGGGATTTTCTGCTTCACTGTTCTGTATATTTACTGCTATTATACAGACTATTTCAAAATAGTAAATTCTTTCTTATAGTGCCCTTTTGTTTTATAACTATGTAACTGTTACGATCTTTTAGATTACCTAAAATAGTCAATATCTCAGTGTGAAACACAGTTTTGATGATAATACTAAAAACCACATTCCATGTATTCAGCACCCCCTTCCAAACATGTCTGATGTCTGCTCATACTGTTAGTATCATATAATGTTGAGTTTTGGTAAGAATTACCATATCTATGCGTCTATTGCTAAGTTTAAAATCAATTACTTATACAACACTTGCTCTGAAAGTAATTTCTCATGTTTTATTATGTCGGCCCACCACATCAGAGGTGGATGTTGGTGGTGTGGTGGTTGAGCGTTCCCATCAATATTCTATTTTGTTGCGACAGATGGCAGCAGATGGGCAGTCGGACAACATGGTGCCTGGTATTGAAGTACGTATGAAGCAAAGGTGTGGCATTGAATTCACTTGCTGAATGTTTATGGAGGCCAAAGAGTGGCTGTGAGCACAGTGTGGTGGTGGGTGGTGCGTTTCAGCAATGGTGACTGCAATGTGAAAGACAAGCCATGTTTCAGATGGTCATGCAGATTTTTGAGTGCAATAATTTATGAGTACTTAAAGCAATTATAATGGCAATATTTAGATTTCCAATACTACAGGAAGATTGCTCACATATTAGTTTACTGTATGTCAAAAAAACAAACAAAAACAAACCTGAAAACAACAAGTAGATGCCCTTTCTATGTTAGAGCATTTGAAAGTTAAACTACTAAGTATAATATGAGATAAACTGTTTCAGAGGCAGAAGGAAGAGTTGGAGATCTTTATCAATCAGCAGAGTAAATGTTTGGTAGGGGATGGTGGATGGAGCAGGACTGGGTCAGCTGAGTTCAGACCAGCTCTAACTCTTGGAGCTACTGCCACAACTGGCCACCTCCATGTGGCTCTTTAGCCTGACACAATCAGTGCCTATTTCATTTCTATGATGCTTTAAAAAAAAATAGAGAAACTCATTTTGTTTCCAGCCCCTTTGTGTTAAAAATTCATGGTAAGTTTTGTTTTCTATATAGTTTAGCCATTTCTATGTCTCTGTGCCTTGTTTGTTTTTCTTTATTTTGCTGTGATCTGAAAAGGCAATCTAGATAGATATGCTGTCAGGAAGCATTGAGCCCTGCTGTGTAATAATGATAGAAATGATTAGTTGTATTTCTGTCTTACTGTCTGTTTTCTTCAAAGAAATGTTAAAGCTCTCAGGCACTTCAAGAATAGCACTGGGGCTTGCTGTAGGTGTGACTTCTGTCTGTGATGAAATGTAGGTCAGAAAGGGTGTGGGTTATTAAATGTTCTTTAAACTGAAAGGAATGATTGTCCTTTTGTGTAATTAATGCATTAACTGCCCTGAGTGTTGCTGTGACAGGCTCTAGGGGCTTTTCAGAGACAGCAGAGTGCTGTTGGTTTTTTTAAACAAAGCAGCTTGTATCATTACCATAAATGATTTCTTTTTCTAAAGATTGGAAATTGTTTCATCCTTCAGACGCACCATTAAAGTCTGTTCAGAGAGACTTTCCTAAGGAGATCTACCCAGTGTTAAAACACTTCTGCCCGTGGAATGTTTCTTGGCTCAGTCCTATTTCCACATGCAAATCATCATCTCTTCTTGTGTAAAAATATTAAGGACACGTAGAGATATATATGGTTTACCCAGGGATGTTCTACTGATACCCGTGTGTTCTTCATCAGTTATCCAGTCCCTGTGCTGGTGCTGTATAGTGGGGTAATTGTCAGCTTGGGAGAAATAAGACAATACAGAATTTTTCTTTATTTGAGGTTGGGGGTTTATGAGTCATGTTCTGAACTGGAGGTACTGCTTGGTGCCCAGTTTTGATAATTTCTCTAGCAGTAGATGTAGAGATGAGTCCTTTCCTACTTCCTAATGTTAGAAATCTTGAAGTTTTCTTTTCAATTCCTGAAGTTTGCTATCAAGAGAACATATAAAAAAAGAGTACATATAAAACAGTCTCATTTTCTTCATGTTTGGGTTATTGCCCTCATTGATATAAGGCATATTTCGACTTCTGGACTTTTAATTATTCTGTGTTCACCTCTGGGTTTCCTAGCATATCAGTAGAGAGCATAATTTTGGCCTGACTCTCAATGAACCATTCTTTTCACTACTGAATTGATCATTGTCTCATAAATTTTGTTGGGAAATTGTTTAAATATAAAGTATGGTTTTCCTGCTTTTCAGCCCCCTTTTAAATTGAGCTATTCATACGTATTTTTAAATTCAGAATAGTTAGATAGTAAAGGGAATGTTTTAGCATAATCTAAAGTATGCTTAGCTTAAATGTTACCATGAAGTTTCTGATGTAGCTGTATTTCTGGTTAGTGACCAACCAAACTATTTTTGAAAAAATGCAATTTACAGTTTATCCATCATAAGTTAACCTTATCCCAAATAAATAGATACAGAAACAAGCGAAGTCTGACCATGGAGTAATCTGTGAGAAACTCACACTAGTGTGAAGGTAGCTTCCTACCATTTGTCTTACTAACCTTGGATTCTATGAGTAACTTGGCACAGAGAGTGATAAAGACTCTTTCATTCTGTAGAACATCCTTTTAAGATGGTTATCTATATTAAGACTAGCAAGCCGTGGCTCTTACAGGGTTGTTCCCATCCTTGGCACTTGATGATAAAGAGTACTGAGGAAGCAAGTCCAGAGCTTACTGCAGGAAATGGCCAATAATAAAGTGAATATATTGCTCTATGATTAAATAACAAATGAAGGTGGGAGTGATTCCAGTAACTTTTGTTCACAGGCATGTATGCAATCATATAATCGAAAAAGTGTCTGTAGGCTTTACCTGTAGGCTTTCCCTTTGTGTTACAATCTCAGTTTAGGGAAACTTGTTTCCTGCAGTACAGACCTTTTGCTGTTGACATTATGACGACTTTACTTTTTATAGTATATGCGAAAGGCAAACATGTCTTTCATACTAAACCTGTTCGTATACTTAATTGTTGCTCGGTGTCTGTGATGTTTGGTTTTTCAGTGAATATTTATCTGTGATTTGGCACAAGAGTGCCAGGTACAGCCAACTTTCTGAGAAAACCTGCTTCCAGCACGCTGCTGTGTGCGGTCCATCATCGCAGCTAAACAGCCCAATGCAGGACGCCCTTCAAACTTGGCTGCAAAAAAAGTGATCATCTTTGAATTTCTGAGATGCTGCTGTGGAAATAGGAGTGAAGTAACTTCTTTAACATAAGAGCATTAGGAAATTGCAAAGCTGCAAGAATTTCTAGTCTTTGCAACTCCAAAAATAAGGAAAGGAACAAAAGTGAAGACTTTTGACTGGAACCTGACCCAAATGTAAATAACGTCGTGACTTTCAAATGTGCTTAAGAATATTTTGTACTTTCACGCATTAAGCAAAAAATGCATATACTCCGCAGACATTTTCTCTTGAAGTTCAACTACATGGATTAACTGAAAACAATCTGACACGGGACGCAGATGGACGTCACCGAGCGCTGTGTGGCAGCGCTGGGCTGTTGCCGCCGGAGCCGCTGATCTGTCCCCGCGCTGGCTGGCTGCCCGCACGCAGCTTGCGGCGCTGGGAGCGGTGCCTGCACTCGGTGCCACCTGCCCGCGGCTCCCGGACGGCTCCGGTAACACGAAACCAGTCCTGCTGGGTGTTGTTCGTGGCCCTGCAGGCTGAAGTCTGCATTCCAAATGAGACCTGCCGCACAGCAGGAGGGAGTCTCTCTTTTTCCTTCCTTGCTCGGTTTCGAGGTGCTCGCTCGGGCCAGCCGAGACCCGAGAGCACCGCACAGCATTTGCAGTGGGAACTTCAGAATTCGCACCTCGGGTTTTCTCTTGGCAGTCTTTCCGGGATGATGGCTTTACCTCGGAAGAGCCTTATCCACGCGGAAGGCCCGTGCAGAGGAGCGCTCGGGGAGCTCCCCGCCGCAGGTTCCCAGCCCGCGTCCTGCTACGAGGAAGTAGCGCGCCGCCGCTGCGCGCTGCCCCGGCTGGGAGCCGCGTTTATATAGCCGCTCTGCGAGTAGGAAGTCGGGCAGCCAGTAGGATTGCGGGAGAGGGAGCAGCGCCACTAGTTGCGCTTCCAGCCGGGATCGGCGCGCCGGCACACCCGCTGTGACAAAAAGCCCTTTGTGCGAGGGACCGAGCGCCGGAGAGCTTGCCGCGTCCTTCGCTTTTCTCCACCGGAGCTCGGGCAGCCGATGGGCGGCGGCGCGAGGAGCAGGAAGCAGCGGGAGCGCGGCCCGGCCGTTGCCTTTCCTCCCCGGGCCCGGCCCGCCGCCGCGCAGCGCTGCGTGCGGTGAGCGCCGGTCCCCGGCGCTCGAGCGGAGCTGGAGCCGCGCCCCGCACCCAGCATGGAAGGAGGAAACGCGGAGTGCAGCCGGCAGCTTCCCGAGCGGGCGGGTCCCGCGGAGAGTGAGCCGGACGTCTTCACCACTTTTGCGGTCAGAGCACTTTTTGGACTTACAGCCAAGTTGGAATCGGTAACTCCCAAAGAAGAAGAAGCAGTGCTTAAAGCGTTTCAACCTTTGCACACCAATGTCAACACTCAGGCTAACAATCGGTATGAGAGGAATGATAATGACGGTGTTGACGACTCAGAAAACCAGCACGACGCGGGCTGTACCAGTGACCAGGCTGACCCGATGTCTGGCAGCCGTGCTGAACTGGAGCCGGAGCCGCCAGGACAGAATGAAATACTTCTTCCCCATTTAAGGTCTGTACAGACTTCTTTGTCTGAATCTGACAACGATGCTATTCTCGTGCAAGGTACTTTGGTTCACACAACAAGTGACACGGAATCAGATGGTGAGAGTAAGGACCCAGATGCTGATGAAACAAGCACAAGCAAATGTGGGCTAAACAATGCTGCTTTATCTGCTGTGGCTTTGGACGGTAACAATCAAAGTAAGGAAGAGTCAGACTCAGAAGGGCACAGACACAGCGATGACACTGTGGGTAGAGATGACACTGAGTTATACCCAGCAATTTCCCAGTGGCTTCCCAGAGAGCTGGACAGCGTTCTGGAGTGTGACTCCAGTGGCAAAGACAGAACGTTAATGGATGAGCAGTTCAGTTCCTTGCTTGCTACAGGGGAATGCCCTCCAGAAATTCCAGGTGAGGATCAAAGACCTTCAGTTGATAATGCATCTCTCCATAAAGCAGCACTGGCTGAAAAAAGTTTCCAGCTGCCTGCTTTCTTTAGTGGCCTACGTGTGAGGAAAAAGGGACTAAACACAGAGGATGGGGAAACTATTACAGAAATTAAACCAAGGGAGAATGATTTAGCTCTGCTTAAATTACGACAGCCTGTTAAGAAATCCAACATTACATCAGGTTTGACCTCAAAAAAAAAATCATCTGAACCTAAAGCAAGCCCTACTTTCCTGGAACAGCTCTCTCACCTATTGAACATAGACGTCTCCAAGAATGATGAGAGAACCCAAGATTCTGGTGCAGAGTTTGGGGAGACTGAGGACAGCGATGAAGGCCCAGAGAACAAAGCCTCTGGCAAAACAGAGCCACTATTTCCCTCTGAGGAAATAAAATCAAGCCCTGCTGAATCTGCACTGGAAGTCTTTAAAGCTTTATTCACACGACCTCCCAAAAAAGAGACAACTGCAGATCCTTCAGAGCTGGAAGCCATCAAGCGCAAAATGAGAAACGAGAAAGAGTCCTTGAAAGCTGTATTTGAAAGGTCAAAATCTAAACCTGGTGATGGACCGTCAGACAAATCTGTAGGTTGGCTTATTTTTTCTTCCTAAATCTGGAAGTAGATGGGTATAAAATATTTTCATTTTTAAAATTAATGGCGGGGACTTAAGGTCAAAGTGTCAGAAAAGTCTTCTGAAAGGCAAAGTGTTCTACTTTAGGTAGTCTCAGGTTTTGGATTCCAAACTGAAGAAATCTTGGGGCAAATTTTTCAAAATTGTTGATCACCTGCAGTTCTAGCAGAACTCGGAACTGAAATCATGGTTTGTAAATAAAAATCAGAAAGTAAACACAAGTTTTTCGTTTTAAAAGGTCGTTACAGAACAGTTTTCCATATGCTAAGTAGGGTTTAAAATTAGGTTTGTATCACAAATATTTAATGTAATACTACTTACCAGTCTCTCAATCTCGCTGTTTTCTTTTTTTCAGTTTGATTGGTTTTTGTTTTTTAATTTTTACAACTAATATTTCATTTCACCTTTAGGAATAATTCTAGGATAAGAACTGATACAATAACTTACAGGTTAATTCAGTTTAATTTGTTCAAGATGCAGAACTTAACAGTATTTATTTCTTATTTACATATGTACCTGGCTTTCCATATATTGATAAGCATTTAATCTTATCAGAGTGTAACTGAGGATGTCCAATTAGACCACTTAAGTTATGGTTTAATACAAACATTTGCAAGGTGATTGTTTGTATGTGCCTGGATATTTACTTATGTTTAAGAAATGAAAAAAAATTGTGCATATGTACACAATGATAAATGAGTTTGAGTGCAACTGAGACTAGAATGAGCAGCCATCACTTTCCCAAACCTAAAACTCTTTCAGCAACTCCTTTGCAGATGCAATCAGTCCAGAAGCGTGCTGTTGGCTAACAGGGGAATTTACCCAAATGATTAAATTTGCAGGGTTGGACCCTAAGTCTGATAAGTTAATTTGCTGTGCTGGTTGTACTCTCTTAAAATTTTTATTCTTATGCGTAATTAAAACATTCATGAAAATGACTGACACCTGGGCAGACTGATAATACCAGTTTTAAGTAAATTACCTATGGGGAGGAGAAAAGAGGCACTCATGGGCCACGGCATGTATGGCAATTACAGTGCATGCGTGCCCTTCCCACCCCTGGGCTGCTGGTTCCTCCTTACACCATTCTCTGGCTGTGCTGGCGTAAGCGTCTGTGTGGCTCGCGGCAAGCCAGGTTGGGAGGGAGGAGGCACAGCCGTCAGCATGAGTGGCTCAAATGTCAGCTCTCAGCTGGCCTAGTGCAACCGTACGTTTTCCCTGGGCAAAGCCGAGGTAGAAGGGTCTTGCCTTGCCTTTTTCCTTGTCTAAATGGGCATTTTATGGGGCCACTTTCATACAGTGTTCTACTGTTGCTGCAGTTGTGTCTACACAATGACTCATATGTTGTAGATCAGATTACAGAAATGCTAGCTTAAAAAAAAAAAAAACAACCACTAAAAAGTGCTTGTTTTGCTTGCTTATTGTTGGTGTTTCTCACTTAAATGGAAAATTTAACCATTCCAATTGACAGCACAGTGCCTTTACCATCTACAGCAGCAATTTGATGTGGCAGCATTAATGGTATGTGGACTGAGCAAGCTGCTGTGGGTGGGGCAGGAATTTCTCAAACTAGCTCAGCTTCCACAAATCATGTTGTCAAACAATGTCGCAGGTGAATTCCACCAATGTTCATTTGTAAGAGGAGTGAGGATGGGGCCTGGCTTTTTGCTCTGAAAATAAATATATATATATCTTACTGTATATATACATATATATATATGTATATAGGAAGAAAAACAAGTGTTTCTCACATCTTTGGTTCATCAAAGCATAGACAGCTTTCCATGCCGCTGTAAACGGTTTCAACAGAATCATTGTATGTCACATACATTAGGATATCCTCCTCCTCAAAATTATTTTTTTATATTTTTCTGTACTGGCTTGAACACTGTTTGAATGAGGCAAATGACCATTTTTGAGTATATATGTAGAGCTAGATATCTAGTTTGGAACAACTGATACTGCCAACCTTAATTTTTTTCTTTCATAATTTCAACAGCCTGATCTGAGTCCCTCAGAGCAAGATGACAAGACTCCAGGGAGACTCCAGACTGTCTGGCCACCACCGAAAGCAAATCATGAAGAAGTAAAAGTAGGATTAAAGTACACAGAAGCAGGTAAAACAAAGAGATGAAGCATTTGCAGAAATGAGTTTCTGGCACTTTAAATGTTGTTTAAGATAGAGACAGTGATAATCGCAGTATTTTCTTATCTGGAAAAAACACACCTTACTGTTTACTGTTACTTGTTAAGCACCTGACTTTTAAAATGCAAAATGGATAGATGTGTTGAAATCTAAATTCTTGCCTATTTAAGTTTCACAGGGAAATAAGTGCTTTTTGGTATACTGGGTTATTCATTTGTAGTGGGATTCTGTTCAGACAAGCGACAGAATACTGAAGGAAAGGAGACCTGTCATCTGTGTTCATTGGCAAGGGCAATGACCTGTCTCAAACACTGCCTCAGAAGGATTAAGTAGAATTTAAAACCAAGCTTTCATACTGTCTTGCTGTGAGAATGTGTTCATGGTGATAGTGTATGGTTCTTTCTAGTTCCAGTGGATATCCATTTGCCTTTGTACTAGGAGAATGAATATATAGGAGTAGGAGATCTACTCCTTCATATTATTCAGTGTATTACTTTTTTTCTTTCTTTCCTCAGCCTTTTCTACTTTAATTTGTTTTGTTTTGTTGGTTTTTTTTTTTTTTCTGTGTGTTTTTAAACATTGAGTGCATGATTGTGGATGTTATTGAAAGGAACTGTGTTGTTCTAATCTAGGCAGAATGGGATTTACGTTGCTTCTGGTTGGTCTGGGGTGTGTGTTTGTCGTTAGATAGCCAGGGCAAGTTTTCTGTACTGATACGGGTATTCAGCTGCACTGCAGTCTCTTTCTGTTAAGCTTACGTTCTTATAACAGGCTATGTGCTTGCTGTATTTAATTTTCCACAAATAAATATTTTTTTTCTGCTAATGACTATAATTATCTGTAGCAAAAACACATGCTGAAAGAAAGAAAAGAAACTGAATTAACAAAAGCTCCAAATTCTACTACTTGTAGAGAATTTAGGTCATGCTTTCCTGAAATTTGAATAGAAAGGGCAGACTGGCTCAGAGCCCGTGTAAATTGTTACTCTTTTGTTTCTGTGTTATTTTGGGTGGCAGTGTCATCAACATGGTGACGATTAATTTGCTAAGTCAAGTTTTTATACAGACCAGATTCTTCAGTTCATTAGTCACCGCAGTGTCTGGCAGATGGAGGGATCTGTATGAAAACAAATCACTGGTGATTCAGAGGATGAGACAGAAGTGATGCTTTTAATGGAAACAGGCAAAGACTGTTTTTTGAAAGTGCAGCAGACTTAAAGGTGTTAGCAGGTTTGTAGTTCAACTCTGATAACATTCATGGATATTCAGAAAGCAGTCGTGGCAGCAGGGACTCTGACATGTGGGGTAGCTACACCAGTCTGCTTTACTGAGAACCAGGGGAAATGTTATGGACAGGAGTGTTTATATGTGATCTCCTGCAGGTGAAGGATGGTACTGTTCATGAGAGTAATGCAGATATAATGAAAACAACAGTTTATATTCAAGTTCTCTCATATCTCTAGTTGTTTGTTTGTTCATTTAATGAAAGTATCAGTTCAGGATTATTTCTAATCCCAGTCTCTCCAACAGAGATTGGTGTCTGCAGAGAACGTTTATGTACTGACATTTCCACTTACACCCCTTCCCATGTAAAGTTGCCTCTCATCTACCAGTACCTGAGGAAACTTGTTGTCCACAAAATAGAATTCTTAACAATCTGTTGTGAAGCAGGTTACTGATGATCATTACGCTTAAACTGGATTCATCCTATAACCTGAAAACCCATTTCTGACCACAGTGCCTTGTTCTGACAGGTCTGATGAAATGGAAAGTTCTTGTTTTTCAAATCAAGTTCAGAAATTATCTATGGCAGGGATCTTTCTGATTTCAGTCTGCCTCCAATGGTTTTCCTGAGCAGATGATTAGTAGTAGCACAGTGCAAGCTAATATTACTTACTTATCTTAACATTCAGTCAACAATTTAGTTGAAGCTACCAAAAGAATAGGAAAAAATATAAAACATTTTATATAGATTCATATTGGAACCTACATTACAAACGATAACAATATGTAGAATTATTAGGTAAATTCGTTTAACACAGCTTTATTTTCTACTCCAATCATGTCCAAGGAGAAATCTGTAGACATATGTCCCAGTATTTCTAACAAGGTAAAAGAATACATACTTATTTTATGACGTAGCATAGCTTTTTTCATTTGTCATGAGAAGTAGTATTTAAAGTAAAAGTGCTTGAAAACTTGCAAGCTGGAACACTGTGATCTTTCTTACAATTCTCTTCTCAGTTTTTGTTTTTCTTCCATCACCATGAAGTATGACAAGAAGGCAGAGATATTGAGTGAGAATTACTAGCTTTTTGATCTTTTCTCACCTCCTTGCCATGCTTTTCCTCATTATTCTTGCTGCCTAGTAAAAGCAAGAAATTCAGGCTTAGTTTAGCCTATGCAGCAGACATCCCAGTGACTCACAGCAGCTTGGAAGAGAAGCAGATTCCCTACTGAGGTTCGGAGTCTGGCTTGGTGTGTGGGAAAACCAAATGAACAGAAAATGGATGTAACAAGGAGCGCGTGCATGGGACTGACTAGGCCTGTTAGGAACATTAGGACTGGAAGAAGTTAGTGTACAAGTAAAACTCCTCACCAGCTATTTTTCATGCCTTTGATAACATTTTGTGTAGTCATAGTATCGTTAGCCCAGACATCTAAAAATTACCAGTAAATAATTGAGTTGCAATTTTGAATTAAAAGGATGATACTACAAGATTTTGGCACATATTATGTTTTCTTAACCCTTAATTCCTCTGTTTCCATACTGCAATTCACTGCATTGTACTGTACCTTCGTAGTTAAAACAAACTTTTTCTGTGGGTCTCCAGAGAAACTGGAATTTCTTTGAAATGTGTCAGTCTAAAAATTCAGCAAGCCTGTAGTACATCATAATATTTATATCCTAGAAGACTGAAACTGTAGTATTTTAATTTATAGTTATTTATTTATTTTTTCCATGGAAATCTTTCGTATGTTCTCAAAGACATTTCTGTGTGTATTTCTCTGGTCCTAAAATTCTGTTTTTCAGTTTTCATTAAAAGCTTCTTTTTCTTTTCCTCCATAGTTTTTTCGAGTTATTTGTTCCATTGCTTATGCATTAAATCTAATAAAAGTGTGAATATGTCAACTATTAAGTAAGGTGAGATCACCTAGTCAGGTGGAGGAGACAAACTCATGCCCTCATGCCTATACTGAGTGGAGTCATAGACAATATTGGATTGCGTAGAATCCACCTACAATGGATCTCGTCTACTCCTCAGGCTAGATCAGAGCTTGCAGCCTACCATATCTAAGAAGGGGAGTTTAGAAATGAATGCTATTGCCTTTAAAATGAACTGTGTTTGAAGAACAGTCTCCATGTTGAGGTAATACAGGAGAACTTCAGATCCTGTTATCTTTATTAGAAGGTGTATTTAGCTGTTAGGATCAAATTATACAAAACTGAAAGAATTTCACTGTTTGCTTAAGCAAAACAAGAACTGAAAAAAGTGATGAGAGAAATAAATCTTTCTTGTGAGAGAAGATTTTAAAAGAGAATCAAGTTGAAGCATTAATCCATTTAGTGCTCTTCTATGTGGTGTGCTTTCTTTTCAACTCAGATTTTTGTATTCAACATTATTTACTGTATTTAACATTTCTAGCATTTAAACATTTAACATATTTAACATTAAACAAAAAAAAAATTGCTCTTTCACAGTCTTTCCTATTCATCATACTTCAATCTGTGTTGATGTCCTCTTACCTCTATCATGCCACCACTTCTATAACAATGGTCCATGATGCCATAAGCACAACTTTCATTTCAGTGTAAATAAGGGAATCAAAAGAGATGACTGACAAAGCCTTTATTAAACAAATGCAAATTGTTTACTTTGCAACAAATTACAAATGAAATACAAAATAATGACAGAGGTCCCATGTTTTATATACGTCAAAACCATGGGTTCTGTATGCTCTGGATTCCTAGCAAGAAAATTCACTTTATGGGCTGTTTATATGTCAGAAGGAGAGGCATAACAATCTGAACAAAGAGATGAGAGATAAGAATGTGACTTCATATCCATATTTAACATAGGCTTACGTTTGTCTCTACAACAGAAATAATCCTTGATGGTTAGTATCCTGAAGGAAGCTGTGTAACAGTTGCTGCTAACTTTAGTTTAATCTTAACACAAAACAGAAGTTTATTTGGTAATTTCAATTTATTTGATTTCAGTATTGTTATTTAGTTTTTAGTCCTGTGACTATGACAGTGTGCCAGGAATTGTATGTTAATTGGAGATGGTATTATTATGATTTTATGGTCACTGATCAATTCGATGCTTCCTCAGACTGTAGGTGTACTGCATACAGCTTTTGCAAATTTCCTTACTACATTTTACTGCATTTATTGTGTAGTATGACAGGCATGTTTAGTCACGCTGTGTCAGTGTTTCATGGCTGACAAACACACTGACTTGTTATTGAGAAGTTGAGGGTTATTACAAACCAGATCAATGCAGTCATATTGCATTCCACTACAACAACGTCTTCTCCCCATACTTATGTCAACTAAACCTGTTATTTTAAGGATTTGGAAGGTACAGGAAATCTGCTTGGAAATCCTTACATTCTCTGACCAATAAGTTGTGCATGTGCTGATCAATTCAGCAATGTTTGTTTTTTTTTTAAGCTGCCTGTTGAGGTTTACTATGAAAATGTATTTAAAAAAAAAAAAACCTCATGTCTCATACCTCGTTTATTTACTTATTTATTTATTTAATAGTGATATAGAGATGTTTCTCAACTTGCGAGGCACTTACTTATCAAACTGAAGGCCTATCGAGAACTGTGGTACAGTAACCCTCCAGGCAGTGAAGAGGAACACTACTCACCTCCTCTTCCTGCCTACTGGAGGGCATGCAGGTCTTATGAGAAGGGAACTTTTGTTTCCCTGCTTCAGCTGATACTGTCATTCCTTCTGTGCCTTTTGAGATAGGAATAAAAGGGCAGGCATCTAATAATGTGGAAGGTTTGATTGTGAACTGACTTAAGGAAAAATGTGTGTGTGCCCTTCCAAGCTTTGGTTTACCTTTCTGTGAAACTGGCATAAGAATTCTTACCTACTTTTCAAGCCAAATGCAGTTCCTTTTTTTTTCCTAATAGGTTAATGTTAAAGGAGCAAACTGTAAATGAATATTGACTTCCTATTCTGAAATCTGCAGATAATAACACAATGTAGAAACTATGCCTCAGGCTGTCTGATAAAATGGTCATGCCTTTCTATATGCAGGTCATTATGTTATTGAAGTTTGAAGAAGGAGAAGAGATGTGCCTCACTTTTTAATGAAAATCCTTGCTTTATACCCATGTTTGTCAAAATACAGGATTTTGGAAGACTTTTTTTTTTTTTTTTTTTTCTTGAGTGGTGATGCATCTGTTGCATCAGATGCCTAGAAGGGTCTTATTTTACAATATACAGAGCCATACCTGAATATGCATGAAGATACCAGTTTGCTTAAGAATTTGTATACAGAGCAGCTCTGATCCACTGCATTTTCCTATTGAAGAGATTAATTTACTACCTGAATATAATGAAGGCAAGTTCTGTGAATTCTTTTATTTCCTTTTCTGCAGTTTTTATTTTGAAATGCAGACACCACTGTGCATCCTGCCAATGTAACATTGCAAAGGTTCTGAGTTGATCACAGGATTTTAGGAGATGGCTAGTGTTACTTGCCCGAAACACAGTGAAAGAGTAGTTCTGTGCAGCACAAGAATTACTTTGTATTTTATTTCTTTGGTCCTGTTTCAAAATATACCAGGCCTTTTGTGTACGACAAATATCTCGAAGTTTTATTGAATTCACTTCACTGTGTCACATCTCATTCTCCAGTCTCACTGTTCACGTAATCTGTAGTTCCATTTACCTCAGCATAAACAGCAATTTAAATACTAGTCCAGATGAAACTCTGAATACCATGAAGCTTTCTGAATATACACACCTGGATTTAGAATTGCTTTGGGGCTTTCTTTTTACTTCTTTTTACTCTGGTATCATCCTTGCCCAGTTTGCCTTCTCTACTACATCACAGACAAATATTCTTATCTGTAAAAGAACAAAACAAACCACTACCCCTGTTCATGTACATTTCATAATTTCATACATATCCATATTTTAATGTCTATCAACTGCTCTGAACTCATAGGTTGCTGAAAGTGCATCTGGAAAGCAGTGTGCTTCTGTATATGGATGTTATATGTGCCTACAGTCTCAACCTCCCCACATTTGAATAAATTTATTGCATACGTATTATACATGCAGTCTCAATGTAAGCTTACTATACATTTTGTATAGTGATTGAGAAAGTGTTATAGAGGTGGAAGTTGGTGGCCCTGCGTATGGCAGGGGGGTTGGAGATTCATGATCTTTGAGGTCCTTTCCAACCCTGGCTTCTGTGGTTCTCTGTCTCCCTTCTTCATGTCTTCCATATTTATATTCTATCAAAATCATTAGGGTGCTGAAACTCATTTTTTTAAAGTAAATTTTAAATAAATAAATAAACAAGAACTGCAGTCTGGAGATGCAGTCTGGCACCTGGTGGTTAGAGCAGAAAGCTGCATGGGAAGCAATGGAGGAGGAAATGAGAACTTCATTATAAGAATTTGGAAGTGATAGAACCAAGGGTTACCAAAGAGGGAGAAAAAGAATAGGAAGTCCCCACTATTCTGAAACCTAAAGAATCAGCTCAAATCAAAGATAATCAACGCTTCAAGGCAGATAGTTTGCACTTAAGTTTTCCAGCTTTTGTTCTCTAATTACTTCTGGACTGTTTGTTAACATTATTGTGCATATTTATATTTATGGTGTTTAATAAAGGTCATGTTTTACAAAAATAAATGAGTCATTTACCTTTAAATCTTCTATTTTCTACTTGAAGTTTTGAGATCATGAGAGAGAAGGTTCCTAAATTGTTTGAAGTTCTGAGGAATAACATGTCAGTTTAAAAGGTCAGTTATGGAGGATTTTCTGTGAAAGGTTTTCAAGTAAGATTTTACTTTAGCTAAGAAGAAGTAGGTAAGTTGCAAAGAAGAAAATATAGTTTTGGAATATTCCCCATCTAAGTTTGTTAGCAACTTTTCAGGGATCCTAAGGAAAACGTGAAGATATTTTTTCTTTCAGGAAAGCAGCTTAGTGTGTTTCCCTGAGTCAGGTTCCTAAGATCTCTTCCTCCCAGCATAAAGGGTCTTCTAAAAACAGCAACCACAACAATAACAAACAGATTGCCCAGAGGGGTGGTGAATGCCTTGTCCCTGGAGACACTCAAGGTCAGGCTGTGGCAGGGCTCTGAGCAACCGGATCTAACTGTAAGTGTCCTTGTTCCTTGCAGGGGAGTTGAACTAGATGTATACTTGCTTTATGCAACAGAGAAACTTTCCTTTGAGAAAGGAAAGTTGCCATTCAAATTAGCCAAGAACATTATGATGCAGTGTATCTATTATTTCTAAAATTGCAGGTTATGTATTTGCTTCCCCATATTTACCAGTGAATGCTTGTACCTTATCTTTTAGAAATGCTAATGCACAGCACGGTTTACTCCCTATCATGACAGAGATTTAAATGAATATGTACTGCATGTATTTGTAAATGTTATTGGTGCTTCATATACAAATAATTTCTTTGATTACACATCTGAACACATTTTAAGCATTTGCTTGAATTACGCAGGTTGTCCAAAACACACAGTATTTATTTCGTGTTTGATTTTCTGTGCACTGGGGAAAAACATGAATCTTGCAGTGTGCGTTTTCTTTGTAAAATAGGGAAGCATAGGTTGTATTTGGCTTGTTTTTAGTGATATCATATATGTTTTATTTCTACAATCCAGTGGCGTATGTCATATATTTGATACAGAAATTACTTTTGTTTATACTGACTCAAGTATGCTTATGATGAGGAATAAAAAGCAGGGACATTGCTGGACTCTCTGCTAGGATACGTATTTAATGAGTGTAAAAATACAAGTTTCCTGCATGAAACTGGAATACAATCTTACTTATGCTTTTGTCTCTAGCTCACCTAAAGCTTTACAAGGAGGGACCATCAGGTGGGTGGAACAGCATAATGTTGTCTGTCTCTGTCTAGTCTTTGGTCTCTTTTGTTATTTTAAAGGTGATATGTTTCTCTCCTTGATACAACAAGAATCATACAGGCAGAGCCTGCAGTATCTACCAGTGTTAAAGACTAAAAATTGAATAATGGCAACATAGTTCTGTAGTATAGAT
This sequence comes from Chrysolophus pictus, assembly GCA_037305975.1. Lineage (NCBI taxonomy): Eukaryota > Metazoa > Chordata > Aves > Galliformes > Phasianidae > Chrysolophus > Chrysolophus pictus. Next base: position 30,667,763 of record CM074580.1, read on the forward strand.
GAAGATCTATTTTCAGAACACTAGGTTAAGGGACTGTCATTTCAGTTACAACTGTCCTGCTACAATGAGTGATACTTAGGTTGGCTTCTCTGACTTTCAGATCTATCCCACAATGCTGTCAAATTTTACAAAGTTCAGATTTGAAGACTGATGAGGATACCGCAGTAGAGAATGGATGTTACTTTTTTTTATCTTCATCCCCGCTCCCCTTCCCTTCCCCCACCCCCCCCCATCTCAGTTGTCTGTGAGCAAATTCCAGGTAAACATAACCAATTTTAGTGAGAATCTACCATACCTAATACCTGGACTTTTTATGATCTGTCAGTGCACATTCTAACTGTCCTTGAAGTAAAGACTGCAGGTGACAATTGGGCTGGCAAAATTCTTTCTGAAGCTGTGGGTTCTACTCTTCCATTGTGAAATATATCTTATATAAAAGTGAGGTAATAATATAACTTAAGCAAAAAGGAAAGGTGAGACGATTTAATAAACTGTAGCGGCATTCTTTTACTGATTTGAGTAAATACTGTATATAGAAACGAGAGCTAAATTTTCCATACAGAAATTAAATTTAGCCTGTTCAGGTTGGAAAAGACCTTCAAGGTCATCAAGTATGTATAAACCAAATCACTCTGATTTATTTTCCAGGACATAGTGTTCTTATTGTATTTTAGAGCACAAGTGGCCTGTAGCATGCAGAGGTACCTGAGGTTGTTCCTCCCTGGATGCAGAGCTTTGCATCTCCCTTAGCTGAATTGTGTGAGGTTCCTGTCAGTCCATTTCTCCAGCCTGTCCAGGCCCCTCAGTATGTCTCAACTACTTCTCCCATTTTCTGCCTCATGCAGATTTGCTGAGGGTGCAATTCTGCAACTCTACATTCTGCATCTATTCATAAGTGAACTGGAAAAGCCAGCAGTGAGATGGGAAAGCTTGCAGCTGATATGAAATTGGTTAGAGTAGAAAAAAATTGGAACTGAGAATGCAAAAGGCAAGAAACTCAACATATTGAGGCTGAGAGACTATAGCAAAAAAAAAAAAAAAAAAAAAATCAAAAATGAAGAACTTTATGTTGTGCATTTGAGGAAGAAATTCTAAGAAAAAAAGTGTTAAATTCACTTATAATAAACTCTGATCTGATCATTATTCTTTAAAAACAAGACTTTGATGTTGGAATAATTTTAGTGCTGATTAGTGATCGAAAAGTAACTTATAAATTATAATAATAGGAGTTGTAAGAAAAGAAGACAAAAATGTAGATCATCCTAATGCTGTTGTATAAATGACCATATTTTGCATTTAATAAATGCTAGATTCAGAACTGTAAAAGATTCGGAGAAGGACATTAAGTTTGATCAAAAATATGGAACGTGCTCTTTATGAAGAAAAATTATGTAGATTTGTACACTGTCCTAATTTCGACTGGAAAAGAATCCATCAAGATTGATATGATGGAGATCTCTAAAATCATAAAAAGTAGGAAATTACTCTGGCATTTTTCTTCCAGTGGACCCACTGGAGACTTCAAATGAAACTATCAGGTGCAGATTCAAAGTAAACAAAAGGATCTTTACCTAATTTGTAATTAATTCTTTGCTGTAGGATGTTTTCTACTTACTTGAATTCTAAAATTGGTAATGTACATTTATGAGAGAAATCCACTTGCAACATCTGTGATTTAGGAAGTTCTGAATTGTAAATCAAGTTCCTGGAAGAACTTGAGTTTGTGAGAAAAGTACAGCTACATTTTTGCCTGTAGCTAGCTTTTCACATCACCTGCATTTTTGCTACCATCAGAAGTAGTACATGAAGCTAAATAGACTTTTGATACAGCTGAATGCAGATACAATTTTGTTCATCATGAGGGTGAATGATTTTTATTTCAGGATTACAATCAAAATAGAATCTACATATGACTATTACTTATTACTTCAATGAAGAATTTCCTAATGTGAGCTAAAATATGTACTTTCTTTTAGTAAGACTCAGCTAAACTTCTCTGTTTGGCTTTAGAAAGTTAGACCTGTGTGCTTCAAAGCTTCTGTGACCTGAGATGTTTTCACTGTCTTGTTTCTGGTTGAAGTTTTGTTACCATACTATTTCCAAGGGATGTGAGAGCTGACTCCACAACCTAATTGTCATTTGCTGTACAACTAGTGTACAGCATCCCGGGAACCCTCCTCCACTTAATGCAGGCTTCTTCAAAGTCCTGCCACTCTGTGCTTGGCACTTCTCAGCTTACTTCCACTGGGACTTGCAAACATAGGAGCAAAAAATCTGGGGTCCCTTCCAACTCAAGCCATTCTATGATTACATAGATTAGAAATATGCGATATGATTTATCTCAGACAAAATAAGATGGTTTTACTTAACTCACTTGAGTCCATTTCTCATTAGAACTCCAGCTCATTTTTCTAGCATTCTACTGCTTTAATTTTCTACAATAATCTTATCTCCCCAGACATTGTCTTTTTCTAATGCAGCTATTTTTTCCCTACTATGACTTAGTGAAGCTATTCTGTAAAATGTACTCGATTGCACAAATCTTGGGTACCTTTATTTGGAGATAATAATTTCTCTGAAAGTGGTCTGAATAGCTTTCAGAACTTGGAGAAGTGATTTGACCTACGCCAGAGGCATCTCTTTCTTTCCTGCTTCTATGTTCAGAGAGTACCTTTGTGATCTAACATTGGTGTTGCCTATTGGATATGAAAAATGTATATATGATGAATCCTAGATGCAAAATGTATAGATGTAAAGGATGAAAGTATAGAAAAATAATAGTGATTGGAGAAGGAAGGTGCATTTTATCATTATTATAATTCTCATGGCAGAACATGGAAGTAAAATGGACAGTTAAGTTTGACAGTAAGGAGATTTCTATTTTTCTATAGTTAATAACTTGCTTATTTTTCCAGTAACGTGGATACAGAGTGGAAGCTTCACACTGCCATGTTTTCTTTATTAACTGAGTTAAAATCACTGTTAAAATAATCTTTAGCTTTCATTGCAGCATCTGTCCAGCTTCCTGTGTAGTTTGCCAACACTGATGTTACTTTAAAAAAAAGTAACTCATTGAAACATTTTTTCAGTATCATGGCATTTATAAATACTTCGGTAACTACTGGAAGTAGTAAATATCTGTATTTATATGTCATGGGTACATCTGTTTTATCTCAGTATCTTATTAAAAAAAAAAAAAAAACAAACAAACTGGTTTTGTGATGGTTTGCTGCAGTGGATTATAATTACTGAGAGAACCACCAACTTATATAATTAAAGAGTATGACAAATTGGGAGGAAAAAAAAAAAAAAAACAACCTAAATTTGTTATATTTTTCCTGGGTTGATATCCTCTCAAAACAGAGGGAAAGTGTACTAGAAGTAGCAAGCAAAGAGTTAGAGCTGGTTGGAACTGAATTTGTGCAGTGAGATTATTTACTTCTTTGCTTGTTTGTCTTATGTGAATGACTAACATTTTTCATTGTTTCCTCAGTAATTAAATCCTAATTGCTTGTGGTCATTTTTCAGGGGAAGAGCACTTCCCATCTGATTCGTATCTGATTTGTTTGTTTAAAAAGCCCTTCAGAGAACTGTCAGAATTGGGGATAGCTAACTTATTTATGCTTTACAGCCACTTTCTTCCTGGCAGGCTGTTTGGAGAGCAGGCAAGTACAACAGGATGTTTATATACCATCAGTCTTCTGTTATCCAGTATAGTGAAAGACTTTAAAAACTCAAAAACCATAAAAATTCTGACATTGTATAAATCAGAGGGTGTGCTGAAATGGGATACATTAAAGAGCCACCTTATGATGCCAGAAGAGCTTAATCTATAGTTGAAAGTGGGTCGGACTCTTTTTCAGCGGTGCCCAATACAGGGCAGGAGATTCTGTCTGAACATGAAAGAACTTTTTTTGTTGTTGTTGTTGTGTGGTTGGCAGAGCATTGTCACAAGATGCTCAGAGAGGATGTGAAATCTTAATGCTTGGAGATTGTCAAAATCATCTGGAAATTGTTCTGGCTCTGGGTGATCTTGCTTGAGCTGGGATCAGACCCAATGACTTCTGGAGGTCCCTTCAACATTAACCATTCTGCAGTTATGTGCTTCTGTAATGATTAGCTTTATTTCCAAGTCAGTATTGTAGCACCATGTAGTGGGAAGTCTTACAGTTTGCAGCATTGTATCTCAGCTGGCTCTGAGAACAATCCATAGATGCTTGTGAATGTTAACTCATAAGACTGGATGAAGTTACAGTAACTGTGCTAGAATCACCCTGCTATACATAGAGGCAGATCAGATTTCTGAAACTCTGACATAGTTTCTCTATAACCTAAACAAACCATTCGTTGTTTGTGTGAAGATTATGGCATTTCTGGGTTGTCTAGATTAATCTAATGTGTGAGTTAAATGGAAGTTAAGGACACAGTACTAAAAAGAGTGTACCCTGTATTTTTTTCATCATACAATTCTCTTTATCAGTATCTCATTATTTATTTTGTTGTTGTGGTTTTGCCATTCTAAGCAGCATCACAATGTATTAAATGAATACAGTTCTCTTGCCAGTATGTTCAGAAACTGATTTTTGGGACTGTATAGATGCAGTCATTCTTTCTAGTAAATACTTTAGTATCTTATTTCAGATTGCCATCCCTGCGTGTCAGATATTTTTATTTGTACCAAATTTTGGTGACTTCACAAAGAAAACAAACATGAAAGGAATGGGTATGTCTTAGTCTATATTATACCATTTTATCATTCTGTTGTGATTTCTTATTCATATCTGGCAGAAAAAAAAAAAAAAAAGAGTGTTTGCTTGAGAAGAAGGAAAATGCTATGCCATTGGGCGCTGGCTTCTATTTCTTCTTTTTAACTAGGAGAAACTGTAATGGTAGGGAGAAACAAAATAATCTCGTGCTGTAGAATGTTGGAATGTTGTACTGGTTGGACAATGTTTTAAGTTTGTTACAGTGTATCGATACATGATACACTTGTTTTTATGTAGTAGCAGTATTTTAGGTAAATAATTAGGTTTATTAATACTTTTTATCTACTAATGGCTAAGTATACTTTTATTTGAAATAAGTAAGCTGTAAAAGAATCTCTACTGTCTATTTTACTCTATAAAAATTAAACAAAGCAATCTCTAGAGTTTGTTTTGGAAATTTCATCTAGGAGAGGTAATGAAAAACACATGCCTTTGGGACTTTGGAACTTAAATAGCTTAAGACAACGATATCTTGCAAAATGTCTATCATGTACAACTCCTTTTTTTAAACATTCTTCATCTGTTCTTGTACCATGTTAAGTTTAATCTGCTGGGGTTCTTCCATCATTTTGTGGCTGCACAAATATTTATGTCAACTTAAGAGGTAATCGGGATCTGGGAATATGTGAACATGGTGAAAAATCTGCTTTAGGTGCCAGAATGGGTCTATGCCAGCACATGCTCATACCCAAATCCTAAAGAATGTTGAGCATTGGGCAATCCGAAGGAGAAAGTAGATCTTTTGTTAAGATAAATCTGTAGATCTGCATAGCTCTGTTAGCCAAACTAAGAGCCAATTGTTAGAAGAATTTTCAAAGTCTGTTGTTTGCTTTGGCTGTCATGTGGTCTTAAAGAGCTAAACTTCAAGTCACAGTGTTCCTTAAGTTCATGCCCTGCAAGCTGAGTGCTTAAGTAGCTGAGGTACCAGGATCACAGCTTGCTCAAGGAACCTGAGGCAGATGCTTTTTTAAATCCAGTTTAGGTGAATGGATAAGCAGAGCCAATGTCCGAAGAGCACAACAACCAGTCAGAAGAATTAATAGAGGAAAACCCACAAGCCTGTAGATTTATCTGGTTATGATTCAGTCTGCAGTCAGGCAGTTTTCCTGTGCTGGAAGGCACGAAGTAGTATCTTGGCAGAGAGGATGGGGGAGTTTAGGTGGATAGTACTACTGGTCAGAATCACTTGTGTTTCTTATTTTGTGTCTTGTAAAATACCAATCAATTTTCCTTTTGATTTTGTTTATAAATTCAGCTGTTCATATATAACCTCACCTGCCTCTCAAAATATTAAAAAAAAAAAAAAAAAAAAAAAAAAAAAGGCTTTACATTAAAAGATTGCTCGTTATACAGACTTTGGGGTGATAAATGTTATCTATCTCTTCTTTTATGTCCATGTCTTCTGAAGAGAAAAGGAAAAATGCAAAAAGAAAAAAACCACTAATCTTTGCTTGATACTTTGATGATATAATACTTTTTTAATGGTTTTTCTGTTCCAGGCACCATACAAATCTGTTTAGTGTTTGAGAGCATTGTTCAGTAAATTTTAAATTCCTTGGACGATTTTCAGTCCTTTAATTTAGGTTTTGATTCCTTTTTTAGTTCAGGATACAGAAGCCAGCCAGTGAACTGGAAATATACCATCCGATGAATTTTGATTTGGAAGTTGATAGAAATGGAGCTTTAATGATCTAAGAATGAACTCCACTTGCTTGTTAAGAAGGACTATAGCATCTAGGCCAATGTCTCAAAGAAGACAGGCTTCTCTTGGATCGTTATACAACTGTAATGAAAATTCTCTCTTCTTCCTCTGGTCAGATACAGTCACAGTATAGTTTGAGGGAAACTACAGCATGAGATATGAGTTCTACTGATTCATTTGGTAGTTCTACACTTTTACAGCCACCGCTAAAACTGTATAGTCAATTCTCAGCATCCTCCAATTTGCTCATCATCAGTGCTCAGCATTGTCCGGTTTTCACTGCTGACTTAAATTTCTCTTGCTCTAAATTCCATTCTTTGGATTGTGTTACATCTTCACCATATCTGAGTTGCTCACTATATGGTATAATTCTTCTGGCAAGTACTTATCTCTGTAATCAATCTTCATTTGGCAGAATTCTTTGTATCTTTTGTGATTGGGTGCATTTTCAGGTCTTTATTCATATGTGTGACTAGTCCTGTATCCAATTTATGTTTGGTGACTGTATATTTACAGCTCTGTTTAAAACATTGTATTTAATAAATGCTTTTATAGCATGTGAGTGTATGCATGCATATGTCATAATATCCTACCAGCTCTGCTGTTATTAGCAAAGCTAAATCTTTTGTTTCCTCTTGTTATTCCAGTCTGAAATACCTCTACACAATCTTTCCCTCTCAGCATGGAATACTTTCTTTCTTTATCCTCTGTTTTCAGTAAAACCACTGAAAATCTGGTCATGTGGTCCTAGAAGAAAAATGTAAATTGCTACGTTGACGTTTTCTTTTCCATCACCATTTGCAGATCTTTTATTTGAGAACCTGCATCTGCATTCTGGATTTGCTGGTGTGATACAAAATATGCTGTGCTGAAGATGTGTTTGTTTCTGACTCTAATGGAATGTACTTCTTGTTTTTACAGAGTACCAAGCTGCCATTTTGCATTTAAAGAGGGAACACAAAGAAGAAATTGAAACATTAAAGGTATACTTCTGTAATATTTTTTCTCTTTCCGTGTCCATGCATTCTATAGTGCAACATATACTTTACATCAAATGTTAAAAAATTCTTTTTTTCTAAAGGTTGTTTTTGGTTGACTGAGTTTGGTAAACTCAGAATTAATTATAATCTATGCAAGTACTAACAGTTTTCTTATTTCCTCTTCATAATTTTGCTTATTTTTGTTCTCATATGACACAGAGGACAAATTCTTCCCTATGTCTCAAAAGTACTTTTACATTTGCTTGATATTTTAAAGCACTGTTATTTACCTGCTCAGCCTTTCTCAGCAAAACATACTTCTATAAAAAACAGTTTTATACAGCGTAAAAAATTGAAAGTAGTTTTAGCCTGAAAAATTAGCACAGTAACTGCATTTGTGAAACTGCCTGGAATTTTGTATTGTGCCCTCTTTATAATGCCTGTTTTTGTGAATGTAGACTTTACCAACTATCTAATTGCCAACATTTAATATTAGAATGCTTAATATTAGAACCCACTTTCTCTTGACATGATTAACTCTGCTAAGCGAGATTAAGATAAAAACAAGGTGTTCTTATCATAAAAGTAGGAACTTAAATGTCACTGTAACACAAAATGAATTTGTTGAGCAGGCCTACTTTAAAGAAATAAAAATGGCATTTTCCTTCTCTCACCAATTGTTAAATATTTTTAAGCATCATTGCATCAGTTCTAATAGAGCTCTGTATTACAGAGTATTTACATCTGTGTAAAGGCTGGAGTGTAATAGTATAAAACCTTTGAAACGGAGAAGTGTGAGTTCTTTGAGTAGGTGGGGTGGAATGGTGGTAGCATCTGGTGTTGTAGAAAGGTTTGCTCTGCAATAAGCTCTCTGTTCTGCTAGAGTGAAGTACATGCTCTCCTAATAAGCATCTGTTAAAATTCAGCCCAGGGAAGTGCAAGCTTACACTGGAACTAAGTAAAGATATAATGTGCAATAGACATTTAAAATAATAACCCATGCAATAGACATTTAAAATAAGTCTTGCAATAGACATAATAACTCTTACAAAGAATAGTGTAACTCTCTCATCGTGTCTTAATGTTTAGTTGTGTTTCTGTGTTGTCTTGCTTAGTAGTAAGGAAGCTGTGAATGGATCATTTTCCAACAAATTGAACTGTGAAGTAACTTCCAGCAATGAGTACACCATAAAATCTCACTATTTTATACATGTAGATAAATATAATTTGAAAGGAGCTAAAATTGAAATATTTGCTGTTCATGAGGTAGGAGGATAATACAGTGGTAGTGCCAATTTCTGGCATTGTTAATTGTTTACTTATATTGTGTATGTTTTGTTTGGTGGTTATTTTGATATTTGTTATTTTGATATCTGTTTTATCTCAGACTAGTTAGTTCCAACAGAAAAGGCTGTAGGACCATTTTGTAGAGCTTTGGGGTAATGGCAGTATTGTACAAAATTTGTATTGTTTTGATCAGAATAATAATATTTTTTTCCTGGTGTGCAAGGTGTAATTAAAACAAGGCTTTCAGAATCTCACTTTGGATTTTTTTTTTTATTAGAAGTCATTAGAGACATTTCACAAAGTTCTCTTTGTTAGTCTAATGATTCCTAACATAAAAGGTGATTTTTCATTTTATAATAAGAAATACACACTTTATGAATACCATGTTTCAGTACAGTGTTTTTGGTTGTGACCTGCTTTTTATTGGTGAGCCTGAATGTCTCCATTTTCTCCTCCTCTTTGCTTCTCCACGAATGCCTCTGTACTTACCAGAGTGCAGCTTTGATTTTTGGACCTCAGCCCAGCCTGGTGTAAGGCATCAGGTTCATAAAAGATGCATAGTGACTAAACTGCTGAGAAATGATGCCTTAGTATGCCATTTCCAGCAGTTCAGAGTTTCCTGAAACAAAGTCTGCACTCAAGGCATATAGTGCTGATGAATAAATGATAACATTACATGGTTCTGGGACTTCTGGGTCCAATGCCATCTGAACAGTTCTTTCTCTATATGACTATGGCAATGAATTCCTCCCTTTTGTATGTACAAGTGTTTACAACTATTTACTTCCAAGAACATGTAGGATACCGTCTGAAAAATTTTGTGTAGTACCGGTATAATAACCTAAAAACATGCTTAGAACGGAAATACTGAATTTCTATATTCTTGATATTTCTTTTGTCCAAGAAAAGTCAACACTCTGTTACTCATTACGTGAAAAGAATGCCAACTCTTAGTGCATCGTGTCATTTTTTACAGTGGATGAAATCTGAGAGTCAAATGCTGCTTACATGGTCATGTTGCTTTGGTAAATTATCAATTGTTAGTTCTGTTTCTAAGCTTCAGTTTCTATTTTCATTTTGTAAGAGAACAAAATGGATGCAATCTTAACAGTCTTTTCCCCTTCCCCTTTTATTATAATCTGCCCACTTTGAGAGGTTCTTTCTTCTGTATGATTTTCGAACATCCTGTCATGGTTTTGACACATCCTAAAAAATCCTTCCTCTGCACCTCCATTATTAGCCTTTATTATTTTCTATTTAATTTCAAAGGAATTTTTCCTAGGTTTTGAAGTTCATTTAAAGATTTTTGCTAAGTACTTATATATAACAGTGAGAGGTCATCATTTTTGTTCATTCATTATGTTAGCAGCATTTGCACTGATAAAAATGGAATGAGAATGCCACACATTGTATACTCATTCTTGTGGTTTTTCATTATTTTGAGGAAGACAGATTTTTTTTTTTTTAAGATTAAAAGCTTGAATTACCACATGTTGCTGTATGTGTAAAACTTTACATTATGAAACTTCATATGAGACCTTACAGAGAAATTGAATTGCATCATGATTTAATGTAATAACTTGTTACAGTTTATGTGTTAAAGATGTAACAGAAAAATATGATGATAGATATCCCAGCTGTTGGAAATGCTTGAGTTAAATATGATTTTGTACCATGTACTGAAGGAACTTAAGACAGAAATTTCTCTGAATCTGTTCTTTTGCAAAAATGATCCAAATTCCATACTGCATATTTGTGAAGAAAGTTGCTCACCTCTATAAAAGATAAGGAGCGAGACACTTACTCTTTCTTATTCCCAGTATGCCTAGAAAACCCTTCAGGAGCTCTGAAAGAAACTTCTCTGTTGGTGAAGATTCTTTAAAAAAGTGCTGTTGAAAAGTTAAAGCAAATAATGTCAAAATCCTAGCTATATGGAGGAAGTTAAAGAAAATAACATGACAGGGCTGTAGCAAAGAAATTTACAATGGTAGATAAGCTGAAACAGGCATGTGTTTCATAAGAGGATCTTCACTGGTGATTTGTTTAGTCTGGGGGGGGGGGCGTTTATTTGGGATGAGTGGGATTTTTAGCAGTTATGCTTATCATAGATATTTGTTGTCTAGAACAGTTAGTCCTCAGCTATGTCAGAAAAAAAGGAAGTTAGACATAATCTGTCCCAAGAAATCTACATGCAGGGGCTTGCAGGTTGAGTGGTTTGTTTGTTCATCATCAATAGAAAGTGTCCTGTAGTTCTGTCCTGAAGGGCATGTAATGTAATCTTTTATTTTTCCATTTTATTTTGTAAGTTATATTTTTTCCATAGCTATGTGAAGGAAATTCATAATGGTTTTTATTCTATAAGAATTGTTCTGTAAACTTTCTGTAAAACAGCTCAGAGGTTTGTCCATACAGCCAGTGTGAAAGGGTTGTTGTTTTTCTAGGTGGCTGAAACTTGCAGGAAGTGTAGCAGTCCTGAGGGACGTAAAACACTCACAGGAAAGGAATTAAATGACATACAGTTTATATTTTATAGTGCTATCTTTATGTTATCACAGTAACCAGAGGCTTTATTCTTTTTTTTTTTTTAATGACACTTGAAATCAATTGTAGTCAGATAAGGTTCATAGTAATTAACATTAAAATATTGAATCTTTATCATATACAATGAATAACAATCAGAATAGTTCATATCTCTTAATGAGTTCATTGATGTCCATAATTCAATTGTAACATCCTCATAAAGGTGATGCATGTAAACGTTTATATAGTAGAGATAAATGCTTAGTTTTTACCCATTTAATTTTAACTACATTTACTAGTTTGTGTCCTCAGAGAATTTCGGAATTTTCTCACCTATTCTTTATTAAAACGAAAGGATGCATTTTTTAAGCTTTGAATCATTTCATCTGCGCTGCTGAGGTGTATTTCTTGATGCTGTCACTAGGTGGCAGCGGAGCCTTTCCGCAGCACACCCTGCAGAGGCAAAATCCAAGTTTCTCAGTACGTGATAGTAGTCATCATCATCACGGTATTTTGCCCTGTAGAACCATGTGCACAGTATCTAATAACCAAGGAGATAAAAATGACTGAATATTAAATCAAAATACTGTAAAGGGACTGCTAAATTCCAAAACGAAGGAAAAAATATGTGGATTGTATTAATCTAAAGTAAGAACACTGTGTACTATATAAAATGTATGGAAAACAGTTAATTCTTTTCTCCTTTTTCCTCTTAGCTCAAAGGTACTTACAGAAAAGTTTAATGTTACTTTTAAATGATGGAATCAAAGTCTTTATGCTCTTCTATAATATAGGCATGGATCTTCTTTGCCGTACAGTTTATTACATTTCCACCAACTCACTACAGATATTGTGACTTACCATACACAGAACACCGGAGTCTTTAGTTTTAAGTCACAGCTTTTTGTAAAAATATTACTATATAAGCAACATGATTATTGTTAAATGAGAAAATATAAGTATTATGCATATTGCGTGACTGTATTCCACATATAAAATTATATGTACACATAAATAATAATTTGTGTTAGATAAATAAGAAAACCCATAGATAATGCATAAATTACATAATAGATATACCATTTAATACATAATAATACAGGAATATATGTAATAGATATATAAAAATAAAATAAATGCACCTTTTAGAAAGAAATACCTGCAGTTGCAACTAAGACAGCCAGAATGAAATTACTGACACATAAAACATAGTAGCAAAGCAGTGGTGGGTAAGTGTCCATGACATCATGAAAATTGCGCTGGCCTCATTTGTAGAATGTAGCATGGGGTTTTCATATAAATTTACTTTCCATTGTAATTTTTGCATTTTTGCAAAGGATTCAACAGCTAAAATGTAGAATTGAGTGGGAAGTTTCCTTTTCACAGAACTTTCTTAACTTTGAAAGTAATTTCATATCATAAGATGAGATTAAAGACCAGGGCCTCAAAGTCTCACAAAGAAAGGAACGCTGAAGGGAAAGTCATAACACCAGTCAAAATTGTCTGATAATTTCAAAATGATTAATTTCTATTTTGTTCTGAGATTACAAAGACATAGAAACATTTCCTTAGTTACTGAATGAAGAAAAAAAGCTTTGCCTATGTGATGACATCTTCATTCTTTTCACAAATCTGTTTCTACATCTGTTATGCTACACAGTTCCTTTCCTGGCCCTTTGTTTTTTCACTTTCGGATTTGTTTTCCCTCATGGTCAGTGTGCATCCCTTTGTGAGTGCTTCCATTGCTCTTTAATTGTAATGTGAGTGTAACAAAAGATGTTCCTTGTCCCTACTACAGTTTGGAATTTGTACTTTAATTCTGGAATGCAGTGATAAATAGTGTTGAAAGTTGCTGTGTGACAGAATGCTTATTAAAAAACAAACAAACAAACAAACAAAAAAAACTCTTGTGGAAGTGTGTAATTTCACTTTTGACATTTAAAATGATTTTTATTTACATAGACAAGTAGAATTTCAGCTTCAGAAGCAATGCCAGAAGTTAGATTTTTTTAACACCTGATCAAAACATTTTAACATATTTGATTTATTTTTCCTAAATCTACTCTTTTTAAAAATAGTCTATTTCAACAAAGTTGAAAAGCTTCTGATGCTAGGGATCTCAAGTAAATTTTTACAAATGCTTCCCCAAATTGTTATGTGTGCCTACATGAATTCTTTCTTAGGGATAGGGACTCCACAATTTGTCAGAAGTCACCATGTTTTGAAATCTACAATTAAACTATTGGGGTCAGTGATGAATAGTGTTGAAAGCTCTGATATGCTGGAGTACTTAGGAAAACAATCTTGAAGGACTGGACGATATGCCAACTTTTGTTAATGCTTCAAGATGCAAAGATTAATGTTTTTAACCTTTGCAAGATTAAATGCATATGTAATGTAACTAGTTGCTTTGCGCGTTCTTCGCTGGATTTTCATGTCTCAATATGTACGAATAAAAGAAAGTCTGTAAATCGTGTATGCTTCTGTCTGGTGATGCTGAGTTGCAGTCTAAAAGAGCAGCCAAGGTCAGCCAGGGTTTATTAGTCAGTCTTTCCTAATGAGCTGTTCAGGCTTTTCAGCATTTCCATGTGTTGTTACTGATGAAGGTCTCCCAGCTTGTGGTTAATCATTGATACTGCTCTTGCTTAACTTGAAACGTTTCAGTCTTTTGTGCTCAGCTGTGAAATGAATAGTTCTACCACTGTGCATGCTTTCGGTGTCTTTATGAATCTTCTTGGCTACATTGTTCTCATGAAGGCATTCTCCATGTTTAACGTGGAGCCTTTTCGCAGTATGTGACAGTAACAATACAAAGATCAAGAAAAACAAAAAATATGAGACAGAACAGACTGAAAGCCTATGAAATTATGTCAAGATGACAATTTCAGTACTCCTAAGACTCCTAGAGAATGGCAGCAAGATTATCTTTTGAGTATGTATTTGTTGAAATAGATAAATCTCAACAGTTGGATAAAAATCACTCTGTAATGATAAATTTGCACGGCCAGTAGTAGAGGAGGTAGAGTAGCAGACTGGGGAATGAGAGCAAAGGGTAAGAGCAATAAAACAATAACTTTTAACACTGTACGTACAACCACAGAAAGAACTATTGAAAGTGCTTCACTTTACTTGGAAGCACGTGTTGTCAACTCTATCTTCATTCAAGGTGGAAGTTTGGAATAACTCTTCATGGTGTATGAGTTAATTTCTTTCTGATACTTCCTCATCTTCCTCTTGTAGGTAGTGTTGTAATTTTTATCTATTTATTTATTTATTTCCTCGGAAGGAAATTAGTTTCTAGTTATTTGTACTGTTTTCTGAAAAGACTGCTTTTTTACCTCTAGAGACTGGCTTATTTACTCATTACCAATTAAGTAATATGTTAAGTTACATCATAGTGAACTTTGAACAATGTGAGAAAATTGCCTATTTTAAATTTGAGAAGATGGAAATTTCATGAACCATAAATATTTTTCAGCACTCATGTTTTTTTGAAGATAGAACATGAATTACTTATATAATAAAGATTTCTCCAATTCAGTCAGTGCTTGCTTATATCTTAAAAACTAGTGAATTGCACTACCTATATCCATGTCATAATCTATAAACAAGTACTTGGTAGCATTGTTCTTACTTTGGTACTCTTTCATGCAAAAATCTATTTCTCCTTCTCCACTGATCTTGTTTATCATATTCTTGATATAACTGGTGTTTTTCCCATTAATCATGTGTTTACTTTACATTGTGTCTGATTTGTGATTTTTGTGGGTTTTTTTTTGTTTTGTTTCTGTTTGGGTTTTGTTTGTTTGTTTGTTTGTTTTGTTTTGTTTTGTTTTTGGCAGATAACTTGAATATCCAGGAGGACTTTCTATCATTTTCTTTCAGTGCATTTTAGATTGCCACCCTACTATTTTCATCAATGCAATTTTACTGTAAAAAGTGATGTTGTTTAGGTTTCATGTCAACCGCAGATATGTTAATCCAAGGATTACCCCATTTACTAAACAACTTAATACAGAACATGGTATTGGATAGTTAAAATGCGTATAGAGTATCCAAGACAATTTGTAGCCTTAAAAGATCAGCAGGACTGCCTTCATGCTCAAATTTAGGCACTTGCTTAATTAAGGTTAAAATGAAAGTCTTCTAGAAAAATGCATTATAAAAACCAACAAAAAAAAGCCTGTATTTATCATAGTTTGTGAAAACCAATTTATCCCATCACCTTGAGCTATGGGGTACTTGTGAGAGAGAATAAAGTACAGCGCATGTTGTGAACATGATGACATTTAATTTCGATGGATTTGGAAGACCTCTGTAACATAGGAAATAATTATGGAGAAGAGACATTAAGCGAAATGTGATCATACAAGTGTACAAGCCACTAGAAATTCATAGTATGAGTGTTTTTGATACCATTACCCTACCACTATGATTTTGAAAATATATATCCACATGCTAAACTTATTGGCTTTTTGAAATTTACTGCACTAGATGTTTGTTTGGATCTAATAATTGTAAGCCTTATCTTTGAATGATATGCGTTATTTTCTTTAGTTTAAAATTCTAGCAAACTTCCTTTTCATAAGCTTTAATGTTCTTAGTTTTAGAATAGGGATCATTTTGAAAAGAATGTATGATTTTCTGGTAGAGGGAAAATCTGTCTGAAATTATAGCTTACAAGCTTTTGAGACAGCACTATTATTTCTCACATTCAGTAAATGCTTCTGACTTTTCAAATCTGGTGCTTTTTGTACCAATTGCATCTTATGGTGCTGACTAAACTTTTATATGCCAGTTCCACAGAGCCATCAAGGATTCTGAAACCACTGAAGTTATTATGCAGTAACACTGGGGCAAAATTAAGTTCTATTGGGTAATGGATGGGTGCCACAGTTTACTCTTGGCAGGGAGGGGATCATGCTGCCAAGGATGTTCTGAAATCAAAAGCTAGGAGCTTGTCTCCTGACCCTCTTTTTGATGAAGTTGCAATGTGAAAGAAAAACCCTGGAAGTTGAAGCAGAGCATGTATGCTGGAAAGTTGTATGTGAGAGGTGGCAGAAAATCATGAGCGTAGACAGTAGGGTAAGATCAGCAAGCTGGGGGGGGAGAGGAGCTGATTGGAAGGTAAGGCAGAAAACAGCTTGTAGGAGATACATTGTAGTGACTTGGATCAGGTCTTGTAATAAAGTTTTTACTTGTAAATTGGCAGTTTTCTCCTCAATATGTATCATAGAATTAATACTATCTATTCAGCATTTGCTTTTATTCTTGTTGGTTACTGAGCAACAAAGGGAGGTCATCCTCCCTTGCTTTGTAAATAAAGTGTGATTTGAATATAGATAGTTTTATTGTGAATTTTCCAATGTCACAAATTTTAATTTGTCACAATGTTTCCTATGTATACATCTGACCTTACAAAATGTGTTCAGATAGGCATATATTACTATTTCTCGTTCTTAAAACACAGAGGCTTAATTTGAGTCTTCTGATTCAAAATATTTCAGAGAAAATCATTGGAATGCTTAGGTTTGCCTTTTAATGTTTGTATCATATTTCATTTTTAACTTCACACCTACAAGTTGGATACCAGAATCTCATGATAGCTGCTTAGAAAATCAGTTTTATCATTGATTAACAGTTGAGAAACACTTGAGCTAAAGTGGCTAGTGATACATCTTGCAGGAGCTTTGGAGTTTGTGAAGGTACAGAATCCATTTTGGCAGTTTAGTATTATAATGCCTTTATTGGAATACTGTTTCTGAGGTTCCATGCTTTGTGGACGATACACCTTTGTGCTTCAGCACACATGAAGCAGAAGTCTTAAAACTTAACACTTTCGCACAATACAGTTTCTGTTATTGTGTGGACTAACTCTCACCACGTTCCCTGAATGAGAAGCTGGTTGTGTCAAAGAGGAAGATTCATAGAAACATTGATCAAGAGCGAGCAATTTAAGGTTGGTCTGGCAACCAAACTTACAGTTTTCCCCTTTGAGTAATTGACCAAATCTGGTTTTGGTTTTAAACAATTTTTTAAAACATTTTTGTGAATCTTGTAAAGGGAGTGTCTAGCATAATGTGATAGGAAATGCTGATTATGCACTATATGTCAGTTTAAAGTAGCCGTGTCTTTTACAAAATTAGAGAATAATTTCCAAAACAGAACTTTTACTACTATGAGCTAAGTAGAATCTCTGAAGGCCAAAAACTGTATCTTAGCTATGTGTACCAGTATCTTTACCTGCTAAGAAACTGTATCAGTGACATAGAAGAAGACTGGTTGTAAACACAGTGATGAGTTTTCTTCGAAATGTTACCTGACTGATAATTACTGTTGTTTTTAACCACTAACATTTTCAATAATGTCTGCAGAATTGGGAGCTTGCTGGTTAAACCAAGGTGGAAGTTTTGCAAAGTAGCTTGTTAGTAGCATTTCTTCATATAATTTGTTTTGATAAGAATATTTGAAATTTGTATTCTTTCTTTAATCAATATAATTGAGGCAAATATTATATAGTCAGTATAAAAATATATCTGCCTTTTCATGAAATTGTGAGGAAAAGATTAATTTTTAAAGTATGTACCTAAATAAAAACTTCTTTTCTGAATGTGAAGCTGACCTCAAAGGTAACCTCTACCTTCATTTCCTTTGCTACAGAGAAATGAGGTAGCATGTTTTGTAATATATATTATTATATGTTGGAGAACAAACTGTTTCACCAAATGATCATTTTGTTTTTGTTGAGGTCCCTCTCTGTAACACAGGTGAGGAACATGTTGCCTTCCATAGCTCGGAAGTGGATGGCTTGCTGCACCTCAAAATGTTTTAGATGCTTTTATTGCACACGTGTACTCTCTATACATTGGTAGAGAGGGCAGTCATTTCATGGTGTAGGTATTCACAGATTCTTTTAAACTAAAATTATGCTCATGAAGTATGAAATGCTTCAGTTTCTAAAAGTGCAGTTAACTTTAAATCTCATACTCTATAAGAACTCATAGCATCATTTTGCTGATTGTTTCCTAATGCTGAGTACTATCCAATGTTACCTGTTATCCTTCTACAGAAATATAATTATGTCCTTACTATTTTCCATGTGCTATACTTATGCTGCTTTTTGCTTCAGCTTACTTTTTCTTCAGCCAAATCATTCATTGAAGCTTAGAACACGATTCATATCATTACTCTCTCATGTCGTTACAAGACTTTGTTATAGCGACTTAGACTTGGAGTTTGGCTGCCAAAGAAATTAGTTCTTTATAATGTGAAGCAATGTTGACAGTAAACTCTGCTTTGCTCTCCACCCCTCCCCAAAAGAAAAGGAAGAAAAGAGAAGAAAAACAAGATTGCATTACAATTCTGGCAACATCAGCCACACTAATAAAATCAAATTCAATGTTGTTTTACGACTTTGAATTTATGTGACTGCACAGGATCAAAGGATTTGTATCCCACTGGACTGCAAGGTCTATAGTTCATGGCAAAAAAACTCATCAAAAAGAGCATTTTAGTAGTAAGGCTTTTCATTTTAATCAGCCACACTAATAAAAAAGCTGTTAGGTGTCCAAAAACATTCTCCCAAGATCAGAGACAACTTGCTCTCTGCTACAATCAGTTTTCTTATTGGATCCATACTGCCTCTGTAGTTTTAGTCGCTGAAGCTTCATCTTCATCTTGTTTTCAATCATTTTTCACATTGTTTTCAAATTTTATGCACCAAAGCATTATTATGAACTGGTAGCAGTAATGAATTATTTGATTTTATGGGTAAATGATATATAATGTGACTTCTTGGAAACTGTCATCAGAACAAATGATTAATGAAAACAGAATTGAGAATATTGTTCTGTATTTTTATATGTTGTGTTTTAAAATATTTGAATAATACCAATTCTTTTTTTTTTTAATTTTTTTTTTTCTTGAATATAATCTTTGAACTCCAACAGAAAACACAGATGTTAGCATTCTTGTATCTATACAGATTTAGTATCTTAGGCAGTCCTAAGACCAAGGTAACAGAAGCAAGTGAGAAACAGGATAGAAAGTAAATAGTGTTTGTAACAAGAAAGGCTTTTGTTACTGTATTTGGATTCTGTGTCAGTTGTTCATGGAGCAGCTTCACAGCTAAGTGATTAATTCTTATTGCAGATTGTAGCTTCATTCCTTGATTAGTTTAGGCTCAAAGAACATCTATAGAATGCATCAATTTCTTCTATTGATGTTCTGTACAATGAACTGCCTTATTTCATTCTAACGAAATTTAAATGTTTAACAGGGTTAAATATATGGAGAGCTTTTGCCAGTGAAAACTGTCAATTTTGTCCATTAATGTGTCAGCTTTCCTTGAAATTTCTGTCTCAGTTTAGCTTGCTATCCCTTTGTTTGCAAGCCATGTGAGATTTATTTTGCCTGGCACAAACTAGCTTACTTTTGGGAGGTCACTTTCTGCAAAGATCTCTCTCCCTTTCTGTATGACGTAATGCTTCTGAAGTTATGTGGTTTCCTGTAGCTACTGTACATTATCTGTCCTGTGAAATTCTGATGCCTGTGGTGTTTTTACTGACATTACTTAGCAAAGTGCATCTGTACCTAGAGCTTAGAGAATCTGAGGCATTAGTAACTTTCTACTTGATCTTGTGTGGACATGTCCAGCTTCATTTTTAGGGCAACTGTTTCCCTCAGAAGATATGGGTATGATGGCAATTGCTGTCAAATGAAAGTTGAGTGTGGCACTACTCTGTTACTCTGTTATCATGCTGATTTGCATTAGCCTAAATATTTTAATATATGTGGAAGAATTTTTTTTTTTCCTTCAGTACTTTATATTATATTTAACAGTCTTTTATTCCGTAGGATACAGAAGTCATTGCACAGTGAGATGGTTAAAATCAATTAGTATTAACTTCTATATTTTTTTTTTCATGCTTATGGTCTTCTGTTTTTTATGGTCCATTTTTAGTTAAGAGTTGCTTTGCTTTTAAATTTTGAATGGTTCCCTAATACAAAGCTATATTTATTTGTCAGATTCAAGAAGGGTTTAGAGTCCAGTGAAGTTTTCTTTTGTGGGCACAGATAATCCACAGCAGAGTAAATCACTGACCAGGTGCAAACGTTGACAGAATTGCATCCATAATTACATTCTGTGATATGCTATGAAGTACAATGAGCATTATTAGAGATAGTCTGCATATCGTGGGTTCTAAGAAATTTCAAGGACTTAACAGGTATTCTCTGTGTGTCTGATTAGAACTAGAAAAGCAGAGATTTATGCTTAACAAGACTGGTAGCTATTGGTAGCTATTAAGAGTGAAAGGACTGAGGGAATAGGTGTATAGATGCAGGAAGGAACATCTGTATTATCAAAGTAAATATTTAAATTGTCAAACTTAATGTCAATTATTGCTTAAAATGTTACATAAATTCTAGGTAATTTTTAGTCCTATATGTAAGCAACCATATTGATACCATTAAAAAAAAAAATCTACATGTTGCAGTGTAACTTAGTATGTTGTAATGTTTTTTTATATCTATAGTGATTTTGTATTGAAAAATTACTCACTCTAAGGCTGTCTTTCTTTCTCAACTGCCTAAAAGCTAGTTATCAGTAATGTAACATATTAATATATATAATAAAATATATAGAAATACTGTTTTCTGTATATTGGCTGTGATCACATTTGCTCCCAACTGTCCCAAATACTGTTGTATTTTCTAGATAAAGCTCTGTATTTGGTATTTTTAAATTAAAAAGAGAATCGTAGTTTATATATATAGCTTATACAGACATTTAGAGTACTGGAAATGTATGACAATGGGCAATCCATTTTACGTATTTTTTGCTATCAACTATTAGTATAACATTGTACCCTTGGATATGGTGATATACCATATGTAACTGATTATATTTATTGAGGTATTTGTTAGAAAGGAATTTTGATTTTTATGTAAATTGGCACAGGCCTAATTTTTTTCTTTGAAAAATTCTTTGCTAAATCTCTGATTGTTGTTAAAATTTAAAACAAATGTATGTTTTTTCAAGGACAGAGATTTAACAAAAAAAGACATTTTTCTTCTTTGTCAAGACAATGCAAGAATAAAAAGTGTGAACTCTTCCAAAAACTGAGGATGAAAATACTTAGAATGAACAAAAAGTCAGAGGCTGTCTTTGAAAAATGTTTTTCCTCTCTTTTCTATGCACAGTACTTTGATGACCAAATACTATTAAGAAAAAAAACTGTGAAGTCTATAAAACTTTTTTCAGCAGCAGTTCAAGAATTCTTACCTTCCACCCCTCCCATTCCCCACGGAACATTCCCACTTAAAAAATAGTATATCCTCAGATACTTTTTGTCTTCTTTGTTCTGTTTTTTTTTTTTTCAGTTTTCATGGCTTGGGATAAGTAACTAATTAGATGAAACAACCAGTGTATAAAGTTAGAAAAAAAGGATAAAATTCAGCTCACTTTCTCTGCACTTTATTGTTTTTCCCGGCTAATTAGAGTAAAAACTAGCAGAAGCATATGCTTCTAAGTTAAAGATGTAATCTGTCTGATATGCATAGAATGGTATTGTTCAATGGTGACGTGCCATTTTTGTGTGGTCACTTTTTGGAGTACAATTGCACAGTAAACAGTACTGAAAAAGTGTTCTGCGTTTACTTGCTGTTTTACAAGAAAAGTCCTACATGTTCCTTTCTCTAAACAGTGTTCTAGAAAATGTTTTACCATTTCAGTTTTCAGGATTCTTTTTAAACATTTGTAGTGCCAATAAGTCTTGCCTAAAAACAGGGCAACAGCTAACTTTTCAATGTAGATTGCTGTAGAGACGTATGGCCTCCATATATTCGTAGATACAAATTGCTTTAAAACTTAGAGTAATTCCATGTCATTGATAGAAAGTCTTTCTTTGTCCGTATACAATAGCATTACATAAACAGTAGCAGAACAAATATACTTGAGTTAATAGCATTGAACTGACTATTCAGACTATAACTGACTATATTGGTCATATTAACTTGTTAATTTTTGTTACTTACCAGAGCAGAAAAATCATCCCATTGGAATTGGTTTGTCAATTGACATTATAATTTCAAAGACATTTAGATATATCTGCATTTTGCATTCTGAATGAAAGGATATAATCTCTTCTGTGATTAATTTTGTGCTATATCTCAGTCTGTAATGCTGGATGGAGGTAGATTGTACTAATTCAGCTTTTGCCTTTCTTCTGCATTTGAGAATAATGCTTCACATGTTTCTGAGTCTCATGGGACCAAAGCTGAGCTGTCACTATTTGTTCAGAAAAGACACACAGCAGGTACAAAAGAAAGTCAGTGGAAGTCACTCATACTGCAGAGGGCTGGATGCAAGTGGAAAATACATCAATATTTTGGTTATTTGCATAAACGTCATGCCTTTTAGTAAGAGAGGAAATTTTTTAAAATAGATGTCTTTTGTTCATATCCTAACCATTGTTAGTGGTATATTTTAGGAAGAGCATAATGCAGACTTTCTAATATATTACATAAATATTAGCACATAAGAGAACTAAGAGTCAGCTGGACCATTAGCTTTCATGAGGTGATTTTGCTCAAGGAAAATGTTCTATTCCAATGGCAAATACTAGATAAATCTTGGAAAATCAAACTCATTTGTGAGTGCAGCCATACTGGTGAGGCTTTAATAGGCATGGCCCTGTTTGGTCAGACTCAAAGGTGTAGACCTCTACAGCCTGAGTTCTGAGTGAGAGCAGAAGGAGGAACAAAATAATGCTTTTAATGAAGAGGGTTGGGCCTAAATGTGTGATGTTTTCAATGTCTTTAAAATGGGTGTTGGGTGGAAACAGACAACCTGTGGAAGAATAGAAAAAGATGCACCTTGACTAGTGGCTAGTTTTAGAGATCAGAGAAATAGTAATGTTGAAAGAACTGTTGACTGTAGGCTGAGTTTTGTCTTGCAAAGAAAACTTAAGAGATACAGAAAGCTATTTTTCAGCCATAGAGACTGAAAGCAAGCAGAAGAAGGGAACCATTGTCGAGAAAGGGTGAGATGGAGGCAAAAGGTGATGTGCATAGAATCTGGAAAATGAATACTGAATAAGCTCTCCCAGATTTCAGAGGTGATCATGAACAGGAGGACAGCATTTTTCTCAAAATGAGTACCACAGCAGGGCACCTTTGATTTTTATTACATATGTTGTATCTATTTATATATTTCCATACAGAGTTGTTGACTCATGATCAGTTTGTGTTCTGCTGTCTTTGCTGGTCCTTTTCATGTGGAATTGCCATCCTGCTCATCCTAACTTTTTATATCTAAGTGCAGTGCACTTTTATCAATTTTAGCAGGGGTTTTTCAGATCAATTTTAAATCTGATAATTTTTTTTCTGGATTCAGAGACTGTTATTTAGTGTAATAGCTTAGAATTGTTTTCGTATGTAATATCTACAATGACTGCACAAAAGATTTTACTAAAGTAAGGCAACTTTGTTCTGTAGCATGTTTCTATGCAGATTAGGTTTGCTGAGCAAGTACTTTCAAATTCATAATTGAGATCTGATTTCAGCACATTAAAGCATTTGCAGAACTTGAGTATATGAATTTATTTGTATACTTGTAAGTTTCTTCTGAGCTGGCAACATGAAGGAATAAGATTTAATTGGAAAGTACCTGCCTCTAATCTGGTACCTGCGACAGTAAGAAAATAAATCTTTACTGTCATAAAAAATATAGTCAGCAGGAAGTAATATAGGGGTGACGAGGTGTGAGTACAGGAGGAGGAGTATTTGACAAAAACTGGATTGTATCACTGACTGAATAATGAGAGAGTCATAGTCACAGTGAGGAAACAGTGATCTTTAACATGGTAAGGCTTGAAGGTTTCATTTAATATATTTCCTGAAAGAATGAATGAATGCTCTAAAAAGTGAAAAGATCTAGAGCGTAGAAAAACATTCACTGAGGGGTTTTTGTTGTTCTGCAGTCTCAGTTTGAACTCAGGGTATTCCATATTCGTGGAGAACATGCTGTATCAACTGCTCAGCTTGAGGAAACCATTGCACATCTGAAGAATGAACTTGATAATAAACTCAACAGAAGGAATGAAGAAGCAAGGGATATTGGCGTTTCTACTGAAGATGATAATCCACCAAAGACATACCGAAATGTATGTATACAGACTGACAGAGAAACTTTTATAAAGCCTAGCGAAGAGGAAAACAGAGCTGTGAAAAACAACCAAATAGTACCGAAAAAGCTTAATATTTCTTCTTTGACACATAGCATTTCTACCCAAGGTGAAAATAAGGACAGTTATGATGTACCATCTTCAGAAAGTGTCTTGTCTTGTCAACCAAAACAAATGCTGCCTCCTCCACCACCTCCACCACCACCTCCACCACCTCCACCACCTCCTCCCTTCACTGATTCTTCACTACAAGGTTTAGTTCCTCCACCACCACCTTTGCCAGTGGGTCCATCTTCAGTGACACCTCACTTTGCATCTGGGCCTTCACTGCCACCTCAACTTTCTGAAGGCTGTAGGGATTTTCAAGCACCATCACCACCAGCACCACCACCACTTCCAGGGTTGGGTCCTCCTGTTCCTCCTCCACTGCCTGGATCTGGGTTACCTCCACCCCCTCCACCCCCAGGACCTGGGCTCTTTTTTAATAGCACTTTATCTTCAAGTCAAGGTCCTCGGAAACCTGCCATTGAACCTAGTCGTCCCATGAAGCCTTTGTATTGGACACGGATACAATTGCAAGGCAGCAGGTACAATGAATTTATTTGGACTTATTTTCTGTCTATATGCCACAATATAAGTTTATATAAGCTATTTAAGACAGTGACAAGTAGTGAAAATACATATAGAAGCATGGAATTTGTATGTATTAACAACAAAACAGTTATAGAAGCCTAATAATAGATCACAACAAATTATTTTAAAATGTTCTATGTAAATAAAAAATTATGTGCATTATAACAGAAAAAGCGGAGTATAACAGAGGGAGTTAGAGCACTCCTTGAGAACTCCACTGAAAGAGCAACCAAATATTTTAATTGTTTCGTGACTTAGTATTAAAGAAATAAAAAGTTTTCCAGGAAATGAAAGATACCCTTTTATTTTTTCTTTTTCTTTCTTTTCTTTTTTTTTTTTCCCCCATTAGAAAAGAGATCATTAAAGTTAAAACTGAAATAGTAAAATTTGGTCAGGCAAGAACTTTGAGTTTCATTTACTTTGGCTCTCCAATCATTTAAGGTGATGCTATCTTCAAAGCACCATATCAGCTTCTAATATTCTTGTTCTGGAAAAAAGTAAACTTCAGCTTAACCTCAAGTATACTTCTTGTGTAACAGGGAAGGTGAAGTGCATAAATACCTGCTGCAGAGGAACCTGTAGTGTAAAGCATCTGGTATAAAGGAGGTGCAGTATTGGCAGAGACATCTCTAGTTAAAGCAGTTTTATTTATATATTTCTTTTATTTTAGTTTTTGACTGAATTTATTTTTAAGACAATGAATAATAATTTTGGATTTTTTTCTAGTGTAACCAACATAGGAAGTTATATTAGTTTATATTTGAGCATTTTGATTTTACTTTTCCAAAATGACTTGTGAAAATTAGTGAAGTGCCAGTTGGTCCAAAAATAAACCTTGTTTCATTTTTTTCAATTAATTTACTGAGATCAAAATGTTCCTTCTTACATTTAGATGGTTCATCAAGTTTTTCTGAGTGCAAAATAGAGTCTAAGTCATAGTCTCCTGATGAAATGCTGGATACCAGGTCCAATGATCCAGCATCATCGTTGTCTGCACTAGATACGAAGTTTTTTTCAACAGTCTGCTGCTCAGAGCAGCAGTTGTCCTGGTCCTTGAAGTTCTTACAGAGCCAAAAAGCATTATTCAGTGAAGTCGTTGCAGCTAGTGACAGAAAAGTGAAGCTGTTGAACTCTAGCCACTTCCCATGATACAGAATATGTTTCATCAGTGGATGCTCATGGAAAAAATAGAGTTTCTTAAACATTCACTGCAATAAATGGGTGGTTGAGTATTAAATAAAAACAACCCTAAATATCAGTATTTATGTGGCTTTTAGAATCCTTTTCTCCATTATATGGGTAGATTTTTTTTTTTTTTTTTGCATATTGCATCTAATAAATATATGTATGGTGACATCAGCCATTCATAGTTCATAGGGTTTTCCTCAATGTTTGTGGTTTTTTTAGTAGCAACTCATTTTATTGCCTTTTAGTGACATCTACTGGAAGAAGTGAGCCCACCTTTTACTGATAGATATGACAAAAAGAGCAGTCTAGAGATAGTTTTGTCAAATATACTTCAATAACTATATAAGTTATTGAAATTTTGAAACTTGTTCAGAATTGAAGTGTTTTGTTTGAAACACTACAAATAATTTTTCCTAAATCCAGATAAAACGAGAGTATTTTGTTTAATATGTTCCAAAGTGTAAACAGTGATGCTTATCTACACTATATCTGTTCCTGAAAGATTAAGGTAAAAAAGGAAAGATAATCCGCATGTAAAATTTGAGTGATGTGCAATATTGATTAGCCTCCCAAGATATAGGCCACTTAGGTTCTAGTTTCTTAAACCTGAAACAAAGTTACTTATGAGCATGAACCTAACACGAAGTGAGTCAAGACCTCTACAGATGCTCTTAAAACATGTTTGAATAAAGCGTGATCACTATTTGTTGATGTTGTTTATTTTAATAAGTCTGGGAAGATTATTGGGAATTAGTCAAAAAAGCTGCTGTTGAAATCCTAGTTGAAGTGGCAGAGATCTCTTGAGCTGTTATTTGCACAAGCTGTAGTTACAATGCATGGTTATTGTACAAAAAAAACCTATCATATGTGCACTTTGATAGTTTAGCAGGTAGTCTACTAAGTAGCTACGTTTCTTAGTACAGCTTTTTGAAAAATATTTTGACTCTTTACAACAGTTAGATACAGAGAAAGAATGCTGTTAGTATGCTAGCAGTGATTCTTTGAGTTTTAAGCCAATTGTTGATAAGGTTTTATTAATAAATATTTAGTATAAGTTTTATTATCTTTCTCTTAATAGGAGAACTGCCATACCAACATTATGGGAATCACTAGAAGAACCTGATATACTTGATACTACTGAATTTGAATATTTGTTTTCCAAAGACACCACTCAGGAAAAAAGAAAACCGTTATCAGAGACTTATGAAAAAAAAACCAAGGCCAAAAAGGTATTTAAGTTTTCTTTTTATTTACTTTCTTCTTTATTTCTCTTTTACGGCTTTGTTTTGTATTTTAAGAAACTTCATTTTTATTTACTGTTGAACCAACATGTAACAAATGGGTTTCTAAACGCTGTTATAAAACACAATAAGTAAAATTGGTTATTAAACCTTATCTAGAGAATTCAAATATACTATTTAGTTTGGAAGATTTCTTCCCTTTGAAAATGAATGTTCTACGTCTTGGTTAAATAGAAAAAAAGATTGAGTAGAAAAACAGAATAAAAGTTCTAACGTGTATCTAAAAGTACCAATATTTCAGGCCATGTCTGACCTTGCAAATATCCATAAGTAAAGGCTACCTTAAATCATTCTAGTAAATTTATTTTCCTTAAGTTTAATGTTATTGAGAAAATAAACTACTTTGGAAGATAGGAAAACCATTCTTACATATTTTGAATGAAGAGTGCCAAAAAAACCTCTTCGCTGGTATATCTCAGTAGCTGTGTCAAGAAGGGACAGGGAAACCACGTCTCTGATGGATGAAAGTTTGTGCAGCCCCTGTCATTATGGCATACTCTCTGCCTCAGGTTACAGAGAGAGCTTGTTCTTCTCAGTAACTGTGTGCAGGTAGGGCAAAGAAATTTTCTGACTGATGGCCAAGTAATGTTTTCCTAAAATGACATATATGCTATAATCCTGTGTGAGTGTGTATGTATATACTGTATTATAAATCTATTTTAGTTTACCTGCTTGGAACCACAAGAGGGCTCTTTGCATGTAAGCTATGCTATCTACCTTTCTTGATTTTGACATACATACAAAGTGAACTTTCATACAAATATACCAGAGAGAATGGATTTTTCAAAACTTATTTGATCATAAACTTAGCAAAGTAATTAATAAGAAATGTCAATAAGGATTCAACTGCATGTGGTGTGTAGTATCCAGTGTAATTTTAATGGAGAAATAACATGCACAGTAGATAACTGTTTTATTTCAAAATCTCAGTAGCAAAGTGAATATACCTACTTCCCCAGGTCGGTGTCAGCAAAATAGTTTGGGAATTAGTCCCATTTCCTGAAATGTGAATGTGCATGATTCCTTTTCCTTATTGCTTTGTAAACTAACTTAGCTACAGCAGTACATTTTTCTAATGATCACTCTTAACTTTATCCAAAATTCAATTGGATAGTAGTTACTCTATACAATATATGAAATAATGGAGTAATAATTAGTAATTCTTAGTATTATCGCTTGTGAGTAACTAATGTGTTTTCTTACAAAGATATTTTCTGTTTTTATATCGGTGTTTCAATAGTTTGTTTTGTTTTTAAAGTTATTATTTTAAAGACTAGGGACACATTTACTGAAATTATTGGAATAAAAAATGTTCCTTGAAAATGCTCCATAAAAATACAAAAAACAAATATCCTGACAGAAAAATTTAGAGTTTTATCTATTACTGTGCATTTAGTTTGATAAAACTGATGAGATTACGATCATGGTGTTACAACCCATGAAAACCACTGCTCAATAATAAAGTTTCTGTTACTTGTTCCGTTGAAAAATAAATCAGCTTCTAGATTTCAAATTAATTTTGAATTAAACTAGGCATATAAGCATATCCTACTTTTAGTTTCGTCTTTTCTACTTTCTTTGTTGAATGAGTCATAGTAGTTGAACTATGTTTGCAGACAGTTCATCCTCTTCTGCGGCCCTGTGTTTCCTCTGTCTCTGAAATCCTAGATTGTCTGCATGCTACTCTGCTAACTCCAGTGGATCAATCTTAGTGGGTTGTGAGTGAAATGATAATAGGGGAGGCATTTTATTTAGTTACAGGATGGTTTATAAGTAGATAAATAGAAAACTCTTATACATTAATGTTGGATTATCAGCTCTGCTGGTTTCATTTGTCCTTTTGCATGCTTTCTTTCAGCATTCATCTTACTTTCTTTCTAACAATTATATCTACTAGAGCTTCAGTAGTAATCCTTTTCTTTGTGACAGCACAGAAATACATGCTTGTCTGGTCTTAAATATGGTATGTCATGTTACACGGAGTTGTGTTGTCTGGTTAAAGGTGCTTAACACAGGTGTCATGGATGATGTTTACCATGTGTCATCATTATAGCTGCATCATTTTGTGTTTCTTTGCAAATTCCTGTTATGTAAAAAAAAAAAAAAAAAAAAAGGGTAAGATACAGAGACAGCTTTAAAATCTGGAACAGTAGTTTATTTTATTTAATACTACATGTTACCATTGATCTGTACATTGCATTAAATCTCTTCTCATCCATGCAACTTAGTTCTATTAGTTCTATTAGTTCTATTTCCCATCAACTTCTACAAATTGAGTTTGGCCTGCTTTGTATTTAGAAAAATGACAGGCCAATAGGTGGTGCAGGATCCCATGCTAGTAGAACATTACTTAGTACTTTTCTTCTTGAATGAGTATTAAATCAGTGCCTCACAATCAAGTCCCATGTGCAACTGGAAGATCTTGTCATAGAAATTCAAGGGGAATTGTCTTTATAAAAACCAAAGTGACTTCAACAGTTCTGGTCTTGTTGAAATATGACTACTTTACTAATTATTTGTAGTTTCAAATAAGATCATATTCGATCTATTCTCATAATTTTTTTTTTTTTTTTTTTTTTTGTGAAACCTGTCAGAATAATCTGTATGCCTTGCCTGTGAAATCATAGGATCATACAACTACAGAATTTTTTGAGTTGGAAGGGACCTTTAAAATCATCTAGTTCGAGCCCTTCCCCCCCCTATAGGCAGGGACACGTCACACTAGACCAGGTTGTTCAAAGTCCCATCCAGTCTGGCCTTGAATGCCTCCAGGGAGGGAGCATCCACAACCTCACTGGGCAACCTGTTCCAGTGTCTCAGCACCCTCACAGTAAAGAATTTCTTCCTAATATCTAGTCTAAATCTACCCTCTTCCAAGTTTAAACCATTTCCCCTTGTCCTGTCGCTACCTGCCCTTATAAAAAGTTTATCCCCAGCTTTCCTGTAGGCCCCCTTCAGGTTCTGGAAGGCCACTATAATGTCCCTCCAGAACTTTCTCTTCTCCAGACTGACGAGCCCCAATTCTCTCAGCCTGTCCTTGTAGGAAATATGTTCCAGCCACAAAACGAATGTTTATGAATACATGAATGCTTAAATAAATATGCTAAAATGCTTAAACAAATGAATGCTTAGATGCAAGATATCACATCAAAGCTGTAGAAATTTCACTTTGTTTTAAGTGTTTGTCCACATTGAAGACCCCTTATGAGAACTCTGATTGCAATATTCACTGTCAACTATGCTTTTGTTGCTTATAACTAGACATCTACCATTTTCAGCCAGAAATGTTTAAATCTTGACCTGCATGACTGGAAATGATGATCTATTTTCCAGTGCTATTTTGAAAGTTATAATCTGAGTATATATTTATATTTGTGTGTATCATTATATGTGTAAGAAAATGCAGTATAAAATTATAGTATATAATATAGAAGTATTTTATACACATGCATATCTTCGCTGTCAAGATAATAGAAAACAAAGAGGATTCTGTGGGAGTCAGTGTTAGCTCTGATTACCCCCTATCTTCACTTACAGAATCATAGAATCATAGGATTTGCTCAGGTTGGAAAAGAACTGCAAGATCATCGCGTCCAACCACAAGCTAACCATACAACCCTAACTCTCACAACCCACCGCTAACTCATGTCCCTGAGCACAACATCCAAATGGTTTATAAACCTATTCAGGGATGGTGACTCTACCACTTCCCTGGAGAGCCTATTCCAGTGCTTAACAACCCCTTCTCTAAAGAAGTTCTTCCTGATAGCCAACCTAAAACTCTCCTGGCCCAACTTGAGGCCGTTTCCCTTTGTCCTGTAACCTGTCACCAGTGAGGAGAGACCAACCCCACTCTCAATGCAATTATCTTTCAGGTATTTGCTCTCAATAAGGTCTCCCCTCAGTCTCCTCTTCCCCAGACTAAACAGTCCCATTTCCTTCAGTTGCTCCTCAGAGCATATTCTCCAAGCCCTTCAAAGCTTTGTTGCCCTTCTTTGGACCTGCTCTAGCACCTCAATGTCCTTTCTGTACTGAGGTGCCGAAAACTGAACACAGTACTCGAGGTGGGGCCTCACCAGTGCCGAGTACAGGGGCAGGATTACTTTCCCTCGCTCTTTTCATAACACCAGTTCTGATACAAGCCAGGATGCATTGGCCTTCTCGGCCACCTGGGCACACTGCTGGCTCATTATCAGCTGATTGTCCATCAGTATACCGAAGTCCCTTTCCATCAGGCAGCTTTCCAGCCACTCCTCCCCAAGCTTGTAGGGTTGCCTGGCGTTGTTGTGACCAAAATGCAGGACCTGGCACTTGGCACTATTGAAACTCATACAGTTTACCTTGGCCCATCGATCCAGTCTATCCAGGTCCCTCTGTTGTGCCTTTCTCCCCTCCAGCAGATCAACACCCCCTCCCAGCTTGTTGCCATCTGAAAACTTACTGAGGGTGCACTTTTTATGACCTGGATAATGGAATATTAACTCTTCAGCTGTCACTTAGTTGCAAGAGGCTGCATACATTTTGAATTAGATCCTTTAGAAAGTTCCTATGCATCTGAGATGTGCTTATCCCTATTTTTGAGATTATAAGTTTATACAGTTAATCTACCTAACTAAAAGTAATATGACTACAACTGACTAGGTAGTAGTTTAGCAGAAGTGATCTTGGGATCACAAAGAGGAACATGAGTTATCAAATCATGATACTAGAGCAGAAACAAGACTGGTAAATAAACAGGAGTGTTGCTTGCAATACAATCCATTCAGTCATGTTTCCGTTAACAACAGCATCTACACTGAGGCACTACCACTCTTCATTAAAAATATTTACTAACTGTAAAGAGTCAAGAAAAGTGGGAATGATCAAAAGTGTAGAAGTAGTCTCTGAGAAAAAATTCACTGATTGTGATTGTTTAGTCTAGAAAACAGAAGGTTGATGTGGGACAAAAGGTGTCATCAAGTGCATGCAGCTGCTGCAAAGAAAAATTATGAAAAGCTTTTCCAAAGTAGGGATACTACAGGATTGTAGAGCAATTTTGGCTAAGGAATATGTGTTTCTATACTGAGAGATCATAAAGAAAATTTATTTAGAATAGTACATGTATAGTTGATAGTGTACTGAAGTACAGAAATGCTTTGGATGATATTTTGAGTGCCTTTCCAACATCATGAATCTCAATTTAAAGTTCAGTTTAAAGTTCCATCCTATGGATGGAAACAGCTGCCTGCCCCCCTTTTCCAGTGGAAGTGCTCCATGACTCTAAAGCATATTGCTCTTGTGCCTGCAGAAATTGGCTTACTAAGTCAGTTACAGTAGTTTCTAGAGACTGTCATCCTGATGTGAGAATATAATTTCTAGAACTTGAAGTGCAGTAATTAAAAAAAAAAAAAAAACACATTGTAACAAATATTTGGGGGAAAAAAATGAAGGGAAATTAAAAACTCTCCAGGAACAATAGTGCCTTAGAGGACTGCATAGGGGGAGATTTTATTTTTTATAGTCATATATTAACTTATTTGGGAAGAATAAAGTAGCCTCATTTGATAGTGTATATAGTGATATAGTGTAAGAATAATATAGTTTAAATGTTTATATAATTTAAATGAAGGCCAGATGTACCTCCTAGTACACTTATGTACTCTTAAAGTTTATTATGGTCGTGCTTATCTGGACAGAAGAAGCACTACAGGGTGTTTAGCTGCTCATGCTTCTTTGATCATACACTTCTATATATTCAGCAGATTTGGAAGAACCATTTTTTTCCAACTCCACATTTCTGCCATATTTTAGGAAACTCAGATTCTTGTGCATTTATCTGCTCTGCATATATGCAATAGTGTGAAGAAAAGTTCTACTGTCATGTGATCATATGCAGTTAACAATCAATACTGTACAATATGTTTAAGGATTAGTAAATGAATTATTTTCTTAGAATAATGCATTTGAAGTGTAAGACTAAGAGCATTTTAGTCTTATCAAACGTAATACAGCATAGAAATTTTATGGATATGATATTTGTAAAATGGAAAATAGGCAATTGCTTGAATGTGGACTTTCCCAGAGACTCTAGATGGACAAATAATGTATGAAAGTGGGATTCATTTCCTAGGTTAATTCTGAAGTGGTTGAATTTGCAGCAGGCAAAGATTTAGACAAAAATAAAGAAACAGATTTCATTAACCTGAGAATGAATCAAGTGTATTATTCTTTGGTTTTGGTTAATTGACTGAATTTAAGCTAAATATTTAAGTTACTCAAGATTTTTCAAATGCATCTATTTGGTTCCACTTATAACATGTCTTAGAGCTTTTTAGAAATCAAGAATAAAAGGGTTGAGATCCTCCAGGTTATTTTAGTGTATAACTTCAATTTAGATGTAGTTTTATTGGACCTTTGAATATGACTCCTGTTTAGTCACCCAGTTTCATCATTGCCATGCTTTTGAAAATGCCACTACTAAGCTGGACCATTTTTTTTTAATCATTTTTTGCATTTTCTCATGCCTAGGTTTCAGCCTTTTAGATGTATGATTTTTACATCTATTATGTTATTCAGTAAGACTACCATTAAAACATTTGTCAAGGATTGTATGATTTATTTAAAAAAAAAAACATTTTAAGGTCCCGTATATGAAATTGTAAGTATAAAATTCTAATATGCCAAAAATGTTCAACTATATGTACATTAAGGTCCATAGCTGATTATGAAAACAGTGAAAGCTGAAAATAGCTAACATATAAAATTTCTAAATCATTTTGCTGAAAAAAATCATCTGTTCTTTTTGAAAGAACTCAGCTTTCAATGGGTTTTAATATAATTTGAAGAATCTAACATCTTTTCTAGACTGTGAAAACCTACTATTGGCATTTTTATGACAGATGAAGCAGTGACATTTATATTCAAAGAATTTTTACTTTCAGTCATTCTAAACTGTTAATATTATTTTCTGTAAGGACCTATGCAAATTTTGAAGCTGACAGGCATGTGTAATTGTTTCGAAGCCTTTTCCTATTAGATATGCCTAACCAAGATAGGGTATTGTGCTACCAAACTGGAGAAAGGCAGAATTAGAAAATGTATTTTGGAATGAAATAAAAAGCGAGATTCTCTACGTATTAAGTTCTGTGCACTGTAAGACTTTAAAAAAAAAAAAAAAAAAAAAAAAAAAAAGGTTATTTAGAAAAGAACATTCCTTTGCTATGATTTATTCCATGTGCATTATCTAGCTCCATTACTGACGTTAAATATTTGAAAGTTGCATTACTTTTTCCAATATCTTTGAGGACTTGTGAGGAACTTACTCTCCTATACTTTTTCAAGAAACAGGATAGTTGGATGTTTGCGATGCCACTCTGTCTCTTGGAAGAAAAAAAAATGAGGGATGGAGGGTAAATATCAAGTAATTTGTGTCAGGTGTATGCTCCAAATGAAAGTCCATCAATCATTTTTGGCCCTTTAGTGCAATGATTATCATTTCAAAGACGCAGGAGGACATTAAAGATAATGGCTTTTCTGTTGTCTATTATCTCTAACAGACTTCACATAATTATTAACATGTGTTCCCATTTAAGAAGAGTGTCAATATTTTGAGTGAATTGCATTTTTTTAACTGAAAGGGATATGTCTGTCAGCAAGTTTTTTGTCCATCTAACTAAATGAGGAATTTAAATTAATGAACTTTGTGTTTCCGCAAGAGCAGTTATTGCAGAAAATGTTGGATACTTTGCAAGGTTGAAACACAACGACTGTCTTCAACAGTCTGCATAAGATAATAAACAGTGTGCAAACTTCAGTAAAAGTAGTAGAATGCTAGCACACTCTTCTGAGGCACTCTCCCTTTCTTTTTATGATTTGGGCTGTGCTGAGAAGAATGAATACAACATTTCCTTACTTACCACAGAGCTCCTCTGTCGTGTAGGATGGGAAAAGTATCCATGAGGGGTAAACATCTATCTTTGTGGTTCTGTTTTGTTTTTATGATTTTGGTAGGAATAAAGAAAATGAATTAAGTTTTTTGCCAGCTCTTTTTTTTTTTTTTTTTTTTGTCTTGAAACATTGCCAGTTGCTTGACATTTAGAAAAAGGATAAAAATAATTTTTTGTTCATCCAATAGATTTTTAGTTAGAAATACATATCTTAAAATAGTAAAAACATGGCTAAGATCTTAAACTGATTCATCCAAATAAATATAAAATAGTTAAATATGGCTCTTCTTTGAGAAGGCGTAATATATGGTCTTAAGATTCTGAAATTTCATTGGTAGTCTTGGGGTGTTTATGTAGAAATGCTGGAGGAACATACCTGCTTCTTGTGCAGGATATTCCTCCACCGTTTGAACAGGGTTTCAGCAGACTACTTATGGGTCCGGGCTGTTGACTTCACTATAAAAGTTAATGAGTAGGAATGAAGGAAAACACTCTGATATCTAGGACAGCTTTTTAGCTTATGGTTTCTCTCACAAAATTTAAATATTATGGAAAGAATCCTTGCACCAGCAGGAGGAAGGATTTAGCTTTTAATCACTAAAGTAAACTGAATCTGTTCTGCACCAGTAAGTGTCCTGCACAGAATGTAGACATTACAATTAGACAAAAGTGTGGTCTGTCATATAATATTGAATGAAATATGTTTCTTGCTACATTAGAGAAACACATTTTAAGAGGAATGACAGATTACTTTATGAATGTATTGAAGCTTCAGTATGTCTCTACTTTTACATTATATGATAGATACAGAAAGGTATAAAAGGGACACTTGTCTAAAGCAGATCAACTAACTTAATAATCTTAAAAAACACTCTGGGAACACCACATTGAGCAAATAGTGTTACAGGTCAGTGAATTAAATGAATTAGCATTGGCACTTACAGTTTTGTCCCTGAGCCATTAGATGCTGCATCCATTACAACGACACATTCATCGTCTGGGAGCGGCAGGCAGCTGGCAAACCCTGCCAGCTGGCATAGCAGCATCAGCTGCCGTCAGCTGGATCTTAGCTGCTTGCCTGTCACTGCCAGCTAAAAGCAAGTTACAATATGCTGAGAGGTGAGCAGTGATTTGTCTTTTAAAAGCATAGACTAAATAGTTCAATGCAGTCTTTACAAACTTCCATTTTATTTGCCTTATGGTTTTTATGAGCTGGAAAACTGAAGAATTTTTTGTATCTCCATTCCATTTAGAATTCATACACACATATAATTCCCTTCAGAGGCTCCTCCAGAATAAGCATTATTTGGTGTGAAATGACTATTTCAGAAAATATGTTCTGTTTTAGTGCTGATCTTTCAAGATGCACATTGGTTTTAAAGTTTGTAAGAAAAGTCCTGTATAATTTCCCAATATTATGACTGCCCAGTTTGAGCAGTTCTGTTGTCTTATTTCTCTCTATTTGCTCTCTAATGAATAAAATATTAGCCTTCATTTAGAGATTTCACATTGTTGAAGCCATTTCAGGTAGTCTGAGTCTAGTTTGATGGCTGGTAATTGTGACCATGTGTACATTTGTCTAAAATGCCTGTGAATATACAGTTGGTTGGACATTTTAAAACATGAATCTTTACTTTAGCTTTTAAAATTATAGAAGCTCTTCTCTAAATTTACTGGACTAGTCTTCTAAGGAATAAGTCTTGCTAAGCAATGGAAATTAGTCTCATTACATTTAATAATATTTTAGCATTTAAAAATAACAGATTTATTTGAAATGTCATATTGTCTATAACAGCTATAGCCTGGAATGGTTTTGCCTCAAACTAGGCATATCTAATAGGGTTTATGACAATCTATGAATTTGCCCCTGAACAAGGTCAACTTGGAGGTCAGTGAATGCAATACAAATTGCATACTAGTCAAGCCTGTAATTATCCCTGTACAAAGTTAATGTGTTGAAGTTTCAGAAATGACCATGATAAACTGAGCAGTTACTTATATATGCTCTGAAAAATTGCAGTTAACAGGATGAAGTGCTTAGAGAGTGTTCATTTCTGGTAACTTATAGCCAAATCACCTTGTCTATTTATATATTCTGAGAGTTAGGGGCCTTATTTTTTTTTTCATTTGAAGAAAATATTTTAAATAGTACAAAAACAGTATTCCTTTGCTGATATCCAGTATAATTACTGCAAATTTATCCTTCAAATCTCAAATTCCCAGTTTTGGCAGAAAATATGTGACATTCATTGTAACATAATTTCATTAAATTAAGTTTCTACCATAGAGACATAAAAAAAAGATTTTTGTCAGATCTTTGTTGAAGACAGCATGTATTTGTACTTATTCATATACTGTCCAATTTCACTACCTTACAAGTAGTAACTAGCTACATTTTTTCTGGAGAAAATGTTACTATGGCTTCTCTTTTTCCTGTATTTTCAGCTACAACTGAATAGGTTATAGTTATAGGTGAATAACTAGGTAGCAGCGCAGTTAAATATTCCTAAATCTTATAAAACCCATGGGAAACACTTAAATCAGTTAGTATGAGTTTTATCATTTAGTTGTCTGTAATGTGAACATCTGTAACAATATCAGAGGGAAAAGAAACTGTTAGCAAAGTAGCATTTGTTCATCAGCATTACAAATTAAGCCAGCTGCTAGAATATGAACTTTTTCTTATTTTCAAGAACTTCACACCTGTGTTGCATTTTGTGATGTGATGATCTTATCTTGCTTAAAAAATAAATCAAAATCACACATACAAATAGTGCAAACATGATGGGGAAATTTTGTTCAGAATACAAGTTTCACATATCAAATCTGTCTCTTCTAACATCTGAACTGCTTTTCTAAAATCCTGATAGTTTTCCTATATGACTTTATTTATGGAATGATAAACATCAGTATCACTAATTTTAATCAGCAGGTTAATCGGCATAACTTCCTCAAGGTTTCCCTCACCTGATTTCCTTCTCTTCCCTCCACTCAACATCTGAAAGATTACAGTCTAAATATTAGTTATTATACTAACAAGTATCTGTTATCCAAAATATGAACAAAACCCTAAATCCATTTGGATTGTCAAAGGGGAGGAAGAAGCACAATCAGACACAAGTGAAAGGAATCCTTTCAATAACCCATACTGATCTAGAAGGAGTGCTGGGGAGTGCATGAGAAAACATATCCCCAATTCTCTTTGGTCAAGAGATGAACCTCTGTCAAACAGAGTAAAATGTACTCTTACTGAAAAATCAACTCTGAGATAAACTAAGGCATTTGTAATGTACTCTGGGTATCTAAGGAGTATTCTGAGAGAGTGGTCAGGTACTGGAATGGGCTGCCCAGGGAGTCACTATCCCTGGAGATGTTCAAGAAACATTTAGATGTTGTACTAACGGACATGATTTTAGTGGGGAAATATTGGTAATAGGTGGATGGTTGGACTGGATGATCTTAGAAGTCTTTTCCAAACTTGATAATTTGATGATTCTATGATACCTTAGTTTTGCCCCAGTGAGCTTAAGGAGAAGGGTTAAAAAAGTATCTTCCAGAATAAAGATTTGATGCACTTTCAGTTTTACTTCTTAATAGCATACTTCAAGTAAGAGCTGATGTGGTGAGAACTAAAGCTTACATATATCAAGCATTCATTAAGGTGCCAAGCATCAAGGTGAGATAGACTCTACTGCTTCATTTATTTAATAAAAATGTTTCGGGAAACATTCAATTTAACTCAAAGTTATGTGAGTTTATGGGAATGAAGAATCTGCAGAATGTTTATTTGATCTCAGATAATTTTGAATTATCTTTCTAGATTATCAAATTGTTGGATGGAAAACGATCACAAACTGTGGGAATTTTAATATCCAGTTTGCACCTGGAGATGAAGGATATTCAACAAGGTAAGCAGTTCAGAACTGCAATGTATGATATATACATAGATATTTTCTCATAGGACCACTCAGAGAATTTCTTACAGTATGTACTTCAAGTATGGTCCCCTTTATTGTATCTGAAGAATTATTCTTCCAGCATATTCCTGTATAGGTAAAAGTTTCAACTAAATAACCAGAAACAAATTTTGGTACAACTCCTGTACCTTTTCAGTTCATATGTCACTTTCAGTACAGTGTTTTCTCAAGATGGTTTCATATTCCTGCACTCCTTTTGCTTAAGCAAGTTTCGCATGGACAAAAATTCAATAGAGGTTTTGTATACAAGTTTTTAGGACTTTAAACATGCTTGTATGCATTTGTTGAATATTTGCATTTTGTTTCATTAGCAACATTAAATGCATATTTGAAACCAATGCAGGTACCATGCAGTAATCTAGAAGATAATTACTGCATGGCATTTTTGAAAGCATTGGGCTACTTGGTGTATAAATTCCATCACTGGTAGAAATTATCTGAGTTTGGCACTACAACTGTAGAGAAATGAAGATTTTTCAGAACCCTGGGGTAATTCAGATTCTGCTTATGTTCTGGATTTTAAAAGATATTGTTTAAGGATATTGTTTATTTCTTTTTCACATTAAAAAAAAAAAGAAAATATCCACCATTTAAAACAACTGCTGGAAGAATTCAAGTTGATGTCTCCTTTTTGCTATTGTTTTCCTTCCATCACATGCAAACGCTGGGTAGAGTGTTGAGATGCTGCTGGCATTAATTATTTCAGTTAATTTCAGAAGAGCCTTTGAGCATCTAACACTTTAAAAGCACAAGGGCTAACAGATGGCTTTTGGATTGGAGGGAAAAAAGAAGGAACAACTTCATGCCTGCCAGTATTGTGTGAAAGGTATTAGAATGAAATGGAGAAAAAAAAATTAAATATTAAAGATTGAATAGTTTACCATCAGGAATTATAGCAGCATAGGATAGCAACCGTAATATAAAAACAAGGTAATTTATTCAGACATGCTTTTTGTTTTCCATGCCATTATTTTCTTTTAAAGTAAGGCATTGTGAATGCAGCATACATGTCTGTAGCAATCTGTCAGTTTGCCATTCTTCTGCAGCTTTTGAAGTCCTCAATCAGATTTATGCCCAATTTAAGATAAAAGCATAAATATTCAAAATGTTTGTATGTATATACACTAGCATTTAAGTTTGAATAAGCAGTGCACTTTTGAAGCAAATCTGCCAGCTTTCCTCTTTGCTGTGTATGCAGAGCAATGCAGAGCTGTTTGGGCGCACAGTGGTGACCTAGTTAAAACTACAGCTCCCTGAACTGTGTACAGCATATGGGCTGTTTCTGTCTGCAGTCTACAGAACTACTCTGGTTGTAGTTGTAGAAGCAGTTAATACAGTCCCACAAGTTTAATGAAAATTAGAATGTTGGTAGAAAAGAGACACTGAAACAAGTGCTGCCACTGAAGGAAAGTTTGTAACTCGTCACCCTCTCTATTCTGAGAGGTAGCAAATGACTGGCCTGTCACCACGTGTGTTGCTCAAGGCACCAATAGGATACGCAGCTGCTTGGTTATGAGAACAGCTAGGAGATAAAAATAAAAAATTAAAAATTAAAAAAAAAAAGGGGGGGGGGGAGGGATTTGGGAATACAGCTTGTGGAAATCTAAAGAAAAAATAGAAAATATTCAAACTAGTATGAATGGCTCTAATCGAGATCTATGGATAGATGGAGGTGTATATTCTATCTCGGGAACAGATTCAAGGTAAGCATCTACATCTGTTCTGTAGATAGAGCCTTTAGAAATGTGTTCTATAATGAAGACAACAGTATACATAATGCTTCTAGTGTGTGCTTATCCCATATTTTCTGTTTAATTTAGTCTCTGTGGAGTCCTGTCTATTGGCAGACAAATTCTTTAAGAGCTGCTACAGTTAGTGACAAAAACGGGCCACGATACACTCTTGACAACATTTAACCCAAAAAAGAAAATTATCATTTGGTGCAGAATGTCAAAAGGTGGTTGTTTTGGATTATTTTATTATTATTATTTTTAGAAAGTAGAATGTAAAAAAGTTACCTTTAAGAAACTTGATAATTAAACACTCATTCCTCTTTTCAAACCACATTCAATTGCAAAATTTGGTACACAAGAGGGAGAGAGAAGTGACT
Source organism: Chrysolophus pictus (assembly GCA_037305975.1). NCBI lineage: Eukaryota > Metazoa > Chordata > Aves > Galliformes > Phasianidae > Chrysolophus > Chrysolophus pictus. The sequence goes on from CM074580.1 coordinate 30,709,339, forward strand.
TGTCTTTTCCAGCTTGCAACAGAGAATTAAGAAACTTGAAAGAAATGGAATCGGAATGGAAAAAAAATGGGTACCTAATTTTATTTCAAGTTGTTCTGACCATGTTTCTTAAAAATCCATGTAGAAATGAATTTACTGTCTATAATGGACTAAGTGGCAGTTCTAGGAAAACTGTCCCCAAATTACTTTTGTGAAGAATTGCGATATGCACACAGATGAATGCAAAAATTAGAGAATTGTGGGGAAAACAAGAATAATCCCAAGAAAAAAATATGTATTTCTCTAAAATGCTGTGGGGCTTCTGCATTTGCAGGAATATTCTCTCAGACTGAGTAAATAGCTTCACAGCGTATTCTTTAGATAGCTCAGCAGTGCAAAACAAATCAGTGGCCATATCTGGCAAACAGATGTTTCACTTTGCATTTGATAATGAGCCAGATGCCACAGTTTGGGAAGGGAATCTCTCACACATGTTTGTTTGAGGGAATGAAATTCATCTTTTGCAGATAAATTTAAATTCTTGCTGTATCTGAGCATCATCTAGGGAGAAGACAGGGTAAAATTGAATCAACATTTTGTGTAGTACTGGCACTTATATGTTGCAGAAGGAAAGTTTATGTTGCTATGCTGCACCTGTCAAGATACACAGTATTTAGTAGGGGGAAGAGAAAGAGTAATCCTTCCCCACCTTGTGTTGTAATATTCTGAGAACACTAACAAATTTTAATGATGAATCTGGTACTGAAGATGATAATATAGTTTCTTGTTACACTACTATTAATAATATTGTTTTCCTAAGCCAAAGAAGCAGACAGAATATCTGTCTGTCTCAGTAAGCTTTATAGAATCTGCATTTCTATTTTAAAATCAAATAAAGATAATAAAATTGTGCATAGGCTTGATATTATTTTCAAGTCATTGTTTTTAGTTTTTTTTTTTTTAGAAACTTTCACACGAAAGAGATGATGAATAGTGGAAATCAGCTGTTAGGTGTGGAACATGCTATAATATTACACACTGACAGAAGTATAACTCCTGATCAGATCCGTGTACTTCTGCCTTACTTTTTCTGTCATTGTTCAGCTGAAACACAACAGCTTGAGAGACAAACTTGTGGCTCAAGACTACTTGTGTGGCTTTGCTATTAAAATATTATGACTCACTCCATAGTGAGAAGATTCAGTTTTGTTTCTAATGGGAAATACTGGTTATAAATGTATGCAAATACCCTCTGTGGGTCCCAACTGCTTACTGACCAATATTCCAGTTACTCAAGCAGTTCCCTGTATAGTATAGTCAGTAAGCAGTTGCAACCCACGAAGGGTCTTTACATACATTTATAATCAGTATTTCCCATTAGCAATAGCAGTAGACTAGAAAATAATAATAATCTTTTCTGCAGTTTAGGTCATCTGGGCTGACTTCCCACTGTAGTTGTTCAGGAGGACAGTCACAAAATTGAGGGGCAGCCCAGATAAAAAATAGTTTTAGTAACAGAAAGCAGGATGTAGGTAAAATTTAGATGCCTGTTTTGAAGAGTGATTCTCCCAAATCAACCCCTACTCCCGTAATACCTACTTTTTTTCACTACACTTGCAGAGCACCAGAAGTTCTGCTTCTGGGTGTTGCTGGTAATAATTCACTATTTCCATTAGAACACATTAATTAGATGTTCTTACATACTGACATATTTTCTTTGGGACCAAATCAGTGGAATGCAATGGATCACAGAAGATGCACACTTTATAATCCATTACACTATTTGTGACTTTAAAGTGCTGTTTTAATCCATGCAAAACAGCTCCAGGCTTTGTTTGCACATTTGCCCAGGGAAACATTCAACATAATAGCACTTTAATGGTTCAGAACTTAGTTTGTATGGCAAAGAAAAGAGAAAGTTGAACACTGATTGTTGGCATTATGACTAATTTAATACATATATTTTTATTTCGTAGGCTTTAAACAATTAAGTATCATGACTAAGATCCCATGTATTAAGTCAGAAGAGCACTGAACAACCTATAATAGCATGTATGGAGACCTAGCACGTTTATTGTGCATTTGAAACATACTTGTGTTCACCAATAATGTGAACTATGCAGAGACACATTATGCTTTGAAGATACTAGAGAGCATAGATCACATTTAGATTGAATGGATTAAAATCGATCTTGTTACAAAACCTGGCTTGTGCCATCTGCTTTTGTATATTTGTCTTCATGGCAAATTTTTGTGATGGACAATGCGAGTAACTCTATGCCAACATACTTCAACATTTTTTCATGTCGCAGGGGACCAATTATCTAGAAGGAGCACGATTATAATTCTACTGTGCAATGGTAGTCTTCTATGTAGTTTTCCTCTACTGAGAGGCCATGCCAGTTTATATAACTAGGCTACATATTCTGCATATTCTTGATACAAGATGTGGCTTATGGCATATCTAAGCTGTGAAGAACAGTATCATTTTTAACCAGGCAGTTTTCTCAACTCCCCATAGTCTGTGCCTTAAATGCACCATGCAAACTATTCTTCCAGAGCAAGTCTAATCTGCAAACCTTAGTGTGCTCAGAATTTCTCAATCCCCACCTGTGTTTTAAGCATATCACATGGCACAAATGACTTCATAATTCTTTCCCCCCTTATATTTTGCAAATATCTCTGTTTAAGGATAAGTGCTTTGGAGTCTTTCTTACTTGTACTAAATGAAAAGAAAGTTAGGAGATTTCACCTAAAACATTTTGTGAAATGGGAACAAAGATTTATAAAAATTAAAACTGTTCTGAAATTGTGTGACTTTTCACTCTACACAGAATATTAAATACATGCATTCTATGCATTCTATATATTATGCATAGAGAACAGGGATGGCTCCATACCCATCTCGGAAGCAGGGAAGCAATTTCCTTTAAAAGTTATTTTCTTTGTTCTGGAAAATTCACAACATATGTTTTTGTGCATCTGCCTTGGGCATCCAGTCTAATGTGGGTAGGCTAACTTTAGTGCCAGAGTCTTTTGCTCGCATTTTCTTGCTTGCAGCAGTTGAGTTTTCTTACTCTTCTAAACCTACAGCATGCATATGGTGCTTCTTAGTATTGTGCATTTTAATGTTTTTGTGTTACGTTACAGTTAAATGTTAAATGTGGAGAAAATCTTTAAATGAGTTCAAAACACCAAATCAGTCAGAAGTAAACTGGAACAATTTTGATATTTTAGGTAGTTTTGCAAAGTGGGTATTTGTATTTAGCTGTCACAATCACTTTCTAGTTGACTAGATTAGTAGCATTTTCATTTACATGTCCCAGTGATAGGCTTCATGTTCCCATGATATTAAGCCTTACTGTGCAGAATATAGTACATTAATAAGTCAGGTACTTCAGGCCAAATGAATGAAACTTTGGCAAGCCCTTTTTATTAAAATAGCATATTTCTGTTCTATCATTAGAGGGCAGTTAAGATAATTTCTTCATATTTCATAGTTTAATTGTCATTTTAAGTGTTTTAATACTGCTAAGTATATGTAAGCTCTGTCATCAGGAATTAAATCCTGATTTAACTGAAATGTGCATAATAGGAGTGAGGCTGCATATCAGAGACAATCTTAAGACTGTTGGCATTTAAGCCAGTTAAGAAGAGAAGATATCTTTTTTATGCTTGATCTTTAAGATCTACATTTGTATGTAGACTGCAGACAGTATGCTTTAAGTTCTCAGCTTTTCTTTGGTTTACATTTTTGAAGTGATAAAATAGAGTATGTGAAAAATCTGTGCTGGTAGGGAATCTGTTTTTTACAGTTAGATACGTTTTAAAAAGAGTCTGTTAAAGCCTTTGGTAAAAGTTTATGTTTGAAGCAATACTCTTAGTATGTGAAATGTAGTTGGCAAGTATTTTTATGTGTGCTTGTTAGTTTGAATGCATGATGCAGATCTGTTTTTTGTCCTAGCTGACGGTTATTATATCCTAATGGGTGCAACCCTGCACTAATGATCCTTGTGTATATAAATTCTTCTTGTTGTGAGCAGACACCATAGGCCACATAAAAATGTTTGCCTCAATTTCCCTGCAAGAAAGGATCTCAGAAACCAGACTTGGCCAAGTAACAGATTTTTTAAAGGTAGAGGAACCCAATAAAATTACCAGCTTTTCACAGCATGAGTCTACTTCCTTTCGACATATTGTGAGGTGTAGGTGAAATATTCTAACTGAACTGACAGTGTAAGGAAGACAGCTAACTAGAAAGCAAGATAAAAGTAAAAAACACCAATGATGATTGGTATTGTAATAGCTATTAATTGTTTTGGAGCCTCTTTTGTAGATTTATGGTAATTCACCTTTATTACTTACACTTATATGAGTCTTGATATAATGAAATGTAATACTTTTAAGTGTTGTGATTAAATTCACAGTATCTGGAAGAGGATTTTGAAAGCTCATTTTTATCTGCATATTCATATTAATTTTTAATTATATTAAAATACATATGATTTAAGCTTGGCTTTGTTTTTAACTGAAAAAATAAGAAGTTTTCGTTCAGTTCTAAGAAAAGAAAGTAAAATAATTAGTTTCTTTGATCTAGTGTAATAGGTTTTTTTCATCTGCCCCAACTCAAATTAATTTACACAGCATACTGTGAATGTATTGCACATGCTGTATTTTAAGAATATGAAGAATATTAAGACACCTGTGAACTGGGGGGATTCCTTCCAGCTTTTAAAATCAATGTGCATGTGGGGTTTTTTTAAACGACCAATTTTTGTAATGTTACATTTTCATTTTTGTGTTCTCCTACAAATGCATTTTACATTAAGCTTGGTCAGCTTGAGTGTGAAGAGATAGAAGGACAAAAGTAAAGAAAGATTAAATAAATGATTCTGCTGTAGATTTTGACAGTACTTCTGACTTTTTGGAATTGTGACCCTACATGTACTAACATCCTAAGATGTCAAACTATCATTGAATGAATACAGCTAGATTTTTAACTGTGCCCCATCTGCACCTGCATTGCCTGTAACAGCAGGTCAGGTTTTATATCAAATACATCAGAAAACATTTTTTTGGTACTTCAATGGAAATACACAGTTGTACCAAAAGATAAAATAAATTAATGTCCCTTAAAATGCTTACTCTTAATTTTGTTTCAAATGTGTGCTAACTTACCAGATTCAGTTTTACTGGATTAATTTCAATCATTTTGGAATAGAAAACAGTATCTCATGTCAGTTGGAACCAAGACTATTTTCTTAGATCTGTTGTTAAGTACAGAAGTGTTAATCAGAATTTAGCATTTTGTGATTTGGGGGCCTTTTTTGATAGGTGTGTGACAGTTAGATGTACAAATCTTGATGTTCTTATTAATGTGGGTTTTTTTCCAAACTCTTTGCTGTCATCCTGATAGTTCTGTATTTAAAAGATATATTCTTTCTTACATGTTTTGCACTTCCATTAGGAGTTAAACTTATCTCCTATTAGATGCTTTTCTGAACAACTCTGTAATAATATTTTTTTCTTTATAAGCAGATTTCAGAGTACCCCAAAATAGGATATAGAGAAACCACAAGAGAAAAATGTTGAACTAAATATATGTATTTAAAAGTCCTAAAAATTAAATGTATTAGACTGTGAAATCAATTTTCCAATAGTTTTTCCAGTTTCTTTGGTTCTATTAATATTTCACTGGATAATGCAAAGGATAATTAAATTTGTGAACTGTCTTGCTAGGGCCAACAGATGATCTCATAGATTCAGTCAATAATTATTTTTCTTTATAAACAGACTTTGGTGTAGCTCTGTAGCTTGGGTTTTATGTTTGTTTATGCTCTTGGGGTTTTTTCAACCTTTGAAATAAGACTAAAATAGCTCAGGATAGTGCTGTTCTTTTCCCCTGGTGCTGCGTCCTTCCATATAATTCTTTACTTCTAACCAAGAGGTAATGTCAATAGATTGAATTATAACTAACAGGCAAAATTTTAAAGCATTCTAAATGTCACTGGACCTTTTAATAAAATTAATTAGTCTGTCACAGAGAAAATTTACTAGCCGGCTGGTTAATTTCACAGTATAAAATTATGGGATAGGTGGAAAAGCAGGCGAAAGCTTATTACTTTTAAATAATTATTTAAATATGTGTTCCTTGGCCCTTTTGAACATGGATTGTGAATATGGCTAAAACTTTTTAAATCTTCTAAATTCACAAGTAGTCAAGTTTCATTTGAAGAAATCTAGTCTTGTTGAAATTTCAAGTTACCAAGTACTTGTGAAAAAATGTGTCACTGATTATGTGGAAAACTGGTAAAGGCCTTAATCTTGATATTTTTTTTTTTTGGATCAGTGTTCCCATAACACTTAAACATAGATCAGTTGTTTGGAAATTGTACCCAATCCCTTTATGAATTCTGATGAAATGGTGTTCCCGAAAAGTTAGACATCCAAAGGTATTCATCTGCCATTGTGCATATTTTAACTTATGGGAATTCTGCACTAAAGAGCACCAAGTACCAATACTTTTGCCTAAACTGTAGTGGAATCTGCAAGTGTTAGAAGCACCTAATGCTGTATAATCAAAGTGTAGTAGCATTTGGAAGTAATTTGGTAATGAGGATTAATTTGTTATTGGAAAGTACACTTTAGGTGTCTGCATAAGATTTAGAAATCTTATCTGGAAATTTTCTCGTAGGTAATTTTCTGGTGGATGAAGCTAACTCAAATGTGAAATTCTCTGTGAAGATAGCTTAAAACCTGTAATACAATCTGAATTTTCTTGCAAGATTATCTATCTGTCTAAATCTCAAGACTGCTAACTCCAAGACAAGCAGATCTCCCAGTTTTCATAATTCTGATTTCCCATGCACGCAGGGACAATTTAAATGTCCCAACTCAGTTCCTTCCTATCCAGCCTTCTATGCTACTGTGAAATCTGTGCTGTTCATTGTCTGATATCCAGCATTCCCAGCCTGGCCAGCTACACAGGAAGCTGAACACTTGGCAGGTTGTAGGTTTGACTGCTGAATGTACTGGAGAACAGAACTCCATCCTCCTATGACGGTTTATAATAAGTTCTTGTCTGAGTGTTGCAATTTATAATCAGAACGAAAATACAATTTGGAAATAGTAAGACATTAACTGGACATAGATACATCCTTTAACTAGGTCAGATCTCTTTCATGTTTTCCAGGAAACAAGATTGAATTTGCAGTATTAGTTTTCTACCAACTAATTTGTGATTGTATCCCATACAGCTATTCTGTGTGTTGATGACTCCGTAGTAGATTTGGAAACACTGGAAGCTCTATATGAAAATGTAAGTAAGTTGAGATACGTCTGTGGTTAATCACCATATCTTTCAGAAATTCAGATATGCAGTAAGTTAAGTTTTATTTTATGTTGTAGTTTTTGACTGGAGACCTTATATAGGACAAGTCTTTAAGGAGTTTAACAATAATCGGATAGGCAACATCAAAAGATACCTAATGAGATACATATTTCTCTGATTGGCTTAGTTCTTAAAAGTCAAACATTTAAACCAGGAGCCTACTTTTGGAATTGGGATAAAATGATGTAATTGCAAATGATGTAACAGTAACAAAAGATGATACACCTATCACTTGTCTCTTCTGTACTACCTGAAAAATACCATCCTTACTCAAGGCCTGTTATGTGCTACTGTGCTGAGTTCTCTAATTCAAGATGTTAGTGGCTAAAACAGTTAGCTCAAGCTAGTGCATTGCTGTTCTTACACAAGTTGCTCTACAGATACTGTTCGTTAATTTAGGCTGTTTGACTCTGAAGTTGTATACAAGAAAGCATTTACACTTGGTTGTAGAAATACCAGAGCTACTTCTGTGATCTAAGCGCTTTGAAGCATCCTGTAGCAATATTTGCAGGGCTATATTTTATAAGTCAGTGCTAGCTCATGGAATCTCAGGAGCCTTGCTCTTTTGCACATTCTAAATGTGTTTGAAAATATAATTATTTGCAGAAAAGCAAGTAAATTAGAAATTTATTAATTCATTAAAAATTAGTTATTAATCACTCTATATTAACTCACTCAGAGAGCACAAAAGGATGAACTGGAAAAAATCGAGCAATATTATCAGACTTCAAAAGAGGAGGAACTGAAGCTTCTGGATAAACCAGAACAGTAAGGTTTTTTTTCTTACTATGTTATTGCTATGTAGTGTATGGTCCTTGGGTGATATGTTTAAAAAGGATTTTGATATACAGTTTTTTGCTAGTTAATTTTAAAAGCTTTTCTGTATTTCAAGGCATGACATGAAGTTTGCATTTATGTCACTTTTTTCAGACATTCACAGGTATACTAGATCAACCTGGAACATTAAAACTTACTAAATATGCAGTCTTGATTCAATAAAAAATTCTATTTCCATTCTCTCATTTGTAAAAAGCTTGATTTAAGGCAAAATTAGTATTCCATGAAAGCAGCAGGGCCAGACTGATTTTGGTTGTTGATACTTGAAAGATCTCCCCAGATAGAGGGTTTTGGAGAGTCATAGAATCAGAATCGTAGAATCATAGAATGGCTTGGATTGGAAGAGACCTTAAAGACCACTGAGTTCCAACTCCAGTGAAGCAGGGTCATTCATATATACATGAATGTATGCACCCATATACTTTTCAGCTAATATGGAGGTAATGATGTCCAGTTGTCCCTTTTGCTCTTTAAAATTACAGTGGTGCTTGTGCAAGTTTTGTAAGAATGAGAGCAAAATATTTTGCAGTTCCAAAGAATCATAGAACCATAGAATGTCTTGGGTTGGAAGGAAACTTTAAGATCATCCATACCCACCTTGTGGACAGGTCTGCCACCTACTGGATCAGGCTGCCCAGCGTCCCCTCCAACCAGACCTTGAATGCCTCCAGGAATGGGGCACTCACAGCTTCTCTGGGTAGCCTGTGCCAGTGGTCACCAACCTCCATGTAAAAAATGTGCTCCTAATGTCTAATATAAATTTCCCCTCTTTTAGTTTTAATCCATTTCCCCTTGCCCTGTCACTATCTACCTGTGTAAAAACTATGACCAAGACAAAATTTACACTTAAGACAAACTGATTGAAGACCTACAAAGCTGATTTCACAGTTTTTCTACTGTGACTTATGTGAGGAGTGAGAAATGTTAGGATGAAATGATTCCTAGGTGTTGTTCTTGCTGTTGTACACTGTTGACCAATGTGAAAATCATAAAAATGCTAATTCTGAATTTTATTTTAGTGCTTGTATTTAATTTCAGATTTAGGCCTCATAATGGTGTCTGTCTTCTATTGTTTTGCTGCTTTTCCCTATTTTTCCATCCTCTCCTAATCACAGCAATTTCCTGCACTGTGTTGTCTCTGCCATTTTGTACCCTTTTCTCTCTCTCTCTTTTTGTCTTTTCTTCTCTCTTTGGCGTAAAAATAGGTAGAAAGAGGAAGAACTGAAGCAACAGAGATAGCATATGACTTGATGTCAGAAGTATTACATTTTTTCCCCATTAGAATGTTGATGGTGAAGAGCAGATTTTGTTCCTCTTTCTCCTTACACAAAGCAGATAAATACTCACTGCTAGTATTGCATGTAGTCCACAGAGAATAGGTTCATGTTAGGAGTTGGGGTTGTGATGCTCTCTCATGTTTTACATAAGAACACATATATATCTTTAAAGTATATACAAGCTTGTTCGTGTATCTAGCATCCATGGTTTTCACTGCCTTGGCTTAGAGCTTAATAATGCATTCTGTGACTAGTTTATGTTTTCCAGACTTTGAATCATTGGGAACCTGCAAGTCTGAGTAAAATAAATATAAATGTACTTCATGTTCTGGAGAATGTGAGTCTTGCAGAGTTCTAGACTTGTAAAAGTTTGTCTCTTTTTGTAAATTATATTGCAGAGAGATTGATCTTAAATTCAGTGTTTGATTTAGGCTATCATAGTTTCATAATTAAAATTAAAGAACTTCAAATAAAGCAGTTGTGCCTGATCATTCAACATAAAATAGTGGTGTGAAAGGTAAAAGTTATTTATCAATTCTTATACTGCCTCTAAAAGTCTTATTATCCTCTTTTTACTGTTAAATTGCGTAGGGTAAGAAAATTAGTTTGTCAAAATGTTGCCTCAAGGAAGAAACAAGTTGCTATTGACACAAATTATTACTTAAGTAATTTTTAGTGCTCCTTAAAAGGAACATCCTTTCTGAAAACTCAGCAGTTCAGCTGCTGCTGGTTTAGTTATCAAAGTCAGCCTCTACGTCTGCCTAAATGCCGAATTGGAGTTTTATTGGAACTGTGTATGTGTATTAACTCCATAAAATGTTAAAGACAGAAAAGTGCAAAATTGTAGGGATGGTTAAAATAATTTGCTAGGGGGCATAAACCTGATGTGTTTAATAAGGATCGGAACAAAAAGTGAAAAGTAAACTTTTTATAAATGGTTGTAAATACTAGCCATTCACATTCATATACTGAAAACATTGACTTGAACTCACTAAAGTCTTATAGAAGCCATTGTTGTTTTAAAATGGCTTGGATTCACAAACAAATAGAAAGCATTACTGATATCACTAATGCTCTCCTGCACATGTGATTTTGATCTGTTTTATAGCATATTGCACTTGCTGTTGTTGGCACAATCTGTAAATAAATCTCAGCAACATGACAATATTCCCCTAACTTATGCTTCATAATAATAGTTGTTAAAATGCTAATATTCATTAACACAATAAAAAATTATATGAATAATTGGCCACAATGTGGTGCTTTCCTAGCAGGATACAGATGCTTTAGCTTGTTTCCAAAAAGATCCTGTTAGTCATAATACAATCTCTGAAGTCTTTGCTACTGTGAAAGAAATAACAATTAAGGAAATGGTAGCAAAATATGGTACTGAACAGTTGTGTTTTATATGTAGTTTTAATTCAGAAAGTAGTGGGCTATTAATAATTACAAATAAGATGAAGTTTTCTGTCCAGTTAATGCTATTTGGTTGACTTTTGCACACAAATAACTTCCATTTTACTTCAGTTTAAATCCTACTGGTTTCCTTAGAAGCTTGAAAAATAAGATGCACCTTTTTCTCCCCCACCAAAATTTCTTAATTTTATATTCCTCAAATCTGGATAAATGTGAGCTGATATTTAGTTTATGACTATAAAATCAGCATATTTTATTTCACTTCTGAAATAATATTCTGTTGTACTAGCTACATGAAAATATGCTGGACTTTGAAAGCACTTTCAAGTCTTCTATTATAGAGTTCTGGTAGGATAAAAGAGTTCTAAATGAATGTATTTTTTATTTTCTGCAGGAGAGGAGTAAATGGACCTCACACAGATGAGTTACAAATTCTCTGTTTTCTTTAGGCAATGAAAATTGTAGCAATGAGAATCCAAAATTATGTGACAGTCATCTCATTGTAACTTTAAGTCAAAACCATACTTTCCTCATTTTAAAATTCCAAAACTGATTGAATTAAGAGTATTCTTTTTTTCTGAAAAAGCTCTGTCCACATGAATGTGGTGGTTTATCTTTGATAGCCTCATGTTTAGTAATTGCTAACATAGATTCCTCTTTGTGATATATTTTGGTTACAACTGTTCAGTCAGGATATTTACAATGAATACTTTGAATTCCAAAATCTGGATACAGTTCTTGTTATGCTAAAGGTTTTAATTCTCAGCATAGTTATGTAGTATTCAAAGACCAGAAAAGTAAATGAAAGTCCCTTTTTCAAGGGAAGGCAAGAAAAGAAAGTGCATTATTTTGATTTTTAAATTTAAAATATTGGAATGTATGTATGTCAGAACTTCTGTTGAGCAGTCGGGGCTTTCCTTCCTTTTGTTTTTCTCACATGGAGTACTTATAAAGTATCCTCTTTTTTTTTTTTTTTCTTTTTTCTTTTTTTTTTCTTTTTTCCTGGCAATACCATTCATTCCCAATAGGAAGCATTTTTATTAATAACAGCTTAGCATTTCTTTTTTTCCCACTGCTTCAATGCAAGAGCCAAGGCTGGCCTCCCCAGTCCTCTCAGTAGATTTTCTCATCAGGCAAGAAAGAAAAAGGAAAAATGATAGCTAGTTTCATACCATCCACGGGTGGATGTTACCATTTTTTTTATACACTCACTGTGTATTGAGCAACACGTTGCACGCATTAGGCATTATTAAAGATATTGATATTAGTTATTACAAAAAAAAAAAGAAATAGTTTGAAGAAATCAGATGACTTGCCTTAAATAATTAAAATTAATTTAATAATAATTCAAGCTAATAATAGTTCAGAAAATGTCCCAGAATTCTGTAAGGTAAAAGAACCCTTAAGCCATCACATTAAAGGGGATCTAAGAATATCTGTAGACAGGAGAATACAAGAATTCTTCTGTAGCGATGTTGGACCTAAAGATTTCCCCATGGGTTTCAAAAAAGCAAATGTAGCAGTGAAATCATTGACACAAAATCCACAAAGTAAATTATGCAAACCTTGTTATTTTAAGAAATGTTAAAGTTTCTTGTGTTATTTAGTCTAACTCTGAAATTTTAAATTAAAGAAGGAAAAAGGAAATAATTGTTTGTATCTTTGAGTGCTTTTGTTTTGTGATATTTGACCTGAAATTGTTAAATATACTTTTATTTTTATTTAAAGAGCTAAAAAAAAAAAGCTGGAATAGTCATGAGAAGAGGAGGTAGATGAGTAGGAAATGAACATAAACAGAAAGTAACTTTACTGAACAGTGAAGAGAGAGATAATTTGCAAGTATTTGAGAGTTAAATCCACAGCTAGGTGCATTACCATAAAGCAAGCTGCTACATAATTGAAAGCACGGTGTAAATTAATAAAAGAAAATTGTGATTGAGCATCAGAAGAAATTTCTTGGTAGACATACTGTATTATGAAATAACTTTGTAAGAATATGTTGAGTTCTGTACTGCTGGGCATGTTTTAAAGTGAAGCAAAAAGCACATGAGTAAAAGCAGTGAATAGATTGTGATTCTCTAGCCTTTTTTTCTTTGTTTTATGATTCCTCTTGTTTGCTAGACATGACATTCATGATAATTAGTGGGTTAGTGTCATAAGAGTCAATGTCTTGCATTTTTCTTCATATAAATAGGACCGCTAAACACACTGAACATAACACTAAGCATAAAGAATATAGGATTATAAATTCTGTCAGAATTATTTTGACAGATTGTTGAACATTGCAGGTATGTATTTTATAGTACAACAGCTTTAATTCACTATGTACTTCAGAGATATGAAATGCAATGATTCATTGGTATCTTTTTTTTTTTTCACAGATTTTTATACGAATTATCTCAGATCCCCAATTTCACAGAACGAGCTCAATGTATTATTTTCCAATCAGTTTTCTCTGAAGGGATAACATCAGTTCACAGGAAAATTGATATCATAACTCGTGTTTCCAAGGTAAGTCCTAATGGAAAACTAAATAAACAGTATAATATCCTGTCCAGGATGTTACTTTATTTTATTTTTTATTATTTATTATGTGAATACTGTCTTTTGAACAACTTTTCTGCCACAAGCTACCCATGCTCTATCCCTACTTTTATCCATATTTTTGCACATTCTGGTCATAAAAGTAGTTACTTAGTGTTACCTTTCAAAAGGAGACATAGATTAAGATCTTGGCTGATAAGATAGGTGTCTTTATATGGAAATTAAAATAATTTATTAATTCTTCACTGTGTTTCTAGATTTCATTTTTCTTTTAAGGCATTGAAATTTTGTCCTTAACCTTGTTACATCTGCCTTAAGTATGAACTGAAATGTGGATTTTCAGAGCATGAGAACCAATGAGAAGCAGACTGAATATGACTAAATCTAACCCAATGGCAGCAAAAATAACGCATCTTCATTTGACTGCATTGTGAAAACTCATGACAAACCATTTTGTCTAAGATTTTGTAAAGGCTACTAAGGATGCTTAGTAATCTGTAGTGAAACTTCTTCCATTAATCTTTTTTGTCATCTACATAGTATATAATGGTATATAATTTACCTCATGTGGATTAAGTTAAAGATAGTATCTTAGGCAGCTTTAGTCTAATAAATTCTTCTCTTAAATATTTGATTCATGTACCAGTTTTACATTCCTTTCCTTGTAGCATACATGAGAAACCAAACATTGTCTAGCAAAAACAAAATTTAAAAAGCTTTGTCATATGAGTAATTAAGATTTCTGTGCCAACAGATAATTCAGACTAGTATCTATTTTTCAGGCTTTGCTGAACATGACGAGCGTAAAGGAGATTTTAGGTTTGATTCTGGCGTTTGGAAACTACATGAATGGTGGGAACAGGACTCGAGGTCAAGCTGATGGATTTGGTTTGGAAATACTCCCTAAACTAAAAGATGTCAAAAGCAGAGTAAGTACTCATTTTCTCTTAAGGACTACTTAAATTATTTCCCTGTCAAAAGTTAATCTTGTCTCACTTCTTACCATTTTCTGCTTGAAAGAATGAGGCATTTTTGTACCATATTCTAGTTTCTTTCTCTCAAGATTTTATTTTTTTCCTCTGCACATATTCATGTCTCCATAATCTCCTATTTCTCCTATTCAATACCACTAAGATAATTATGTAATATGAAAACCTTGTGTCTATTTTATTAGTGAAAACTTAAGTACAGTAGGGAGAGAAATGTGAGACAGCACAGGCTGCTAAAGTTGTCTCCTACAACTGTTCCATTTTTCTCTTGCTCCTGACTTATGATAGGTGTATGTGAGTAAAAACCTTTTCAAGATCAGGTTTAAAAAACAAATATCAGGAAGAGTTCTGTGTAGAGTATACACAAAACAAGTACATATAAAGGATATAAATATATAAATTAGAGGATTTTAATTCACTTCAAAAAGGTGTCTCAGATCCAACAAAGTATTTTCAGTCTTTATTTTTTTGCATTGGCCATAAAATGGATGTAGAGCATGAATTCTGAATGGCATGCAGAAGATAACACTGATATGGCAATAAATTACTTGGTCAAAAATTGAGAACCACTAGCCCATTTTTGGTCAATTATGTTAGAATCAAAACAGGACTCTGTGAAAGGGTGCCCATCTTTTGAGATGATGTTAACATTCACTAGGGAAGATGATGAGGTACTAGATAATCTAGGCAATGGAAACACCACTCAAAGGTCCATGCCTGCCAAAGCATATCTGGATGCTATGTGGATATGGGAACTACCAAAGAGTAGGAGTTATTTTCTGCTGTTGTTTTACAAATTTAGAGAGTAAGAAAAAACTGTTCTCTCACACTCTTCCTCTTTTTTTACTTGAAGTGCTGTTCTGAAATATAAGAAAGTTACAGTTTAAGCTTTTGTTCCCAGTTATGCTGGATGTACATAGGAATGCTCTCAGTTTGGGAGAGAAGCAATGTCAAGTAAATAATATGTCTAGGGAGCTTTTTATTTCACCTGTGAGTACCACCACTAGCAAAGTATGAAAACAAGGTTTAATAAATTGTTCAGTGAACCACTAAATTTATGGAAGTTTTTTTCAATGTATTTATATCTTCTATCTCCTAACTCTTACTTTCCTCTTCACCTCAGTTATTCAGTTGTCCCCTGTAACAACTTTTCTTCTAGTCCTACTCCATGGATGCGATACATGGGCTGTCTTTAGCTGCTGTTCAGCTAAAGTAGCTTAAGGCCAGCTTCCCAGTATTCATGTGTTCATTGGTCAGCCAGCTGCCATACTGAAAAAAGTTAAAGCAACCTGAGCTTTGCCTGACTTTCGTAAGATGAAGTACTAGTTTTAGTCCCCCTTTTCTGTCTACCATGAACTTGTAAGAATTTTGTCTTCTCTGGGACTTTCCAGTTTGGCTGGGTTTAGTTAGCATGCTCCAAAATTATGAGTTATGAAGAGGAGTGACAGATGTACAGTGTAACTGCATGAGACTTGTTTCTTAGCAAAACAAGATAAAAAAATTACAGTACTTATAGTTTTTTTTTGGTAGCCAGAGTAAATACATTATTAGTTTATATTACTGTGAAGAATGGGACTAGCCTGCAAAATGCATAAAAATTCACAGAGACCAGCTGCTATAGGCAAACAACTGGAGACTGTACTTGCAAGAAAGAATGGAGGGTCTTACATATTTAACAGTGTTGTGTCCTTTTTTGGGAATTGTCAGCAAAAAATGTGATTTCTAGGAAGCTAAATTCAAGGAGCTAAGGTAAGCTGTCAAAGTTTAGTATCTTTAATTTAACATAAAGGTTTTTTGTTGTCACATGAGCCAAGAAAAGTACTTGATACAGAGGTTAAAAAAAAATCTTAGCTCACTTCAGAATCTCTGTATTTTGTCTTCTAGAAGTATTGTTTAATCTAAAGTGATAGGTTTCATAGTTTAACACAGAAAATAGAACAACAAGCATATTTTTCTTTAGAAGGGCAATCAAATATTCATAAGCCAACGCAGTTCCTTTTTGTCACAGAATCTGTCAGCAATGTATTCTGTAACTGCTAGATAAGCAGAGTAGTTTTTACTCATGACAGCAGTGACTTAGTTATGCTCATGTATGATATTAATAAGATGTAAGTGATGTGTTGCAGGCGGTAATGGAGGTGAGGCAGCCTCATACACAAGGCTAGACATTGTTCACAGACAAATGTCTGTACTGATAGCTGTCAATATGGAAAATAAAAACACACAAAAAGAAAAATTGAAGACATCCCAGTTATAATTCCCTTTATTATAATTATTTTA
This sequence comes from Chrysolophus pictus, assembly GCA_037305975.1. Taxonomy (NCBI): domain Eukaryota; kingdom Metazoa; phylum Chordata; class Aves; order Galliformes; family Phasianidae; genus Chrysolophus; species Chrysolophus pictus. Next base: position 30,726,051 of record CM074580.1, read on the forward strand.
TATTGTTGAATGATATAATGTAATGTATAAGTTCCAGTTTTACCTTTTTTCTTTAGTTGATCTACCTTATGCTGAACCAACAACATTTAGCAAAACAAAATGTATGGGTTGTTGCATGCAGGACCAAGGAAATGGAGATTCCAAAAAGAGAGAATTAAAATTCATGTCCATAATCCAAAAGGGCAAGAAATATACTTGTCAGGTACATGCTGTCTGGTTTTATGTTTGGAGTAAAATATGACTCCGTCCATACCTTCATTAATCATACAACAGTTAACATTTGTATGAATCCATAACCCCTTTTTAATAATCTGTTCTTTCCCCTAGGATAATCGTATTAATCTTGTGGATTATGTTGTCATATATTACCTACGTCATTGTGATAAGGTAAAAGATTCATTTGCTGTATATGCCTCTCTAAAAGTGGATTTTTTTCTTTTGTTTCGTCTGACAAGCTTTAATGCAAAAATAAAATCTATTTTCTTTAGCTTTTTGCAACAGCTTTGGACCTCAATAGGACTGAAATTTACTGTGATAAAACTGTGGAAAATCTTACATTAACTGTGGAACTGTACTTTGCAAGCAATTGTCTCTGACTCTTGCAGGCTGTACAGGTTGTCACTCCAATCCCTTCTTCTTGTTAGGTTCTGGTTACTGTAACGTTGCAAATTTTGTTTTGATGCGATAACAGTGGGAGACAAGCATTATTTCTCTTATGACAGAATATGATGGCAATTTAACCAAGGCGTCCTGGTTGAAAGAGATGAGGTTAGAAATTGGAATGTAGGAAGTGGGGTAATATAAATGTTACCCTTGTACTTTGTTTTTGACTAGGCGTTCTTATCTTCCTAACAATATAAGTGTTTTTTCACTTTTCACAAAACACTTTTTCTCTTACCTATGATTTTTCCTTTCTTTCAGACTGAAATCTGTGTACTGTGTACTTTAAACCCACTAGTCTAAGATTTTAATATTCTTTTAATACCACTTATACACTTGAATTGTTGGATTTCCCCCGGAGATACCACTTTAAATCTTGTAATGTTGCTTGTTATTTTTTTTTCCACTTCTGAAATATTTTTATTTTCCTAAAACAACATATATAACTATGAGTTCCATAAAGACATTAAACTATGTGATTTATTAAGCTGAATAGACTTTCAACTATATATTTTTATCTGTCTAAGTGCTCCAGGCAATATGTAAATATTGTTTTCAATTTATCCATATAAAGTGTGTATATATCTAATGAATTGGGAAAGAGTGAAACCACAAACTTCTGGCATAAGATCACTTGCTCCATTAAAAAAGGCATTCATGTTATCTAGTTTTAAGAAACTTATAATCCCATAACTGAACTTTTATTGATATAAAATGAACTGAAATGTCATGAGCTCAATATTGCTTCATAGTTTAAACTGAGCAGTTTGCATTACAACGTCTAAAGGGAAATTTCAACATTCAGAATGGTCAGGATTTTACCTGAAATTATATATATGCTGTTTTAGGAAGAACTATTTAATTTTTATTATTATTATTATTTTGCTGTTTTATTGATGATGTTTCAGAAAAGTAATTTATTTCACTGCAAATGCATCTAATTTTCATAGAGTCCTGTTTGTTTGTTTGTTTAGGAAGCAGGAACAGACAAGAGTATTTTTCCTTTACCAGAACCACAGGATTTTTTCCAGGCCTCCCAAGTTAAGTTTGAAGACCTAATAAAAGACTTAAGGAAGCTAAAGAAAGACCTAGAAGGTAACTGGCAACTTTCACATTTGTTCTGCAAACAACTAAGTGCCATTTAAAATGTGATCTTTATGAGGTTAGCTTATTGCTAATTAGGTTTATAGTGTTGATTGTAGTGTTTTTACACTGTGGTAGAAAGTAACCACATAAAATAGAAAAAAATATTTTGAACTCATGACTTAATAAAAATGAAAGTAAAAATATTGTAAAGTAATTTTCTGTAATTCCCTTTTACAATTGAAAGATCCTTAAAGAAATCTTTCTGAAATGTTATGTATTATTTTTCCTCTGGCTTCTCCATAGCTATGTGTTTAACTGTAGATATCTGCTAGGTTCATAACAAATGCTTTCTTCAGTGCTTGTATAGCAACAATTTAACAGCTTCAAGAAAGAGTTGAATTAGTGTAGAAATAAAACACAACTTGCCAAGGCATAGCAAAGGGAAATTGAAAGCTCTGGTTCAAAACATTTTCACCCTGGGACATAAAATAAACATTTTAAAATATTTATTATAAACAGGGGGTTCAAAAACCCAGCTCATCTATCAATCAAGGTATTGAGTGGATATAAAGTAGGAATGGTTGCTCTCTAAGTATTCCAAGCAGTTTCATTTTTATTTTGTGATTCATATCACTCTTAAAAATAAATCCAGTAAATGGTGACAGGATATTTTAAGCCTATCATTTTTGCTAAGGAAATTTCCTAGTTTTACTGAAGTAGTTTTATGTAGAAAATAGAGATCGGGGACAGAATCTGTGTAAAAGCTTATATTAAAAAAAAAAAAAAGCTTCTCCATTTACAATTAGATAACGTCTGCATCAAAATGCAAGTGTGCTTTTAGAGTTAGAGTTGATTTTTTAATGTAAGGCAATGAAAATCATTACAAAATGTATTATCCTTACAGTTAGGAATGGCTGGGTTAGGTCACTGCCATCTTCGGGATAGTTTCAAATGTTGACAGTGGTAGGAAAGTGTCAGTTGTTGTTTGTTCAACCCAGGCATAAGTGAGTGCTCTATCTCCTCTCATCGCTTGGCCCTGTAAAACCCTTGGCCTGCCCTCTGTTGGGCTAGTTTGTGCAGAAACATGATCTGTGTTTGATCTTGTACTTTATCAGCATGTAGTCCTGCTGTAATGCATCTTAGTCTTGCGGGATCTGCACGGAGGCTGTGACATTCACATCGTATTTGGTCTACGCTGCAAAGACAGAGACAGGAAAGAGCAAAAGCTAATGTTCTTCAACTCACTTACAAAATGAGAATTGTTGCTTTCTTGTTATCACTGACTTGTTTTAACATGTTTTCTTAGATATCCATAGACAATGCAGAAAATGTATTGCACTGAGGTTATTTTGAAAATTCTTTGAAAAGATACAGTTGAAACCCTGTCAAAGCAATTAACATATAAAGCTAGCAACAGCAAGGATTTGAAACAGAAAAGATTGTGGAAATGTTCTCAGATGTTGGTATTTTATCGATCAGAAATATGCAGCAGAATTCTAACAAGTATTCCTGTGAACAATTTCTCTTACATTTAAACAAAGAAGCAATCACTCATATAAGAATGTTGTATCTCCTTCAAACATTCCCTCTCTTTTTTTTTTCTCTTCAGATACTGCTATAGTTTATTTTTAAATCAAAATTTTAATTGAAGAGGTTATAATTTTAACACGTTCAACAAAGATTTGATGAGTCTCTGTAGTTTATTGTAGCCATTAAAAAGTTGTGGTTGCTGGCAGAATACCAGTGAAAGTCTAAAGCTGAAACAGATGTGAGTAGCAGAAACCAAGTCCAGAGAAGCGTCAGGCCCAGCTATCCAGACAGGCGCGGCCCTTCAGATGTAAATAATTTGAACAATATTAACTGGCGCTGCCTGTGTTATAGGGTACATTGGATTTATTTCACAGTATGGTTGGCTAAGGTAGTCTTAAACAGCTTGCCATGGAAGCGAGATGAGACAAAGATAATAAATGGAAGAGATTTTCTTGTGTGTGTTTAGGGAACAAACTAATATTCCTGTTAGTGACTTGTTTCTGAGGTTTATACAACATCATTAAAAACAACATAATTGTCACCTGCTGTGCCTGAAATAACAATTTTGGTAGAAACTTTTTTGTAGTAGTCATCACTTAGTACTTAAAAATATTTTACAAATTTGATCATGGTATTCATTTTAATCACCTATATTAAAGGGAAATCCCCAGGAAAGACTGGGGATGCGTGAGAGAAATGCATGTCTTCGTAGTCTAAACTTTAGGTGTGCAATACCTAGACAGTCTGGAACTGAGAGTTCAGATCACCTAGATGAGCACAAACCCTTTCATCCATTTCAGATAAACAGATTGAGTTACATACATTTAGTGTTTTGAAGTCCTTCAGATGACACTTTAAGGAAACAGTGCCAATGAAATTTTGCCTTGGAAATTTCAACATTTTTTTTCTGAGAACCTTAATCTAGCAGGTTTTTAACACACATTCCAGAACAAACTTCGTAGTTCTGAGCATTTTCAGGTTAAAAAGGATAATAAACAAAAATGTAAGTTTAATATATCTTTTGAAGGGGAAAGAAGTTCAAAAGGATGTGATGGGAAATAGTGAGATACAGTTATAGGATGAAACCTGGTTTTACTTTAAAGTCCTAGGAAAAAATGTTTTCTCTAAGGTCAGGATTTCACTACAGGTCTATATAGTCAATGGATTTCCAGAATTTTCAAGTACTGTGTAGTAGCATAAGCAAATACATTTTTTCATTTGACAGATATTAGCTTTCCAGTTAATTTTCATGTTTCTGAAAACAAAAGTTTTTTTCTGTATCAATACTTTTAGACTGTAATATATCTTACTCCGTGTTTAAGGAGTTTGTTTGATGCCCCATCTCTGGAGGTGTTCAAGGCCAGATTGGATGGGGCCTCTGGGCAGCCTGCTCTAGTATTAAATGTGGAGGTTGGTGGCCCTGCATGTGGCAGGGGGGTTGGAGATTCATAATCCTTGAGGTCCCTTCCAACTCTGGCCATTCTGTGATTCTGTGTAAGGAAAATATTACCATTTTTTCATTTCTGTATGATCAGATATTTCCTTTCTAGTTTGGACAGTATTGCTTGATTAGTATTATTCTGAAAGAAGCGTGAAATATTTGAAATGTGTCGTCATTCATATGAAGATTTTTAGAAAACAAATCTCTTCATCAAAGACTTGCATATGTTTTACCATGAACATGGAACAGATTCTAGCTGTCATTTTCACACTAACATTTTTTTTAAAGCTGTATATGTTTTAACTTTTTCTAACTTAAGAGTGTGCATTAGCACGTATATAGGTATTTGCGCATATACACATGCAGAGTGGAAAAAAAAGAAGAATTTAGAAACAAGACCTACTGGATCAGCTACCTTTAATTATCAGTTGAATTTCAGTACTACAGGAGACATCATTTGGTGCTGCAGCTGCAGTCCTCTTATATCATTTTGTCAGATCTGTATCTTAACAAAGTACGTTATTTCCAACTTTCCCACTTTTAAGTAATGCACAAACTCATATTTTAAAATTATTTCATCCTTTTAGAAAATCAATACAAAATCCTTTTTGAAAAATCAAAGGGCAAACTAGCAAGCCATGCATGAAAAAAAAAAAAAGAGAATTTACATTGTTAACTTTTTCGCATTGTTTTTCTTAGAGAAGCATTAAAAATATCTTAAATTTGTAGGCAAATAGTAGTTGGAAAGTACCTCTGGAGATCATCTAGTCCAAAATCTTTGAGCAAGGCTAGCTTCATATTCAGTTCCATTTGTGTTGGGCTTTATTTACATTGTTACATTGTTACATTGCTGTAACGCGTAATTTCAAAATGTACTTTTTTTTTAACTGGAGACAAATTCTCTGTCTTCACAACTTCTCTGGACTTCTTGCAAAGAAACAGATACATTTTGCTGGATGTACTTAGCATAGGGTTGCCGTACCGGTACCAGCATCATAGCTAATTAACCTCATCTCCCAGCAAGTTTGACTAGGCTAGTGTTTACTACGATTACTAGCCCTCAGGGAGCTCTGTGTGACATTGGAACAGAATTTAGAAATAAGAAATTGAAAAGGGTCACTTGTTCTCAATTCTTGCTGCCACTGTCACTATAAATAGAGCAAAGAATGAAGCTGCAAAGAGGAAAAATAATTAGTTCATGCTCATTTAAGACTGAAGTGCTCTGATTTTCTGATTAAAAATTCTGAAAAATATTTATTTTTATCAAGAATTATGAGGAAATATATTTACCAATAGGAACATACAAATAATAATAATAAAATAATAACATAAAACCACAGAAAAGTTTTATGAGTGTCTTAGCACATTAAAATTCTTAAATGTGTATATTCCCTTTGGAGTCTTCAAAATGATTTAGAGGTTTTTGCAACAAAATTTTGCAGCAATATGTTAATGAAGTATAAGCCTATTTTGTTCTTGAAAGTAATCGATATTTTCAGTTAATGAATTGAGAATTTTTCAGCTTTTATTGAACTTCTGTATAAGCAGAAATGGAAAAATTAATTGAATGCATTAGCGTTTGTTCAGAGAGAATCATACATTTAATTCATACAAAGCATTGTATGCTTGAGAAAAATCTATTTTATAGAATAGTTTTACTATAATTGTAATACAATAATTATCAATAGAATTATGATTATAAAGTTGAAAGATACTATCTATAGTTCTATTTGTGTTAGAGACAGTCAGGCTAATGAATTGCAATGAGAAAATTCTATACAGTATATCAACTTGGTTAACTTTCTGAATAATTTCTTGGATCGAGAGATATTTTTTGCAAAAAGCTGATTGTTTATTCATTACAGAAGGACTTCATTAAAAAAAATTATCAAAGGCTCTTTTCAAAAATATGTTTAACAGATTGATGCCTTAGACTAATTTAAATGAAATGTTTAAGTCACTTTAATAGTGGGATTTAGACATCTGAGTTGCATACATTTTAGGAAAAATTGTCCTAGGATGAGCAGAAAAACTGAATTGTTTTCCAGAAACCAGTAGCTCTTGAGATATGTATTTTTTTAATATGAATTATACTTTCTGATTTTAAAGTTAACCTTAAAATTTGAAAAGTGTAGGTAAATAAAATAAATTTGCACTAGGTGGAGCGACGCAATTAGGCACATTTGTTATTTCTTTAGATATTTGCATGTTATGTAACTGATGAGTAGTGCATTTTGCACTCTTCAAGTTTTCATGACAGTTAGAGGCAATACAGAATGGTGTAGGGGAAAGAGAAAAGAAAGTTTAATGCAGGGGCAATTATTTTGTTTTTAATTATTAGTTGATAAAATAAGAGTTTTTCTTTGAGTTTTCTGACCTCTTCTTGAAAATTCTCTTGCCTCAGCAGGCTGAGATACATTTCAGTTTGTTTTCATTTGGCAAAGATACAACACAGGCATTAAAAAACACATTTGGTATATGTGCACTGGATTCTACTCTACAATAAAACTAACATTTTGACAGTGTTCAACTGGTAATATTCATATGCGAAGACATCAACTGGAATTTTTCTGAAGTGGATCGTTTCTAAAAATTCCATTAGAGTTTTTAGTTTGTGATAACACAGAATAGTATGGAAAGTTTAATAAGATTTGAAAATACAGTAGAGGAGCAAGGAGATGATGTTTCAAGAGACTTCATTGCATGGAAGCAGATGTCTGCATGTGTGCACGAGGGGCAGGAAGAGTTTTCTCTTACTTAAACAATGTTAATTTTTTCCTTTATTTTTTCCCCTCGCTAAAGAATACTTGGAAATTTCTTGTTAAAAATCATTCAACGAATGCTAAGATTCTAAAAAAATTGGAAATATGAAGAATAAGTTCTTCTGCGCACTTTTTCAGATACCTTTTTTGTGTATGTGTGTGTTAAGCATTGGTTGCGTAGCAGTGCTGTCTACATCTGGAAGCAGGTAGTATACATCTGGGAGTAGGAATGCTGTCCCTAAAAATGATGCAGTCTGGAGAGCTGGGATGAACATATTAATGGATCCTGTCAGCTTTTCCTCTCTAGGAGAGTATGCAGTGAAAGAGAAGGCAGAGCCATGCTACGTTTGAGCCAGCGGGTTATGCGTTTACTGCCAGCGATCAAAAATTGAAAGTACATTAACTCAGGCAGTGGGATGCAAATTAATAATAGTGACAATAATTAGCACTTACAGAAGTGTGTGAATTTACATGATTTTAAAACCAAGCCGCATGCTGAACCAAAGAATTAGTTAGGTGGAACTTTATGGTCTGTCTTGCACAGAAAATCAGCAGTACAGAGAGGAGAGAACACTTTTGCTTCTGTAACTTCAACTTATGAACATACTGTTTCAGTTGTTACCTGGCAGTTCCCTTCTATCTGTCCAATGATCCCTGTAACACTGTGTTTATACGTTTGAAAGATCTCTTTTTTTTTTTTTCTTTCTCACACTGGAATAAGTTAGCTCATCTGATTAAAAATATCATTACTTCTTTAAAAATATGTCTTGCTTTACGTTAGCCAGACAAGACACCTCAATTTCAAATACTCATTTTCTGCACTGTTCAGACAGAAATGAGAAGTCAGATGTCCCAATTTCTCAACAGGTTCTGCTAGTAAGCATTTCTCCACTCCTGACAAATCTTAATGATGTGCGGAGATCTATACATTTGGATATCAATACTAAACTAAAAATTTTGCTAATAGTGTGCATGGCAATCACTTAAGGTATTTTACAAAGACTGGAAAATTATGGGAGGTTAGTAATTATATATATGAATTCAAATTCCATCAGCTGCAGTATGCTTTTCTGCTGAAGGGTGCACTAAATGTAAACTACCATTTCAGAGAGAATACATTAAGCAGAGTATTAAATGTGTTGCTATGGTGTGAAAAATATTTAGTTTTACTAGCAATCTTTGTTCATTCTGTTAAATGCATTTTTAAGAAACAGTCTTAACAGAAAGGATTTAAAATGATTTATATAAAAAGTTAATATGCTTTGTCAAAACGTGGAGCAAAAAAAAAATTTCCTTTAGCTTTGTTGCAATTTAAATAGACCTGACAAATTTCTTTGCTTACTTTTCATATAATGTAAAAATTTGAAACTGTTTTAAACAAAAAGTTCAAAAATCTTGATTATGAGAACCAATGCTAGAATACCTGACAAAACTTGTGAGAGAACTTTCAAGATTTCTGAATCTAGGGCTCCATTAAATCTCCGTTATAAGAGGAGAACATTACAGGGTGTTCTGCATGTCACTATTTCAATTATTTCATTTTCCCCTCCTTAGGATTTATCACTTAAAACTGCTTCTGTCTTATTTAGACATGAGAGTTTCTGCCTTGAGTACCTCCACAGATATTTGTGCATCACAAGAGGGAAGCGTGTTTCAAACAGACAAGAATCAGGCTGTTTCAAGTTTTACTTACTGGCTTCTGTCTTGTGAAATAACTTTTTAAGAAAACTGAATTATTATTAATGAGTGGAAAAGACAATTGTTCATAGAAACACATTTCTTCTGGTAAATTAACTGAATATAACTTTGCACAGAACTGTTTTCTGTGTGCTAATACTTTTTTGCATTAAATTGTTGACCTTTATTTCAGACAATAAAAACCAAGCTTGAGAGTACAGAGTACTGCCACAACTTGTTCTTCTTCTTAGTAGTTTCCAAGTAAGAGAAATCTAACAAAATAAATCATGAGGAAGTTGAATAAATTTACTCGTTGTACTGAACTTATTTGGGTGTGTAGGCCCAAATAGTGTGACAGGTTTCTGGATTGTAAAATGTCAAGGATCCTCTCATATAGAAATTTGATTTTCTTTAGTGCAATGTTGAAATCATTTGAGGTACAGTTGCAAATCTCCTTTGGAACAGGAAAGGTAAGAGTTCTAAAAAGAATTAGCAAATAGCAACCATCTTGTCAAAGATAAGACTGTGTTATGAAAAGAAAATAAAAGAGTGAGGCTGGCAGTATAAGCTGCCAGGCTCAGAATGGACAGAGGAGTGGGCATTGTTAGTGGCTTTCACAACGGCGTAAGTCATGGGGGGGGGACAGTGTCAGTGACAGGTTTATAGGAACGCATGGTGTTGATACGTGGTTTCTCTGTCACGATGATTCCTGTAAATGCTACTGATGGGTTCTGGTGAGTAAATAGTTAGTAATTTACTGTTATCAACATAAAACTATTTCTGGTTTTGCGTTTACTTTAAAAATGATACTTAAAAAATTCCAAATCCAGTCTGATTGACACTGAAATGCTCTTTGCATGAAAGTTTGTTTATGGGCAGTGATTCTTTTGACAGATTTACAAGTGCCTGTGGAGTTTTAAAAGACTATTGCCCAATAGGCATTAAGTGAGAGACATTCTATTGTGTAAATATTTTCACTTATATTGGGGATTTTTAAAGAACTTTTAGAGCCAAATACTGCATTAAATCTGAAGACAGTGGCAAACTGATAATCAGCAGTTTCCAGCTTTGTTCTAATGTTTTGCTAATGGTTTCCATTTCTATGGCCAAGATTTGCTTGGGTGAAGCATAATGTACATCCCGCAGTTCGTAAGGGCTTTTAAATACTATTACACACTTCCTTTTTTTTTTTTTTTGCAATAGCTCAATTAGAAATAAACAATTTTCAAAGTAGTATATTGCATTTTATTTGGCTAACATATAATACATGTCAAGAAAAGGAATGAAAAGTTGATTACAGTAATAGTGAATTTGCATGTTTGGACCCATTAATGCTGAAAAAAGATGTTTGTTGTTTCCTCAAATTATTACTTTGGAATGAGTTGGTGAGTGAGGAAGTGATTCTTCAGAATTCTGTCAGATTCCTCAGAAATTCATAAATTTTTTTCTTTCTTAGAAGGAAACTTCCTAGAATGTACATATATTTCAAAGGAAGAATAGTCAATAGAATCCTTAACTTGGAATCATTCTAATTTAAAAAAAAGTGCCAATTTTTGTTAAAAAAAGGAAAATGTTTCCTTTGCAGACCGTATGAGAACAATACCTGAAGAAATCGTGTGAATGTCACACATAACATTTTTGGCAAAGAAAATCAGAGCAACTAGTGGAACTTTTCAATTTTCATTTATTTATATAATGTTTAGCCAGAGTTAGTAGATTTTATTAATATATATATTAATGTATTTAAAATAAATGTTTGAATAAATATTAGGAAAGTATTATCAAACTTAGTTTTATTAAGTTTGGTGAAAATTAGCTACCAGAAACCTTTTTATTATGTTGTAGTACTGAGATTAGATCACAGGGGAATGTGATAGCCTTTCACAAATATTGCAAATTGAGGCTGACAAGACCACCTGACTTTTATGTGTAGAATCCAGCTGCTGTTTTAATGAAAGCACTTGATTTAGCCCTGCAATTAAAATAATCTTTCTTTTCTGAATGTCTTTACTTGTATCTAATTTGTGATTTCTTTGAACACACTTTCATCACTGTTTTCCATTGGCAAGCTTGATCAAGTTCCTAGGTTCTTGAGCCTGAAAGATGCATCTGTTTGGTGGTCATAGCCATCGCTTTGTTATACTGGAGAAGGAATCATTATTCTCCATCATGTTCTTCATTACTGGGGGGGGGGACTGAAAGAATAATGAACACATTTCAGCAGGCTACAGCATTTTTGAGACAGCAGCTCAAGCTGAAGTTCAAAATGTCTTCAGCCACTGAATCCATATCTATGTTAGCAACTAAATAAATTGAAGATTTATCCAAATATTTCAATGCAGTTGAGTCTAAACAGAATTAGTTAGCTTTCCGCTGCCTAAAAAAATACATTTCTTTTCTTTGTAGACCCGAAGTTATAGGTCATTCCCTGGAGTCTAACCTAAACTCAGAGTCAATTAAAGGTGAATTAATCAGTACAGGACAAAAACATTACTCTTGCGATTAGCAGTTTTTTCACCCAATCACTGCTCTCCTTGATTCCCGTTGCTCAAATCTAAAACTTTCTTATGGCCCTTCAGTTCATTTTGACAGTTATCTCAAAAACTTCAGACTAAAGAAGACAAAAGTCTAGACAAAAACTAGACTTTCTCCAGATAGTTTAATCTAGCTAAATATATTCATCAGAGTTGCCTAATCGTATAATTTTAAGGCTTTCCAATAGTGTAATTTCGTAGTCTTCTAGCATTTACTTGACTTCTTTCGTCTCTTTCAATTTTTTTGCTTCAAGATTACATAAGCAGTGCAGACTGACATTTCATCTAATTTCATGTGATTTCAAACTTAGAGTTTTAAATCAGCACCTGTGGTTGACTTATTCTATGTTGTGTGTTTTATTTGCTCTTCTCTGATGTGCCTGTCCTTTTACTCATCCTCTCCCCTCACTTCAAATATTGTTCTTGTTATGGTTTTTAAGAATCTACTAAAGAAATCACCACCCTAATCTACTTTTCTATATTTTTCTATAGTTTTTGTCATCTAATTATGGTAAATGTTAGTCTTTCCTATTCAAAAATATCTTTATTGAAGGGGTTTTTTGTATTCTTTCTTTCTAACTTAGAGCCAATTTGTCCTAAGCTTGATCATTTAAATATGTGCATAGGGCATATCTGAGTAACCTTTGTAATAATCTTGTGTTATTAATGCTTACTAGAACCATCTAGGATGCTTTCAATACTCAAGAGAATATATTAGTAGCACTGCTTATTGGTTTAAAAAAAAAAAAAAAAAAAAAAAAAAAAAGAAGAAAGCACCTTTCCAGAGTATATTGTTATGTTTAGGTACTCTACTTACATGTATTTTCATATATATATTCATATCTGTATCTATTTGTACAAATTTATTGATTGCTGTAACATAAGTGACTTGCAGTGATTTCAACCTAAGGTGATCATATTAATCATGCACATTTTATAAGCACTAATATCAAATGTCTCAACATAATGTGTACTGTCAGCCTTTTGATATTTTATATTGCTTTAAAATAAATTTTAAATATTACCTTATATAACATTTTCCTTTTTTTAAACATAGAGAAAATTGGGCACAAACTTGTAGCTGCTACTTTGTATAAAATTTCAGTTGGAAAATTAACAGTAACATCTTGGGTATTTTGCTAGATTTTTTTTTTTCACAGTGTGATGTCCATCTTCTTCCTAAGTATTACAATTTCCTTGAACAGATGTAGAAAACTCCTTTTAATTCCAGAAATTAAAATGTTACATAAGTTTGATTCAGAGTATGATATGAAGTTCAAACTTTTAATTGTAAGAGGCATGTACTTTCTGGAAATAGTCTTAAAAGTCTTACAGACTTTGATTTCTGATTTGCCTAATTTCATAGAATCATCTTAGAACCATAGAATGCTTAGGTTGGAAGGAACCTTAAAGTTCATCTAGTTCCAACACCCTGCTATTGGCACGGTTGCCACCCACTTGATAGGGCTGCTCAATTTCAGTTATTAAAGATGCATAACAGCAGCTAATAAAAGATTTTTTTTCCCAAATCTGCTAAGTTTGAATTGATACTTTTATTATTTCTGACTGCTCTCTGGCAGACAAACAAATCTCTATTAGCTTCAATTTCAACAGTTTCAAAGTTCTGCCTTATGCTCCAGGTTGCAAGACTAGAGATTAAAGATGTAGTTAGACTGTAGCCTAGAACGTTTTACGTCAGCTTTGGAGCTCCTCAGTAATTTCATAGTCTATCTACATGAGTTGTGGAAGGATGTTAGAGTAAAATACGTACTTAAGTGAGATATAAGCATTTGTTTATAATAAAAACTTCCATGGTTTATTTCTATCGTTTATTAAATTCTCAATTAATTGGAAAGCTGTTATTGCTGAGCAAGTCCTGGTGACCCAGTATTATAGGCAATGCAAATAGTTGAGGAATATAATGTATACGCCTGTTTTCAACTTCCATTGATATTTTTTCATTGCACTGAAAGCTTGAAATAACATAATGTTAATTTAAAATATTCACAGTTGCTTTTCTCACCATTTTGTATTAATTTTTGCTGGAAAAAGTTGAATTATATAATGGTGGCAGCAATATGGTGTGAAAATGTTTAATGAAGCCAAACTTTAACTACTAGATTTGACTCCAAAATAAATTTCCATCTAAATTTAGCTGCTAAGGAATGAGGAGTCGTGGAAAAGAAATCCTATAGTAGTTCATAAAATTGGTTGCTAAATGAAATATAATTGCATTTTTATTTTCAACAGTCTCATTTCAACTCTAGCATGGAACACTTGAACCTTCAAAGTTTAACAGGAGTTTTAGGGAAGGGAGTTTTTTTATAAATTGGCATGTCATCTGGTCTTAAAATAACAGACTAAGTAGTAAACAAATTACAGTTATATGTAAGTTAAGTTTCTTACAGAGTTATATTTCACATCATGGCCTGTAATTTCAATGCTTAAATAAGGTTAAATTCCTGCATTTCTGATGGAAGAAATGCTTGAGAATAGAATGACTGGCACTGATTGATTAAAATCAGTTCACATATAGAGCAACATCCATTCACATCAGAACAAAGTTTGAAGCTTTAAATACCATCTAGAATTAATGTGTGTTGTAGGCTGTTATAGAAATAGACCTCAGCTCAGTGCTGGAGTATTACAACAGACAAGACATTACTAAAGTTCCACTCTTTAAACACATACAACATTTTCTAATTGGTATACTGGACCAGTATCAATGGTTTTTATTATAATGTAATGGCTGGATTCAATAGTGCATATTTATTTCCACTATCTCTAAAGTATGTCTAGGTGACTAATTTAGACGAAGGCTTTTAAAGTGTTGATATCTACCACAAACAGCTCTCAACTTGTTTTTATAGCTTCTGAAAAGCAGATGAAGTTAGTTTGCAGAGAATCTTCAGAAGAGCATCTCCAGCCCTTCAAGGAGAAATTAGAAGAATTCTTCCAGAAAGGTAAACACATTTCAAAAATATGAATATATCAGTCAATAGTGTAATGTTTTACAAAGTGTTCTATACGTAATATAAGCTGCGTTAAGTATCTATTGTCTCTACAAATTCCTACTATCTGTTGTGGATTATATTCCAAATATGCCTAATATGTGTTCAGAGTAATGGATACACAGATCTTAGACACCATCTATCAAAGGTAATTATTTCCTTGATCTCACACATTTCTTATTATTTTATGTTTCATCTTTTATCATTATATTTAGGTAATTATATTCATCGTAGACTTATCAGATTTATCAGATAGAATTTATATCTTCAAGTCTATAAAAGACTAGAATAGAAAAATATCCTCCCACATATATACATGAGGTAATTAATTTTGTATCAATGGTATAGCCATCAATTGACTAATTAGATTTAAAGATTTTGCCTAAGGCAAAGGAAGTGATTTAAAAGAGCAGAGTCTAGTGATAAGAGGGATGAGATCTGAGGGTGCCATTTGAAGATCAGTACAAGACAATCTAAATGTGTGTTGCTGCTGTTGAAAGGGGCAGTCTTGCTCTCTCCTGTTTTCCTACAGTGTTGCACAGATCAGCACTGTAGCATCTCAGGAGCAGTTCAAGGATATAGATAAAGGAACAAAGATTTCTCTTTTCCAATATGTAGGAGTTGTTAAGGTAACAGAGTGTTTCAGTATTTCTGGTAATTATATTAAAAATTCTTAAGAAATAAATTTTACCAGAGGGCTAATATTTTCCCCAGGAACTGTGATCAACTTAAAAATTTGCCTTTTGAGAAATCAAGAAAACTATCTGAATCTACTAATCTAGGCAGAATACTATTAGTGATCATTCAAATTTTTGTAATTATTTCTGACTTAGTTTATTCCATCTTATAAAGATCCTTCCAATGCTTTTTTAATAATGTAATTTTATGAGCTTGTCTTATATTAAGTGAAAACAGGATGCTTTAAGAGTAACAATTTTTGTTAAATTGTTTTGTTGTTTTTTGGATATGTTTATTTGATATTTTATTTTTAAGTTTATTAGACAGTGCAAAGATACAACAGAACTTGTAAAACAAGAAAATTATGGTGAAAATCTTGCATTAAAGCAGGATAGTTATCTTTGCTGCTCGTTTAAAGGAAATTTTTACTAGAGTTTACCAATAATAACCATATTGAGATACTATTCAAGATATATCTGCACCTTTATGAACTCCAGTATGCTTCTTTATCTTGCTTGTCAAAGCACTGTAGTTCAAACTGGTGAACTGCAACACTATTTGGGTTACAAATCCAAAACACAACACCATATGTGCTGCTATGAAGACAATCAACAATCAACAGCCAGTAATGAAAACAGGAAAATGTCAACAAAAAGGAAAAAAAAAAATCTCAAAAGTTTCAAAAGTCTAGCCTTAAGCATGGGAACACACTGTGTTGTCTTCTCATGCTTTCCTTTGATATCTTTGTTATACTTGCTCTCATTCTATACTCATTTTCATTAGAATATTCATGTGCAAAGTCCTGGAAGCTTCAGACCCTATAGTTATTCACCCTTTATCTCCTTGATTTGAATCTTTATAATGGGTGAGTGGTACTTTGTATGGCATTAGAAGGGAAATCCTATAAAATCGTGTGCTGAAGATATGTGACAACTGTCTTGATTTATAATATTAGAATAGGTATTGGACAAACTTCAAGAAGTTCAGTGGTTCAGTTCAGACAAGCATCTGGAAACTCAAATACTTCTCTAAAATTAGGAGTTAACTGATAATACCGAGCATCCGTTAAGCATCTGCTTTCAGTTTTGTTTGTTTAAAAAAAGAGTTGTGGATGACTTAAGCAAATGTATGAAAAAATAGTCTGTTATCTTCCTGCCAGCTCACAGCAAGTATCCAAAGCTCAGAAACTTCTGGTTTGGAAATAGGGCTGGAACTTATAGATACTCGTTTTTTTTTTTTTCTCAAATCCTGATTTCCCATCATTTCTTCTCAGTGATAAATTGGAAATACTGTAGGGGGAAAAAAAAAAAAAAAAGATTGATTTGCTTAATCGGATCTGTTTATATTTCCTAATTACAATTAATACCAATTAAATTTAGTACTTGCTGTGTTGTAATAAAAAGCGTGCAGTGTTATGGAGACTGACATTCTAAAATGCAAAAGGGGATAAACTGTACTTCTGCTGATGTCAGTGCTGTTTTGTATAACTGACTTTAACATAGTCTAGTGTCTTCAGCGAAGAATTAGGTGCCAGAACCTTTAGGCTCTATTTCCAGTTCAGCTACTTGACATGTTATTTTAGAAGAGTTGGTTAATCCCTTTTTCAGAGTCTCACTTTCCTGGTACTGTGTAAAATAATGATTCTTGTTGTTTTTAGTAGTGAAAGATGATCTTTGTCAAGTGTTACATGATTCCCACATGAAAGGTGTAAACTGTGTTAGTTCTTCATTAGCTATATTTGATATGTTCATGCTTTTTAAAAGGACTTAGATTATTCTGAAAACAAAAATAATCATTAATAAATTTAATAGTATGGTGGAAAAAAAAAAGGTTAGTTTTACTATAATTCATAGACATAGGAATTACCATAAGAGACTGTACACATGCTGTATTTCCAGTAAAGTTGCTGCATGTTGTTTTCAGAAACACATTTGTTACAGTTTCCATGATTCACAAAAATATCTTAGAAATCATGACATTAACAGTTGGTTTGGTATACCCCTGAATTTATGAAACTATTGCTCAGAATTGCTTAGGAAAAAACTCTTCTTTGAATTATCAAATTGTCAATAAACAACATCAGAATTGTGAAATGTATGTGAGAAAAGTGCAAAATACTCTGTTCTGAAAAGGAGAAAAGTAGGAGAGTTTGCTTACTGCAGCTAAGAAGCTCGCTAGAGAGGGTGCTGGCCATCAGCCATTGTTGCTAGTTCTTCATGACACTTTTTATTCTCTTTCTGTCTTCTCTCAAGTATAATATGAACCAGAAAGTAGACAGCATACAAGAGCAGTCAACTAGCCCTAATAAAATTTACTTTTCACTTCCCCCCTTGACTATCTCATATTATTTGTCCATTATCATAAATGTGGAAGTTTGTCCAGGATCTTGCAAAATCTGGTCCCAAATTCCCCTTCATTGGTTCCAGCCTAGAAAGTATGTAAAAACTCTAATCTGGGCTGCATTTCCTCCCTTGAATACTGGAACGTGTGAATCAAAAAACTTTAGGCTTTGTAGCAGTTAGCCTAGGAAGTTCATAGCTGTCTCTTTTCATTTCTACAAGAATAAAGCATCTTGCTGATGGAAACTGTGCTGTTAAAGGAATTCATTCCATTTACAACAGAGTCTGGGAAACAAGTAGTCTGATGTCAGAACAGAACCGTTTTTGAAAATCATTAATAGTAGAAAGGAATGCTATTTGGAAAAGCCACATGATATACTCAAGTGCCCAAGGTAACAAACAAGATGGAAAGAAAGGGATTTGCCAATTACAGTAGATCTGCTGAGATCAATCTCATAATGGAAGGAATTGTCCTGCATATGGAATTCTAGCCTTGCATTTGGATTAACAACACTGGTTAAGTTGTTAGTTTTGCTACCATTACAGTTTGTCTTACACTATTTAAGAGATGATTGTTGCTCAGTCATGGAATACATACAATAGAAAAGTAGAGTCACAAACCAAGTGAGTCAGTGTACTGTTATGTCAGAAGGTAGTATATTTTTCAGACAAGGTTAGCAAGCACATGGAAAATGTCAGTAAATCTGATTTTTACTGCTAAATTATTTCTTAATAATTTTAGCCAGGCTGCAATAGCTACTTGGGCATGCTTCCAAACTGTTGTGCTTTCTAATGTACTTCTAGAGCAGAACAGGAGCTTTGATCCACATCTATTCATTTGCCTGTTTGAATGTACTGTAGAGGATTGTCGAGGCAGTCCAGTGGGAAAGAAAATAAGAAATAAATTCTTTTAAGGATAGCCCATTTGATTTGTATGTTAACTATTTTCTGTTTTATACTATTCTTGTGGGAGTATAACTGAGAAATTAAGAAACATAATGAAAAAATTGTATTCAAGTGCACTGGCCAGAAGCTCTGATCAGAACTCCTTGATTTCCCTCACATGAGAATGGGAAAGATAAATGGGGATGCTTGTCTGAATCTGTAAGAGGCCAGGCTCCCTAAGCAGGCAGACAGGTACCTCCTGACCTTATATATGAAACATTTTCATGTATATTGTTTGATCCAGGTCACTGCAACTATATAAAGAATTGTTACTTCCTTTCTGGTATCTCCAAGCTTTCATGTCAGTTCCACCTTCATAACTTTACTTCTAGAAATGTAGTTTCTTCTAATTAAATTTAAATAACAAATGTTTGTTGTGATTCTATATTTTCTTACTCATTTGTAAGAAGATGAAATGCTGAATGTTTGAAATCACTGGTCTTTAGATCGTAGAGTTCAAAGCTAAACCTTCTCAATGTGGATTTGACTTCTTTTAAAGGAATCTTTTCTAAGGTTCTAAGATAGTTTCCAGGAAGATTTTTTTTATTCTTCCTCATTCTTAATATCCCTACTCAGATACTTTTGTAATCCTTTTACTCATTATCAGCTTACATTTATTTTCACTCAATTTTACTACTTTTAATTTGCTTCTTCAGAATACCTAATGTATCATCTCATAATAGCATTCAGATAAGGAAGTTGCCCCATGCCTTTTCTTTAACTCTAATCCTGTAAAGCATTTCAACTGGCTAGCTGTCAATTTCTTGTTATTTTCTGCTTGTTCCTGGATTTAAAAATGTTTTCTTCAATGTGGTTCTGATGCTATATATTTCCATATGAAGTACTTTATTCTCTTTATCTAATAGTATCCATAGTATCAACCCAGGCATCCTTACATTTTTAGTTTATAGACCCTGAGTAGTAAGAATCTGATAGTATAAGCAAAAATTTAAAAAAAAAATCCACTCAAAACAGCTTTTCAGTCAAAGCTGTGTATGTAGTAGGATGCTGACATATTTCAGCAGTGAATCAGAAGTCAAGAATACTCCAAGACACCATAATCAGTACAATTTTCACAATTCATGATATTTCATATTTCTTACTTGATACCTTTAAAAATTTTAATTCGGTCAAAAATTAGGAAGAAATTTACATTGCTACTTATTGCCTTTAATAATCTGACAACATTATATTGGTTTTAAAATGGAGAAATTACAGAATCACAGAATCGTAGGGGTTGGAAGGGACCTCCAGAGATCATCAAGTCCAATCCCCCTGCCAAAGCAGGTTCTCTACATCAGGTCGCACAAGTAGGTGTCCAGTCTGCTCTTGAATATCTCCAGAGAAGGAGACTCCACAACCTCCCTGGGCAGCCTGTTCCAGCACTCCATCACCCTCACGTACAGAAGTTCTTGCACACATTTGTGCGGAACTTCCTATGCTCAGTTGTGTACTGGGGAGCCCAGAACTGGACATGGTACTCAGATGAGGCCTTACCAGGGCAGAGTAGAGGGGGAGGATCACCTCCCTGAACCTGCTGGCCACGCTCTTTTTAATGCACCCCAGAATGCCATTGGCCCTCTTGGCCACAGTGGCACACTGCTGGCTCATGGCCAACCTGTCGTCCACCAGGACACCCAGGTCCCTCTCCGCAGAGCTCCTCTCCAGCAGGTCATCCCCCAACCTGTACTGGTGCATGCAATTATTCCTCCCTAGGTGCAAGACTCTACACTTGCTTTTGTTAAACCTCAAATTATGTTTCAAGTCCTTATTCTTAGCAGTTCATTAGAGATTTCCTGTAATGACTTCTCAAAATATCAGAATCCTCTGAAAAAATATTTTAAATTGTTGCTTCCCTACAACAAAAGCATAGCCTTTCTCCTCAAGAAGTATATCCATAGAAACAATGTTATTTCGAAGTCTTAGAAAAAAATATTATAAAACAGGTAGTGAAACTGCCACATACTTGTTTTGCACTGTTATATTCCTCTACCTTAATCTACTTAATCTAATTGTAGTGTTATGGCACTTGCTTTCCATTTTCTTCGTAAAGCTCTTGAATCTTGTAGTACTAAGTCAAGCAAGAATATCAAGAATCATTTTTAAGGAGCATTAGCTTTCAGTAAAAATTGCCTTTTAACATTTGGTGTGTAAACAACGGCAGAAGAGCAATAGAACTTACAAGCATCTTACTGTTGTCCTGGTCTTCTGTTACCTTCACTTATGAGGCTCCATTTGTCAACTAAAAAGCATATCTTTGTAAAAAAGGCCAGTTCTACAAGGCATCTGACTGTCTTGCAGAATCTGTGACTGTTCAGTCTACATATCAAATATTGGATCTTCCTTTTGTGAATAAACTATGAATACAAAGACTTTTAACTTCAAAGCTGTATTTTCTATTTGACTCATCATGACTCTTTTTTCCCCTTCATTTGTTTTCACTGAGATGTTTTATTATCTCTGCCACACATATGCAGTTCTCACATTAAACAGTGTGGGAGGATATTTATGTCCAGTGTCAAACATGAAAAATATGTCATACTTCCTTGCAGTGATAATGTTTGCTTATAACTTTTTATCCTTCCCAGCAATGACATTACAGAACATGCAAAGTTTGTGTTAAGATGTGGAACATTGTTTTATATGCCAGCAGCAGAATTACTTTAATCTTTCAAACTGTTTGTGACAGTCATAACTGTTTTCATCACTCAAACATTGTTGTATTTAAATACATGAAAGAGTGATTTACATAAATTGGCATGAGTCTGCAAAGCAGATCCTTATTGCTGTGGTACTCTGAGATTTTAGAGTTGGACAATAGCCTCACTCCATAAGATACCAAATAAGGTGACCCAGAGTGTGATTGCATCCATATGCCTCTAAAAAACAATATTGACAGTGAGCCGATTCATAGAAGATTTTGCTCTGAAATGAACGATTCCTCCTACACTACTGAAAGAATTGCCGTCATTACAGTCCTGAAAATTGATGTTAATTAAAAATATGGTTTCTCAGGAAACTTTCAATTGAGTATTTTTGAGACAGTTATACATAGATTGCTATAATCAGTTCCACTGTAATCATGACTTACTATAAAATTGGAAGGGCTAAATGACATTGAAATATGTAACATATAATTTAGAAGTGCTTATAGTTAGAAGTATGATGTCATCCTCTCTTAGAAAACAAGGAAAGAATCTCTCAGAGAAAATCATTCCTTCCAGATTATTTTCATTTTGATTGGCTTTTTTGCACTGAATCATCGTGGCTGCCACAGTGATTGGCATTTCAACATAAAGGAGGATTTTCTATCAATCATAATTGAGTGGCATAATTAATGTTAGTATTAATACCCTTGATCTAATACCAAAAACTGTAATGCGTATGCTTGCTCTAAAATGTGTACCTGCATTACTGATACATTTAGTTTAATCATTACTAACTTCTCTAGAATTTAACATTTTAAGTTTTCATCAAAACCCTTATTTTCTATTCAATTAGCGTGGATTTCTTCCAGCACTCATATCATAGTCATATAGGTAAACCACATTTCAGGTTATTTGTGTTGGTTTTCCATACACTTTTCCTCTACTCCAACTGCTTTCTTCTTCTTTACTGTCTTCTAATGGATTTCCTGTATGATTTCATATCTACATGTGTCTGAAGTACAGTGCTACTCATGTATGTAGTTCATCTGAATTTGCTTTGCTATTTACATTCTTGTCTTATCCTATTTGTGCTGGTATTGAAAGTCAGTGAACTAATAAAATTTAAATTCTCGAGAAAGCTTTTCTTTTCTTGGTGGGAAATACAGATGCATATTAAGTATTTTAGCTTATATGTCCTGTGTAAACAGCTTGCTCATAGACAGAAAAAGTTAGATGGGGAAAAGAGCAGAGTCAAGAAATTGAAAGGATAGAGGAAATTAAGGCATTAACTTAAATAAGGAAAACCCAAAAGCTTACTACCAAAACACATTAATACCTATCATCACAGTGGTCACCCTCAACTTATGTTTGCCCTATATCCTCTCTAATTTTACACCATACTCTTCGAATTAAACTTGGAGATACCCTTTGCTGCGACCATAATACAAACTGATTATGGCAATAGCATGCTTAATCTGATTTTATGCATTTATGTGGAAGTTTTCCTTAAACTTTTAAAGTTTTAGTATGTTGATTGTTTCTCTACATCATTTTTCATACCTGTGTAAACATATAAATATCCTACTTTTGCATAATTGATACAAATACTAGTTGCCAAAAGTTCTGGCAGGAAGTTGCATCTCTCAGGGTTAGAATGCATTGTGGTGTAAATTGTGTTTTTCTTTGTTAAGTAATAACAGGCAAAATCTGTAGGCCAGACATGAAATAGTTGTCAGAACGTGGCTTCTTTCTAGGTCAAAAAGACAAATTAATTTGACATCCAAACAATCTCAATATTTGAGGGGCAGTTCTCAGGAATCTGAACCTAGTTAAAAGACAAAGTACAATGTTGCTACTGAACTCAAAATTCAAGAATGATGGAGTAAAAACATGTGGATGATATGGATGCTACATTGCTTCAAGATTACAACTGCTGTGGAGGACAGACTTTTAATAAACGGTAGAAAAAAGTCTGATTTCAGAAGGTCACTTCAGTCTCTTCAGCAACTACTGCTATGATCTCTTTACGCATAGATGCTTGGTGCCAGGGCAAGATGTTTAAAGGAGTGTCATTACAATTTCACTTGGCTTTGTCCTGAGAAGGGCACTCACAGGATTGCTTATTGAGCACCTCAACAGAATTGGAGAGATCAGCAAAGTTTTTTACTCTTAAAAGATGAACCGATTGAAAGAGTACTGTTATCATGGCACATAAATCAATCCAAACCTTTTCCAGCATCAGGATTTTTCAGTAATTTAATTCTTGTTCCAAGACAGCCATAAAATGCCTGAAAATAGGTTAAAGGACTTTGCAGCTCCTGTACTGTACTGTATTTTGGGTATAACCATTTGCACAAAGCATGTCTATAAATCCATTCATTTTGACAGTGCCTTACCATCTGAAAACTTCCTCTACAAAGTGTTGCCATCTCTGGAACAGAAGGTGGTATCAAAGGGCATCCTGGGACAGGCACAGAGAGCTGGCTTCAAACAACATGGCTGTGGCCAAGCTGAAAACTAAGGGAGTTAAAGAATATTAGACCAAAAAGAAAAACTGTTCTAGCAAATGTATTTGTTTTGGTTATTTGTAGTGTTGTTGGTACAGTTAAGCAGTATTTGTCTATAATGTGCTTCCTTACCTGGAGTTTTGAACTAAGGGCCTAAGACAGCATTGACTTCTGAACTGAATAGGAATTAGATAAGTCATATTTATGTAAAAGAATACATACAATTTCTACACCAGGGATTTTTTCTTAATGTCTCGTTGGGCAGTTCCTGAGACAGAGAATCCCCAACCTTAATTGGGAGAGTTGACTGTACTTTTCTGTTAGAAATCATGACAGCGGTACTTTGACTTTCCTACATTTCAAATGACAGATATTTTTGATTTTGATGTAATTTGCTATTATTTTGGTTTTGATGTGAATAAAGTAAATTACCTTAAGATTTATTTCAATTTTTGTAAATTTAAAAAAGATTTCCAAACATTTCATGTTTCTAAAAGTATTGTAAAAAAGGTTGTTCCATTAAATATTTGACGTTATTCTTGTTATGTCTCAGTCTTAAATTAAGCTGACAAGAATCTCTCTTGTCTGCTGTTCTCATTTCATCATATAAGTATCTGAGTGCTTTCTAAGTATAAAAAAATGGCCCAACTAATTTGTGTTGAGCATGCTTTAATTTTTCCTTTTCCACAATAGTACTCTTTTATTTAGAAATCTAGCAATTCTTTTTTAACATATATAATCTATGTGTTTATCATAAAGAAGGCATGTTCAGTAAAGTTTCTGCCTTCTACTTGGAAATAGTTTGCTGTTTCTTCTAAAAACATCAATTAAAAGAATCTGACAAGACTTCTTAAAATTAATCTTTTTAATACACTGTTTATTATTGTATTTTATTTGAGGCAAGGAGTAGAAATATTACAGGTCTAAATTTGCATCTTCTTTACATTTGGCTTCAAACTGCAGGCTTTTCAAACTAGCTAGCTAATTTTTCCCATATAAATACAAGTTGTAGAGGAACTTTGAGTTAAAAGCAAGAATTAAATACAGTAGTAATATGAAATTTTTTGGTATATCCTTGTAATTTTGTAAATGAAATTATTGAAATTATTCCTCTTTTTGTGGGGGGAAATTATTGAACTTATTGTGATTATGATATTTTTAACCATCTGTTTGTGTGCTTGTGCATGCATTTGTGTAGTACGCAAATAGTCCAACTGAATTAGTTTTCCTTTTGTTATGTTCTTTAAGTAGAAATTAAATAAGATTCAGATCCCTTTGTGCAAAAACATAGGTGATTTAAGCAGAATTTATTTATTTTGTGCTTATGATGTTTGATTAAGTAGTCCTGCTTTATTTTTTATATTTCCCACAGCAAATCTTATGATTTCATATTAAATACAAACCCTTATAAACAGGAAAGTTGCTAGTTAAAAATTCTGAGTATTATTGAAATAATTTATCTCCTGTATAACATATACTTTTTTTTTATTTTTAATGTAACTGGATCCTGCAAGATGTTCTGCAAATTCAGTTTTGTTTCAGATATGATGAAGACTAAAAGACTGAACTTCAGACACCAAGTTACCTCAGCTTTAGTGATCTTAATAGATAAGTGTGATGAGGTTTGCTGTTTACCCACTAGCTAATCTTTAATTTTGTAAGAAATTTTCAAAACAAGGAGTGTTCATTTGACACATTCTACTTCACTAAAATACTGTTATAGATGAAAAGAAAAAGAAAAAAAAAATGATAGGCAAAATCTGCTTTAATATTTCACTTGTTTTTCAGTGTGAATATTTAATGTCAATACTGCAAATTTCTTTGATTTTCATTTTGATTTGATTTATCCCTAAATATGGGTAGCCCTGCAGTCAATAATCAATTTAGGTCTGAAATTTCTCCTCCCCCCATCCTGTCTTTGTAGCTGAATAAAAAGGAGGTGACTGTCATACTTCTTAACAGTACATTTTTAGAAGGTCAGAATGATTAAATTCGTTCTCAATAGTGTAGGTTTTTTCTGTTCATTCTTTTTTATTGACAGTCTTTGTTTCTTAAAGAGCCTTCATTGCTTTTTTATTTAAACAAAAACGTAGCAAAGAAACAGATGTGTCCCATATAAAATATGCCATAAATCTTGTTTCACAAATTCTTTTCTCTGAACTTTCTGACAGAAACTGTCAAATATCCACTTTAATTCAAGTATAAAATGTTCACTTTGTGTCATGGCGCCAACCACCATATGCTGGAATAAAGTCGGTAACTAGCAATAAAAAAAGGCAACATACGCACCTTTGAAACAGTACAAGCAATCAACAGTGAGAAAGGTCTATATAAATCTATGGAGAATTAATCTCAGCTTTGCCACTATCCTGCTGTGCATTTACAATGAGATTTTGCTCCCGACCACCAGAAGTGGCTTACTTTGCAGAAGGAGTGTATCCTAATGAGGCGAAAATGTATGGAAAACAAAGCAGCAGCTTTTAGCCCCCCACCCCCACCCTTTGGATCACCTAGAAGAGTGTGTCCTAGTGTGTTCAAACGTGTGGGGCCACTACACATCACACGTTGCTGTACTTTAGCTGATCATGTGAAACCAATCTTTAGTGAGCTTAATCAGCAGAAATGATTTAGCCTCATAAATCATTGTTACCATTCCACAGGAGGAGGCAATGCTATGGCTTTTCTCTCCTAAAAGACTTCAGGCACAAATTTCCCAAGTTTCTCTGAAATCAGTTAAATTCTTTTTATAGTTATTCGTTGTTTACCGAACAGATTACCCATTGGTTCACCATCCAATTAACATTTACTTTTATCCCTCACGTTTTTGACAAAACCTGCTTCCTAATGGCTTAAACA
Source organism: Chrysolophus pictus (assembly GCA_037305975.1). Taxonomy (NCBI): domain Eukaryota; kingdom Metazoa; phylum Chordata; class Aves; order Galliformes; family Phasianidae; genus Chrysolophus; species Chrysolophus pictus. The sequence goes on from CM074580.1 coordinate 30,752,725, forward strand.
ATTATTTTACCTGTATTTAAAGATGTTGTCTTTGGTATAAAAATGTGCTGATTGTGAAAGTTTTCACTTCTGCTACAACAGGAGACTGTAGGTTTAGAAAACCTGAATGATTTTCCCGAACAGAACAGATTGTTTGGTTTGAAGGAACAAATTCTCCAGTTCTTCAGACTGTTTAGATACATTTAGTCATCTCAAAGGTTAACCTGCAAAATTGCATTTGAAATTGAACTACAAATTTATAGCAGTTGATTAAAATGGAAATGAGATTTAGAATGCATTTCTATAGTGTTTAATTTCTAATAGGCTTTAAATCTGTTTCCCACAAGTATGCAAGAAGAACAAAATAATGGCTTAATTGTATCTTAATGGAATGCAGTTTCAAATAAATTTAATTGGAATAAATTGAAAAATGTAATGTTAATTCTTGCTTTCTAACTAGTAACTGCAACATATATTAGTCCTAATTTTAATGTATTAATGACCTTCTTCTGTACAAGCTAACTGAAAAAAATAACTTTAACTTGCACAGAGTACAGTAAAAGCATTGGGGTAAGAAAAATATATTTTAAGAAATATAGGAGTTTAAGAAAATACACATAAAATGTTTTTCCTGCATAGTTAGTTATAACGTTCTGGTAAAGAGACCTTCAACACTTTTTCTGGCAAATTTATAGACAGCATTATCACTTTTAAAAGAAAACATAATTTCTTAGGTTTTTTATTACCTATGATAATAAACACTTCCTTGAATGTGTTGCATGAGTGTGTTTTGCTGGTTTTGTATGCCTCTGTGTGTGCACAGATGTCTACGGTTTGCTATCTTTGGTAACATTAAAAATACTGACTGAATATTTTATAATGTTTAACAGTTTCTGTGTACTCTGTTAATTAGTCCTTGCCCAGTACCCATGGTACAGGCTGGCAAGTTATATTTCTGATTGCTTATATGCTTATATTGTTTGTTAAGCAACTTTACAAGGCCGCACAGAGACTCTTTGTGTGATAGAAAGAGTCATACATTTTCATTGGATCATTGGATGTGGGTTTCTTAGCTAAAAACAATTTTTGTACCACTGCAAAGGAAAATAAACTTGTAAGGACTGATTCAGGGAAGCATGATTAAGACCTCATGGCAGCAAGTGTTCTGAAGATTGTTTTGAAAGGATTTAAGTTGTCTATACCAGTATTTAAACCGTACAAAAAAAAATTTCAAAGCCAAATCCTATGTTAAAAAATTGTCATTTTCTAATTTAGAGAGGAGTTAAAGGAAGCAAGGCATATATGATCACATTGCCTGCTGTTTGTTCCCCTGCCAATAATTTTTAATAGGCTCAGCGATTTTGTCCCAGTGTGACAGTTAGAGGTCTTAAGATATTAAACATCTAAAATCTCAATGAAAAATATGTGGCTAAATAGAGAAGAATGACCCTTTTAGTCTTCCAGGGAGAGAGGCTGTATCATGAACTCAACCCTTAATTAAACGTTAATGAATCCATTCAGGAACTATCTCTAAAATGCAGACCGATAATAGGACAGGTTTCGTTGGTTGCATTGCTTGCAGGCCTCCTTGCTTAACTGATACTTTAGAAGAAATGTCTGTTGCTGGGGAGAGATGGGGGTGAGACTTTTTGTTTCGGAGGATTTTTTGCATTATGATTTACAGGAATAAAAAACTATTTGAAAAACAATGGAATATTTACATGTATTTTCTCCTCTATTTTGAATTTCATGAGTTCAAAAAGCTACCAAGTTAGAAGTTAATGACTACCTAAAGAAAGCCAGTCAAATCATGCATACTAAAAAATTTTCCTGCTAGGGCTCTGTACACGGAATAATCAAGCTTTTTATTGTTATAAGCCAAAAAATCACCTGCATGAGAATGGTGGACTGCAACTTCTCATCACATTAAGTATGAATTTTTCAAATTTGAAATAAGGTGGAAAATATGTTATCTCCTGTACACTATGCTTAATATGAAGGGAGTGCTTATGTAAAAAGATTTCCTTTTTTATGGAAATAACTCAAAAGTTTCTCAATATAATAATGTAGGAATAGAATTTTCAGTCTTTATGTATAGCTCTAGAAATACAGATTTTTCATGAGTCTTTTCCTAAAACAGAACAGGTGTTTCTCTAGGATTTCTGACATCGCATAGTTTGCTAAAATCCTTTAAGGTTATTGGGAGAGACTTTCAATCATTAGAATGAAAAAACACGTCTGAAATTAAAAACATTTTTTTTTCTGAGTACCTCATTTCTGAGAACTTTTATATCCTCTGTTTCTATCTTAATCATATGATATAAAAGTAAGTTCTAAAGCTGAATTCAGTCTTTATGAAATGTGAAACCAATAGCATGTGGTACTGAATTAGAAATTACCACATCTTTAACAATTCCAAAAGTCCAATTTTATACTCAGTACCATACTTACTGTTATCAGTCTAGGCATGCTTTCAAAATGCAGTAGATATTATGGCTTTCCCTCAATTTTCTGATTTTAAATTATCTTGCATTTATATGTATTTTCATGAATGCTTTTTGATTTGCACTTGGCATTTGTTGCTTCAAAAATTCTATTAATTTGATTTCCATTCCTTTAAAATTTACATTCCAAGAAACTGAATTCTGTCAGAGTTCTATAATGAAAAGTATTTTCTCATGTTATATACAACATACAAATCATTGTTCTTTATACTTCATTTTCAATTACATGCAATTATTGCATATTTATGCAGGGCCCTTTCTTTTTCTAGCCAGTAAAATAACTAATAATAAAAAAAATTATATGCAGGTTAATGATATTTACTAACAGTTTGCATGAGTTGTTACCCTCATACATGTAGTTCTGCTACCATCATCCAATCAATAAAATCTTGTACTACATTGAAAACTACACATTATTTGACATGATAAATCTAGTGACTGGACACCAAAACTATATTAAAAGAAAAATTATAAGTCTGACATTTATGCACAAAAATAATAAAACTATCCAATTCAGCTAAATTTTAGAATTCATCTGTAGTGATTTTTCTATATGGTTATGTGCCCTTTTACTGGATCTGGCTGGAATGGAACTTATTTGTGGCTAAAACCAGTGTTTTGGTTACTGCTGTGCAGTACTTTCACATTATCAAGGCTTTGGTTTTTTTCTCCGCTCTGTCCCCCCCCAGCAAGTAGGCCAGGGGTGGGCAGGAAGTTAGAAGTGGACAGAACCTGGACTGCTGGCCCAAACTGACCAACAAGATATTCCATGCACATAATGTCATGCTCAGCACTCAGAATGGAATTGAAGGGAATTTGTAGTAGGTAGTCATTGCATCAAAACTGGGTGAGCTTCAGTCTGCTTGTGTAGTTGTGACTGCTTGCTTTTGCATTGCTTGTGGTTCTTTTTCTTGCTTTTGCCCTTTCCTATTAGCTTCCTCACACCACTGTTGGAGAATAGTGAGTGAGTGGCTGTGTGGTGCTTAGCTGCTGCCATTCCAACTCTAAAATAACAGTCCTGAGGGGAGTCCTTCATTAGATTGTTCTTAAGCTCCCAGAACTGCCATATACCATCAAGTAAACCCCTGTGATGTTTTCTTTCTGCTTGTAGTCCAGTCATTGTTTTCATATTCCTATGAACAAGGAATAAACATGGAAAATGTCTTTACTTGATTCCCCCTGTGAATACTGAATAGTTGGATAAAAGAATGTTTTTTAAAAGGTCTCCTTTTCCCTTGAGTTTACAGTGGATGTCCTGAGTAAGGAATTTCTTAAAAATGAAGTCTATTTGGAAGTTTTCACTGGTAATAGTTCTACTGAAAGCAAAACCAAGGGAGGCTAAATTCACCCTGCTGTTGATCCTCCTGTTTTTTTATATTACTATAGTGTCTAGGATTTTAAGCATATCCAGAAATTTTTATAAAGACAAAACATGTATATTGTTTATAATGATCCTCTCTAGTCTGTTTTCCCATCTAGAAGGCCTTCTTTGACTTTTTTTCCCCACCCTGCACAATGTCTGATTAAATACAGTTGATAAGTTTATTTTTTATGTTAATTGTACTTCAGCATGGAGATATACATATTTAGTGTACTTTTAACTATAGCGCTTTCTGACTTCAGCTTTAGATGTACTAAGGAGCATGGTTTACTGTGGATATATTGGTGATAGGTGGACAGTTGGGCTAGATGATCTTGGAGGTTTTTTCCAACCTTGGTGATTCTGATATCCAGATATAGCTGCAGTACATAATTTCTAAGAGATTTTGATCTGTTACAAATGGTGGTATGTCTTCAAAAAGATCAAGACAATAATGACTATAGTGGCTTGTTCTCCTTACCTCTGTAATGCCACAGAATGTGAGGTCTGGCATTTCAGAAAAAAAAAAAAAGTATCTGAACCTTTCTAGGAATACATCTCAACCCTTCCTTTACCCTTGTTTAAAGAACTAGCATGTTTCCATCTTCACAAATCAGAGTAATTTGATGCTTTTAAAACATTAATACTTAGGAAATTTTATTCTTGACTAATGATGAAGGTGAGTTCTTGTGCTCCTAGAAAATGGCTTGTCTTTTTTCACTTTCTTAACAGCTTCTGTCCAGACTCTTTAAGTTCAGAGGTATATTACTTGGGATTCGGTTTGGTTTGGTTTTGCATGTTTGGGATTGTTTCTTTTTTTGGTTTGGGTTTTTTTTTGTTTGTTTGTTTTCTGTGACAATGTCTTATCGCAGATTCTGCCTTAAAGTAACTGTAGTTGGTTGGAAAACGTGAGTCATAAAAGAATTACTTTCTTCCTTGAGGCAAAACAAAAAAAGAAAGAAAGAAGAGAAAAGAAAGAAAAGCCTTGTTTTAGGGTGTTCTCCCCTCCATTCCACCCCCTTCCCCCCAAAAAACCCTATAATTAGCTAGTCTCTAAATGTCCATGAAGCATAAATTTTGTGAACCACATGAATTCAGTCCTAAAATATAAATCAGAGAGTTCTGATTTCTGTACCCCAACTGTTAACTCTCTGAGCATTCTCATAATTTTGAAGATTTCTCTTTGGCCTGGAGTGTTATAGAAGTGATTAAATGCTATACATGACATCTTTCAGTTCTGAAAATAATAAGATACTGGAAAAAAAAAAACAAAACTGTAATAAGCACAACTAGATCAGTAGACTTGGGTGAATTATTCTACGTAGATGGATTTGTATACTTGACAAATCCAGATTTTTCCATGCAGGGTGGAGGGACTAGCAGGGCAGATGTAACTGTTATCTGTGCACCCATTTTTCTTTCTTTGTCCTCAACTCTTAGAGATCTTACTCCTGTTGTACCTGGAAGCTGCTATGCATTTATTAGGTGAATAATATTTTCTGGTAATTTCTCAAGATAGCGTTGCTTTTTCATCTTCAGCATGAGATACAGATAGCAGGATGAGTAAGACCAGTGGTTGGTCTCCAGAGCCTATAGCTGCATTACAAAAAAAAAAAAAAAAAATCCCTACAGCAGATTAGAACTGCATATTTTTTAAGTAAGTGTTTTCCTTTCAAATCCTTGCTTGTAAAAAGATACGGAAATTCTTCACTGACCCTGGCTTGAGTAGACATGGTTATAGTTAAAGGTATGAAAAACACTATAATACATATAATAGCTACTTCCTTGCTTTCTCTTTTCCCTCATATTGGTACACAAACAAACACACTGTCATAATAATGTAAACTTTGCGTGTTCTTTCCTAGAAGTCTCACCTTTTTTTCCACTTTCTCTAAGTTTTTTACTTCCATCTTTCCTTAATGTGTTCTTAGAGATTAAAAACCAGTATCTCAGTTCTTACACTGAACTATAAATATTATCATACACTATTCAATTTTATACACAGTTTAGCATTTAACTGTTTTGGTTTTCCTATATGTAGTTAATTCTATAAAATTATAAGCTATCAAAATTCCTGCTTATCTTTCCCAATTTTAGTGATAAAAAATGTGAGAGCCATAGAAATAGCAAACTAAGTATATTAGATGAACTTTAGCCTGAAACAAACAGAAATCAGAGCTGTTCTATCTTTCAGTGGTAGCTGTCTTACTAGCAAGATTTGAGGTGGATAATGTAATGGCCTAGAATTTTTGAATCGTTTTAGTTGGAAGGAACCCTTAAAGATCATCTACTCCAACTGCCCTGCAATGATCAGGGACACCTACAGCTAGATAAGGCTGCTCAGAGTCCTGTCCAGCCTGACCTTGAATATCTCCAAAGGACAAGACTTCCACCACCTTGCTGGGCAACCTGTGCCAGTGTCTCACCACTCCTGTTGGGAAAATTTCTTTATATCTAACATAAATCTACTCTCTTTTAGTTTGAAACTGTTTCCTCTTGTCCTATTAAATATATATATATGTATATATATATATAGAATTCCTTGTTTTCTTTGCACAGGACACACAACATTGTTTTTTGCTTTTTCCATAATTATATAATCTGAATTAGTATCTCCAACGTATTTGCCCAACACGAGTAGAAATTACTAATTACTTAGTTTGTCAATGTTCAGCAGTGTTCTGAAGTAAACTAGTTTTTAAAAGATTTTAGTTTAATACAAATCTCTATGTATGTACCATGGGATCATTTTGTATGCCTTGATGGCCTTGTCTGAAATTAAGTTTATAACTTTAACTACATTTCATCAACATGTACACTCCTAAAGAAAGAGCAGTTCTTTATCTTTGTATCATTACAGTGTCTGAATTCTGTTTATATTAACATTTGCACTTAGAGAATTTATTCTGTTGTGGAATAGAAATAAGCCTTTCCCTTCAGTAATCTTTTTTTATATACGTAGTATTCTGCTGCAGCTAAGTTGGTTATACTGTATTTGGAATTAAGAAGAATTTATCAGCATGTTTCAAACAGAACTAGGGCTTTTGCTTGAGGAAAAGATTGAAAAGCAGAGAATGCCCATCCTTTGAAAAATCAAATCCCTGTAAATAGTTCGTATGAGTACTCTGTAACAGAGGGGTTCAGATTCAGTGACCATATTTCAGACTCTTGGCTGCTTTTTCAAAAAATCTTGTACATTTAAAACTTAGTACATGTGTTTTCACTTTCCAGTTTCCTGAACAAAATGTGATAGCTATATGGAACAGTTGGTGTTAACTGTGTTTGTTACCTGTTCAGCAACTTCCAATTATTTGCACTGCAGAAGTTGGTTTAAAATTGTAAGTTCTGAAACAATAAAGGAATATGCACAACTTAGTGCTCTCTTTTTTAAAATCTGAATGTTAAGTGTAATTATTTCCTTCTATTTTGATTAACATGTACTAGTATTATCTATGTATTATGGTATCAGATTTTAAATTACTTTTCAAATGCAGTATACTTTTTTATTATATTAAGAGTATAGATTTAGATATAAAAAATTAACAAAAAATGAAAATTAGTAAATGTTTATCACTTCTATTATATGTAGCATACAACCTATCATATTTTGAATGGAAGGAATGCTGAATCTGTGGAATCTCTAAAACATTAAGGCAGTAATTTATATTGAAATGTTTTTCACTGACAGCTAAAGAGGAACGTAAAAAAGAAGAGAGCAGTTTGGAAAATGCACAAAAATGGTAAGTTTTTTTTTGCATGTTTTTTTTCCTAACTGTTTGCTTTTGGTTAAAGATGTTATTGATCTAGGAATTATATTAAATAGGAAAAATCATCTGTACTTCAAAGAAGTAATGCTTTCTGAAAATTTCTTATGTAGTCTTCCAGGAAAAAGTTCAGTTAGATTTTTAGCCAGTCTCCTGTGTTTGAGGTTTTAATTACTGTCAACATTGAATTGAATCCTTGTTTTAAAGAATATTGTAGTAACTGATTAACTACTTAATGTAGCAAAAATATATTTCACTGTCATGAAACTCTTTCATTACCTTAAGCTACTGAGTGTAATACACTAAGAAACCTGTGAAATCCAAATGGCTTTCTGATCTGAACATCTATACCTTGCTTAGGCCAGAAGAGGCAACATATAGGAAGAAGTAAGATAAGTTGATACATGGTAATAGATAAGATAAGAAATTGTTATTTCTATTAAATATTGTGTAGCAGGTGATATTTTCATTAGATTGAAGTGTCTGCCTTTAACCTCATGCTTACTCAAGATTGTTTTGCTCCATTCATAAGAATGTAAAATGATAAGACAATTTAAAGAAAAGCTCACAAAACAATTTTCATGCATTTCTTGAAGAGCATCTATGAAAAGAGTATCAGATATATAGAATAATAGATACACAATGCGTTGATTTTTGACTTCATTTGCATTACAATCAATTGACCAAATGTTTCTCAGCTGTCTGGCTGTACAAATTGACCAGGATAGCTGAGCAGGGAGCAGTAGGACCAGAAGCTCTTTGCAGCTCTGCTTCATGTAACAGCAGCCCTGCTATCTTCCTAGCTGAATCCTCCATTCCAACTGATGCAGCTGATAGAGCTGTCCTGAATCTCGAATTCCTCTGTTCCCCCCTCCTCTGCCTTCATCCTGACACTTAGTGCTTTGCCCCTTTTCATGTTTCACCTTCTGATCTTCCCCAGGTAGCACTGTTTGTTTTCATTCAGCATGTTCTAGCTTCCTGGGCTGCTTCCTGACTTTCAGGAGTAACAGATCTTTTCAGCAGTAACTTAAAATGCTGAATGTTTAGTTAGCAATTGAGAAACTAAATTCAGTATCAGACAACTAATTCCTTATGTCAACTGCAAATTAGATGTACCTTTGTAGCCTGGAGAGCCTACTCTGCTCCAGAAAGGCTGCAGAGCAGGTGGGACATGAAAGGAACTGTGCCACAGGAGGAAAGTTTATCAGGAGGTAGAAATTAAACAGGTCAGCCAGCTGTTAGTCAACAGTTTAGCCAATTTTCTGCCACCTTCTGCAGCAAATGGAAGCAGTTCACCTGAGACAGGGATTGCCTTGGGAGATATTTGAGACTTTTCTCTCTCTTTTTCTGACTGTGCAGGAAGACTAATCTGGATGTCCAAGTAAGGTGGAGTCACGCTGGGCTCAGAAAAGTAATGTAAAGTACAAATTACCACTGATCTTTCTTTAGACTGTGAAAAATACATATTACTTTTAATAACTATCACCAAATCTTACTGGATTGTGACCTCTTCTTTGCAGAGAGAAATAATTCAACCTTTACAAAACTGAACATACTACTTCAGTTCATTTAGGTCAATCTCCATGTAGTGTTACTAGTAATGTCAGTCGTTCCATTTTATCTGCACAAAGCAACGTCATAAAGGTTAAATAAGCATAATCAATGAAAATATTGTCAGGAGTATCTTCTGTAATAAAAATATGAAAATGAAAATATTCAGCTGCATAACAATTCTGTAGCTGCATTATAAAATAAAAGTGCATTACCATATTGATAATGGTTTTTTTTCATAAAATTCATTGCTGTTATCTACTTATTGGCATACTGGGAAGGAGACAATTTATTTTCTGTAAAATCTCTAACTATTTTAAAGTTATTTTTAACCAGAGCCGGAGGTTTTTTCCTCACTTAGCACATGGCTCTTCTGTAATCTTTCTATAAAGATAAGTGGCAAAGTAAGGTCTCAGTGGCACACCGTGAATAAAATCAAAGACTTAGGTAGAATATAGCATTTCCTGTAATACAAGAAATTCAGTTTTTCTTCTTTAAAACTGAATGCCCGTGAATTGACTGTGTGACATATCTCTACGGTGGTTCATGCATCTATAAGCTGACCTTCTGAGAGTGAGGTAGGTGTTGGAAGGATACTTACACCCGGCAGGAATTGCTGCTATGATTTCCAAGGCTACAAGGAAGTTATGGTAACTACCAGCCTTGACTACCAAATCAGGAATCAGCTCTCAGACAAACTGTTTCCCCTGTAGGCTTCCTCTTAACAGTTTCTTTTTCCCCCCCTCCTAGCTTTGAAGAAACAGTGGGATACTTTGGGATAAAGCCAAAGCCTGGTGAGAAGGAGATCACACCAAACTATGTTTTCACGGTGTGGTACGAATTCTGCAGTGACTTCAAGACCATTTGGAAACGAGAGAGCAAAAGCATTTCCAAGGAGCGGTAAGGTTCTAATAAAGTCATTAATACCATTTTAGATGTCTGGGAAACTGTTCCTTCTCAAACCTAACAAATTATACTCCTATATTTCACAGGCGTCATTGTTTTCTTTCAGATCTAATGGACATCAAGGAAAGATTATTCCCTCAGGGTGCGTAGGAAAATTCACCAAAGGCATGCTGTCCCCACAAAAAGATAAACACATATAATCTGATAAATTACACTTTTGTAACCCCTTCCAATTACTAGCTAGTAAAATGAAAGGAGAGCTGTGCTAATTTGTAACAGATTGCTTCTCTGTGCATTTTCATGTTGAACTAGCCTAAATGAGGCGATATTGCTGTCGCAGACAGTACAGACAAATAAAAGTGAATGCTTTTCCAGTTAATATACTGCACTTGCATCAAAGGGAAGCCCCAGAGATTCAGGCCACACTTAGCACTGTGTTGAAGCCCAACACTGAATTTACAGCACCACTTCTGACTCTTGGTGTCCTGCTGAGGACTTCAAACTACTTACCGCTAGATCTCACCGCAGTCAACTTATTTTATTAGTTAGAGTAAAAAAATAAAATATAAATCCTTCAATTATTTGCATACTTTTCTTAAAGAAGCTAAAAATCTTTTGCAAAGATAAGATATCTATACCGTGAGTGAGTAAATGCCATGTTAATCATATCTCAATTCATTTGAAAAGACCTAAGAGGAGGTATTGTGATCATGCTTTGGAAAAGAATGGACTAATCACTTTAAGCATGGAATACAAACCCAGGTGTGTATTCTGAAGTGACACAGATGTAAAGAAAAGATTTCCTAAAAGATCTTAGCACTTACATTTGCCTTTTTTGCTTTAAATCAGTGGGGATTTTTGAATCCTGTAAACATAGATTTTTAAAGTACAAAATGGAGAAAATATAAATTCCTGATTGTCAACCTTATGTACATTGTTTTACAGGTTTTAAACTCTTGAAAGTTGTAGGTGTTTGTATAATCTGTATAATAGTTAAGTTGATTTTAGAAGTTGACAACTGTGAACATTGTCAGAATCTTTTATTTCTTTTTCTCCAAGTCAATATTCAAATAGTTTTCCAAAATAAAAAAACACAAAATAAACATTATTAGCCACTAAGAAGATTGCTCTAATCATCTAGGGATCGTATCATGGATATACTTCAGTTCAGAGAAAAAAATCATCCAGAGCATAAATCTATTCCTTTGTACATAGTTAGTGCTTTGCTGATGGGATACAGTGATCCCTTCAGGGCAATTGATTTAAGATGTTGATTAATTAAATGTTTGATTAATACATTAGAAATCTTTTAAAAAAAAAAAACTCAAAATTTCTTAAAACAACGTTCAAGAGATCTTCATGAGTAAACTGCTGTATTCTGTGTTTTCCTGCTGGAATGAGATGAGAATTACTCATTGTTTAATAATAATGTAAATAAAATATAATAGTAAAAATACGTTGCAAATATTTCATCAGTTCCTTTAATACATATTTCTATTCCTATTCATGAGTGTAAAGCAATGCCAAGGAATGTTTCTTCGAAGTGCTAATTTCTGGATTATATAGACTTTTTTTCAGAGTTCCTTTTTTTTTTTTTAAAGTTTCATTAATCTCAAAAGAACAATTCATTGTTGTTTACATTAAAAATCTAGGTGATTCATCAAGACTATGAGGTGCTGAAATGAGGATCTTTGTGTAATAAGTAAATTAGAATGACAGAAGAGCTGTTTTTTTTTCATCATCCTAAATTGTTTTGTAATGTGCTACTGAAAAGAAGAACCTCATGAAATCAGTAAATTTAAATGATGGGAAAATTATTTTACTCATCTGAAAAAGTCCTGTGAATTCACGACCTTTTAAGGTTTTGTTTTACAAAGTGTGAGACTAATAGTTGATGAACTGATGCCCAAGAAATTTTGAAGGAAAGCTCATTCTGCACACTGGTAACTAAAAACCTCAGTATGACAGGAATGGACAGCTGTCTTCCATAACTGACTAATGAATTTGATGCACTATTTGTTTTGCATTTCTAGAGGTGGTAATTAAAAAGAAAAAAAAAGATTATGTTCATCAACAATGAATTCTTTTGTTCTAAAAAACTTTAAAGAGGAAAAATTGGTATCATAACTCAGTATTTTCATTGTTGAGTTCTGAAAGGCATTGATATTCTTATGTAAACACTTTTACTGTTACCTTACCCTTCAAATTTCAGGAGGAGCTGCAGAAGTATAAAATGTATCTGAATTAATCCAGTCATGTAGATACCTAAATATGGATTTAATTGTTTACGTTTATAGGGGAATGTCAATATTGGATTATAATTTCTCATTCATTAAGTATGGCGCAGAAAATTCTAAATTTAATTATAATATGCAGAATTATCAGTAATATGCCATGCCAAATATATATTTTTAAAAGTATTAGTTTAAAATTAATAGTAGTGAACTGGGTCAAAAGATTTAAAGTGGAAAATTAAATTTTTGTACTCAATATGAGCTAGTTTGTGTTGCATAAGAGAAACTATAAAATCTCTGAATTTCTGGGAGAAAGGATACCCCCTGTAACAAACTGACAGCCTCAGCTGCAGGAGTCTGTTATGTCTAACATCTACTTGGCTCCTAAATGTAACACAACTGTAGAAATCTAATTAGATTAATGCTTTTTCATGAAGTAAAGGAAACACTTTAACAGAGCTGCCTGGCACTTAACTCACCATGAAAATAAATCAGCTGCCTGCAAAATATTGTTGAATCGTTGTCTCTTTCCTGGACAAAATTTGAACACCATTAAAAAAAAAAAAAAAAACAAGACAGAATTACAGGTAGATAACAAACGTAAATAGATACAACAAATAAATGACTATAATGACTATAGAGATAAAATGAAGAAACTTTTAAATTGTGTGCATCCAGATACATCAATTCACATGCTTTTTTTGCTTTCTTCTTCTGATGAGATTTTGAGATGCTACCTAAACTGAAGTCCAAAACAAAGTTCTGCCATCTTATACTGTGGTAAATTGCATATCTACAAGTCTCATTTCCTTTTTTTAGTCTATTAATTTTATTTTCAGTTAGAATGTCTATGCATTCAGAATCAAAATGAATGTGTATTAATATGTAAATGTCTACCCATAAGTCTATTAAAGCATTCAAGATCTATTGAAGTGTATTTTAAGATAATATCCTAGCCAAGTCTGAGTATGGGGAAAAAATATAAACATATATATTAAAAAAAAAAAAAAGTAGTTTGCAGTGATGAATAGAAAATCACAGAATGTAATTGTATGTTTTGCAAAATAAGTGTGATGAGGATTATCATGTGCTTATGCTTTACATATGAAGCAAGCAAATAGGAATGGAACTATTGCTGTTAATTTTTTCACTGCTTCCACTGTAAGCATAAGATTGTAGCAACAGTTACCGCACTAGATTAAGTCATTTCTTTTAGATAAAATACACATACAAATTGCACAACTAAGGAACAGAAATCAGAAAACAGAAAAGGACCAAAGTTTGTCTCAATGTCTAGAGAAGACACAGTCATTTGATAAACAGAAATACGTCTCATCTTAAAAATAGGGTGCTTCCTGCTTCTAGAAGGTCCCTTTTTTGTTCTTAAATGTTATCACTAGCACAAAACACATTGATGGTATCACCTTTATCTTGTGAAAAGAACAATAGTGATTATTTTTTGGGGTGCACAAAAGCAATGAATGACAGGTTTAAAAAGCTGAAGCTCTGAATGTAAGAGTGTGAGTAGCTAATGGTGGTAGTTGTCTGAACAATAAAGAGGGCAGTGAAGGTGCCCAGTAAATTTTTTTTTACTATAGTGAGTTGGAGTTGGCTATAGCTTTCTACCTCTTTCATTTTTGGTGCACATTATTGGTCTAACCATCAATTAAGCTAATCTGTGAGGCTCACTTGCTCCTAACAACTGAAATTTGGCAGGAGCACTTGCCACGGAGGAAGCAGTGGATTATATTTTTGTTTTCAATATTACAGTGAGCAATGAGGAAAAATAATCTTTAGTTCAAGACATTATAACAGTTTTCGAAGGCTAGATTTATTTTATAGCTTGACTTTAAATGTGAATTTCTCTCACTGTATCATGTGTAGTATGTGATATATATGCTATGCTGCTCAGAACCTAATGAAAAAGATAAATTAGAGAACTTAAAAGCGTGAAGGCTGAATGGGGAATAGTTATTACATACCTCATCTAATACAATATCAAGTGAAATTTGCAAGTGGCTGGCGCAAACCAAATACAATGATTGCTTACAGTAGCCATACTTAATTGGTTGAACACCTTCCCACCAGATATACCAGGTGCCAAAAGTTTGCATTGCTTCTGAATGATTATGATACAAATCCATATTAGAATATGAAGAACTGTTCATAGAGAGTTTCCTGCTGGGAAAGAATTGTGGGGATTGCTACTGAATGCTTTGGCTGTCCTTAGACGTTCCTTAGTACCTGGTGGTACCCAGCTCTGATGGACTGAAGCATATTTTTAATCTGGGTTGGTGTAGATTTTTTGGGACTTGCTGTTATTTTCTTAAGCACCGGCTTTGATAAAAGCATTAAGTCATTTTTTTTCTTATGACTACAGTGGTAAAATTCATCACCTTCAAACAGACAATCAGTAAATCCAGAAAAAAAGTAAAGGCAAACTGAGTGTATTAGCATTTTGAGATTTGGAGAGAAATTCCACTGATAACTACATCAGTACAAACATAGAAAAATGTATGTAAAAGAATATTTATATACAATTTAAAGGTTTGATCAATAATGATCAAGTTCTTTTTAGAAGGCTTGACAGAAGGCTTGACTAGCCAATTCTATTGTACAATACAGTGATAGAAGTGGAGAATATTCGAACTTCAAGGTCTGCTATAAGGTTATTGTGATGCTAACCAAGGACTTTACCAAATAATTTTCTGTCTTCACACACCAGTAAGACCTGAACATTCATGAGTAGCAATTGGCTTGCTCACACAGGAGTTTTTGTATCCTAACTACTGTGGGCTTTCAAGTGCAGAATGAACCAGCTCACACCTTCCGTTTGGCTGGGTGGGAAGCAAGAGTGAGCGTGACAAGAGTTTATCTACTGAGTCCCTGGCTTACGATGAAAACTTTATTAAATACAAGCATATATTTTAGTTGAATTTTGTGTTGGAGTTATAAATTAAAATTAAAAATGATGCTTTTATTTTTCACTAATTTGGTCCAACTTAAGAGGCATGACTTGGATCTAGTTTACAGGGAGAGCCAATACCTGTCACATTGAGGCAGGAAAAAAGCAAATTATATTCCCTCTGATTATAGTAAAGATTCGAATATAATATTGGAGTCATGAGTCTCCCAATTAAAAACACATTTCTTTGTTCACTTCATTTGGTTTTCTTTTCCATATTGTGTGATACTGTGTTATACTGCTCAGCATTGCAGTTGACACCACATTTTCTTTATTCATTAGGATATATTGACCTCTTTTGCTCACCACTGAATGAGAATAATGTTTCTTTTGAACATAACCATGTTGTGGTTGATCAGATTTCAAAGCTTAATTGACTTGCATTCCTTAAATCTTCTTTTTTCTCCTCTGAAACACACTGACACACCAGAACTATTAATGTCTTGGAATGGTAAGTAGACCTGAGTTGTGACATTCACTGATTAACGCTGCCCAAAACACAACGTGTGAGGAATATCTATTGCCTCCTCTGCTGAGATTATAAAACATGCAGGAAAAAGAAAAGCAGGCCTTCCCCAAGGTGACCCTGTCAGAAGTAAGTCTTTAGCTGTTTTCTGTAAAGACAAGCCATTGCTGTTTCCTCTGCAAAAAATATTTTTCCAAGTTTATAATTAGTCGTTCTTAGACTGCTCTGCCCCTTGAATTGTACAGTCTTCAAGCTTTTAAAAGTCATGGCTTTTTAGTTAGGTGAAGTCCCTAGTGAAGAAAAAGGGAAACATCACTCTCATTTTCAAGGAAGGGAGAAATGAAGACCCAGGGAACTGCAGGCCAGTGAGCCTGAAATAATGGAAAGGAATACACAAATTAATCTACTGCCGCCAGGCAAATTTATGATTTTAAATTTGGATGGTTTTCATACTATTTTGTTTTTCTCATTTCAACAATAGTGCTTCCATGTACAGCAGCTAGTTCTAGCACCCTAACCATGTTTAACAAATAAAAGAATTATTTATTAGGCAAGTTTACAGTGTGGATGCTTCAGTGATATAATTACTGAGCTAACCACTTTGTTAATAACTGACTTTAAAAAATCCCAGGAAATTATATTCATTTTAAATTATGTGCTTAACTTTCTGTGAATACCTCCTAATCTTATCAGTCATACATTAACAAAGTGATTTCTCCATAAGAGAATAAAGTGTTATACATAATATATCCCTGAACCAAATATCAAATGATTCAGATAATTTTAGTGAGCTGGTTTATTTTTATTCCCTATTCCAAACTATTCATTCTATGTAAAAAAATTCCAGATTTCTCGAATATAATGCAAATATAGAATAAAACACACAGAGCTACACCTAAATCAGCAACAAGCATAATTTTCTTTTCAAGACCAAGCATGTATAATCCCTAGAATCCACCTTTCAGCTAAAAATGTGACTCAAAACATTTAAGAGCAGTTCAGAAAGCTGTCCTAGGACCAAAGAGAATGTGATAGGAAAGAAAACATGATTGAAACAGGTAAAAGTTTAGAAATTCATACCTCCATTTGATTGTGCTGAACATGTTTACATACACCTGAAATGCATTATCATCTTTGCATAAACCTCTGTAGCTGTGAGGAATAGCATGCTGTTCAGTGGCTGCTGTCATCTATGAAAAAGAAACAAAATGTACTGATTAACAAAAAACTGTAAAAGAATGGAGTGGTATGTTACAGCTTAGTTGCTGGCTTGACAAAGAGAAAGTTAATTAAGTTTTAGAAAGACTACAGATACAGTAATTTCATCTTGTTGTTGTTGAGGTTGTACATGCAGCTAAGAATTACAACAAGGAATGTTATTTTCCAACACTGAATGTTGATAAACACAATGAGGAATTTATGAATGTGTTCCGTATTTTTAAAAAGATGTCCAGAATTGGGTATGCTGATGTTACAGCAAGGAAATACACATCAGTAATTGCAGCTATAATCCACTTTCCTTTCTGCTTTTCTTCCAAAATTCCTCAAAAATTGAGCGTGTCGAAAGTGGTTTGAACTGGACGTGGTATTTTTAATGCTTTTTGACTGGCCATAACAATTATTTCTACTAGTGGAAAAAATTAAATAAGAGAAGAAAATACAATTTTTCAGTTCCAGAGTGCCAAGAAATGTGTTGTTTATAGTAAAAAGCTGACCTTGTGTGCAGTAGTGAAAACTGGGTTGCTGAGTTTTTGCTTGTAAAAACTCACTTGCAATTTTTTTCCCTCTGCATATTGCATATTGAATTGTAAAGTAGGTGTCTGTAGCATCAGCATTTTAAAGGCTGATAGCTGGCCAGATCCTGTCTCCAGCATGCCAAGAATTTTCTTTCCTTTTTATCGCTATTTAGCACATAATTTCCCCTGCCTTTTCCTTTGTCTGAAAGAGAAGAGTCAAGTCCCTTTCTCCTTTCCCTCTTGATAAAACTTCTGATTGTCTTCTTCTCAACGAATCCTCACAGAAACACAGGATTTAGGATCTGCAGTACAATAAGATCAAAAGGCAAGAACAGAAACAATGGAATCCGATCTGTGGTCTCTCCCCTTATCTCAGTAGTGCTTTTAGAAGACTGGTGCGTAGTTGTGCACAAGGCTGCCTTAACTATCACAAGAACATCTTCTGATTTGTGTCTCTCAATCACCACATCAGTGAGATTGGCCTGGCAATTGCATGTAAAGCAACAAGGAAAACATTAAGATAAAAACGGGCAGATGCTTTCATTTGAAGATCTTCAGAGGAGATTAAGAGGAAACCTAGCAAATATCTTGCTAAAATATTGTGTTCTATATATATAAAAATCTAGCCAGCTAGCTTGTGGATGTTTTGGTAAGCATCTTTTTGCCTTCCTACTGCAGCTGTTTTGGTTCCATACAATCCTGATTCTACAAGAAGGGAGAGAGAGTTTGCCTGCTGAGATTTTCAGTGCACAATACAGACAGACCGTGCTTTTGCTTTTGCATTTCTCTTCAGTTAAAATGCATTCTGATCTATTTTGGTATTTTATGAAATGACTTTGAATATTAATTAGTATTTTGTTTGGTCAATGTGTCTGAAAATGTTGGTGGTGGTACTTCCTACAGGTAAAATATATATTAAGCAAACCTAGAGCAAACCTATATAAATTAAGCAAACCTTGAATTTCTGTGAATCTAACAATGCCTTTTGTGTATATTTTGTTTCAGAATTAAAGTGGCTCAGCAATCAGTAAGCAAGTTAACTGCAGAGAAGAAAGTTGAAACAAAGAAAATCAATCCTACAGCTAGCCTGGTATGAGTTCTTTCTCAGCATGACATTTAGAATGTTTTTGTGACACTGTTCTTGTCATTCAGGATGATGGTGGGTTTTTGTTCTTGTTGAAGTGTGATGCAGAGTTCTTAGTCAGTTTGAATGTAGCAGGTTATTATTCTTCCCATAGAAAAATTGCAAAGTTTATGCCCTACAGTAGTCAATAGTGAAGGTTAAAACTTAGTTTAGTTGTGCCTAAGTATGGCTCTGCTATTCTAGAGAACAAAACATAATTAGACCTTTTCTGCTTTCTTCCCCCTTGCTGCTAAGTCTCTTGCATTTTCTTTCACACTATTTGGTGCACTGTGGCTTACTGCACACATTTTAAAAATGAGAGAGTGTCTTCTTTCTTTAAAAACTTTCAAAATGTTTTTTACTCTGTTGAATAGTGGTAGAAGGGTTCAGATCCTTATTTTGTCATTAGTGGTTCCCAGGTTTTTTGATAGGACACAGAGTAATAATTTACACTGTAGATAAAGCTGGTTTTTACCTTTGAGCAAGGCAAAGAATTTCTCTAACTGTGGGATGCAAGAGAATAAGGGAGGAAAATGTACATGAAGGAAATCAGTTATTTCCATTCCCAACAGAGCATATCAGTTGCAGGATAGGCGACAGAGATATGAATGACTAAACTTGCTTGAGAAGAGGTCGTTAGACAACATAATCTACCTAATGCTAAATTAGAGTATTTATGTCGGCAGAAAAAATTCTGGACAAAAGAAGGTATTAATTAAACTCAGAAATGTATTCTTCACTCTCGCTGCACTGATCTTCACAGAGCTGCTCATTCATCTGGCTATTTTTAAAAGCACACAGTATTTGACAAATGTGTAGCTAAAGCAAGCTCAGCTTCCCTGAAGTAACTAGTGAACTCACTGTGAGCCTTCCTTGAGTGCTCCAGGAGTTTTTTGTTTGATTGTTTCTTTTTAATTAAGCAGAACTCCAATCTGCTGACTCATTTAGTACTTCTCAGTATTCTAGACGAAATACTTAAGGCAACTTGAGAATAAACAGAAAATTAGAGGAAAGAATGATAATAAAGTTCTTTTTATTTTAACAACAGAAAGAGAGACTACGTCAAAAAGAAGCCAATGTGAATGCCAACTGAAAGAAGAAAGATGAAAATAATAGTGCGTCATAATACCTTTCATGATGCTTTATTATGCCCATGGCCCAGGGAGCACCTTATGTTTGTTACTGAATTCTGCTTTGCTGATCTGTTCCAAGACAATCCACTAAAGGTTTTTCAGTTCTTTCAAAGGGGTTTGTACATAAAGTAGAAGGAATTCTAAGAAATTTTTTTACATGGGAATTCAGAATGATTTTCTGTAGTTCTTCCTTACATTGTAAGGAATCTGGTTGTTTATGGTTATTTAAAGGACTCTATGTGTAATGCAGTAAAATGAAAGAGTTTAAATGAGAAATTTGGATACAAGGTTAGATAATGACTAACAACTTGTAGGTTATTTACAGGGCTTTGTGTAGATTAGAGCAAATATGCTGTTTGGCTCACAAAGCACTGTAACATGATATTTTTTAAGCAGTAACTGAGGTAAAATAGACTAACTGTAAGTAATATTACAGTGTCTGAGTACTGGATGCATCTTTCTAAAACTGATTAAATGTAATTATAGATTTACTCTGTATTTTACTATAAATATTTTTATAGAGACCTCAACTTATGCCACACATTGAAATGAAAGCAATATTTTGCACATGGAATGGAATAGCTTCAAATTCTTTATCAGTATGATTGATGGTGTAACTGATTCACTATTTTTTTTTTGTTTGTTTTAACCTGTCCTATATTCTGAACTCCAAAAAGAAAAAAAAAAAAGAGAGATTAAAAAGTATATTTTTATTTCAGTGTATGTTGAAACTATCAGTTCCATAAAATAATGTTTTTACTCATCATTATTCATTGAACTAAAATATAACAATTTGTTTCCATGAAGTTATATATATATTCATTAAATCTTCATCTTTCAATTCTATTGAAAGCTTTCTTTTAAACAGTGAATAAGTCACTCTAAAATGCCCGGTCATGTCCTGCTATAATTTTATGAATAATTATCCAGCATATAAATATCTATTTACATGGATACATAAATTTAATAAGTAAAACTTGAGGAAGAAATATGAGCTGTCATCCTGTGGCATTGTAAACATTGCTTGTAAAGTAGGGAGTTACTTGAAGATTCTTAGAAGGAAAAGTCCTGAAGGATGAGTTAATTTAATGTAAAAACAGGACAACAAACTGGAGAAAATGTTCTTCTGCTTGCTGACCAGAGAGAGAAACTGCCATCTTCATGATAATGATAACTGAAGTGTATAAGGAAGAGCTATTAGATACAGAAAAAAATACCAAAAATAAAAATAAAAATAAATGGGAAGGCATTAGCCCTTTGACTTAATAGATGGAAAGTATACCCATGAAACAAATTATTCATCACTAGAAATGAACACTTGTTAAAGAAGACAACAGTTGTGGAAATTACCTTCCATTCATGACTGTAGCTGGAAGACTTCATGTACTGCAGGTTTCTTAAATGACTCTATCAGTCCTGAATAGATAAAAATAAGGGAAGCAAGGTTGTTCTGTATGTTTTGGAGTTTCCAGCTGCTACAAATATACCTGAGATGTGTAAGCGTAATTCTTATGGAAACAGTCAATAGCACACCAACAAAAATAAACTAAGTTTTAGCTCCACTATTCCCACTGAAGAAAAATACATTCCAAAGATTTAAATTTTGTCTTCCACCAAGTAGGTGAAGTACATTTATTTCCAATATTATCAGTGCTAGCAGGAGCAATAACGCTTATAAAAACCAAAGAACAGCAAGCAAGGCAATTCTGATGATCTTTTAAGCAAACAACTGTTGAGTTTTGATATTGTTTTTTATCTGTCCTGAAGAGAATGTATATCGACATTTGGTTGATTGGGATTTTTTCATTGACATGTTTTATCTAATACCAATCAATAAGAGTAGTACTGTTTGTGAAATAAGGACTGATGTTGCAATTCTTATTAAAAATATACTGTGGAAAACGTTTTTAAATTCTTGAAATATCCTGTTTCAAAATTTCTCTCTGTGAAATTTCATTTTTCAGTTCGAAGTGACTTTTTCAGTTTGCAGTGTTGAAAAATGTATATAAAAAGGGATTAAAATTAAAATTTTTGATGTAAAGTGTTCCTTGATTAGATTTATAATTCTTCTTTTTGTTTTCAGATTATAAATTTGCCAACATTTTGAGAATATAGGCTATTTTTCAGAAATCTCCAAAACTTATCTGCACAGATATATTGTTTTTTCCTTATTCACATTTACACCAACTTCACTCTTAAAATGGAGACTTAGATTACAACTTCATTGCCTGTTAATTGTACTATTGATTTTACTGCTTCTAAGTGGTGGAGAAAAAAGTACATCTAGACTATTTAATTAATTCTGTTACTGAAGACTAGGACATTCTTGGATGGAATTCATCAGCTAAATATCAGACTCACACTCTAAATACCACACTGACACTAGTGTTGCCCAGAGGTGTCATCAAACAATGACAAACAGTGTATGTGCTGGCCTCAACTAAACTATTGGATTAACGAAGGGAAATTAATAGATATTATGTATCTATGTAAGCTGTTAAATTATGACATATTTAGGGACTATGGATGTAACAAGCAGCCAACAACAAGACTCATCTTGTCAACAAGTTTCACCAGAAATTACGTTTGAAACTTAAATCTAGATTGGTGCCTCATTTTACCCTCAGTTTTCTAGTTTAGAGGGGAAGAAAAAGCAAAAAGCATGAAAGTAAAGAGATGGAAGGGAACAGAAGACTCGTACAAGGTACATGACTACATTGCTGTCAAGGAAGTATGGATGTAATGAATGGAGTAAATAAAGCCAAGCAACCATAGCTACACACTTACTAGTTTTCTAAGCTATTTCATTTAAAATGCTTGTATGCTCTGCAGAATATATGTTTTTTACTCTCCTATTATTGCCAAGCGTCTCAAAATCTGTTAAGAAAATCAGTGTTAAAAACCCTTTTTACTCAGTGGGTGCTTATTGCACATAAAAATGGTATGCGTTGCTGATTTATATGGTTGGATGATTAGGAAAAACTTAATTTAGATGAGTAACTCTCTAATCTGTGAAATGCTCTTTAACTTATTTACAATTTTATCACTTACTGATAGTAAAATGAAAGACCTTTTAGCATTTGAGGTATTTTGACAGTAAACATTACATTTTCATGGTGTTTATATTAATTTATGAAAACTACCCATGTATTTTGCCATTACTCACATGTTTTACCACGTGCTTTATTTTAGGATTGTAAGTGTGTAGGTTGAATATAATTTCTTTCAACAAAACGGAAACTGTCGTTTCTGTACATATGGAAAATGAAAGTACAGTGGAATACTCAGAAAGCAGAGAGAAAAATAATTAAGAGTCTCAAGTAGTTTTAGGAAGGATAAAGTTTACCTGGGATTCGAAACTTTCTGAATTGCTGAGAATATTCCTGCAACCAGATATTAAGAGCCAGGGTATCTCTGATTAGTCTGATTGTTTTCTACATGAAACATGTACAATATATTTTGCTTTCCATATGATGCAGAGATTCTCATTGTCCTGATTTCTAGTAAATGTATAGCAATTTCTTTGTTATCTTTCCTACTTGAGTGATATGAGACAGCAGAACACTTTGTATTTAGTTATTTAGTGATGCTATTTCTTCATTGCTTCAAGTTGCTATCTTAAAAATGGATGCCTTAATCTTGTATGGGTGCAGAATTTCTGAAACACCCAAACAAATTCAAAATATTCATCTCATTACAGCATCAGTGTGCTTTTGAAAATCCATTTCCTTAATCTGTGCTTAGGTAACAGGCTAAACTTATAGTGTTAGAAAAGTATATCTATCTAGGTTTTGCTCACTCTTGACCTTTTCTGGATCTTGTTTAATTTTTATATGGATCTCACTTATTATTTATTCTTTTTAAAGTCCACTATAGTTTATTAATTTTTTATAGTAGAGGCTGCCTGGAAAGTTCTCTTTGGTATTTTTTCATATGAAGATAAGTCTATGTATATGCATGTAAGCATAAAGAATATAGAATGCCAGGATATAACTGTACTGTACTGTAGTCAATATAACTATACTGACGTAGTCAATACATGGCTTTAAAAAGAGAAAATATTAGGAACTAAGTGGCTCCTGAAGCTAGCAAGAAAAAAAAGTTCTGACAATTAAAACCAGATGAGAAATTAAAATTAGAATTAAAATCCAAACTATTCCTAATGAGGCTAGTTAACCACTGGAAGTAGCAAAGGTAATTGTGGTTTCTCCATTCTCAGTGCTTCTCCATTCTTCTCTGATGCTTTCAAATTAGGATTTCATCTTTGTGAAAAGTTCGTCTAGTCCAATGCAACTTACTGGACTCAGTTCTGCTGTTGTAAGTGTACTCCCATATCCATTGACTTACAAGCTCAGATTGTCCCTATTGACAGAAAAATCTAGAAGTATGTAAAAAGACACAATAAAATATTTTTTTTCTTATCTGTAATAAAAAAGTTTAATAAAAAAGCTAGAATAAATCCTTGTTGTGATTTTAAATTTAAAAATACACCACAAATAGTGTGACATAGAATGTAATGCAGTAATCTATTCCCAAATTATAAACATTTGTTTTTCAAACGATTAATTAATATGTCTGTTGCATATTGTGGTAATTACAAGGTAGCAAACTTCTATGCTGCGGAATTCAACTCTGTTTTATGGATCCTCAAGCTAAGTCTGAGAGCAATATTTAGATTTCAACGCGTGAAATCTGAGAATCACAGAAACCGTAGTTCCTCAGCTTATGTCAACATTTTTGAGCACGTGGATGGGAATTTAACTTGGATCCAAGAAACATCATGCAAAATGTATACAATAGTCTGTCTTTTTTTTTTCCCCACACCTAAGCCTGCACAATACCCTAGAGTAATTCCAGCAAAGTGATGAGCTTCAACAGACAGTAAATTAGTTTGAGCACTACCTCATTGAATTCAAACTTTTCAACTAGGGCCACTTTGTAAAATGTAAGTGCTGGGTATGGAAAAGTGTTTGTTTTGAAAAGCAGTGAAGTAAAAATACGGAACTGATATCTTTGAGCCAAAACGCACCACTTTCTTGGGAGGAGATTATCAGGTAGCATAAGCTTTCCCATGAGGTAGAAGAGTATTGGTCTTCTCGTTTTGTTTCTGACAGTTGTCAGCTTAGAATAAATTAAAGGCAGAGATTTTTTTTTCATGAGGTATTTTGAATCTATTTCATTTCATATTTTATCACCTCAATTTAATTTTCAGCAATCTAATATTGAGGAATTACGAAGTCTCTTTATAGAATCTATTACTATAAATGCTTTATGTACACAAGTAATTTTATGTATATAAGTATTCATGTGGCCCACAGTTAAAAATATCTATAGAGGACATTATACGATCATGTAATTGAGCAAAGTCTCTTCTTTAATCTTGTCATGAGATTTATCCTGAGGTGTCACAGTGTCAGACATGGATTCTTTTCTGCAGTAGGATCTGCTGTCAAAAGGTATTGGAGCTCTCGAAGCTTTTGGAGGATAGAGAAGGAGGCTGTTTGCCATTGACTATCAACTCCTAAAACCATTGCTGCTATGGAGTTCTGTAGTTCAATTCCCTGAATCAGGATTGCACTAGGGCCTACTGGGAGACTGGAAAATATAGTCCAAGGGATATATATTTTCAGAGGGAAAAGGGATCATAGCTGTAAAAGATTAAAGTAGAAGCTATCAGACTCTTTCAAAATAGCAGAAATTTTGTATGGTAGTAGCATATAATCTTTAATTGATCTATGTACATTTTAGAAATTTTGCATTCATATACAAATTTCTTTCTTCTGTGCCTATATTTTTGTTTTTATTGCTCATATAATTTAATATGAACAGAATCACTTTTACTTTTTACTTTTTTATTGTACTCTGACCACTAAAAAAGATTCATTAACAGATGTGCCGACAGGCAGTTTCATTTCAGATTTTCCAGTGTTGCCCTAACAGGAATCTTCATGTTTTTCAAGGGCTAGGAAGAATTTGGCTCCCACACCACCTGAGTTGTCAGCCTTGTCTAATCATAAACCAGTAGCTAATCATAAACCAGTAGCAGTGGCAAATGATGTGCCAGATTCTATCGCTACTGATGGCTATTCTCTTCAATGCAATTACAAGTTTCTTGGGGCAAAATATAATCCTGAAGATGATGGGGTGTTTTTTTGTTTATTTTTTTTGTTTGTTTGTTTGTTTTGTTCTGTTTTGTTTTCTGTAATTCCCATTAAATTCTAACATACTTGATAAACTCGAAGTCCTAAAGTATTGGCATGGTCTAAGATTTGTGTACTATGTTGACTCTGGTGTACAGCATCCTTGTTAAGTGACTTAGGAAGAGAAGCTGTGGTATCTGTTGACTGATTACAAGTCTTCCTTTAATCTTTTTTGGAATCTGAAGCAATTTTTTTTTTTTTTTTTGGTGACATGTGAGTTACTCATTAAAGAATCCAAATGGTATATTTTCTCTCACCTGGAGAGATCAAGCTTGTAGTTCCAAATTTTTTACTCTCATTTGGCATGCCATAAATACATTCCGTAGTAGTTGGGCAAATGCTCATCCTGAGCAACCATTCATAGATAACAAGTTATAGAAATTGCATAACCATGTAGAGATCAAAGAATATAGTGTTATTTCCTTCTCCTTAAAGCATCTAGTCATTAAGTGAACATATGTATTGTATGGTACCTACTGCTTATTTCTTAGTATGTTGTAATTTAAGGAATATATTGCCATTAGCAGCTAATCACTATGCACGGGGTAAAAGCTGTGGTTTTTTTATAGTTTGTTGGTTGGTTTTTTACTTTACTAGAGCAAGCTTTTGTGATGTGAGTTTATTCTAGACTTCAGGGGAAAATTCACCAATTCATAACAAAGCAAAATAGAGCAAGATCATTGTTCTATACTTCTTTCAAATCTGACAGGAAGGTGGAGGAGTAGAAGTGATTATTATTATTTTTTTCATTCTGCATGAAAAGAGTACTTCTGATTCCTTTTCATTCCAGTTATTCATTTTGTGTTACAGTCTAGTATGTTTTAGAAAGACTGTGAAGAAATTAAAAAGTTCATATCTGAATTTCATTCCTTAAAGATTCCCTGCAATGTTCAAATTCAACAGACTGGCCTAAAGAATTCCTGCCCTTTTCCCCATTCTCGTTTTATTAAAGTTGTGCATTTACAAAACTAGCTGTTAAAGCTCCAAGAAAAACTCAACTTTGGGTGAAGAGAGGTCACTTATCTTCCAAACCACAGCAAAGACTTATTCAGCTTTACTGAGCATGATTTGAATGCAATTCACCTAAACAACTCAGTTTCAAAGGATTAGATAATCAGCACAATGTTTTTAAACATTTCTTTTCCTTATTATTTTACTTCGAGAAAGCCTGCTTCTTTGAGTCGGAGACAGAACTTGTGCATTTAATTATGTAATCAAGACTTTTGCTCTATTTGAGACCAAAAGTACATGTGACATGAGAATTCCATCACAGTGACTAGCATTATGTTTTATAAACATTTTCCATCACATTTTCCTCAGAGCACTAGTCAAGTAAAATAATTAATGTGCATGATCAACAGGTCTATGTGCTACTGTAGCCTGAACAACAGTTTCATTTGCATATAACTTGAAAGAGACTTGAGAGGATGTTCAGATGTCAAGTTCAGAAAAGATTTTGTCAAATGAAATGCATTCTTATTCTTCTGCACCTGTTTTGGAATGTCACTGATATCTCTTGCAAAGGAAAATAAAGCTCATGGACTATGTAAGATGAAATTGGATAAGGACAACAGAGACTGGGGAAATGTGCTGTTTCTTGTATAAATCCTCAGCAAAGCTGTGAATGCCCAGCTGATGACTAGCAGTATGTATTTTTTGAAAATACGTACTTATTGTGATGACAGTGTATTTCAGCTATATCAGACTTACTAACAAAAGCTGCCCTGTCCAAAAAAATTACAAGCAAACTATAGGTACTGTGAGAGCAGAATGACTAAAATTTTAATATCTTACAGGGCAACAGAAAAAGGCCACATTTATTTTAAAAACTAATTTCAACACATTGGAATCATTCAGTGAGTCTTAGGCTTCTAAATTTTCCAATCCCTTTGAAAAGATTATTTAAAGTTTCATGGTTTGATTTTGAAAATACAGCCTGTCATTTCATACAGAATACCACTCAGCTACTACTCTCTGAAGTACAAAGCTAAAAGCTTAGCCATGTTCAAATGTTTTAGGAAGAAAAAATAGAGAAAGATTATTTTTGGAAGAATCAGAGTTGGCATCTAGAAAGTGTTTTTAGTAGGATTATAGTATGATTTTCAACTTCTATTTAGCTATTTTGAGATTTTTTTTGTTTCCCTTTCCAATCGATTTGAGTTGAATAGTTGCACTGTTGAACATTATTGCTGTTGGTACTCTTCCCTCTCTTCTCTCTATTTGACTCAAAAACATCAAAATATGGGCTTTTTTGGCTCCTTAACATCTCTTTGAAGAAATAGCAAAATGGCAAATTCTCTAGCAATGCTATTAATATTCCGTGTGTACCCAGCAAGTTTCACAGGGTTTAGTTTCTGCATGTGATTTGCTTTAATAAAATCATAGTTTTGCCTATATGTTACATACACACTCAGCATTAATATATTTGCTGTCATTTGAATTGAGCTCAACTTTGCACTTATCATCCCACAAAATATACTGCAAAAATAACAGAATAGTAGCATGGTTTAGTATTTTATTTTCAGGAATTGAAGTCCTTTGAGTAGTTCTCAGCTAAATGTAACATAAATATCCAAGAATAAGTTAAATAGATTAAGGTGCTTTTTTCCTTCTTCACTTTGTACTTACGTGTGTGTGTGTGTGTGTGTGTGTGTGTTTACTATGTAAATGAAAGTTTAATTTTCTCAAAAACAAAACGTGCACTTGATTAACTTTGTAAAAGTTATTGTAATGGAATGGAGTATTTATTTTTAAACTAAGTTCTTGAGGAAACATTGTCTGTAAATAAAAGACTATATTTTCCTCCTCAGTGTTTTTCTTCATCCTGTCAATTGTATTTAAAATTTGTATGTAAAACATATTACTGAGGTACTGTAGGTTTCTCTGCTTAAATACCTCTGTCTCAATAATGTTTTCTTTATTTACTCTACTGATCCAGTCAATATTGTACATTCAGTGCACTTGTTTAAAAGATTCATATTATTCTGGAGATCTGCAAAGAATTAAAATAAGTATCTTACAGATGTAAATTTTTTGGAGTTCTTTTAATAAATGTTTTGGGAGGTTGTGTCACAGACAATTTGCACACACTTCTGGGGATGTGGATTTCCTTTCGTTCTCATGCTACTTTGGCAACTTTTACCATTTCTAAATACATAATATTGAAAAGCTCTTAAATGACTTTCAAGAATTCAAAGTATGCTGCCCACAAAAAATATGTATTAAAATACTGTCTCAAAGGATGTATCTTTCATGTCTTCAGACACTATACGTAGGTTCTATTACCTCAGGAAAAAAAATCACAACATAAATTACATTATCATTTTACCTGTATTTTAATGTTACAGGTATTTCCCTAGACTGATAGTCTAGGAAATCTTATTGTAGATCATTGCAGACTTTTTTTTTACTTTCTCTACTGTTAGAATAGGAAACATCACCAACGTAAGGATAAAATTATAGAGTAATTTATTCAGTACCTGAGCAACTGATCATTGAGGGAGTACAGAACTGGCAGCATCTTTGTCAGAATGCTAGGCAACTTTCTGAAAAGCCAAATACTTTAGCTATTTTGAGGGGGTTTGGGCATCATACATCAAAAGAGAAAAAGAAAGAGAAAAAAATAGAAAATTATTTATTTTGAGATATTTTTGAGAACAGCATAGTGTGTTTAAAAATTGTTAGCCAATCAGAGGTTGGAGTGATCATGTCAACAGAGTATACAAGATAAGCTATGAAGGACCTTGAAAATCATTATAAAACTCAAGTTAAGAGAGGGATCAGTGTAGATAGTGATATGATCAAACCAGTGGTTTTTGTTTGAAAAGCTGCACTTCTCATCACAGAAGAGAATACCGTCATGAGAATTCAGACAAGAGCATGAACAGTTATGTAAATGAATTGGAGATGCTAGATGGAAATAATCACCAAGATTTAGACATGAATCAAATGTGAATAACTGTTTACAATTAGCTTTCTGTAGGAGAGAAGGGATACACATGTATTGGGAAAATATGAGAGATGCTTAAATGCATCTCTCAGCACAGTGCTGAGAATGTTAGAAATATATAGATAGACACTGAATAGTTAAAACATATGTAACAAGTTAGATCATCCTAATTCAAATTAACTAAGCCAAAGCAATCTAACTTAGAGAGACACTGTCTTTTCATTCTCTTTTTATTGTCTAGTTTCTTGATCATTTAATGCAGTAAAATGAGGTACTGCTGAAGAAACATTATGAGCCTCTTTGCTTGGAATTCTACTGCTATGCCAAGATGTCAAATGCCAGATTGTTCTTTATTCGCATGATCTAGTGTTCATCAAGAACCTAAATTTTACCCTCAGGTCTAAAAAAAGCATAGGAATACAAATCTCTTGAACTGTCAAGCTTCATGGTATATAGGATTTTTTCAATATCTGATGAGATCTAGCAAAAGAGCAGTATTTGCCATTGTGCTGTGTCTGTTATGCTGAGAAAGAAGTACCACACAGGGAAGTAAATACATCAGATAAAGTGAAGTTCCAAGAATAAACCTATATAATAGCATCAAAGATGAGCAGAAGTTCAAGATAGTGAAATCAATCTAAGTTCTAAAATAAATGCTTCTCTTCTCTATATGGAAAGCTGTCATCAGATATAAACCTTGCTTTTTATGTTGTAGAATTCTTCATTATTTGTTATTGTATTTCAGCTTTAAAGTCATTTAAAAGTGTTATTTCATAAATGCAGAATGAAATTATAACACACTGCTGTTAAAGGTTATAATACAAATTGTCTGCTTTTAATTAATAGGCATATATTATTTACACAATTCAGAAATTTCAGAGATGCACTGTTTCATACTCATATGGAAGTACTCCTAAATTACCTCTGAGGACAGGGCTTCTACCACCTCACTGGGCAATGTATTACAATACCTCGTTGTATTGTAACCATTATTGTAAAACATGTCTTCCTTATGTCCCCTATCTAAATCTGCATCTCCCCTTGCTTAGTTTGAAACTATCTCCCACTGTCTTGTCACAACAGACCCCACTAAAGAGTCTGTTCCCTTCCTTCTTATAGCCCCCCTTAGAAACTGAAAGGCAGCTCTCAGGTCTCCCCCCCCAGAGCCTTCTCTTCTCTAGGCTGAAAAGCCCCAGCTCTCTCAGCCTGTCCTCATAGGGGAGGTGTTCCACCCTCAGGTCATTTTTGTGGCCCTTTTCTGGATGCACATAAGTTACTTACATAAAGATTATGCATCAGATGCTCTGAAAGTAATGCCTCCTATTTATTTCCATGGAAAACTCAACAGATACAAAGAGCACAATAATGCTATTTGATAGAGCAGATTCTCAGCTAAAAAAACATTATTTTCAACATAGTCACCACCATTAGCTGTGCCTGTTCACCAGCGATGAAAAAGAGCCTGCATACCATGCTCTTAGAAATCTACATGGCTGTCCAGAACATGATCTATCTTTCATGTTGCTGACACCACTGCTGAAACACACTACCCACCACCTCACATCCACTGTTTGGTCTCCATCAACATTCAGCAAATATCAGTGAATGTCAATGAATGCAATTGTTTCCAAGTGGAAGAAATCAATGCCACTGCTTTGCTTCATACAGAGTTCTACGTCAGATGCCATTTGGTCAGACTGCCCTCTGCTGCCATCTTTCAAATGGCAGCGAAATTTAACAGAGTGCTAGTGGGAAGGTTCAGTCTCTACTGCCATACACCAACATCCACCTCTGACATTGTGAGCCAATATAATAACATAGGAGGCATTACTTTTGGAGCAACCCTGTAGGAAATGATACCACCAGTTGTTCTTGCGCAGGTAGTTCCTACATGCTTAAATTAGGAATGTTTAAGTTTGGTCTTAGAATACCCTATATCTGTCTCTGAGAAAAACTAAAGCTTCGCAGATCACAGTTGAAGACAGCCTCAGAAGAAATGAGTGGTGATTTGACTTTTACAACTTATTCTTTCTCAGTGAAACTTGTTTAAGCATGCTGGGTCTTCATGAAAACCCTCTTCAACTCCTTAAAAAGAATGTGAGGCGTGAGTGAAGGATGATTTTTTTCAATCACAATATGTTATAAGTCTACTTCTTTCTCTTTTTTTTCCTTTTGCACTGTTTCCTTTTAGTATTTTATCTGGCTTTCTGTCTCCCTGTTTAAGAAATCCATGCTACATGAATATGCATTTGTCAATTTCCAACACGTGTAATAATGAAATATATTCAAACTGTAAATGCCAAGACTTCAAAGTATGATTAAATCATTGGAAATGATTTATGAAATTGTCACCATTAATAGATATGCAAATTTCTCAGCCAGATTATGGGTCAAACTTACAAGTATTTGTACCAGTGCTCAATTATTTTTTTTTCAGACTCTACTAGTCACAGAAGCAGGGACAGAAACCTATTGTATGATTCATAACTAATCAAAATAGTGCCAATAACACCAAGTATGGTACAATTATGTAAACTAAAACAGTAGAATTTAAAGTTAATGCCTGAATGAAAAGCTTGAGCCATGAATGGTCGTATGAAGTGAGCTTCAAAGGCCCATATGCGTGAGTTAAGGGAAACCTTTTAAAATGTTGGTTCTATTTTTCTATCTTTCATTTCCCTTATTAACCTCAAAAATGAGGCAAATTTTGTTGGAATGTTCTCAGCCTATCCTGCTTATAGCAACGATAGCAGTATTTTGTGCCATTGGTTGGTTATGGAGCAGACAGAAGTGTGTTGTACACTTTTTTTTTTTAAATTTGAGAATTTTTGGTTTCCATTGAGGTATTGATGAAGGCTGGCAGTGCTACTTTTATACGTGAGTCCAAGCAGTCATATGCACCCTTTCTTTGTGAGATAGGTAGTACGATGCAAATGTTCAGGGGAGAACATGCATTCATGATATGGGATAATAG
The DNA here is from genome assembly GCA_037305975.1 of Chrysolophus pictus. NCBI lineage: Eukaryota > Metazoa > Chordata > Aves > Galliformes > Phasianidae > Chrysolophus > Chrysolophus pictus. The sequence goes on from CM074580.1 coordinate 30,785,569, forward strand.
GATTTTAATTATCACAGTATGCTTTTAATTTTTGAGATGTATAAATTCCCTGTACGTTATTCTTAGAGACTGAAGATCAGTAATTTTAAAGATTTGAATTTTTTAAGTTCTTTGAATTTAGAAGGAAAGCATGCCAAATGTATCCTCTGACTACAGAAATTAGTTACTAGTGGCAAAGAGAAACGGAGAAAAGAGGTGTTTCATCACATGAATTTTGCCCTTTTAATCCTGACTTAAAGTCATCATCAGGAGTTCTCATACAATTTTTTTCCTCTTTGCTTTGATGATGTATTTCAAATGCAAAAACTACAACAGACCATCAAAGGTAAAATTCTGACCCACGTACTTCTGCAGTCATCATCTTTATCGATTACATGTAATAGCATATTTTTGACATTTTCACAATACCATAAGAATATGTTTTCTTTCTACTTGTTTCTTTCTTCTCACACACCATGTCCTGATAACAAAAAGAATGTCCTGATATTTTAAAAGAAATTTCCCATGTCTTTAGTCTTAAATATCTTCTAAAGTATCAAATCAAATCAATCTGCAAATTTATTCTAAACAAATTGCATTATTGAAAAATGTGAAGAGAAATCAGAGTTTCCAGAAGCTGGGAAGAGATTTAAGATTCATAAAAAGAGAATGGCTTGCATATGAGGCTAAAGATCTATTCAAAACCAGGAAGAAAATCTGGATATTTTCCAAGAGCAAGATTAACATACATTCAAAATAAACTTGCATCACACTTTGATGCTAGCATGTTCTTTCCTTTAAACAGCATTGAACAGCTGAGAATCATTCACCTTACTTTAATGGACATTTTTTGAGGGAAAAGGGACAAAGACAATATTACTTTTTAAGTAGTGTGAGCACAGGAAATTTGATGCCAATCTGCCCTCTTTGCTCCTTGGTTGTGTTGAGCAAATTCCCAAGATGTCCTTCTGAAAATGTATCCTTTGGATTGAAGAGAAAAAAAAAGAAAAACAAGGGCAAAAGCATACCCTCTTGAATCCTACTGTTTTAGTTCCTTGCGTTAATCTTCTGGTTTGATTTAGGAATGTGCTGCTTGGTTCCCATGTGCATTGTTGTTGTAGTATTTACTTTGGAAGGAAAAGTGAGTATATGGTTCACGCCTTAACCTTGTCAGGCTTCCCCCTTACCAATTTGAATTGACACCACAGAAATTTTGAAAGGAAAGGCCACAGCCAAAATTAATCATAAACATTAGTCATAAAATATTACTCTTGACCCTATCAAGGGGCAGACCTCTAGGAATAACATCCTGCTCCTTAAGAAAATAACATCCCTCTCCAACTGAGAGGAGCAGACAGTCTCATCTATGCGTGACGGACATGTTGACCTGTGCCTCAGAGAGTAACATCCGATTTCAACTCAGAGGGTAATAAGCACTCCAGGTTTTACATTATGGAAGTCCTTCCCCAAACACAGCCCCATAGATAAGCTCTGGCAGCTTCTACATTCTGCAAAAAACAAGTCCTGCCCAAGGTTGTGCTAGATTTTTATGCAAAGCCAAACAGTCTAAGGCAGAAACTGGAAAAATTAGAACTGTCACCCCAGCTTCCAGTTTGTTTTGGCCAACAAGAAGGCCTGATGAAAGCCTACAGCCTATTGCTCCTTTGTAGCATTCCACATGAACAAATTCCGTTTTTAGCTTATTCTTACAAGCACAGTCCACAGAAGTTATTTCCAAAGCTATCAGTCAATGTGCTGTTCAGTAGCAAACTAATCTAAGGCAAGCCTCAGAAATCTGAAAAATCCAGAACCAAAACATGGTGCCTAATGCTAATTTTATTTACAAAAGAAATAACAGATCAAAGCACAACTTATTTTATTGGAAGTCACAGAAGATGAGACTTAGGTGCTTCAATCAAGCAAGAAGTGCAACACCAAATGAAGCATTTTTTAAAGATCATCCAAAAAAATCTAGAAATGGAGCAATAAACCAGATTGCTTCCCAGGAGAAGTTGGTAATATTGGCACAGACAGTGAGAGATTTCAGCAGGAAGCTGTTGTACTTACATCAAGGATGTACTGCAGATATATTTCTGTTGTTGCATTTTCCCTGAATTCTTTCTATTGCAAGGGCAAGAGGTATAGGTAGCACCTTTACCCATGATCCAGAGGACTCTCCTCAGCATAAAAATCCTTTCCACACATCACCTCACCAAGTGATTTTTGTCTTCCTTTTTTCAATATATGAGTCCCAGATGGAAAATGAGCAACTTGGTGGGACAAGCAAGTTAAGCAGAAAGAGAACTGGAGAGAGAGCCAAGTAACGTTCCTAGATGTTGGAACACTCAATAAATCAATGTAATTTTCATAGAAAATTAAAGGAAAAATTCCCTGATAACACTTGTTTTTCCCTATATTGGACAAAAAGTAAGGTTTATCTTACCCACTGATATTAGATAAAGAACAAACATTGAGCTTTTGCATTTAAATTATTATTGGTAAATGTTAAGCCTATCAGAGATCTCTCTGCCACACTGGCATGCAGATAAACTCCTAGGAAGTGAATGTGACAGATTTGATAGAGATGGCAGAGGTTAGTGCAGTGCAATCTGCTCAGTAAAGGGTGAGTAAATATTCCCACAGGAATTGATTTGTATTTGATTTTTTCTTTTGTAGTCTCAACAAATATCAATAAATATTAAACAGATAATAATAGATAATAGATAATTTAGATAATAAATATCTAACAAACATAAGCTGTACCCTGCCCAGATGTCTTTTATGTGAGTACGCGATACGTTTTCTCACACTAATGCCAATACATCACTCCTGTTATTAATAAGCTATTTATACACATTCTGACAGCAGACTAGACCTCATCTTTAAGATCAGTACCTGATGCACATATTTCTTCTCTCTTGCCCTCTGTTTCTTTCCACCATCCATCACGCTGACTCTTACTTCCTATCCTATCCTGTGAAATAGACACTACCTTCTTTTTTCACCAACAGTAAAAACAGATCAAGGTGGTTCCATGTGTTGGTAAAGATAAATGTTGAGACTAAAATCTTTCCTTGTGGGGCTTCCATTAAGTTTCATGGGGTAGCATTTGCACACCTTTCAATTATGATGCGCAAAGGCTGGTGTTGCAAAAGGTTGTCGGAGTCTTATAACATCTTGCCTCTTTAGGAAAGCACTCCTCTTAATTGAAATCAAATGCCATTTAAACCTCTATGTTCTGCATGACTTAGTTTCCAGTCTTTTCTAATGGGACAGATGGTATAGCTTGCCTTAGAGAAGATTGACCAGAGGTGCCATGGACTTAGCAAAGAGTTCTTCAGTGTACTTGTGATGAATAAAGACAGTAAACTGCATTAAAGACATTTTCATTCTGGGGATGAAACAAAGATGATGAAGAAAAGATGAGAAGACATATATGAACATAAGGCAATTCTCCCTGGAGGAGACTTTTCATTTGCCCAGCTTCTCCCTTGCGGTGAGGAAACTGGAAATCTTTTCACTTGTCATAGTAATGTGATAGGAAGAGAATATTTATTATTATACATGGGTTCATAGTGTTTTGTTCCTGGTAATGAATGAAAATACTGGGTTCTAAATAAAGGAAGTTCTCTTCTGTTTTATGAAGAACGTTGTTGTGAGGACTAAAATTTGTGGTAGAAGAGTGGGGAGGCCCTTGACTTTTGATAACCCTTCTACACTTCTAGTTGAAGTAAATCTGCCAGGGCATCTGTCCAATCAGTTTGCTGAGCACTGACACTTTCATCACCAGCAGAAGTCAGAATTTCCTTCAGAGGAAAATTGACTTTTTGAACTTTCAGATTACTGGGCTGAGCAGAATGAAAACAATTGTTTAAAGACATCATGCATGGATCTGAAGGACAGATGTCTCTGAACTACGCCAGAGAATTATGATAAGATATTCAGGCTGAATACCACAACTTTTTTTTCTATTTGTTTCCTTCTAATCATTGTTTTTTTCTCTACTGTCTGTTCCCAGTCTCACTTGCTTGTCATCGTTTCTCAGTAATAGTAAATATATAAGACACTCTGCTAGAAACCTGAGAGCACTTACTAAGTAGCCTTAGGCTTCTTATTATTATCATATTCACAGAGCAATGGCCTCCTAGATGTTGTGGTTCCTCAGAGGCTTTCACTTGAGTCCATTCTTCTAAAACATATTCTGTAGACAAAGAATCCTAAATGCTACTTAAAGGTGAAGTTAAAGATCTACATGGATTACACTCCCAATGCAAGGAAAGGGATTAACTTTTCTTTCAACTCCTGCTGCTTAATTTTGATTTAATATATTGTCTTGACTTCTAATAAGGTTATTGAAAGATAAAAGCATATAAGGAGCTGTGCCACAGATGCAAGTCAGAATTTCATATGCAAAATAAAAAGAGACATTATAATAAAAAGAAAATTGAATGTTGCTTGTATAAAATCTGGCTTTGTTTTGATGCATAAAACAGCAAACACTGTTCCACACTGAGGTTTTCAAGAATGTCTTAAGTATACAATGCTTCTGATGCCACCCCAGTTGCCTATATATAGATCTGTCTTGTGTAAAGAATTTAAAAAGCATTAGAATGGAGAAATCAAAGAGACAATAAATTTTAAACCAATCTTATTGTCTGCAGCCTTAAGTGTTATTAAGATCAAAGTGGAGCAAACATCTGGCATTTGCCTTTCTGCAAAAATTAGATCAAATTACCTACCATAGGATTTAGATCCATTTGGTAAGATCTTTCCATTGCACACATAGTTTTCTTTCCCTTTTTTATTTGCTAGATCTAACTTAGCTCCCAAAATTGACCCTCTTCATTCATTTGAAGCTGAAACAAATGAACAACAAAAATGAAAATATATATTCCTCATGCACATCTGTTTCCTAAGGGACATTCAAGGTACTCCACATCCTAAGGAGAGAGATTCAGCCAGTCTTCATTGTTGCCATTAAGTAGCCTTTACTGATTACACACAACCCTCTATCCCTCCCTAAAATATAAATTCTTCATACTTACTGTTGTGTTTTAACTGTTGACTTTATTTTTATGATTATCACCCATAATCATAAAAGTTAATAAGTTATTAAGAAGCCTGGCACACTGGGCCATACTTTTACAAATATAGCAGATGTATATTTTTCAGACTTTAAATACCTTTCAATGCCTTTTTTTACAGAGAGAAATACATGTATGTTATGTCTATATAGCACAGTTTTTTATTCACTGGATAGAAAAACATGCCAAGGCAGAGGTAAGATTGAGAATTTGTATCTTCTTCTAAATATAAAAATGACTGTGCCTGATTCTAGTCCTCAACAAATTAATTACAAAATGTAGAAATTCGGTCAAGTTTAACTTGAAAGAAAAACAAAATAATGATCTGCAGATTCATTATTAAAAAAAATTAAAAAATAAATACTAACAGTGCTCTGTAGTGATGCCATGCAATAACTATAAAATTATGATTAATGAATTTTAGTGTTGGTATCCCACATGAGCTGTAACTGACGCATTAATTCTTTCCAATTGCTTTCTTGCTGGAATCCATATTGGTATTACTAGGCAGAAGGTTAAGATATAGCTTTCAATTATTCTAGAGATGAAGATATTATTTTAACCTTTGTTCTTTTGATCTCTTGTAGTATGAATTGGAATATAGCTGCTTCCATAAGGTATTCTTTAAAAAAGAAATGAAAACATGGCAATTCCAAATTTTATTTGCAGAACTTTATTGGGAGTCAGTGTAACTTCTTGATTTGATTCATCCCAAACTATGTGACTTACATCTGTATCACAGCATAGAAAGGTTATTGCTTATCACAACTCAGAAATTTGTTTTTTTAATGTGATCCCAGACATTCTTCTTTTATGTCAGTTTATAGTTTGATCCTCACATCTTGCCCCTCAGCCATTTGAAAGAGGCAGACAATTAATTTTATTTTCAATATTTTTCAAAACTATTGGGAGAGTGAGCAAGTGGCAGTTAACATTTCTGTCCTCCTCGCCCCAGACCAAATAAAGCTTGGGGTGGAATTCAGGCAGCCAGAAGTCACACATTGTCAAAGGGCAACTTCAAGTCATCAGCTACATTTGTGGGCAGGCAGTGCAGACAAGCTTCAGATGCTTTTATGAAGCTGCATTACAAGGTAGCATCAGAAATCTGCACTTCTGGGATTTGTTACCATACCTGTATGTAGCTTATATTTCTGGTTTAAATCTCAGCCAACAAACAAGAAAAAAAGCAAGGTGTCCAAAGCTTATTATGGTTAAACTTTTTGATATCTTAAAGCCAAGGCCTGATGTAGCAGTGATACATCCAATGTTTTGACTAAATCCAAATATACGTTATACTTATTATTTTCTGAAATGTTAAACTGTGGAGCTTTCCCCTTTGCAGTCCTTTGGTTAGTGCAGCTGCTCAGGGAAGAAAAATCACTCAGAAATTATTTGGGGCCTTCTGCTGCTGGTGTTGAGTGACTGCTGTATTTCAGTAATTGGGGAATTAGTTTCTAAAGGAGGTTTGAATTCTTTGGATTGAATAAGACCCATGCTATCTAAAAAGAGAAGGAGCAGTCTGTGTCACACTGGATTAAGCAAAGCAGCATTAAAGGCTCTGGCAGTGACCGGGAGCTTCTCCTTTCAGGAATCTGTTGAAAGTACTGCTCACTTTCAACTTGTCAGGCTTGCACACTGGGCAGCACAAAAATCACTCCCCACAGTTGTAGCTCTCTGGTCTATTTTTTATTTTTTGCCCAGGAGCAAATGAATTACAAGGTTACATTTCTGCATCACTTTTGCGGATGCAGTGCCCTTTTTCTGGCCAAGCACTGCTGCTGACAGGCAGCCAGAAAAGGACCCATCCCAAGCATGCTGCACCCACCATGGCCATGTGTTGTTCAGATGTCTCACGTATGTCCAGCCTGGCTTGTGCTTGATGCCTCCATCTGATCACATGTGTGCAAATCTACTGCACAACACATGGGTTACAGAGCACACGCACAAATCCAGAACAGGAATCTTGCCTGCCTCACTGGAAAAAGAGCAAGAAATAGCCTTATTTCTACCTGTCTCGGTGACAGCTGAGGGAAGCTCATGGATTCCCTCTCTCACTCTCATCTTCTTTTGATTAGTGTAGTATCTATAAAGCATGCAGGACTTCAGAGTGGACATACCTTCAATTTAAAGTTGGTATGTAGGCCAAATGTAAATTATAATGACTGCCTCAGCTTGTTAGCATATAAATAATAAGGCCATAGTACTAGAAAGTATTAGAATGGTAAGCCCAGGAGGTTGTTCTCTCTGTTTTAAATCTTCATATGAACATATATTTGCACATCTCTTCATGGAAATTTATTACATCCGACCATATCCATATTTCAGACCAGAAAAAGTCAATTGCCTTTTACAAATAACAAACAGTATTTTCCTTTCAGTAAATTTTAGAAGAACAAGAGAATAAATGAATGGACAGAAATAAAGAAAGAATAAAGATAAAGCCTTTAAGATGCGCTAAGAAGCAGTACGCCACAGACTGGTCAGCTCCATTATTTCACAAGGGCTGCTCATGAAGTAAAACTGTGCAGAATATTACTATCACCTGTCCTTCGTGGCTGGGTGCTGGCCAGCTCACCTCTTGGTCACCTGGGTGTGCTACAGGTAGCCACTATGTGCTGGCTACTTGTGGGACTGTATCCATGTCATTGCTGCTCCTTGGAAGGAAAGGGAATAGATCTGTGGGACTGTGGTCCCCATCTGAGCAGCTTCCACTGCAAAGGCAGAGAATGTTAGGGGCAGTGAAAGGAAACAACAAATCCTCCTGAACTCCTGTATAATTCTCTTTCCCTGTCAAGGGCTTGCTGAGAGCTCTGCATTGCAAAAATGTTCCCTACTTTTTTTGTTTTGTTTTGTTTTATGTGGAAGTGCACTGATGAATAGACACAAAGCTGAGGTAACATATGAGGCTGGCATGTCGAGTCCAGCTCCACCACCTCTATAACCATTCAAGTTTGATTTATATTTTGAACTGTCACTCTATGGTTTACAAGGGGAAAAGTGTGAGTAGAGATTGAGATTTTCCTTCTATAAATTGTGGAAGGGTAAGGGGGAAGTGACAGATCTCATTTAAAGAGTTTTTGAACTAGCTGTGTTGAATGATGGTGCCATTGCCTGTCTCTGTGCCTCATTGTCAGAATCTAAGCCCTTTTATAATTAAGAGAAGCCAAGAGAAGTCAGAGTAAAGTACAACAGATCCAGAAAGAGCTGGAAACTTAAGGAAGAAATAAAAAAAAATAAAAACAACAATAGGCATGGACTGGAGAAGATATTTTATTTATTTGTTACTAGTAGTTAAAATGACGTACAAAATGCTGGGAAGAAAAATTCCAATTCCATTCAGTTACAAAATAATTAAAACTTCATTTTAAACCAAGTTTTGCTTTGTGAGACCGAGCATGACAATACTGCAGCCTTAGGTTATATAGTCCATTGTTTTTAGAATAAAGCAGACATTTAAATACATATTGTGGTTGATATTAAATATCTGGTATAATTGTAAGTTAGCAGAACTTTCTTACTCTCAGGCAATAACTAGCAATTCATAAAAGTTCTTTGTATAAAATTTACATAGTTATAGGGGGATCTGCCTCCAGGGGAGCTCCGTTGTGAGCTGTGCATGGGCTGTTCGGAACATTAGAATTTGTAACACTTTTATCAGTTGCCCTTCAGAACACTGAAGTCGGTAATGTCTAAAGCCATGCTTCACGTCTAAGGGTTTAGGGACATAGCAGCCTAGGACGAAATCCCATTGCTGTTAAAGACAAGGGGTGTTTTGCTATCGACTTCAAATGAAGAAATAATTTCATTCTTAAGGTGTGCCCATTTATTGAACAGAAACAGCACAGAGTATCAAACTTTCAGCAAAGGCTGAGATTGGCCCTATTACCTGCAAATCAACTCAAAAAATTAATTTAAAGGAGAACAACCCCTGCCTATTATCAGTGAAAAAGGATTTGTATTAATAATAACATTAAATATCCATATCTTTCTAACTATTCACATTCCACACAGTGGAAATCTACCTCCTGTAATGCCAGATTTTAAAATTGGATTTTAAAATCCACGAAGAAATGTGTCATACCTGTGGAGTGAGAGTGCACCAAGTGAAATTCATTTTAAGAATATGAACCAATAAGTTGCGATCTCTTAATCTCATAAACACAGACTTCATAGCAGTGGATTTCAGAGGAAAAATATATGAATTGCAGAGATGCAGGATATCACCAGTAATTGCATGAGACATTGAGTTACATCCGTGGATTTTAATGTAACAACTGCACATCCTATGCATCTATGGCATGCTACCGTATGGTTTACCCTTCGGACATGTTACTAAGAGCAGAATTGTCTGTCTCAGAGCTCAGTGGACAGAAATCCTGTCAAAATAATCACCCTGTGGCTGAGAGAGGCTTTTAGTGTGAGAAAGTACAGCTACACTGATTGTGGGGAGAGGAGTCTTCCTGCTGATGGGGAAAGTGTGTCCTGGGCTACTCCAGCACCATCACACTGTTAACTTGAGCCTAGGACTTTTTGAAGGTGCAAAATGGGGTCTTTTTGTTGGCACGTAGGTGGAGGTAGGGAGGCCTGCAGGATCTGCAGCACCACAGGGCCTTCAGCACCTGGACAGAAGGTGCCCTGCCAAGCCAGTGCCCTATACCTGACTCAGCAACCACTTCGAGGTGCAGCTGGACAGGCTGTAGCTCTCCAGCCAGCCCCTAGGGCTTTGGGACCACCTTGCTGGAATGACTTCTCCTATGAGACTCCCCGCGCTCTTGCCAAAACCCCCCCCCTATTCAGCTTGTGGTCCTAATCCTGAAGGAGGGAAGACACAGGCTGATCTTCCAGGTGACACTCATTGAGCTGCTGGAAGTAGTGTCCCCTTTCATGTGTTTTTTCCCCCTCGATGAGAAAGGGAATGAGTTAGCCCTTAATTTTCAGGAAATTCTCTTTACTTAGTCCAAATCCTGCTTAAATGCAAGTCTGTGGTAAAAGATATAAAAAGAGGATTATTGCTGGCAAAGTTCTGCATCTCTTTTTCAACAAACTGCATGCCTGTGGCAAAGCTAAAATAACAATAACAATGCAATGTTTACTAGTCATGAATGTCGTGTCTTTTGTCTCTTGTGTGGTTATTGCATTTGCAGTCACATGATGCTTGTTTTAATTTTTTCTTTGCTCTTTATGTACTAAATTACTGCCATTCTGTACTCGATCTTGCTTAGCAAGATTTTTTTTTTTATGTATGTTTCTATGTATGCGTGTGAAAAAGAGGAAAGAGTTCAGATAGGCACAATGGAGTCTGCAGACTCATTGTATGTACGTATAGATACCAATGAATAAAAGATACTGCATATACATATATATGTAATATGAGGAATAACTGCTATCAGAAATACAAGACATCAGATGGATCTAGTAGCACAGGTATGGGTTTGATTGATGTAGAGAGACATTAGAATTCAGAAGTATATTTATAGCCTCGTATATAGTTTCTCTTTAATTTATGTAATATATGATTAGGTATATAAATTAAAGCAAAACGTAAACAGAAGACAATATCTCTTCCTCTGTGTCTTCCTATTTAAGTATCTTTCCTTTTTCCACACCCTTTTGTTCTCCCCCGTCTACTTTCTTTAGCCTTTTGCATTCTAACTTGCTGTGGTTCTGTTTTCCATCCACCTATGCTGACTTTTCAGCACTCCCACTTCCCCATTGTTCTCCAAAAGCAGCCTTTGTATTAGTTATTTTTCTGAAGAAGCATGTTACAAACTCTTGATAAAGCTGCTATTTTCAGTGATGTTTTTGCTATGGTGTAACTACTTTTTTCCTACTTCATATTTAAGAATAGATTCATGCTTTCAAATATATTGTCCTCTCACGTTGATGTTTCTCATGATACAGTAAAAGCAAATAGCATGGCAAGTGAACATTAGCAAAAGCCACAGCTCCACTTTTCCAGTAAGTGACAAAAATGTAAATATATGCTAGGAAACCTTATTCATCACTGTGGGTAAGTAGATTTTTAATATTTCCTACCCTTTTTTTTTTTTCTCAGAGTGACCATTCATATATTTGTGTGACACACCCTTTTTCTCTCTTACACACACGTGCCTGTTCTTCCCTTACATCCTTTTTGTTCTTTTTGTTTGGCTAGCTGTTGTTTTTTAGGTAATTCACTGGGTTCCTTTCAGTTTCACCCAGCCCCAAAGCTTTGCTAGTTCATGCCACTCACTCACACTGGCAATGATTGCAGACAGTCAGAGTGCAATCAGTACAACGCATTTCTAGTCTTAGTCCAAGTCAATAGATATACACCGACACTCCTTCACGCGGGTGATTCTTTTCTTCTTCCTAGGAGGCTGAAGCTCGGGGCAGTTGAGGGTAACAGTCATGGTGGTAAACTTCTTGGGCTTGCAGAAGGAACAAGACTGGAAAGAGCCTTCCTCTTTGCGGACATGCCTGGGGATGTAGAAGGAATTGCATTGGCCATAGCAGAATCTGTTGATAATGGTGCGACTGTTGCAGCCTTCTTCATGGATAGTTTGTTTGAGGGGCTGAGTTTTGCACCAATCCCGTTTTAGGTATTTGCGCTCAGTGATGTGCAGTGCCTCCTGGCTGGACTCCAGCACCTCCTCAGCAGGCATTGAGGTGCCTTTTCCTCTTTCTCGATGCCTGGAGCCCGACTGCTGCTGTGTCTGCATCTGCTCTGAATCATTGGGCTGATCCTTGTCAGGAGGAGGGATAGCGCCTTGAGATCCACGATTCCTCTTTCTCCCTTCTGCTGTCGGTAGCAGAAATCCCATCAGAAGAAACACAGTGCCAATGGCATACAGTGTGCGGACCATCCTATAGAGAGGAAGTTGAGGAAATAAAGCACAGTTGTGGATTTCAGATATCAACAGGAATCAGGTATGCAGTAAATTTTCAGCTCCATAAAAGAAATGTGAGCGCGTGCATGAATGCACACTTGTAAAAGATGAGCTCTTTGCTTTCACCAGATGGAAAGCAGTTTCCAAATTACCAAGTGATAAAAGCTTTCATATATTGTGATTGAAAGTCAGACACTAAAATAAGTCTATACAGAATTTCACTTAGTGTTGCATGCAACTTTTTCCAGCTCCTTTCTTCATGCACCCTACTAAAGATTTCTCGTTCCCTTCCTATAGCTTATCGACATCGAGTGTTCCTCCTGATTTACACTAGTGGAAGGAATGATTTTATGCCTTGCTAGGATTTATGACATAGTTATCAGCAGTACCAGAGGACATCCATCCTACATGTTCCTTTGTTAGACTCGGAAACTCTGTACAACTCCTTGCATATGCACCTCCAAAATACAATGTGCAGGCTGTATCTACCTGTTACCTGAATACAGCATCCCAAGCTCTGCCACACTGCACCTCTGAACTGATCCACTGAGTCCAAATGTAATGAAATCTAGGCTGAGTAAGAGACGTGCACAAGATAGGCAACTAACACAAATTGATATTTAGATACAGATTAAAAGAGATGCATCTGTAATTTCAAATTACACCTCCTGACATTACTCCAAATTTTTGATAGATATTACGCTTAAGCTGTCATAAATCTCCATGTTTTATTCATTACATCCATCATAATAGCAAAAGGACGTATAAGGACAGTAGAATTTCATATGACATTAAGAACCATGAGATAACAGTATGATAAAAGAATGTTGATTGTGCACAAAAAAAAAAAAAAAAAGAAAAAGACTTCAAGAAGTGCAAAAAGTAGAGACAATCAAGTTCCTTAAAACTGCATTCATGCTCCAAACCTAGTTACCAGCCTATATGCCTTCCTTAGTCTTTACAATCCAGGTATCTTCCACCGACTCTATTGCTTCCAAGTTCTTTGGGCTGCTGGGTCAACTCAAGACCCACAAGCTAGAAAGTGACCTGCCATGCTGCTTTCTCTTCCTGAAGTACCACGGTCTTTGTGTTGTCTGTGAAAGCAAGCAAGACAGACTGAGGAGGGAGGATCTCATAAGACTTTCACTGTGGGGAGCTTGGAAGATGGCCAGCAGAAATGGGAAGCTCAGGCACTAAAAAGGGGAAGAATTGCGAATAAAAAAAATGAGGAAGTCAGCGTCTTCCTTTTTTGAAGTGCTGCATTCATATCCCTTATTTAACCTATTTTATCACTAAAGATGAATCACTGTTTGAACTGAAGATTCCTGCTTGTCCTACTGCCCAGCCAATGTACATGAAACTAAGGCCCGTGTCCTTGGTAGGCAGATAGATGGCGAAGTGTCAGCCCTGGAAGGGCCCCCTGGAGACTCAGCGGAAGCTCAGGGTATTGCGTCATCTGCTGCACAAGATGTCTGTTAATTTCTAAGTTACTAGGTCTTTCCAGTCACACAGAAAGAGTAAGTTTTGGTTGATGCTGTTCAGAAAATATTTCTCACCAGAGACTGGAAAAGGAATTGCTGCAGTGGAAAAGTGTCACAGGAGGTTCCCATTGTATGTAGGGATTTGCTCGTGGAGCTAATGTTTTATGTGTTTGCCTACAGACTGTTAATATACTGAAGCTTATGACGCACATGATAAATATCTGCATTCCTTTTATTCATTTAGATTTATTTACCAGTAGCCATTCATTTTGTTCATTTCGGCTTAGTACCAGTACCAGTATGTCTTAGTTTGGAAGAAGCTTCAGAGTTCAAGAGAGGGCTGTAAGCATTACACTGCTCTGACCCCAGCAGACCGTTTGGAAGGGCTGCTCTAAACATCTAAGCACAATATTGCACAGAACATGCTATTTTAATAACCTTAAGGCTCTGACACAAAACAAAAAACGTTGGGAAATAGAACTGAAGACTAATGCAGTGTAATTTCAAGTGTCAGCTTGGACTTCATATTTGCTGGTTTTTTCCCATTTCTGTTACCTCAATGTTATTTAAGCATGTTTCTTTTCAGTCTCCACGTTCTGCCTGTAAAATATTTTTTAAAATACACTTATAAAATACCACTTATTTCCTCAAGTGACCAGAATGACTCCTTCCAAAACTATTCTTATTTCTCTGGTGACTGTATACCCACACTGTATTTAGACAGTATGTATGTTATTTACTCAACATGGTGCCAGAACCTTAGAAGAAGAAAAAAGTCATTGCATGCAACCAAAAATAAATTGCTAGTTTCTAAGCAGTGCCAGGAAACTTCAGGTGTTTGTTTAGTTTCCCATAACTGAGTGCCTGTTTCACCACTACACATATTCCCGTACTACTTTTGTATAACAGATCATCTCCACGCTGTTCCACTATTTTTCCACAAATGTGCAATTGATGGCATAGTCATGTAAAGTCTAGTCATGTGAAAATGAGTGTACTTGGGGATGGTGATTTGGGGAAAATCTGATGGTAATGTCTACTATTTTAAGATATGTATCCCAGATTGATGCATCGCTAAGTAGTATGTGCTTCACTCTAAGGAAGCACAAGCATGTGTTTCAATATAGCCCTAAAACAGGAAGAAATACAATTTTTCACTGACTTGGTGTCATGGTTTATAACCAAGACATTTGGTTTATAACCGTAAAGGGAGAAACTACATTATATACTCGAAGAAGAAATTGTGATTCGTGTAAAAGTTAGCAACTCAGCAGCACCTTTTGCTATGGTCCAATTTTATATATTCCAAAATATATATCTGAAAGTAAAAATAATCCAAATATTTAGGACTAAATACAATTGAAACATAGACCCTCCAAAGAGGCTGTGTTGACTTCATGATCCCCAATGGCAGCTTAAGCAGGAACTTCCTATCATAGCAGCTTATTATATATTTACTTAAAAATTTCTGATTATTTGGGGGGAAAAAAAAAAGTAGAAGAAAAGCAAAATACAAAGGAAAATAAGGTATTATGCCTCAGTAATGAAAGCAGCCTGCAATCTCTCTGATCCCAGTGCTCCTAAGAGAAGACGACACCTCTGCTTACGTTAGGAACTAGAATGATTCACCCAATTGCCAACCCCCAAAT
This sequence comes from Chrysolophus pictus, assembly GCA_037305975.1. Lineage (NCBI taxonomy): Eukaryota > Metazoa > Chordata > Aves > Galliformes > Phasianidae > Chrysolophus > Chrysolophus pictus. Next base: position 30,800,631 of record CM074580.1, read on the forward strand.
TAGTGTTTGTGAACTTAGTGTTTGAGCTTCCTCAAAAGCTTTTTTATTACTAAAAAAAAAAAAAAAAAAAACAACCAAAAACCAACCAACCCACAAACAGCACAAGTAGCTCAATCCATATTACGATGCCCAAGGTTTTACCCAAAGGAAGTCTCACCAGAAGTAAATGGTTTGGGATTGGTTTTTTTGTTTTGTTTTTGGGGTTTTTTTTTGCCTTGTCACAGGCCATAATTCTGAATGTGTGAGAGTTCTGAAGCCTGGGTAGGAGATGTGAGGAATCAGGCTGTAAAAGCACATATATGCCAAATTTCTGCAGAACTTTCTGTGCTTAATACAGGCTGTTGTAGAAGCAGCAGTGTGATCAGAAATCCTTCTGAGAACTCAGCTGAGAATTCTTTGAACAAGTAGATGACCACAAACAAAACACTTCATTTTGGTCCCACTTACTTCAGGTCCCACTTACTTCATTCAGATCCAATGAGAGATCCGATATCATTAACATTTAAAGTAAGTAAGTAACAAAATACTTCAGAAATCTTTCCGTATTTCCCTACTGAGTTTTCCTCCTCATCATCATCTGCAAGCACTCAGTCCTGCAGCCAACAGCAGTTTTATTGCTAACTTCAAACAGGAGCAGAATTGGACCCAACCACTCAAATCCCCTCACACAGGGATTATCTGGAACTAGGATCCAATAATTTCATGGCAGATGAGGATGCCTGCAGATTAATACCTGCAACCATTCACAGAGGAGTGCAAACTGTTTCAAGTTTACTGCTCAATACGTTAAGCATTTTTTAGCTTATACATTTTCTACTGTAATTTAAGGACCTCCAAAAGTCAGTATTTAAAGTGCTTTCCTATGAGTTCCCAGGCAGAGCCACAAAGTGACCCCTGAAGTGCTGCGCACACAGCGACGCATTTACAAGCGTTGGGTGGAATCCCAGCTCCACTGAAATGTGCAGCAAATTCTCACAGCCTTCTGCAGGCCCAGCATTTCATCTGCAAGCCATATTCACTGGGAAAATATTCTGATGAGCCACGGGTTCATGTGCTTGACAGAAAGCATGAAAAATAATCTGCTGAAGACCTAGAAAAATAAATGTGCATGGTGGGCTTCAAATAGCAGCCAAGCAAAGAGGCAAAACACAACACTGGCTATTGAGGAAACCAAAGTGGTTACGTCCCAGCGGATCAGAATTATTTTCTGCCTGGTTTATTACATATGAATTACAGAAATAGTCTTACGTAATGTTTTCATAGTTATAGATCTGTATTTTTAAATATACAAGAAGGCAAAACAACAGCAGTTCCCACAGAACCATTTTAATTTTTTTTCTTTAGATCAAGATGGCAAAGCTAATATGGCTCTTTGGTAGAGTTTAGGTACATTTACATTTCCAATAATTTCTTCACGTGAGTCACAGAGTTTCCTTTTTTGAGTCGTTTAACTCGTGTGGGCAGCACCACGAGGAACAACCAAAAAAAAATTAAAAACGGAGAAACCTCCTCTAGAGAGGTATCTCTCTGCAGGGAACGCAAGCAGCAGCACACGGCGTGCGCACGGCGGTACCAACGTACGTCGGGGCGGCTCCGCAGCTGCCAGCTGCACTACGAGAGTGCAGTCGCTCCGGAAACGTTTGCTCACCGGGCCTTGGGAACAGTGCTGTGCAGCGACACGAAGAAACGTCTCGGAAAACGCCACGCATTTCTACACAACCTCACCGGGAGAACAGCAAGCGCTTTAGCACAGCTTGGGACTGAACCCCCAGGAAGAGAGACAGGGCACGGCCGTGCGCGCTGAGACCCGAGGGGGCCCCGCACCCTGTCCCGAGCGGAGACTTCAGCGCGGGTCCGGCGCCCGCCGCCTCCTGCGGAGCCTTCCCGCGCCCCGCAGCGAGGAACCGCGGGCAGCGCACCGGCAGCTGGCGGGATGCAACGGCCCCCAGGAGCGGGGTGCGGGATACGCAGGGCCGCGCACTTTGCCACCCCGCCGTCGCGGCGCTCCCGTCGAGTCAGGGAGGCTGCCTGCCCGGCCGGGCTCCCCGCAGAGCGGTGACGGCACCGGCATGGACCTCTCCGCGGGCGTCGGCCGCCGCCCAGCCTCGTCCCCGGATCCTGAGGGGTCGCACCGAAACGGCCGGGTGGCTCGTTCGTCCCGTCCACGCCGGCAGGGCTCACGTCCCGCTCGGCAAGGGCGGCCCCGCCGTCGAGGCCGGCAGCTCCGCCAGGACGAGGCCTCTCAGTAGCGGGGAGCGCTGCGGCAAAAGGACGGCCGGAGCCTTCGGGGCGGCAGAGGAAAGCCGGCGAGGAGCAAAGTGGCGCTGCGCACGGCGGAGGCGCCTCCGCTCCTCCCGGCCGAGGACGTGCGTAGTCGCCCGCGAGCACGCAACTTGTGCCTCCGCCTGCTCTGCGCGGCCCCGACGGCTCACGCCACCTGTCCGGGGGGGACGCGGAGCGGGGTTGCTCGGAGGAACGGGACGGGATGGAACGGGCCAGGGCGGGCAACGGCGAGGCCGGCACCTGGAGCTGCCCTCGACCCGCTCCGCGCAGAGGCCGGGCCGGGATTTCGCCGTGAGTCGGGTGGGCGCCGCATCCAATTTGTTGGGAGTGATGCTGTAGGCGGAGATGGGAAGCTTTTGCAATCCCCGCGCCTGTCAGGGGAGAGAGATGTCACAGCGCCCCGATCCCCGGCGGAAAAGCTAGTGACAGCCCTACGGCTCTGACAGGCGAGCCGGTGAAATCTCCGCACGCCCAACAGCTTGGCCACGGACCGACGAACGACTCCTCCTCTTGCCCGCACCCCGGAGGTAGGAGAAAGGCACTACAGTTTTGCCTCCCGCACAGACTGGCCAAGTGGGACCCATCTGCGCTCCCGCTGCGAGTGCGCGGCCCGGCCCGGCTCAGCAGCGCCCGGCTCACCTGCGCGGCGTCGGCGGCTCCTCGGGAGCCCGGCTTGGCGGCGGCTCCTCGGCGGGGCGCAGCGGGGCTGAATGCTGCGGGTCACTCGGCGGAGCGGGAGGCGTGGGAGCCCGCAGCCACCCGGCAGTCCATAGAGGGCGAGGCTGGGATCCTGCCTACAAATTGCAGCAGCGCCGAGCTGTCTCCCATTTAAATGTCTCCCAGCTGAGGTCTCCGCTCCAAGCCCCTCCAGATCATTGGACAAGCGCCTCCGCCCCCTTTAACACTTCCATAAACTTCCACTAGGGAAAGCTCTCGGGCGTGCAGATAAACACTGGACTACTTTCCTCTCTTAAGAGAATCGCTGCTAAAGGTCACCACCCCAAGGAATTTTATCTGGAACGTACAGAAAAATCACATTTTCCATCCTCATTAAAGTATGATATTTAAGAAGAGCTCCCCCCGGCCCCGCCTGCTCCTTTCCCGTTCCCGCTGCCCAGGGCCGCAGTCCCGCAGGGCAGAGCCCGCACCCGGTCGGCTCCGGTAGGAGGGAGGCAGCGGCCTTCCTGGCCCCACCGCTACCCGCTGAGGTGTGAGGTTTGCTTCTAAAAGTGTAGCAAACAAACAAACAAACAAAAAGGTGGAGGGAAAGCCGCACTCATAGCTCTTTTATCACTGAAAGCCTTTTTTTTTTTTTTTCTTCTTTTTTTCTTTTCCAATTGCCTACAAGAGGTGGGACACTTCGGGTGGGCTTTTTCCCCTCCCGCTTGTCTCTCAAAGGGCCACGGGCACCTCAGACATCCCGCGAAGTTGTCATCCCGGAGCCTCCCGCCCGTCGGGGCCGGGAGCTCAGCCCAGCTCGAGGTCCTGCTGCGGGCTGCCCGCTGCTGCCCGGCTATGGCTCCCCTGGTCCACTGGCATCTTGCTGCAAGTCTTGCTGTAACCATCTGCTGTTGTGTCCCTGTTTTCCAATGTGAACCCAAACCACGAGACACCTCGGTGGCCTCACCTCACCTCGGGGCTGAAGAGAGGTGCAGCCCTAGCAAACAGATTTGTATCGTCCCTGCTTTTGCAGATGGGGAGGACATATTGAAATTAAACTAAAAGGATCTGCTGCTTTAAGGATGCCAAGCACAGGCAGGATGCCAGGTGCTGATTGTTCAGAGCCCTTAGCACCAGCTGGCTCCTTATTAGGGCTGCATTCAGTGCCAGCTACAAAGGTGAGTGCTTAGCATGCTGGCAAGTTATTCCCCTTAATTTCACACACGCGTATGGTTGGAGATATTCTGGCAAGAAAGAATTTCTCTGTTCCTTGATCAGCAGTGCATAGAAGTGCTGTAGAGGCTGCAGCCGTGCCATGGTTGATGGCAGCATGAGAGCAAAAATGTGCTGGTGTGCGGGGGCACTGCAGTTCAAATACAATGAAGAGGGAAAGGACTACTGGCAGAGAATCACAGTAAGTGACATCTAGATGGATGGAAAGAGAGGCCTAGGGAATTTTTAGGATTTTTCATTATTTTGCTCCAAAAAGCACTATTAGACTTCATGGATGTTTTTAATTAGCTGGGGTCCTTCTTTCTGAATCCGGAGAGAAAGTCACAATTCCCACCTCTCAGTGTGCTCACAGTCCTCATGTGCTTCTCCTTTGTGAAGCGTAGTGGTAGTACTGCTGTGTGGGGCAGGGGGCCTTGATCCCCCCCATGTTCTGTGTCTCTGAATAACTGTAGGGCTAGGCTGGGCCCTTGGCCCGCACCGGGTCTGCTGCTGGTGGACTGTGAAGGTAAATGGCTGTAGCCATACCTGCTTCCATCAGGTGAATGAAGGTAGAGGTAAAAAATAGATGGCAGAAAGGAAGAATCATTTATATCTATGTTTATTTCTTTGTGGTTGAGGTAGGGGGAAGCTTTTATTTTGTTCATTGTATTTTTAGCATCAGGTATCCAGCTCATCTCCAGCTTAGAAATTTGTATCCCTTCTGCTGCAGGGTTCTGTAGAACAGCGCTCCTAATCTGAATGAAGCTGTGCTGTCAGACCCTAAGCAGAGCTGGGGTTCTCTTCAAGATTGTGGGCGCACCTGGCGTTGTGCTGAGGCCCAGCAGTGCTATCAGCTGAAGCCCTTCTGCACTGAGTGCTTAGTGTAGAGGACTCCTATGGAGATACGTAAGTTTTCTGTGACAGAGTTTGGGGCTGAAGAAGAGCAATGCCTTGGTGTCATGGCAGCATGTACTGCCAGCCTGGCTGGATCCAGCTTCCTGCTCACTGATGGCTTTTTTTGTTGGTTTGGTTTGTTTGTTTGTTTCATTTCCTCTCCCATTTCTTGCTGGTATTTAGCGTGTGAGTTGTTCTTTGTTTTAGTAGAACAGTAACAATTGTTTTAAGCTTAAAAGAAGTGCTGTACTTAATTCTTGCATAGAAGAATGTTATTGGGCTGAGCTCCTGTCTGCTACCACTGCCTCTGAGCTCTGCTCAGTGCCTCCTCCCTGCCAGGACAGTTGGCGCCTCATTAAAAGCCTTTGCAGAGGAGCCAGGGCCTGACAGGGGCCAGATCCTCCTCTTGAGCACATCGGAATCACTTATAATAACTTCAGGGAGATGTCTCCGAGTTCTGCCAGCAGAGGAGCTGGCCCTAATGCACCCCAAATCCAAACACAGTTGGGCATGTCCCTCCAGGTCAGGGAAGGCAGGAGAACGGGCACCTCACCTGGGCTCTGGACAACTCTGCTGCAGAGAACGGAGTGTGATGTGCAGGGCCATGTGTCTGGCACTCAATTACAGAGAAAGAGCTAAAAGTGTGAATAAAACTTAGCTACTGATGACAAAATCACTGATGTTTTCCATATTTTTTGTATGGCAGCAACATGAAAAATGTCTTCTCTGGCAGTAGCATTCAAGAACAGTAATTCCAACCCAGTCTACTTATGTGTTTTGAAGCAGAAAATAGAAATATATGTATCCATATCCCTTCATGCTCTGTTAATATGAAGGTAATGATGTCCACCTATGCTTTTTGCTCCTTAGAATTGGACAGGTGCTTGTGCAAATCTTTTGCTAAACACTTCACTCCCTTATTCTCAGTCTCATAGAATGATAGAACCATAGTGGCTTGGTTGGAAGAGTCCATAAACGTCGCTTAGTCCCAATCCCTGCTGTGGGCTGGTTTGCCACCCACCAGCTCAGGCTGCCCAGGAACCCATCCAACCTTGCCTTGGGATGGGGCATCCACAGCTTCTCTGGGCAACCTATGCCAGTGCCTTACCATCTCTGAGTGAAAAACTTCTTCCTAATATCTAATCTAAGCTTCCAGTACCACCATAACTTCTCCCCTTTAGGCTTGCCATCGGCTCTGGCATTTGAAAGCTGGGCACGCATGTTCCCAGCTGCACTGGAGGGTTGTGTGATCTGTAGAGGGGCCTGGCTTTGGGACTGTGTTATGCATGGCATGCTCACAAAGATGAGAAGTGTCTTTGTTTTATGGGCACTGTGTCCTTTGGGTGGTGAATACACCTGGTTCCTGACTTCCAAGAGGGGTGAGATGAACAGCACCTCAAGGGTGATCCATGCATAAGCAAGGCTGTATGCAGTGCATGTTGAGTAGTCTGCCCAAAGTGATGTAAGAAAGGACATGTGGAAGGAAGAGGATCAGGAGGTGTTATTTGACAGCCAGGTGAACATGAGCCAACAAGGTGCCCAGGTAGCCAAGAAGGCCAGTGGCATTCTGGGCTGTATCAAAACTAATGTAGTCAGCAGGAGAAGGGAGGTGATGGTCCCTCTTATTAGCACTGGTGAGGAAATATGGAGGTATGGCACTGAGGGATGTGGTTTAGTGGTCATGGTGATGATGGCCTGATGGCTGGACTAAATAATCTTAGTGGTCTTTTCCAGCCTTAATGACTCTGATTTTTGTGTTATCAGTCAGCATGGGAAAAGGTTTTCGTTTTTTATTTCAAACATTTTATTTAAGCAGGCAAAGAGTAATAAATGGCATAAAATAAAGGAAGATTTTCTGTGCTTTCAGAGCACTTTGTTAATGTACCAGTCCTGTGGTTCTCTTTCAGACATTTTACTGTTTATTCTGGTAGAGATTATTATGTAAAAAAAGACCTTCACATAAGTGTAGTTTAGAGAACTTTATCTCAAAATTATACTTTGTATCAAACAATATAAAATAATATATGAAGAGCTGACGTTAATGTGAATTATGATAAATTTTTCATAGAGTCTAGTGAATAATCAGTCTCTGGACTATGCTTCACGTTTAGATTGACAGAACATGATTATTTTAGTGTATAGATTTTCATCAACAGAATGACAAAAAAAAGTAAGCAAGGGGAAATGTTTATTGGTGTTTGTCGGTTATATTTTTTTAATAAATTGTTTTGACTTTGCCATTGTCTTTTCAAAATATCATTTCATCTAGACATATACCTGCATTTCATTTGTGAGTGCTCAGAAATAGGAAATCAAAAGTATAAATTGCTTTGAGATAAAATCGCTCACTTTAAGCACTTTAAAATCTCCTCCAGCTCTGCAAGGAATGATGCCCTTGGATGCCTGGAAAGCTTTTTTGTTCAAATATAATATGTGTACAGTCAGGTTGTGTGCTTGTAATGCTCTCTGCACCTAGGAGCCATGGTCACTCACCAGAATTCCACAGCGCTATGTGCTGCAGACATAGAATAAAAATATGTTTTCTGGCCTCAAAACACCTACGTATGTAATGCATCCCATATGTGACTATTTTTCAAAAGTGATTTAGAAAAGCTTATTTTGTTAAGATTAAGTTTGACTGTTGGACAAGTATAAGCTTTCATACCAAATGAGGAAATATAATTGGTCAAACTTACCTTTTATTTCTGTTTCCACAGTTTTTAATTTTTTTTCTAAATACATCCTTGGTATTTGATGGCTAGAGAAAAATTTGCCAAGAAAATGAAAGCCATAAAATAGCTCTGAAAGATACTTCTTCCCTTCTGCATTTGCTTTACACATCCTTCAAGGCGGGACTGCCTGCAGGACGTGGGGGAAGTGTCTGCTGACGGGCTCTGCTTTCTGGATGGTTTTAGAGCAGCATGCCAGTAGGTGACTCCACTCAGCACTCTGGAGCTCAGAAGCCCTTATAGTTTAAAGCTGTGGCTGGGTATTAGGAAGGAGGCATCGAAAAAGCCTGGGGTTTTATTTGCTTACATATTCCACTCCATGACACGACAGCTATGAAATAGAGTTTCCAGTTATTCTGCAAAATGAACTGATTCCTTCCCATGCAGTCCTGCATTCCACATGTCTGTGGCAGCATCTCAGACAGACTGCATGTGCTTTCAGAACATGTATGGATGTGCCACAGGCAGTTCTGGCAGAGCAGTGGCACCCTGCCGTGGTGCCGAGCAATGCTGTGCACCCGTTCCTGGGGCTGCGGCCATTCTGCAGAGATCTCAAGGAGAGCTCTGTGTTAAGGCGTAGGCCCTTTGTGCAGTACTCTGGTGCAGCACCTCAGAGTTTGATGCTGGCCGTGCACCTAGGTGAAGTGAAAGTGGAAGCTGAAACCTGGGCTTCCCCTGGCTCTGTCATTTACTGCCTGTTGTGAAAGAAAAAGGAGTAACAAATGCGGGAGAAGTGTTTCATGATGTATGAGGGTTCTTAAGGCTTTTAGTTTGGATTGTCTGCTTTCCCGTTGCCCGCTTCTTAACATTCACATCTTATCTGTTTTTGTTTTTCCTGGCAATACCTAGGTAAAAACAGAATGCCAGATAAAGAAGTAGCTTTGCAGGAATGAAGGAATGTCAGCCCTCTTTGGGCTGTGACAACAACTTATTTAGCCTGTGTGCAACTTCTGCCCTTTGTATTTGAAATGCAGTGAGACAAACACAACTGCTGTGTTACGGGAAGGACAGAGCTCTGTGAAACCATTGTGTTCATACTCTTCTCTAAGTGAATGCTAACGCATTCCTAGGGAGGTGGTAGTAAGAAACAGAGCCTGTCCTCACTGCCTTGTTGTGTTTGGATGGTCTTTGCGTCAAGACGACGACACATAAGAGGCACAAGCACCCTCCCACTCCTTTCACTCACAGCAATTTTCTCATGCCTCCATTTCCCCTGTGATAGGGAAAAGAATTTTCAAAGGAGCCAGAATTGTTTTGGTGTAAATCATTAAGGCTGATTCAGTACCAAACTCACAATCAAATAAGCAGTTAATTATAGTAAGAGAAGCTGGGGGTTGACATCAATCTGGGAAGGCAATTTGTATTTTATTTTATTTTACCTTTTGTGTTTCCATGCCTGAATGCAGCAATTTCTAAATTTCTAAAACCTTTTAATGGGGAAGAAGGCCTTCTAACTTCTGCGATTCTCCACAGTTTTTAAAAAAAAAAAAAAAAAAAAAAGCTATTTCCAGAGAATAAGCCAAGTTTTCATTGCTGTGGACAAAAAAATCTACAGGCAGACAAAGAAGTGTTTTAACTACTTGTGGTTATCTAAAAGAACTGCTGAAGATAAGGCAGCAACCCAGCAAGCTGTCTTGGTTTGAACAGCATTTCAACTATACGAATATATGTGAACACACAGTTAAGTGCTTTGCTGAGGAAGGTGGACTTGTGTGTTTCTTTTTTTTTTTTTTCTTACAGATTGAGACCCCAGTCCTGTAGGGGCCTGCCAGACAGATGCCTGCCTTTGTTTTCAGTGATCTATTCAGACAGTATAAAGTGAAACGCGTGCGAAAATTCCAGGGGTTTGAGTCAGGAGAGCCTTCTGAAAGGACCTGAAGTGATGTATGTATGCCTTTCTCTGTAGATGTGTATATTAGAACGTTAAACTTTGCAAGCTGAAGAAATAACAGTACAATACAGTAATAACAAAATGCACAAAAAGTCTATATTTTTTTGTCTGTATGGTTACCAAAAATTTACTCTTTCAAAAATTGCCAAAAAAATCAGTTCTGGGAAACTACACAGGCAAGCGTAGGGCCAAATCTCTTGTCCTGATATTTCCAACGGCTCTGTTTTGCTTCTTCTGTTTCCTTGTCAGAAGTATCCTGTTCAGCCTGTTTGGCTAAGGGCAGTTGGATATTTATTCATTGATCTTTCCCTTTCTTACAGTATCTTGAATTCTAATTTGCATTTTTCAAGTTCTTTTACTTTATTCCCCAAATATAGCTACACAGACCTCATTCTTCCCCTTTTTCTGGAGCTGTTCAAAGTCATGGAAGAGCTGTCATCCTATGTTCTGTAACTAACTGCACTGCCTATAAATTCATCAGCTGCTTGCATTTGCAGTTTAAGTTCTGTTTCTTTTTACATTTAGCAATGTGCCTGGAAATGAGTAGAATCACTTGGTGTTAGGAGAGGCTCTAAATAGTCCAGGAGCTTTCTTCTAGGTGTTCGCAATTAATCAGGCACCAAACACTTGGAGCATTTGGATGCACTTTTAAAAAGTCTGGAAATGTAAACAGGAAATCTTAATGCACTAAAGACGTAAGCGAAGAAGTTAAATTGCAAGTGACCAAATCAATTACACTTCAGATCACACTGTGGCAGGGCTTTTTGGTCTTGAACCAGATGGAATGAGACTCTTTGTGAAGGAGGTATTATTATTCCTCGTCATGGTTTCAAAATGAGCATATAAATTCACAGTAAAAAATACATATTTTTCCTTTTGAAAAATATATTCAAGCATTTAGAGGAAAGAATCCTTGCAACCAGCGTCATCAAGAACTACCAGATGCATTTTGAAAAATATACATCCCTGTAGCTATTTCTTGTTCTGACCTGAGTCAAGCAAACCAGAAATGAATGTGGCGTCTTCCTCTGGTGTGAGGCAAAGAAGAAATCTTGCTTTTTAATAGAATGAAGTCTTAGATTTAGAGCTTATGACTGACTTTGTAAGCGTTTTTCCTGTAGGCTGAGATTTTTTGCATTGAGACAGCTGTCGTGATATAAAAATGTACCACAGAGGTATCTCTTTCTCCTTGCTGTAGTTTATTGAGAGAAGTCTGTGCCATCACCTGGATTTTCTGGAGTCACAAAGCACTTTTATAATCCAATGGAAAGAGAGAGGACAACTTGTTGAGCTCTGAGAGGAAGTGACTTCTGGGATCAAGTGTAACACAACTTGCTTCCTAGATAAAGTCACTGTAGCCAAATGTAACTTCTTTGTTTCTGGTTCAGAGAGGTATTTTGGAAAACCAAATATTTATGTTTTGATATGTCAAATCAAGTTGTTTGCTTTATTTGGCATCTAGATCACTCTTTATTTGAGTATACCATCATCTTTTGTGAGAGCTTCAAAAATCGCTTTAGTATTTGGCCCTATATATTTAAATAGGGAGAATTCCACTCAAAACTACCTTGGAAGGAGTTATCTCTTCTGATGTGAAGTGAATGACTATGCCTGAGCTTTGGAACTGTAGATGGTTATAACAAGACATGTCCTGCTATTCAGAGTTGTCCTGTCCATGACACCAACAGAGCTCCTTAGCTTCACTGTAGCCATTGACCAACAAACCCCATATATGATGAAACTTGCAAGATTAGATTTGTCACCAGAATGCTAACAGTGAATGAGGAAGTAGAGTCCTAAATGCTCCTTTTTCAATTTGCAAAATGTGCTAACATTTTTTTTTTTTTTTTTAAGTTACTAGCATAAAGAATGCAGTCAGGTAAGTCAACTCCTAATAATTTCCAAGTCTTGCTAAACACAGCATTCTTACAGACACCCGAAGACCTCACTTCTGGAGTGCTGCCCCACAGCCCAAATGGCACACATTCACCTTAGACTGAGGTGAGAGCTGCCAAACAGAGTTCTTGACAGCATTTAAATGCCTGAGGTACTTTATTGACAGGAAAGCATAGGTATGTATAGACTTAAGCTGCCTAAGGAATGGGGTAAGGGAGGCAGGATCTGAAGATCATGTACTTTGGTATTTGTGTTCCACACCAGCTGCAGTGTGGGTACTTAAGGTTTAAGTGGATCTGGCCCTCAACCTCTTCACTTCTGTTCTACCATCTGTTGCATATATGCAGCAATATAGACACAATGGGTTTTTATGGAGCAATCAATATTTGAGGGACTGTCTATGAAGGTGTTGTCTTCAAGTTTGTGGGTAAATCTTGTCATTTTGAGGGCTTATGGGTTGATGCTGGGAACATAAAAGCACAGCATGAAATGGTCAATGCTGTTAGACACAGAAACTAGAGAATCACCTCAACTATCAGAGCAGGGAATAATTTGCATATTTTAAATTGAAAGAAATGTGTGCACATGGCTTGCATGTTGGATAACTTGTTCTTGTGAGAACCCCTGAAAACAAGTCTTCAAAAAGGCTGCAGCAAAACTGGAGAATAGCATGGAGAAGCTAGAAGGAATCAGAAGCTGAGCTAACTTTTCTGTGTTTTTAACTCCGTGCACACTACCTGCATATGCACATAGCCCTGGGCAGCTGGGTCAGAGAGTTGTTTGGGAATTTAAACAATACCTATGGACTGTGTGTAAACTGACAGCAATGTTTGTGTCAGAATTATGACTTCTTAAGAACTTGCTAAAATCAGTTATGTCTCTTTTTATTTGATAAATATTTTATGCAGCAGTAAGGATGATTTTGTTTGTTCAGTTGCAGTGACACAGCTCTGAGGACCATAAGTCTCACAGCCATCACGCACGCTGCCCATTGGAGCCCCTGAACATTTTGCAATCAGCTTTGTTTCCAGTTGCAGTGTTCTTAAAAATAAATTAATTAAAAAATCAAAATTAACCAATAATGAATTATTAGTCTGTCTCTGGATGACCTGTCTTTTTTTCTTTTATGGGTATGTTTTGTTCATTTGGAAATACAAAATGCCATGATGTGCTAATTTCTTTTATTTCTAAGTATGGAAAGATGTTCTGCCTACAGCAGTATGACTCTGGACCACTTAGCTATGAGGTTTATCCCACCTGAATTTCAGGCACTTTTAGATGGTTTTTAGGCACTGGGATGTAGGCAGTGCACTGAAGAACTGCATATGTTAGTTTGGTTGTTTTGTGGTGTTGGGTTTGGTTTTTTTTTCCTTCTCAGAATAAAGATTTAATTAAAGTAAGTTAAGACTTACTTTATTTCAGCATCAAAACTGTATGCCCTTCCTGTGAGCAACTCTTAAATATTAAGATGTTCAGATCTAAAAGAAGCCCCCCTAATTTATCCTTAAGGGAGGACTTTGGTGGCTCTCAAGAAACTTACATTGTCATGTAGTTATTAGGTTGGGACAAAGATCTGAAATAAAAGCAGTCAGTGTTATGCCTGACCATTTGAAATGGTCTGTAGATGAATGGTGCCAGTTAAGGAAAGAGGGAGAATTTGTGCATTCTCCTCTGCCTTGCTCCATTTACAATGAACCGTAGCCACTGACTTTCACTACTGTTTTTCTTGGAGAGCAAAGTAGGTTGAAGAAACATGATTACATGTAAAAGACACCTCTAATGAGAGCTATTCATGTCTTTTGGTGGCAAGAATTAGGGGAAAGAGAAAAGATGGTTCAGGTCTAGCAGGTCTTTAACTTTTAAAGCTGCTCTCAATTAGAACTATTTCTCATCCCTTCCCCACCTGTGTCACATACTAAAACATAAATGTTAGTGACATTTTTTTTAAGCTCTCTCAGTCCCAATTGGTAATGTTGCTGCCATGATATTTGCATCATTTAAGATTTATTGTGCTCCCATGTGTTGCACACGTGGCCAGCAGCTATTCACAGGATTCATAGAATCACGGCAAAGCAGTTAGCATAATTTAAAAAAAAAAAAAAAAGACACGTGAGCAGATACTACATACTACTTGTGGTGAATTAGAATCATGAACTGGAATTCAACCCCATTCTTCACCAAGCAGCAGAAGGCTTGAGTGTGCTAGACCTTGACTGTGTATGCACCTGAGAATCGATCCTTTAACTCTTTCATTGTCTCATATTTCAACAGCTCGGCTTACGATAAAATGCTGTAACACCGTTTGTTGTTCATGGGGCCCTTCATGATGGCAATTACACCCTTTTCTTATACTTGCTTTTTAGTTAATTTGCATCCAAGTACATCATTGCCAGCAGCTGAGTACTTTAAGAGAACTTACCATTTTTGTTCATGGTTGTAGTATGTCTTTGGCTCTAGGCATTGTGAGCAGGCAAGACCTTTTAAGGGACATGTTAATTATTTAAAAAGAAGTCTCACTGTTTGAAATGATTCCTGAACATCTTTTAAGATTACTGAAGGTGCTTGCGTGAATCCAAATAAAACTGATTCACTGCTAATAAAGCAGCAAGCCCATTCATCTCCCTGTGAGTCATGTGAAACTGCCTATATACAGTTTACATTTCTGTGTAGAAGATGTTGTAGCATCTGCCCATTTTCCCTTTCTCCTTCCATGAGCCTGAGTCTGTTAAGTTGGTGGAGAAGTTACCATCTTTGAACCATGTATCTCACAATTCTTACATTCCAAACTGGCATGTAAGAAAGAAATATCTGCTTGAAAATTAATTCACAGGACAGCATTACAAAAGAGGTAAGAGTTGGTTTAACCAGCTTACAAGCCAAAAGACCAGAAGTGTCCAACTTTGTTTTGTGGTGGTGTTGCTACAGGCTTTTTTTGAACAAATTTATATGCTAGAAACACTTGTTTTGGGGTTTTGTACAGAATGAAAATGAAAACAAAGCCTTCTCAACTCTTTCATGCTGCTACCAGGTATGGATCTGGCTTGGGGGCCTCGGCTCAACCCTCCTTATTTTTGTGTGTTTTTTTTTTAAGTTCTTCATCCCCAGCTTTTGACATTTGGAATAATAAGATGCTTGAATGTTGCTTTATCCACGGCAAATCCAGAAACTTAACTGGCTTGATGGTATTTATCTTTCTGCCAATGTCTTCATCAGTTTTGCAGATTAAATTTTTTAACATATTACAATAGAATAAGATTCAGATTGGCTTTACTTAGTGGTTCCTGTGTGTGATGTAGATGGTCAGCATGGTTTTGTTAGCTGAATGCAGACATGCCAACAGAATCTCGTTATTTTGTATAAATTCCTTCAGCAAATTGTCTGAAATGTGTGATAGGTAATTAACACACTTGTTTTATAAAAAAAAAATCTTTGTTTTCTAAATAATGAAAATTCTAAATGACTATAGGTTTTTATGTTCAAGTCCCTTAATTCATGTACACAGTGAGTGCAACAGGGATGATTACACCTGTTAGAGATGACCAACTTTTTTTGCATCTTTGAATACATTGTTTTGGTGTCTGTATGGGAACTGCTGAATCATGGCCTGAACCTCTGATTGATCACCTGAGGCAGGCAATGAGTCAGCCACAGGAGCACAGGTGAAGGCAATTCACCTGTGCTGCAGGACGGGGTGGAGCCTGGTTGCACCTCTCCTAGACCCATTTAAGAGCTGACTACCAGTGGGGAAGGATCTCTTCTGAAATCCACTCCGCTGGAGTTTCCTAAGTGAGCCCGAGCCCAGGATATGGGTGAGTGTCCCTATCTTTTTTGTTTTCTGCTTTGGTGTAATGACTACGTAGCCAAGCTCTCTGCTATACTATAACATCTGTATATTCATTGATTGTACAGGTGTCATAAGCTCTTACAGAGGAGATAGTTGCTATCTTTGTTCCCTGTTTCCAAAAGACAAGCACTGTGATGATACTTTGTATAAAACTACATTAAAATGTTGGGACTGCTGTTGAAAGCATTAGACAGGACATTTTTTGCCTTTTTTTTTTTTTTTTTTTTTTAATGAATACAGAACTACTTATCCCAGTTCAGAAAGGTAGCTCTAATATGAAACCAAAATTAGGTTGATTTATTCCATTATGGTGCAATAACTGTAATTTATCAGTGTTTCACAGAGGTGCTATTGAGCCTTTGTGGATGAATACTGAAGCTGGCTGATGAGCTCAGACTGTGGCTGGTATGGCTCCACATTTGATTTCTTCTAGTGGCCAGTTCCTGCAAAACACATCATTGTATTGTGCAACATAAAGATGGTGGCTTGTTTGTTTTTTGTTTTGTTTTGTTTTGTTGCTGCTGTTTTGTTTTTGTTTTGCTTGTATTTAAGACAAAAATATCTCAAAAATATTTTTAAGTGTGTAATTTTCCTTTTCCTTCTGTGTGCACATAGATGGAAGGGCAGCTCCTCAGCTCTGGTGGTGTGCAGTGCTAGCAAGTCTGTGAGCTGACTTACAGCAGTCAGTTGGAGCACTTCTGATACTGTTCAGAATAAATTACCTCTTTGCCCCTCCCTTTTTTTTTTTTTTTTTTTGCCATATATTTACCATGTACTCATCCTTTTATTTTGCACTGGTCCATACTAAGAACTTAAGAAAAAAATATTCATGTTTTTTTCTTTTTTGTAATTAAACTGGCTTTTACTGTAGATAACAAGGACATAGCGTAACTTAAGTGTCTTTAAAAGTTGGTAAGAGTTTTGCAGCTGAGGAAATGCTGGAATCAGAGTAGTAGAAGTGAAGCCACTGACCAACCAAAACCCTTTGTAGCAGCAGCGGGGCTGGTTGGGATCAGAAGATGGGGATGACAATCTGGGGTTCTTTGGACCACTGTGGTACCACAATCTCTGGTGCTCAGATCTCAGGTTTGTGCCACTGTACAGTCCTTTCTGTTCTGGAGACAACTTTTGCTCCTTCATAGCTCCTAATACCTGAGTGAACATTGAATGGGAGTGAGGATAGAAATAAGCATAGAAGACGTGTCCTACCCCACAAGCGACTGGCCTGCTCTTGCCCTTCTTTGAGGCACCGAAAGCTGAAGGAACTCAGCATTTCATACAAACTCCTCAGTTTCATGCCATATGCAGTTATAAAGCCCACTCTTAGCTTTCCCTTCCAGCATTTTTTTAAAGTGAAAATAAGATGAAAGATATTATAGTTCAGCCTCGAATGGCACAGAGTTTTGCAATCCACCCGTAAATAACTTGAGGAATGACTCCCTGCATGCATCATTTATTATGAGTTACTTACTGGTAGGACAGAAAAAGCAAGTGCTGTGCACAGTCGTATTTGTGACGTTGTTAAATCATACGTAGCTAGGACCTTTGGTTTCTGTTAATCTTATCTGTTTTATCTAAAGGATTACTGTTATTTTACTGTGTCTCTTTGTAGGACAGAGAAAGAAGCTATACAATTTTTTTCTCATAGATTTGAAGTTCAAAGCTGTAAGCTAATACTGTTCCAGTGCCACATGTATATAGGTTGTTTGGCTTGTACATTTTCAGATGCATCCTCAAAATAAGAAAAATCTTATTTGATTTTTATATTCTCATGTTCAAGAAAGCCAGACCTCAGTTTGCTGCCATATAAAGTTCCTCTGCTTCTCATAGCAGAAGAGCAGTGTCAGTGACATCCAAAGCAGCTGTAGCTACCAGTGTTATGGACTGTGTAGCTACCAGTGTTATGGACTACCACAGTCTTTCAGACCGTCAGCTGCAGTGACCTTCACATCCTGGGTCTGCATTTGAAGGATGCTGACACATCCTTGTTAACACAGATAACGGCCTCTGTCTTCACTTATCGTATCCTGGGGTCATTAATTTAAGCACTTCATAAAGCACAAATGCTGCTGCTAAGGCAAAAGAGCAGAGGGGGAGATGAATTCTCCTTGATAAAGAAGGAATATGTGCAAGAGGTTTGGGGATAAGGAATGATTAAAACTAACAAAAATATAGAGTGGATGGATGCAAAAAGCAGCTCTTTAATTTTTAAACTTGCACAGAAATAACTGAGACAGATGAGCCTACGAAATATTTTGGAAAACGTCACTTTGCAAACCTTGTAGATTGCTTAAATGTTTATTAAAATAGACCGAAAGCCAAAATTCTCTGGTTAAGATAAATACTTTGTCTTTGCTAAGTAACAATATTTGTGAACAAAACATGAAACTATAATTTTCATATGTCAAACATAGTAACATTTAAGATTAAATGCTAAAGTCAGACAGGGCTTTTTTTTTTTTTTTTTTTACATCTTCCTATTTACAAGCTTCTCATTAAGACCATTTACCTCACATTAGCTATTAAAATGACGAACATTTTAAAAGTTTTCTCCATGACTAAAATAAAAATAACAGGAATGTCCTTTTACCATAGCTTAACAAAAAACAGAACCATATTTCTGTTATCTAGGAGAACACACTGTTATAAATACAGCTGTTTTTCATCTGCAATTATATAAATAATAAACATGCTGCCATTCACAAGGATTTTAATAGATTATTATATATAAGCAATATTACGATCTAGTGGAGGATGGCATGAGTTTTCATCATTCATTTTTATTGTACTTATTCAGGACCCTTGTCTTCATCTGAAAAATGTGGAACAGACTTCTTTGCTACAACATTGTCCAATCGCTGTCCTTGCAGATATGGGTTCACACTCTGAAAGAAATTAAATAACTTATACTTATTAAGCAGGGAAATGCAGAAAAGGTAATGAGGAATAGTGGGTGTATGAATATATTTCTTATCTGTAAGTCAAATACTTACAGACCAAAAAAAGAAGAAAGTGTTCCCAGGGAGAAAATCTACAGTCAGTCCTTGTTTTTTTTCTTTTCTAGTACTTCTCTGTGTATATGAGGATTTACTGTATAATACTGTATATGTATATATGTGAGAATCCACTGTTAGAATAACTGTTGCCTACCCCACAGTGCAGGCAAGTAAGTGGAGGAGGCCTACCCTGAGTGTCGAACAGGCTGAGCTAACACTGTCCTTGTGCTCTGCTCTTCCTTTTCCAGGTCAGGAAAAAGGTAGCAGGTCTACTCTCCTTGCCCTTAGGACAGGGCAAAACTCATTGGGAGCATACAGGTACACTTCAGCTTAAATCATTGCTCCCTGGTGGAACTCAAGCTGGGAGAAAATATAGTTACCACAGCAGCTTTGACTGATATCTCTTCTTCAGCTCACCTCCTCACTGGGAAACCCATACTTGCTTCCTTTCTTGATGCAGAGATTAAAAAGAGAAAAAAAAAAATGCTGGCCCAGAAGCAGAGCCAAGCATGGCCTTGGCGTAGAAAGTGGCCTCACACCACTGCCAGAAGGAGGGAATGCTGGAAAGAAGATCCCTGGCAAGGGTCTGCCTTCACTTTGCGCCATGTAAGCAGCCCAACGTGAGACTGAAGATGAACAGACCTTGTCTCATACTGTTTGGACATCACGGTCATGTAGAAAGCCTCTGCTTGAATTTTGTCTATGCCGATGAAATAAAATGTGCTAACTGGATTCGCAAGTATCAAGCCATTTTGCAGAACTCAAAAATAAACTTAAATATTATTTATACCCACTGTATCTGCGTAAACAAAATTCAAATATATGTTCTCTTCTTCAGAGAGATAGACAAAAAATTTAGTGCTGCTTTTTGATGACAAATAAAAATTATTTGCCTCTCCAACTATAAACTTTGGAGGAACGCAGTTTTTTCAGTATGATATCGGCTGATTCTCATCATGCTGCTGCAGCATAGGAATTACTTTTCCTAAGATGCTTCTTTTGCTAAAACCTGTGAGTTCATAATAAGGCAAAATATATATATACTCCTAATAAATGCACAAAATATTTATTTTCAAATAGTTATCTATCAGAGTGGGAGAAGTTTTGGGATTTGTCTCTATTTGTGCCTAAGCCCTTGGACTTGTCTGTATTTGGGGAAGAGATCATTAATGCTTGATCAGAGCACAGAGCAGCCCTTTTGCTTTGTTGTATTGTTCCTGAATGCTCTGCTTGCTACAAGTGAAAACAGAAAAATAGTAAGAACCAGAAATGAATGTGGAAAAATCTTTGAACATAAAACTAACACTAATTTAATGCTCTAAATTGTTAAAAATAAGACACATGTAAATGATTTGTTTGTGTTTGTTAAAAGAAGTTCTGTTTAATGTTAATTTAGTGAAATTCAGCTGTTGCATAAACTTCTAGGAATTATTTGAAGATTCTCAGGAAGATTAATTGGTCTTTTTTTGGACTGGTACTCGCTAGCTACTTTTTGAAATAAAGTAGAAGAGAATGAGAATACATTAAAAAACGAATCCCCAGCAGACAAAAGAGAACACAATATAATGCAAAAAATTCTGGCTGATACGGCTAAAATTTTTTTAATTCCATACAGCTGTGCACATGCACTGCAGTGGGGTTCATGAGTACCTTTGTGCACAGCTCCAAGCCCACACCAATGTAACTCTGTTGTTACAGAACTGTCAGACACTGAGGACCCTAGCTTAAGGATTGGAGTATGCTTGAGCCCAGTTTCAGCAAACGGAGAGTCGCTGGTTAAATTAGAGGTCACTGGAGGCTGCCTCATTTACTCTGCAAAGTGCAAATAATTAACGGAGTAGCAAATAGCAGACATATACTTAGTATATACAAGAAACATAGGTATGTATATATGTGAGGGGATGTGTATTTATATGTATCCACATAAGTATATGTATATAAACACAGAATATATGGTTTTGCATAATCCCACAGTCCCCCTGTACGGCACCGTGTAGATACAACACCTTCACTCTCTGTGGACAACCCAACTCCAAACATGACACGCTTTAGTCTAAAAATGGGACTGTTCTGATCCCAAAGAGCAGTCTGTTGCAGCAGATATCCTCAGCAAGCTCTGCTGTGCAGAGTGCACCAACGGGAGCACAAAGGGTAGGAAGAGAGGCAGGTGGGCTCTGCAATCTGGCCCAGTACTCTGCTGTTCTCACCCCTGTGCTGCCCGTCTGCTGCTGCAGTGAAAATTCCAAATTGTTCATTGTAGCATAAGTAATCATTACAGTATTGCTCTCAAAATAATAGAGAAATGATTGCAATGATAACAAATTTACATCTAAATGATACACCTGAGCTAAGAAAATAAATTTGCTGCAAAGCAAAAAGCTGAAGGTTCATCTCCTAATTTCCAGGCAGTCCCTGGCTGCAGGGCTATCATGTCTCTTCAGCCATTATTCCTTTTGTATCTATCTGATTACATCAGTCAGCATGCAAACAAAAAATGTGTCTTTTTCTTGTGCCTTTGTTGCACTTACTACGCTGTTTTAATGAGCAGTAAATATTCCTGTTTCAAGAGTAAATTCTACTTCAGACTTAAAATAAGGTGTCCGCACTTTTTCTATTAACAAACTTGAAAATTAAGCATAAGTGGGAGGCAGACACTGAGCTGAAGATAGATCTCTAACTTACGATCAAACCGTGTCTATTATCAGTGAGAATTCAGCCCATCCCTTTCTGGCAAACTTTACTTTTGAGAGTTAAACAAACTGAACAAATAAATAAATAAACAAATCACCTTCCCTTACACTTCAACTACTTCAACTCTATACTGCAAATTCAGTCAAATTAACTGTCCTGTCATATCTTACAAAGCTACTTTTTGGCAGAGAGTTAGACTTCATAATGTAAAACCCTGTTTTCTTCTTGTGAAAAACACATCAGCAGCAAAACTAAAGACTCTGCGGGAAAGGGATTACTTGATAAAGGACAGACTGACACTGCTGAAAAAAGAAAGAGAGAATGCAGTGGTGTGAACAGTACAAAAATTCTCCAAAGCATTCACCTCCTCCTCCCTTGTGCTGGGGCTGGCGAGGTGAGGAATGCTCTCCTCCTGCTCTAACCAGCAAATGGGACACGGAGCTGGGAGTTTAACGCTGAGCTGCATCACGGTGTGCAAGGTAATGGAATGACATTGGCTTAAGAGCCAATTCTGCTGCTATTCACGACTGAAAGAATATTGAAATGCATGGGAAGAGGTGATTAGTTTTGCCAATATTTTTAACAGGAAACTTTTTATTTGGTTTTAAGGGAACTTACTTAAAGAATTTCAAGTGAGTTTATGCAATCAGGATCTCCACAAATAATACAAAGTTTGTGAACAAATGCTTTGCATTGAAGTACAACATCTTATGTAGAAAATTACATCTTGCACTCCATGGGCAGTCATGGAGCTGCTGCAGCAGTTTATCACAGAAACTTCCTGACTTTACAACTACCTGAGGTGTAATGCACTCACATTAGACTAACTTCATTTCAACAGTATGTTTTTATCCTTATTAGCACTCTAGAAGATAAAGGAGCTATAAATTATTCTGATAGTTACCCTCTTTCTTCTTTTTGGTCCACCGTTAATCTTCTCAAAGAGTAAATTCTTGCTCTGGAAGAGGAGAAAAATGTAGCCATCAAATTCATTTAATTCTTCTAAATGCTGCTCTTGCTATTAAATACTGGCATTTCAGAAGCAAGTTTAGTTTTACGGGAAAGATAAATATATCCAAAATGTTAGCAGGAAAACCCAAATAAACACTTGCAGTTCTTCAGGAGCAGTCAAGCTCATCAATGATTGCAAAGCTGCAGCTTGCTACTGAGCTGCACTGTATCTTTGTTTGTGCTTAGCAAATAAGGATGGTAAGTTCATGCTCAAATAATGACATAGATTGAAAGTTCCACATCATGTATTATACAGTATAAATACATACATATTTTTTTAAAAAGAAAAAAAAGAATAAAAAAGATAAATAAGAGGAGGGGGAAAGGGAGAGGGAGTGCTGTCTCTGCTACATTTTTCTGTACACTTGAGGTGACAAGAACAGAAGCAAAAATACTTCCCTTTTACAAGGGATTTTCTAATTCATTTTTAAAATTGCATTCAGTGTCATTCCTACTGTTTTGTTGTCTTTGCTTATTCTTTTCCAGATATCAACACTTTCCAGAACAAAGGTCTGCTGAAATGAGTTCCGCGCCAACTCTTCCTTTGTTTAAGTAGTGCCCTCAATAAAGTTTTAAAAAACCATTTGGTCCATAACATTTTTAATGGCAAACCTTTTAAAAACTGCCAAAAACATCTTGGCAGAAAGGAAAGTTATGATGATGAGAAAAAAAAACACACACAAAACCCTTCTGACCACGGTTTATAAGAGCGCATCCACATATTGTTATATTTCATACAAGTAGTGAATTCTAATAAAGTCTGGAATAACACACACATGCTCAACACATTTTGTTTCAATTGTGTATCATGCAGAAAAACAAAACAAGACCCTAACCTGAAAATGGAAGGAGAGAAGAATTACATGTATAAAAGCTGAACACTGTATAAACAAGACCATTAATTCTGTTATAAACAACTGACCTAATGTTGATTATATAAATAGAAAGTGTAATTCTAGCACAAGACAAATTCACCAAACACTTCTACCCTCTGCACAAGCTTGATATGAGAAAAAACAAACATTTTCAAGTGTTACAATGAAATCTGCCAAAATTGTCTGTTTTGTACTTCTCGTGTTCATTAAGCCCAAAATTCGCAAGGCCTATCTCTTGCCCAACCTAAGTTATTTTGTCCGAACTGTGCCAAAAAGGAACAGAGATGAAGTTGGCCAAGGGAGACATTCTTGGCTCGTCGTGTGTGCAAACTTATTTAGGGAAAACGTAAATTTAACATTAAAAAAAAAAAAAAAAAGCAGAAAAAAAACCAAAAAAACCCCAACTCAGATATGTAAATTATTTCCTGTAGAAACCCAAGCACCACTGAATCCCCTCTTCATAAACTATTTGAATTTATACTTTTAACAACGGGAAAAATATTGTTGCTGAAATAAGTAGACTTACCTAAGTTAACGTTCCTGTCACTCCAGAAAATTCCTTACAATTGAAGTGTTCCTGCTCAAGATGATGGTACTGGCCTTGTCTGCCCGGGAATATGCTAAGATCATTTCTCCTACTTTTCAGCATTATGTGTAGTGCAAAGAAAATGGGCTTATGGAGTGCAGTCAATGAGTGTGAATGAATGGCAAGTCACAATTCTAGAAGCACATCCCACTGCAAAACAGACTCAATTTGCCTGTGAAGGGCTCCCCATTCACACCTTTCACCTGGGGCCCAGAGGAAGTGAAGGCACAGATCTCCAGGAGCAGGAGACAAAGCTCGGCTGGAGACAAGCTGCATGGCCAGCAAGGAAATGTGGCTTCAGGAGAATGGAGGAGACCTCCTGTCATGTTTTAGGGCTTCAGAGCTGCAGGAACAGCCATGGCACAAGGAACCAATGCTTTGTTCTCACTCCTGGAGCTTCCTGGGCATCTACCAGGTACTTGGAGGTGGGTATTTAAGGAGGAGAACTCAGGAGTTAAAATGCTTGCAAAGCAGTGCCTTTGATCCTTCTGAGGTCAGGGAAACTTGCTCAGGTCAGTAACAATCAGCAACTCTGAAATCCGGGCTTGCACAATTGTTAAGCAAAAGTGAAAAGGGAAGTTACATTATCAAGGCTGCATGCTTTCAGGAGCACTTTTTTGTTCCCATATCAGCAGTCCATCAGGAGTATCGAGCATGACAATTTATATTGCCAATCATACTCCACTGAATTCGACAATGTGTATCTACTGTCTGAAATTGAAGGGGGAGCACCGGACTCACTGTAGCCCCCTAAATAATCACCACTGCCAGCCAGATATTTTAAAATATCAGTTAGCAAAGCGAGATGCACTTAACATTGCTCATTGCAACTGAAGCTGGAATAAAATGAAATCTGTGAGTGACTACTTTCAGGATTTCAGTAAAATTAGGAAGCCAGAGATGGCAGCTTCTTTTAACAAGGAGTTCAGTTTGTTGCCTGTTTTTATCCCTGCTTCCTATTTGCCTCTCTTTGTGTTGGCCCAGTTCCCTCCTCTGCAGCTGATAAGCACAACTGGCATTATTTCTACCCTGAGACTGAAATGTCATCCACTACTTCGGTAGAAAGTAGTGTTGTTGAAAAATACTGTTGCTTTTAATTTCCTATTTGTACTGATACTGGTGTCGGAAAATACAGCTGAACTTCCTTCCTCTTTTTAACCCCTACATGTAGTACTGGCTAGCTCTTGGGGGTTCAATCATTCTAAACCTCATTTATATATAAGTTATATACTTGTATTGTAAATACAAGTATCTTCATGAAAACCTTTCTGGGTGCCAAGAACACTTCTTCAGACCATTCAAAGAGTTACAAAAAATATAAAAAAGGCAGACCCAAATGGACAATACCTGCCTCCTGCACAAAAATGTCTGAACTGATGGGAAAAAAAGTTCTTTAGCCTGAAATCTCAGAAATCGTTGTTGCACACTGGAGTCGTGCCCCATCTTACTGTTTGCACATGAAGGATAAAGAAGAGTCTTCTCTATATGAGGGGAAAGGAGGGAAGAGTGTAAGCTGTGTGTCTTGCTCTGTCAACAAAGCCTGTTCCCAGACTCCTAGAGGTGAACACACTGACACACAGAAAGTTCCACCAGACAGAAGGATTATTCCTGCATCATCTTTCCTCTCCCTACCCAATGTACATTTATCATGATTTATGTATTCATAACTTCATAGGTATTAGCAAATATTTACACGTGATAGTTGGCATCTGAATGGAATCACACTTTGCTACGCAAGACAGCTTCTAAACTTATTTACCATTGTGAAATACATTACACTGGGCACTGCACTGGTCCATCAGCTTTGCAAACACCAGAGTTGGTCACCAAATGAAACCTTTATAATAGCTGATTTTTATGGCGCTTTTCTGCAATTATCATTCCAGAGAGGGAAGAATAACCAAAACAGCCATAAAATCACTATCACTGTATTTCCTAATCTTTCTAACGTGCAGTGATATCCAAGGAGGAGGCAGCTGGGGCAATACTCCAGGATCTCGTCAGAACATTTACTCATGTACATTACCAGCTGTTTCATCTCTAATCGAAAAGATCTGGGCTTGGCTTCACTACAGCTAGATATGATTACTGCTTGGGACCTAACGCTCTTTTTTAAATCCATGTGTGAGTAGTTTTTTCCCTGAATTAGCAGTGATGGATGGAGAAATGAAAAAAAGGCCAGTGTTCACTAGTGATTACCTATCATTTGTTAAGCATATAGGTTGCTGATGACAACGCAGTACGTACACTGATTCTGAAATCATGCTGCAGGCCAAAGATCTGCAGAAGTGTTTTTACAGTCTTCAAAATGGCATTATGAAAGTAAATTACTTTTGAATAATAAGAAAACTAACAGCATTATCTGGCATAAATAATAAAGTTCACCATCTGGTGTTTTTAAAATGAAAACCTTTGATGGTAATTACTTAGAATGCAATGAGGGTTTCCAAAATTTGGATTTTTGGCATGATTCTCTCCAGAAATTTAGCACTCACATAAGTAATTAAGGCTATAAATCTTACACTGGTTCGATCGCGAATGATGAATCATTGTCTCACAATTACAGCGGAAGAAGAGGCTGCCAAACTTGTATATTTATCGATACATGCTTAGAAAGCACTGGCTTAGGGCAATCTTAAGAAAAGTGCTGTAATAATGCATAATGAGATTTCGTGATTTGCTCTAGAAGCATAAATTATGATCATTGTTATTGTTTTCCTGGCGCCTGAAGAAGGATTTGGGATTGGACATTCAACTGATGTAATCTAAGATTAAGTGGCAGAGCTCTCTTTGGAGCCTCTAGCCTGCAGAAATAGTCTAGCTGGAGTTATTAAAGTATTGTATGTGTAGAGCAAGAGTTTTGCCCTAGTGTAGCATGTAACGCATAAAATAGGTTTTCAATGAAATCCAGTAACATAGCTCTGGGAAAGGCCACTGATGCTCCACATAATCCTACAGCAGCGGAAGAGGAAGTCGCAGCTGGGTAGCAATATTGGGGGTATGGAGCAGACCTGGGGACCCACTGCTATATCAGGGCTGCTCCAGCCCAGTGTGTGCCTGGCTCTCACAGGGGCCCCGTTATGTTTTGAAACCTCGTGCTAAAATCTGCACTGAGTTTGGTTACAGCACACTGCAGTTTGAAATGTGGTTTGCTGCATTTACCACGCACATACATAGTTGTCATGCTTTGGAACATAATGAGAGAATGATTTCTATTTTCTGCTTCCATGGGCTTTTCATCAATCCTTCTTCCTAGCCTCTATTTCTGTATTTTTAAAGGCCAGTTCATCTTTCTGAGAAGCTCCATTCAGGGTGACAGATCTACCAGCAACGAGCCCATTATGCTCCCTGTGAATCCTGGTCTCCCATGCAGCAAAACCCAGGCCCACGTGCAGCAGATCCACTAAGAGACAAGTACTCACCCACTTGCCGGTGTTGGGATAGTTGTGCTCTGGATCAAAGAGGTGCTGGTGCAGCTGGTACTCCCTGCTGAACTCCGCGGTGTCCGGGGTGTTCTCTAGGCACCCATCATCCACTGCAAAAGCACATTAGAAAGCACAGAGTGTTGTGTTTAGTGGTTATGAAATACTGTGCCGCTTTTAGCAGCAAACTTCTTAAATGTGGTTTTGCAGTTTAAAAACAAACAAACAAACAAACAAACAAAAAAACTAAGCAACTGGACAACTGGAAAGTACCTATTTTTGTTGTTTATTTTTCTGTTTCTTTTGAAAAGAGTTTGTCAGGATGTACGTAAATCTTTTTTAAAGAATACAACTTAATGAAACTCTAAAACTAAACAACCTTACTTTCCAAGTTCTCCTCCCTCCTTTTTGTTTCTCTTTTAAATCAGTGATTGAGATTAATTTTACATAGAACTGCACGTTATGCTGATTTGGACGGGATCCTATTTTCATTTTTTAATGCCCACAGGAGGTGGTAGAAATTGTTTAGGCCATACTTTTGAATTTCATGGTGAAATGAGTCTGTAAGAAAAGTTTCCTGACTAAGTAGCTCTTGGTAGAGCTCCATTTCTGGCACGCTACTTTGTTGAAAATGGCTGAGAATTGTTTACATGTCATAAGTTCCCTTAAAAAACACGATGTAGCAGAAGTTGTATGCCCTGGACATTTCTGCAGGTCAGTAGCGAACGTGGGTGAGTGCAGAAACCTCCTTTATCACAATGAATGATTTTGCAGACAGCGTCACATCAAGGATAATATCTTCTTAAAAACTCTTCTTATGGACTATTTACCATTTAAACAACTTTTCAGGAACTTGAGGCCAGACCAGCCCTTTGCGCAGAGCGTGCTTGTGGGGCTCCATTCCCACTGCCAGCATCAAGTGCTTGCAGCCCACCAGCTCCCAGCTATGGCCAAGCAGATTTCAGCACTCAGACTATCTTGTGGGGCAGCCAAACTGCTGCACCTGCAGGCACAGACATTCCAGAGGGGACCATCCCTTCTGTCCCTGTGTGATCATCTAGTATAAAACCTGCAGAGGGACTGTTTTTCTCTTCGATGTGGGAAACAGACATGACTTGACTTAAAAATTAATTAATGTAATCCTCTAAGGTTTATTCTAAATCCAGTGGATTCTCCTTTTTCTCTTTTCTCCTTAGGAAGAAAAAAATACATCACCGGTAAGAAACAAAGGGCAAAAGTAACCACGAAGGCTAACTAACCCAGAAACCACTATAGTTTAATAGTTCTTAAAAATTATGTCAGTCTCAGAAGGGAAAGGGTTAACCCAACTGAGAAGAAGGTGACAACAGAAACATGGATTATCTCTTCGCGGTGTGGTGTCTATGCCTTTGTGTCTTCTACCCAAAGAGCAGCTGGACATGTGTCTGCCCTCTGTGACTGCTAATCAAAAAGTCTTCAAGCTCAAGTGCTTGAGGCTTATGTATTCCTGCTGTGGAATGTGCATGTGTAGACAGTGACTGGAAAAATTGTTTTCCATTAAGCAAATCCACAGACCTGATTGAGGAAGGCCTCCGGTAATTTGTATGCATAATACAGTTTTAACAGTCACCACTTGAATTTCCATTTAAGGCTCTGAAAAACGTTTTACTCTAATCCTAGCAGATGCTATCTTTACCCACAGCGTACCTATGGCAGAGTTTATCTATCTGCACAGGACGCACTTCTCGAGGAATTCCTCCTGTGCTCAGGTCTGACTGTACTGCTCTGAATAACAACTTCTATTTCACCTAAGAAAGAAAAATTGAAGGGATCTTCAAGTAATTTCTCTGGAAGCCATATTTTTATTATTATTTTTTTTTAATCTGGTCTCTAATACAAGTTGGATGGGCAAGCAAAAAATGTTCTTCTTTATCTAAGAAGCATGTTACTGTGTGTGAGAAAACCTAAAAACCATCATTTGCAACCTGTCAGACAACAGCAACACTGAGCAAATGGAAGATGATATGTTCTGTCAGAAAAGACACAGTCATATCACCAAATGGGCTGTAATAGAAGTCAGTGGGGAAAACTATTTGATTTTTTAGTATTTTTGAATGAAATGTAAAAACAATGTTTGCAAAACTTCCCATGACTTTTTTTTTAATCAATTCTAAGCTAGTTAGAACAGTTTTAATAAAAATACAGCCAACTGTTCTGCATTATCCAAGGAACATAAGTGAAGACTAAACAGAAAAGATTTTGAAAAGATCTCTTAGCTCACAAATAAAAAATGAGAGACAAAAAAGAAGTGCTCATTCCCATTCCCAATTCCAGCCAATGGGCGTTTTACTACTACTTTCAGCACTGGAAATCATTCCTTGGCTCAAATAACAGGAAAAAGATCCATTTCCTTAGGGTATGTCTTTATCATGCACACAAAGTGCTGTTTCAAGGTCCTTGAGCACTAGCCACTGAGGATGCACCCAGCCTCAAGGTGTGACAGGGACCCACGGGTGTCCCAGGTACTGCACCATGACCACCTTCCCCAGCTGCTCTGCACAGCTCGCTCACTGATAATGAGTTGGGGTACGGCCACACAGTGCTCCAATTCTTGGCGCAGATGCACCCTCAGTGAGCTATAAAGCCATGTGGATGGGAGCCAAGGTATCTTAAATATTGACTCATGGTCTGGGTTGGAGATCAGGGCAGACAGTTTCATTCCTCTTGGCACAATGAAAGTCTCTAAAATAAGGGTAAAACTCATCTGTACAGAACGATAACTTTTTTCAGGATCCAGCCCAAAAATGAACTCCCTCAGGAACAAGATGTTATAAATCTCGCCATCTTTTCTCCAAGGTCAAGCTGATTTCTTTCCCCACACCTTTTCTAGCAGTCATATATCAGTACAAGAGGTGCACATATTAAAAGAAATCTCATCTGGAACACTTGATTGTTCTACAAGTCTGTTCCTGGCATACAGAACAAAAGGAAACACCCACTGGTGATAAGCGTCATGCTGCTTAGTATATCACTAGAAAGCCCAGCAGCACAGCCCATACAGAAGTGTGAAGGTCATGGCAGAATTACCTGTTTTCCCAATAGGACAGGGGTTTGGAGGGTCAGGATAGCCTTGATCTTCACTGAAATCTTTTGGTATATTATCTCCTGTCAGTTCAGCCACGATGTTTGGGATATTGCCGTAAGGACCCAGGTGCTGGAGACCCTCATGTGCACCGCCTAGCAAAGATTTGTACACGGTTGTTTTACAAGATGAAAAGCATAAGAATGATCAAATATATATATATATATTTTTAAATGGAGACAGATCCTAGTTTAAGTTTCAAAACTCTGTTTTTGAAACATTGTCCATGATTTAAATCAGATGACTTTGGTAATGAGAATTGAAGCTAGAAAACAAAGTCAGCTGCTTATTATATATCTCATTTTCTCAATTTTTAAACTATGCAAGTTATAGGTAAGTAAATGCAAAGAAAAAGGAACAATAATTATGAGACAATAACAAAAATTAAAATGTTAACTTCACAATCATCCTCACTCACTGATGATGTTATGGTTCAGTGCCACAAGTAGTAAATAAAGAAGATACAGTAAGACAGCATTGTGCCAAGTTATTGACACTGTAAAAAGAAATGGTCCCATACATACAGTCTAGAAATACCTTAGTAAATTCAGTCATGGGAGGGGATCTAGGATACTGTACCAAATTTGGTTGTATACACTCATAAAGAAATATTTTAACATTGAAGCACCTATTGAGTGCAAATATGAGTTTCCTGGTGAAAAGAGATAAAGCGTTCAAACTGTTAATGGAATTCCTGTTTACACACACCTACATTGCAGTCATTTTGGTGCCTTTGGCACCTTTTCTTAACAGGTGAGTTATGCTTTTATATTTGCCCTGTGGGACTCGGGCACCATGACAAGGTCACTGCAGCAACGTGCCATGCTGTGGCAGTGCAGCAGGTCACCATAACCCTGCAGGGCAGGGCAAGGAGAGGTGCTGCCTGCTCCTGGGCAAACACAACGCAACCAGAGTCTCACAGCTAGCGGGAACAGAGAAGGCAGAGTGGCTCTCCTTCCCCCCATGCACCTCAGCCTGCACTCCTCCACTGTAACTTCCACGAGAGGTCTGGGAAGCAAGCTCAGGCCAATCTCTCTTCATTCCTTTTTACAGTTACTCATGTGCTCAAGGTTGTTGTTTTCTGTGCACACATTACTGGTCAAATGTATCTAAGTATCTAAGCTGAAGCCCAGCTGCATGAGGAGTTTTCTAAATGCTGTTGTAGAGCATTCTTTTGAATTTTAGACAAATGAAAACTTAGTTTCAAGTATGAGCTTTTGCTCTGCCTTAAAACAGATGCCACACACACTGCAACAACAGCTAATGTGGCTATTGAGCACTGTGCAATGGCAGAGCAACATGTTGTATGACTCTGGATAGGGAAAGGTAGCAACACACAGCCTCATGATAGACTCCACTAACAATGAATGAGAAGAAAAGGAACTTATACAATGGGAAAATGTGAATTAAAAAGTAAGTTCAGATAAAATAGGGTAAGTAGCATGATCACTGCCTGATCACTATAAAATCTTATTTTCAATTTATATAACTTTCATAGATCCAAAAGGTAGGAACACAGCTTCTCAAAATGCATCTCCTCCAGAAGAACTCAAGCATTCCTGCCCTGAGTCACAAATAAATGCTACCTGCATAAACAGCATCCTACATGCAGCTAAGCACTGTAAGCTAAAACTCTGCCTTTCAGAAACTGCTCACTTTAGGTAGTCTTCAGAAATTTCACATCCATTTCCTACACTGAGAAGTATTAGTTCTGTCAAGTTGTTTGGAGACTGCAAATGACAAATTGGAAGTTGGCATTATAGTACCAGTTAGTGTAAAAGCATATGTCTTCCAATTTTATTTGCCTATTTTTTCCCTTTAAATACAAGTTTCTTATTCTGTAATGCAATGTTGAAAGTAAGTTTTACACAAACATAGATGTAATCCTGTTAAAACTGTTTGCAACTGTGTCATATGAGGTTTTCCCTTATAGCCGACCCTTAAAGCCAAAAAATAGTTATGCATGCTATGACTCTATTATACATTTACAGTTCATAATCAACACAAAGATGATGCTTGTAAGAACTGTATAGATTCTCAGTCATGCTATGGTTATGCATTAAAAATCGTATAACATACGTGTAATCTAACGTCACTCAAACATGTAGTGTATAGCATAAAATTTTTCTTTTGTACTGAGCTTCTTCGCATGAAGATTGATTGCATATCTGTACTTAGAAGTATCAGATTATGATTCTGCTGTAAACGAGAGAACCACATAATCAATACGTGTTTGAACATCCTGTATACAATGTGGTTCACTACGGGACAATCCATCAGATGCAAGCGTATCTACCCTCGCATGTGGTGCAGACCTCTTGGCACCAAAGCTCCATCCATAAAGAAAACAGAGGTACTTAGCAGGCTCCAGTGTGCTATATATACATGCAAGTTTAAACTGACTGCCAAGAATCCCTTTGACTGAATGCAAAACAATCTTTTTATATTAATATAAAGGATTGTTTCCTTTAGGTATAAATGTTCGGGATCATTTAAGGGTTTTTCCTTTCTTTCCGAAAGAACTGGAGACAATAGCACCTGCTCTGGTGCCATAATTTAGCACAGTTGAATGATTTAATAGCATTAGTGAAGCTCATTCCTCATTAACTGTGATAAATAGCACACTAAGTCAAGACTGTGATAATAAAAATGAAATGCTATGAATATACCAAATGGGAGTATAATGTACGGTAATGCACAAGCTGCATTAATTTGGGTATTGTGATGTTACTGATCTGAAGAAACATATCAGAATTAAACACACAGCAGCTAACAAGTCAAAACATTGTAATACAAACATATACACTGCCATGTAAAAAATAGCACGAGATGGCTCTCTTGAACTGGGACCAAACCTTGAGGCAGAGACTGAAGGAAAAAGACAAGAAGACTAAATATTGAAGAACTTTTTGTAATTCCCTGTCCAAGTGCAGCATGAGAGACACCACTGTTGAACTGTTTGAAACCAGACTAGAGAAACCCAGAGGAATCATACAGAGAACACTCCTGCAACTGTAATGAGAAAGAGCAGACTGGAGAAACCTATGTTTTTCCCATCTCTGCTTACTTCTCATATGAATTGGCTTTTGTGCACACCATATTAGCAAAAAAAAAAAAAAAAAAACAACCGAACAAACAAACAAAAAAAACCCAACTCGCTCCCTTTCGTGCTTGGGATGTCTCTGAAAACATGTAGTTATTTTAGTTCTCTACAGGATAATCTAGAAGTTTAGGTCTTTTAGACTGAGGTCTGTATAGTCATAACTCAGCTTTAAATTTCATTTGAAAGATATGCATATAGGTAGCCAACTTCTGATACTGGTTGTGAACTGTTGCAGAGCAAAGAAGAAAAAATGGATCAGTGCATCCCTGCATTCGTGCAATTCTGGAAATCTCTTTGATTATCTCACCAACTGCCACTGTCATCTCCAGTGGAGATACTTGGAATGACTGAAAATCTCAAGTGCTTTCATTTTAAGTTCATTTCTCTGTAGCAGCAATACTACTCATGTATATGGGAGGACAACACAACCACTGCACTCTTGGAAGGAAGAAAAGAAAAAAAAAAAACGGGAAGGAGAAAGAAATAAAGGGGAAAGGGAAAGGACTAAGCAGTCTCCTGCCAGTATTAAATACTGATGAAACAGATCTGATGGAAAAGTTGGTTGCTGTTACCTCTCTAGTGGTGCAAAAAACAACTGATCAAATCCATTCCCACAAGCAATCCTTCACACTGAATACAAACAGCCAGCCCTGCTCTCTGAAAGAGCCATTTTAACAAAGCCAGGGAATGGGTTTTCAAAAAATGTAAAATGATTATAGAACATTTCAAGAGAAATAATGGGGCATGCTTCCTTTTCAGTCTGACTAGAACAGTTTCCTGCATCATTGTATAGAAAAAGTTACCCCATTTACAAATGCAAAAAAGAGGTGGTTTGGCAAATCAGCATAGGAAAACAAAATAGAACTGATTTTGAGCGTCAGTTGTGAGTAAACATATCCCAGGTACCAAATTAAGACTTTTTATTAGCAGAGGAATGTGCACTGTCCTAGTTTTCACTTTTTGCTCTTAAACATCCATTTACGAACAGATTCCTGACATAGCCAAGCCCTCCCCAGATGCATGGGGAAGCATTCCCCTGAGTGAGAAGTGCTCCTCTTACCATCTTGATCTGCACGAGCTCCAAGAACTGTGAGCTGCAAGGGAGGACTGCCATACCTTCTCCCCTTGTGTGAAGCTCTCGTGGGCTATCAGGAGATGAAGCATACAAAACCTGTCTGACATGCCCAACTTTTTGCCATTTTTCCTCACACAGTGGTGAGTACAGGAAACGATAGACAATGAAACGTGTTGCTGGAGAGGAATTCTTCACATGGGGAGACTCCTGGCAGCTATTTGCAGCTGCCTTGCATTTCACTAGGTGTGCAAAGCAAACTAATCTGCCCAAGGACTCCAGCAGAGAGCATCCCAGCTTTGTTATTTCTCAGCTGTTAGTTAATTAATGATATTTTAAAAAGAGTTAAATAGAGATACAATATCAACTTTGCTACTGTGCAAAATGTTTTGCTAATCTAGACTGTTGGTCCTTATCGCTGGTAAAATCTTCAGAACCTTTTCCAGTGAGTCCTCTCTGATCCAGAGATAGTTATTTTTCCTTCTGTTAGCTCTCCGTTCCATCCTGCGCTTTCATATGAGCCACTCTTCTCTGCCTACTTTCCCTGTGTCACTGTGTCATTCAAAAGGGATGTCTAATCCTTAATCAAAGGTAAATTGGCCAGTGCGCTTTCTTATGCTCTTGCATCTTAAAATTGGACACCAGCCACTGATTTACTTCTCTTTTCTTTTATTAACTACAAGACTCCACACCATTTAATCTGGTTAATTCAAACTATCCAAAAAATACCAAAAGCAAAAAAGCAAGCAACACATTTTCATTTTCCTTACCCTTTCCAACATCACCAAAATCTTTGAAGCACCCAGTGCTATTTTCCCCTGCATCTTCAGCTAGCTTCATCCAAGAGAGTCCCACTCTTTGTTGCTGAGACTTACTAAGGTCAGAAAATGAAAGGCAAAGAAGAAATTGTAAATGATCACATTTTCTCTATTCCAGAGAAGCTGCTAAATTAAAGAACAGGTTGAAGAGCTCACACAGAAGAATCAAGAATGGAAAAACGCAAGCCTAGCCAGCTTCCCTACTCATTCAAGAGCATGCATGGGGAAACCCAAGAAAACTACAACTGTACTCACACAAGTATCCTGAATTCCAGAGTCAGCTTCTCCTCTCCCTAATGTTACAAAAATTCTTATAACTATAAAGATTGTTTTTTACTTTTTCTGCAAAGGAACATATTTCTTTCATTGCCTTTTCTAAAGTTTTAAGCACACACATCACACAATTACTGATCTCATTTCTAGTGAATGACTCACTTTTATCCCATATTTTAATTACAAACAGTACAAATAATTAATATATGAAATGCTTTTATTGTGAAATAGTTGGGACAAAGCAACGCCCATGCCTCTCTCACAAAGAATTTATAACAGTAGCTTATATGCCATTATTAGTCATTATTCAAATTGCAAACACAATAGAAATATCCAGCTGCTCACTTGTTGACAGAGCACAAAAGAAATCTTATGTCTCCTTCAGCTGAACAGTCCTGTAATGGTGGTATTAATTTGCCCTGCACCCTGAGCAGAAAGCTTTCTCACTTCACCATGTAGATAAGCTCCTATTTATACAAAGTGCAATCTGCAGCAGCAGGCAGCCCTAGCCACACTGGCTTCCAGCTTCTGTGCATCATCAGCAGGGCCATGTAGAAGTGTGTTCAGGAAGAAGCACACACCCGCACCTGGCATAGAGTGATCTTGCCAAGAACCTTGTGAGGAGCACATAGCTTTATGAAACAGAGAGGAAGCAGATGGCTTAATTTATCTCATGAGGTACAGGATGCTATTTCTTTCCTATGAATGCAGTTGTGCCAAACAAAGACCAGAGGCACTTTATTTACTGGCACTGATGTTGGCTCTGTGAGATGTCCAAAAGATCCCTCACTGCCAACCTACCCAGGCATTGGCACCCAATGGAGTCACCAGAGGTAGGAGCAGGCCAAATGCTGCTCTCCAGCACTGTGATAGGGACTTGGGCCAGGCAACCTGCTGCACTTGTGCATCCCTGTGGGAGGAACTGGCTTCTTTCAACCTCTTGCCCAGTGGCCGGGAACATTCCACCCCTCGTTCATTCCCTAAGCAGCTGTGAGGGCACTGCTGAAAGCATGCACAATGGGAAGCACAAGGAGAATAGTTTTGGAAACCCCTGGAGCATGCCAGAGATCCTATCTGCTGCATACTGCACCACAACCAAGGAAAGCAAGAATCTCCTCTTTGTCCAGAAGTTTATAATATCTTTTCATGGAACTAAATAAATAAAGGAATCTTTTCTTACTGCAAGCTAATTTAAAATCCAGATGGAAGCAGCGGAAATGCACATGATGTGAGAACAATTACAAAAAGGTATAAATCCTAATAAATGCACCCAAAGACTTGTTTTATTCATGAGAAAGAACAAGCAGGGAAAAATATTAGTATACAAGAACTCATCATAATTTAGCTAATCTTCACTGACAGATTTTTAAACACTTCTGGGAATTTTTCAATGATACATAAGATTTTGTAATCTTGTGTTAAATTTCTACATATCATCTGCCAACACAAGAAAACAATGTACTGCAAAGCATCAGATAACATAGAAGCTATCATTTTTCATCTTCTCAGATTTCTTCTCTCTCTTATCAGTTAATCTTCTCCTATCCACATGTAAAATACATAATTTTCTGTATAACCATTTGTCTAATTGCATTCTAATTGATTAATTAACTTTGGGTACCTGAAATCTACCTCAGTCCCCACAGACATGCCACCTGTCTTCCCCCAAAGGGTACCATCTCAACCTGCTTTTTCTTTTGGAATTACCTTCTGAAGATATCTTTGTGGCCCACAGCAGAACTCTGTACCACACAACAGCAGGTCACAAA
This sequence comes from Chrysolophus pictus, assembly GCA_037305975.1. Lineage (NCBI taxonomy): Eukaryota > Metazoa > Chordata > Aves > Galliformes > Phasianidae > Chrysolophus > Chrysolophus pictus. The sequence goes on from CM074580.1 coordinate 30,837,777, forward strand.
GTCAATGAGAGGTTCCAAGAACTGAGGTCGCTTAATCTTCTTGGTTATCCAGAACAGGGGTGGGTAGTGACACCCACACTCCCTCCTGTCACCATGATATTATGGGTCAAAATTTCTAATTCTTTAATAAAATAAAGAACAAACAAATCACCTGACCTCATTTTTCTTCTGTTTACGAATTTACAGCTATAATCCATTTCACATGCAATTTCTTTGTAGAACTCTATTGCATCACTTGCTCAGATAAAGAAAACACAACTCTAAAGCACCACTATCATTTGGCTCCTAACTTTTAAATGTGGGATTAGCATTTCACACTGCTTCTCTTGGGGTGTGCACCACAGCCCGATATCTTATTTCTGGCTATATTTGACATCATAATTCTGGGAGTAAAATGCAAAGAAAATAGTAAGTATTTTTAGTAAAGCCTGTACAAATTAGTATATAAAAATGCTTTACCATTTTCACTGTACGTTACAAATCCAAGATGCCCATAATAAATTTTGAAGTAATATTTGCTGTATCTTTTCAGTAATATGAAAAGAAAACAAAACAACTACAAATCCCTGAGGGCAGGGACTCGTGGAGAGATGGTGAGGATCAGTTTTGTTTGTTCAATGTCAGACCCATAACACACTGTTTGATGAAGCTCTTGTGTGCTTCAGCAGAAGACGACCCACTGTGAATGTAACTTTATGTTGAACTGCAGCAGGACTTTCTCTATAGAACAGATACAACAATCCAAATCCCGAGCTATTGTGTGGTCCCTTTGCATCAAACTGACACCACAAAATAGCCCCAAAGCAGCCTAATGGCTGTGGGAGGTCTGCCCTAGTGCAGTGGCACTGAGCCATCACAGCGATGGCACTGCTACCCTGGCTGCTGGCATAGGGGGTGCAAACGGAGCACGGAGAATGCAGCCGTAATGTGGCCATGTGCATTGATAGAGTTCTCACACATCACTGCCTGTGCATATTGCTCCCCATCACCCAAGGAAACACAAACGCATTGCGGTACAAGCACAGCACACAGCAGCCAAAAAGCAAGTTGGTGGTGGTCAGCCATCCCTGCATTAGTTTCACACAGTGTCTTCACCAGCAAAAGTTTGGGCAGCTCTCTGGTGAGAATATTGCAGTGGGAAGTGAGTAGCAGTCTTGTAGGTACATTGCAGGGCAGATAGCACGGCAAGCGAGCAATGTCCCTTTTAATTTTCTTGTTAGGAAAATGTAAACTGAATAGAAGTTATTAATATCTGTGAGTATTCCGCATGATTTTTCAGAAAGCGTATTTCATGCAAAGTGCCATTTGCACAGAGTCTGTACTGTCAGTTCTTAGTAAAAATATTAAGGTAATGGTTCTTAGAGCTTCATCATCTCAATCAGACAAATACTAACAACTCCTCTTTTTTTTTTTTCTTCTTTTTTTTTTCTGAAACAAAAACAAGCATATATTTCCCTTCAAAATAACTAAACAAAGCCTTCCTTTTCTCAGTTGCTATACACAGTCGCTGCAAGACAGTAAAGAACTCTGTGTTCCCAAAGAGACATCATATTTTCATATTCCTACAAAAGATCAGGATTTGGGAGACATTATTGGATGTTTTCATTAACCGTGACTCTTTCACTCTTCACGTTTCTAAGAAATAAAACCAAAACTACAAAATTGAACCAAAACCAACAACAAAAAAATCAACAGAGAGGCAACGAAAGTATAAGTAGAAAATATTTGCCACGCTAAAAGACTTCTCTTACCATTTCAAAGCGCTACGAACTGCCCAAGCTGGACTCCTGGTGCCCCCGTGTGTTTAAGTGAGATGTTAATGCTTCACTGCTATCGTAGCCCTGACATCAGAGTCTCACATATGTTCACCTTTCCATCCCTCTGACCCCCGAAAAATGGCAACATTCATAAGCATACAAGAAAACAAAAGAAAACAACGCGGTCCCTTGCTCCATAAACTCCCTGCCTGGCAGAAAAAAAAAAAAAAAGCTTCAGTTTTTGAAATGCTGAAGGCATCTATTTTTTTCTTCGATGTTAACAGAGATGCAGCCCCATTATTCTCAGTAGGAAATCTGAATGCAGTATAACGTTACTCATGCAGTACTACAGTAAAAATTAAAAAAAAAAAAAAAAAAAGATAGTAACCACAGAAACACAGTTACTCATTAAATAACAGCTTGATTTTCTAGATTTGGGTTTTTTCCACTTCTCTATGCAGCACCGCTCAGCCTCTGCCATGCTTCTTTCTAATCAGATACAGTAACAAAGAGAGAAAGAGTGAGTATTACTATAGAAATGACAGCAGTTAGCGTGGGGTTGCTGTGTTTAGGAACTGGAGCATGTTCAGAAAGCAAGTCTACTGAGTTGTCATGAATTTGGGTGGCTCACAATAATTTCCTGGTAGATTAAACTCTCTGTCAGGCACCTGCAATACTCTACTCCTATTTCAGCATACTGATCTGAGATAACAGGCAAGTGGACAAATGCAAATGGAAAAAGAAAATGGACTTTTGTATAGGGGGAAATGTTTTCCCTGAAAGATGAGATTTACACTGGTTATAATGAAGAAGGTTGGACTAGAGGACCTTTAAGGGTCCCTTCAAACTCAAACAATTCTATAATTTGATGTATTTATATACTTCAATATAAGAAAAGACAGTAAATTCTCTTTTTATTTAACAAGTTGTGTATTGCTGGGTTTTTTTTATTTGTTTGTTTGTTGGGGTTTTTTTGTTGTTGTTTTGGTTTTTTTTTTGGTTTTATGGTTTGGTTTTGTCCATCAGGAAGAAAACTATCTGGTCATTCCGGAAAGAGAAGGCACAGATAAATTCATTTTCTGAAACTTGTCCATCTCCTAGCTATCCTTTGTGCTCAGCAAGTTTGTGACTGTGCTGACTACTGCCAAGTCATCCCTAAACTTTTTTAGGGGGAAAAAAGACCATATATAGTTCCTTAAAACCACCAAAAAACAGTGTTTCAAGTCAGAATATGATGATTAACATTGGAAAAAATGTAGATACCAAAAATGGAAAATGGGCATAATTAGGAAACCTGTTTATGAACTAATGGCAATAGCATTTTTATGGATAAAATTAAGCTCTTATTCAGCTGGAAAAGGTTATGATGATAATCACTCAGAAATTTGAAAACATTTCATTATAATAAGGCAGTTAGCATAAACTTGTCTATATTATGGCAGCTTAAATTTGTTTCCAAATTCCAAAGCTACACAACTTATTTTTTCTTGACAGCACCTCGTTTGCAAGAGTACACATGTAATTGGTGAAATGTTGGCCATTTGGAAATCTTTTGGAATCCTGGCTTTGCTGAAACTGACGGCATGCACACTTATCAACACAGCTGTGGGTGTACACTAGAGTTGGTGGTGCAATTTCTGACAAAAACATTTTGTTAGGAAAAACATGTTCAGAACAATTTTTTTGCAATAACACAATAAATTTATTAAATTGTGAGTGGCAAACTTTGTTTGCTTTTTTTTTTTTTTTCCTGAGGTGCAAGATCTGGTCAAAATGAGAAACAGATGCACTCTAGAACAATCTGTGGGCTGATGGTGATGACACCAGCATGCGATGGGCCATGCTTTAACTGTCCACATTGGTCACTGCAAACTGCGGTCTGAAAAATGGACGGATGTCAACACTCTGGGCAGCTCAGAATTTCTCTCAGATAATACCACTTTCATACCCATTTCCACTACCGTCAGGCAAAAATTCCCAGTAAAGACAGCATCTCATGAGAGTAGTTAGTGAATTACCATTTTGCTACTGATAATGTTCTTTATGAAAATCCTATTTTGCTATGAAATATTCCAGTCCCCACCTCTCCAACTCAAACTAAAGAGAAGGCTTCCACTGAACTTTTTTGTTGAATCTATAGAACTTCTGCCCTTCTCTTTCTTCCTTTCCTTACCTCTTAGCTTTCCTCCTATTATCTTGTAGATCTTTAAAAGTACTTGCATACATTACCCAGTGAGGATCGTGTTACCGCATTAGGGAAAGCCCACCTGCGTACCCCTAAGAACACGAACGGATGCCATTTAAAACCACATGCAGCTATTTCTTCCTTAGCTCAACAATAAATCATTTACCACTGCCACACGTACTTCTGGAAATATCACTTACAGGGCCTTTCTCTGCTAATCAGACAATACCACTGCCAGCCAGGCTTCACGGCTTCTATGTCTCAACCCGGGCTGCAGCTTCGTGTGCCACTGCTCAGTTCCAGTCATTGTGTCATGGCCACAAGGCACCTGATGCACAAGTGAGCATCAGTCTCGTGGCTTTGGTGGATCAGTGGGCAGATGTTGGGTCGCAAATGCAGCTTTTGAGACACATACCATATGTGTGACTATAGTGCATTTCTTGCAAAACTTGATTATTTTGGGTCTCACCATATCATGCTGGTAGTTCTGTTTCCAAAGTAGAATCTAAAAGTCCAACCCACTGTGCAGTTTTCACGGAAATTATGCAAAAACAAATATATAAGAAGATAAAATAAAGTACTGTTAACTCTAAAGTCTTTCTTAAGGTAATAGTTAAAATCACTGGTAGAGTACAAAATTCTTGGATTTTGTTGGATTAGTTGTTCAATAATGCACAGTCTATATTTAAAAAGAAACTCACAGTGAATATTTACTGAATTATATGCACCTTTTAAAGAGGCAAGATAAGAAAATATCTTGTATAATGACAGACATATTAACTTTATAACTTTTTTGAAACATTCTGAAGTGGTTTTTTTCTTCAGCTCCTAATCTGTTGTTTAGCAGATAGCTCTGTAACTCTCCATACAGGCAGACTAAAACCACAAGAAGAAACCAACAAAAGGGCAAGTGGGTGCTATCTGAAAAACTTATGGCAGGAGAACTGATGAAGAAAAGTTTTTGACGTGAAGGTTGGATTTTCATATCTGTTCCAATTTCTCTGCTTAAAAAAACCATATATATATATACACAAACATATATGTTTGTATCTACATATGAAAAAATTCAAGAGTCAGAGATTTGCTAATTCTTATGCTTCAAAAGTGGAAAGGAACAGGAAAAGGGAAAGGGAGAAAAAGAGAGATGGAAAGGAAATTTACCAGAATTTTACCAGAAACTGTCCCAACATTGCCAAAACTACTAACTTATTTCTCTACATATTAGCCATAATAAAGCAGGGAATAGCACAGACCAAATATTACTCTTTATCCTATTCTCTCTCTCACTTAAACCTGCAGAAAATCAGAAAGAGATGAAAGTTTATTTTGGTCTGCAGTGATTGTGTAGAAATGCATATTCAGGTTTAATCCTCTCCTCAGCCTTCATTAGGGCAATTCTATCTCTTTGGTGAGGACAGTCATTAGACCTTAATGCAAAGAAAAAATGGATTCAGACTTTCTATGAACTATATTAGCAATTATATTTTGCGAATGAGGCTTCATGCTGAGAAAGAGAAGGGCTGAGATTTTCTGCTGTTTGGGTGTTCACACATTAACAACAACATTCTGAGTTGCATACCTTCAACATTTTACTATAATCCCAAAGTAAGGGCCAGTTCATTACAATTCAAATAGCAATGCATTTTGCAGTATTACCCTAATACCCTAATATTTGAGCCAGATGTTTCAGATGGTTTGCATAGTTAGAAAAGACTGATTCCAAGGAAACTTTACATGCAGAAAGTGAGACTGGAATCACTGGCCAAAACAATGAACCTGAGCCTGTTGCATTCATCACAGCAACACAGTCTTGAAGTGCTATTGTTACATAGCAGGGAAACGGGCAGCTGTGTTCTTCCCTCCTCCTTCCCCCCTCAGCACACCAGATCGTCTGTGCTTCCCCTGATGCTGCACAAGACCTCTGGGGAATGTCTGATCCCCCTCTGTGAGGTTTCTCCCTTTACCTTTCATGACATTGCAAATGTTTGGTTTCCTCTGGTCCACAAATGTTTCAAAAAATCCATGAGATCTGGGGCCTACAGCTTATTTTTTTTCATGTGAAACATACACGTGATATAGATATATTCAATATTAAGGAAGAATTTTGCAAATGGTGTTATTATGAGGTACAAGAGATCAATAATTTCCAAGATAACATAGTTCTTTCTACAAAGCTTTACATAGAAAGCCACTGCTTCTTCAGCCCAAATCATTGCTTCAGGAAAGGGGAGAGACAGCTGATTCAAAAGCAGATGTTGGACAACAACAGGGTGCAGAAGCCTGTGATTTTAAGCTTGGGATATTCTGAATAGATACATCTGCAAAGCGATAATTGTTTTTAAAGCATACAAAAAAATTCACTGAAAGCAGAAGAAGCCAGATACCTTCAATGCTCTGCGGACCCACCAGGTTCATGGCCTGGTGTGCTGGGTACTCCACACGGGGCCGGGCGATGCCTAGCTGCTCCATCACCCCGTGGAGCAACCTCTGTATGTCGGCTTCAGAGACCCTGTCTGGAGTTCTGGCACTGTGGCTGTAAGCCGAGGCCAACCCAAAAAGCAGCAGGAACATTGTGGTACAAAGCATGGTGCTTGCCATCCTGATAGCCAACTGCAGCCTGGGAAAAATAAACGGATCTGATTAGAAATGGTAGTGAAAACAAAGTGGATATAACTCTCCTCTTATTACTAGACATCACAGCTTGCTAACCCCAGCTTCTAAAGTCAGCTGAAGGTCTACGGGGGACAGAAGGGAACAGCAAAAAGCTTGTTCCCTTCAGAAAAGAAAAAACAGAACTGTAAATTGCCCAAATCCGTCTTTCTGCTCTGTGTTTCCCTGCAGTGCTCATTAGGCAGGCACTGCAAACAAAATGGATCCACTGCTTCATTTAATGAAAATTGGTTTCCCCTCACATATGTGTTTCTTACGATGTTTTATAAATCTCTGGGTTCAGTACAAAGCTTCTTCAGATGGGAGATGCTTCCCAAGCTATATGCTTGCACTGCCTGAAAAACCAAGCACTGGGAGCAGCAGAACAACCTCCATCATGGCTTTTATTTCTGCCATAAGACAAGAGGCTGCCTACTGCACATACATCATCTTCCCACCTGAAGCAGAGAGGGTTCATTTGGTTCCCCTGAATGCCTTTCACTAAACAGCTACAACGCACAGCTTAATTAGGCACAAAAACAAAATTAAACTAATTACTATTTTCTCAGGTCGAATTTTATTCAGAGCATTTGATTCCCAATGCTCGTATTCCCATCACACTAAGATTACAACGCCTGTCTCCAATCTCTTAACCAAACAAAGACCCTCTCGCCCCCCCCTTTGGCCGCCCGATTTCCCCGCACCAGACGTCAGGATGTTCCACCGCCTCTCGCCGGGAGCCTTGCAATGACTTTAAGGCAAAAATGGCTGAAAAAAAACAACGCCGGCAGTATTCCCCCCTCGCCTGCGCGGCTCCAGCGCACCGTACATCCCCGTCAGCCTCTGCAAGAGACAGCCTCGCACAGCCCGAACCGTCGTTTGCCACCTAGAGAAAATTGCCCGCTTTCTACACGTTACCCGCGCTACGAGGCGGAGGGCAGCACGGCCCGCCGTTGCCGGCGAGGAGCCGGAGGAAGTCGGGCGACAGCCCCAGCCCTGAGCCGCGCCGTACCGCACTCACCTCCGTCCCGCTCTCGGCGCGGCTCTGCGGGTGCAGCGTCTCCGCGGCCGCGCATCCTCCGTGCGCAGCCCCGGCCCCCCCGCCGGCCACCTGGCGCCGTGTTTGCTTAACGGGTATTCAGGATGCCCTCTGCAACAAGCCGAATGCAACGCTCCGGCAACTTTCGGTTTATTTTTGGTAGATGGACGCTTTTACAGATGTCAGTTCTTGTTTCTAACGCCGCGCTCATCTCTCTCGCCCGGCTTTTTCTTCCAGAATAGGATGCTTCGCAGTTGAACTGCGGGCCGGCGGCATTACGTAACGGCAGGATACAAAGCGACGGCACGGCAGATCCCAGCACTTGCAGGTAAAGGGCTGCAGTGCAATCAAATCAGCAAACAGCAGCTCGAGCTGCCGTTCACAGAAAAGACCGTAAAAGGATCTCTCTGTCTCTGAAGTCATTCATAGCACTCAGCAAAACAATCATTTTTAATGACTGTTTTATATAATGACTGCTTCATGTAACATAACTGCCGCTGATGTGAATTTCATGCCTTTCAATTTTAGAATGGAGATATCTACAGAAACCCCCAGCCTTGATTCTTCAGAGAGCACAACAGACCCAGGAACTGCTCTCAGCAGCTGACTGATGCTCATTTCCTAACCTCCGGTCCCTTTCTACATATCAGTAACTTGCCCAGCGCAGGTCTCTACTGCTTAATCCTGCACCTGCTATTTCTACTCCCTTCCTCCAAAATATCTGTTTACAAGATAAGGTGATCACGCGTCTAACAATTTTGTGCAACCTCAAAATGAAAGCTAAGCATTTCCTCTGACAGCCTTCATTGGATTTTAAGGGTTGTTTTGTCAGCCCCCACCAAAATCTCCCTGATTTAAGTCTGCCAATTCGTGGTCATAGATAGTCTACTTTTTTCACTTCCAGGTAACGTCTCATTTATTTTAAAGCCTCCCAGTAGCCTTAGCCTGCTGACTAAGTATGCCTACTTTCTTGCTTGCTTTGGGTCTCAAATCAATTATTAGTAAGCAAAGACATTCAGCTGAGTTAGCAATACTCACACCCTCAAACTATCCACCAACAGCCTGAAATGGTGACAAAAGAAAATAACTTGGAATTTGGATTGTAGCATCTTACTTTACAGATGACTCAGCTTGAAGTTTCTGAAGCACAAGAAGCAGGTCAGTAGCAACTGGGTTGCAACTGGTAGACTTCTGCAAAGATCTGTTGTGCCTTCACATTACACAAGAACAACTTTCAACATTTATGGGAGAAAATAATGAATAAAGGCTGCAATATATATTCACAAACTACATGTTCCTCAAACTCTTTGCATGACAGCTTAAAACAGAATCTAGAATAATCGCTACTGTGGATTATTCTGCTGCTCTGACACCCACCCCAAATAAGGGAAAAAAGGGGGATCCAGAAAAGATGCAGAACCAGTCCTGTCATTAATAGATCACATTAAAAGCCTAACCTTGCTGAACTATTTTATACCATGCCTTTTGCTAGCAATGAAAATCACCAACATGCATCTTTGAGAGCCAGAATAGAACTATTTCTGATTTCAGCACTTTCAGACTTACTCACTGATGCTTGCGCAGTCTTTGTATATACGACAACATAAGCTAAACTTCTAAGTCACTATAGAAGAATGGGCTCAGAGAAGGAACAAAACCCGTGGCTTTATTAAAACCAGAAGTATCCAGTGCTTTCAGCTCTTATATTTTGCCAAACAATTTGCACATACAAAAAGCTAACCAGTTTCAAGTGTTCACTCTTAAATAATTTTACAACTGATGACAAACAGTTTTCATTTCAAAAGATGTAAACAATTGCTTGTGCAAATCAACTTTTGACAGACTATGGCTTCATACAATCATCCCCCTTGCAACACCAGCATCTAAAATTCTCTTCTGCTCCACCTAGTTCACAATATTCTATTGCTCTAGAAATAAGTTAAGACTGTCTTTTCATTGTAAAACATTTTACTGCCCACAACTGAAGATTCTTGGTACGTATTCCAGAAGGCGGCTGAAGAAGTTTTAAGACTTTTCACTGCCTGAGTTTTTATTCCAATAGAAATAAAGAAAATTTCTCAGAAGGAGAATTGATAATGGGCCCAACTTAAATATCAAAATAGTGCTATAGTACACTCGAAACTAGGAAGTAAAGGAAATCAACAAGATCCAGCACCAAGACACGTCTTTTACACGTCCATTAGGTCTGTTTGTAACTGATGTCCAGGCTAAATGCTGCAAGATTTGTTCTGGGACACAGTGTGCTTTCAGAAGCTGAGGTAAACAAGCAACAAATGCAAACATTTGTAAAAAAAAAAAAAAAAAAAACCAAATCATTTTGAACAAACTGACTAGCAGTTATAAAAGAAGCATAAGTAAAAAAAACCTCAACTGAAGCCTCAAAGTGTTATGTACAAGATATAGACTTGTACAAATCACAAAAACAATGTAGATTTTCCCAAAGGTTAACCAAGTTACAATAAGCCCGTTTCACCATCATAATTAATCCTATAAGTCTACTGGTTTTGCAGTTGGTAGCAGTTTCACTTTAGATATTGGATTCTTTGGAGAGCCTCTATAACGAGCTTTTTCTTTTCCTGGAGCACTTCTTGTGATTGTAGATTTTTCTGGAGCAAAATCTGGAATATTCATATCTGTATTAACTTTTAAGCAAGATTTCACCGTTTCCTGATTGGTGAGATCTTCTAGAACAGACTTTGATGAATGAACAGTCACTTTCTGTCTGTAGATTCCAGCAGTTCTTACAGAATCAGGCTTGTTTAACAGATATAGGTGTCTGCAGTGTGGTTTGGATGTTAAGTCAAGCTGACTATGAGATGTAGAAACTTGGTCAAATGTACTTTCGCTCTTGAGTGACAAAGCACTGGAATTCTTATTAGGTTTTTCTGTACAAGAGGAGAGTGCAGAATCACAGCTCAAAGATTTTACAAGTGGTGAACCAATATCATTAACTATATTGAGCTGAGAGCTTATAGATCTTTTGTTAGCCTCCAATAAGGAATTAATTCTTCTTACAGACTGTCGAACAGGAGTACGTTGGAATTTAAGAGGTGGTTTAGTTTTGCTTGCAGAACTTGGGTCATTTAATGAAAGCCTGTTAAACCATTGTATGTGGTCAGAAACCTTTCCATGGTCAGGAACAGTTGATGCCTTGGTTTTAGCAGAATTTTCAGCTTGCACGCATTTGTTGCCCACTTCATTTCCTGGTACAGGCAACTGCAATGCAGGAAGCTGTCCTGCCCCTGGAAGTTCAACAGTGCCTTCTTCCGAACTACAGCATTTTACCGTACCATTTTCAGCTGTTTGTGAATGCAGTAGCTCTAGTTCCTCTTTTCTTCCAGAGGAATCTAATTTTAAGTCATCTTTTGATGAACTGTTCTGAACAGCCTCTGGCTGTTCTCTGGCTAGTACCTGCGGCACAGGAAGTTCTATTACATTTCTGATATCTGGTTTCTGGACCTGAAGTTCAATCTCAAGAGAAGTTCGGAAGCTTTTTTTCTCCAAACTTTTCATTTCATCTTTTTTTGGTTGCTGTTTATCAATACCACAAGATTGACACTGTTGGTGGAACAGCTTTCCGGAATCTACCTTTGCTGGACTGTGAGAAACTCCAGCTACCAATTCTTTCTCTGGACTGAGCCCTGGGAGACACAGAGTTTCCTTTAATGTTTCATCTGTTACACCTGAGAAAGACGACTTTGTATCAGCTCTCAGATGGTGAAGATTACTTCCGGACCCAGAGAAAGCCTGTTTAACTTTCAGTAATGTTTCTGCAGTTAAATTATTTGCTTCTTCACAAAGCTTTAACTTGCTGTCTTGTTGATCTTCAGCTGCAAGTCTGTATTCATCTGGAAGAACCGGTAGCTTTTCAAATACGAAAGCAGATTCTGAAGAACTGTTTCCTGTCAGAATTCCCTCATTGCTGCTGATCTCCTGAGAATCTGTAACAGTAGGACTATTCCATGACATTCTGTAAACAACTTTGTTGTGGCATTTTGGAGTTAACAAGTTTTCTTCTGACTTGCTCACATTCTTTGAACCTTAAAATAAACATTACAGATGTTTAATGATAATGTCTTGCAATTTAAAATGACCATTATAGGAAAATTTTTTGCTAATAAAGGTTACCATAGCAGCACTGAATTTAAAGGTGCCATTAAACTCTGCCATTTTAGAGATGTGAATTCAGTTCTTCACAGTATGATCTTTTTTCACATCTCATCATGTTTAACCAACAGAAAAGAACAACTAAGATACATTAAAAACAAAAGTTTGTCCTAAACCAATTTTCTCTCCACAGAAGCCACTAGCATTGACTAGCTTTTAGCTTACTAGCTAGAAACATTTTTAATCCAATCGTTCTCTGGACGAAGTTACTTTTCCTTACAAAAATTCCACCCTCCCACTGCGTTATGTTAGGTATTTACCTTTCTTAGGGACTTTTTCATTGATACATGGGCTGAAGAGTACACCTCTTTTTGCACATTCAGCTCCGCTTTCGCAATTCTGTTGTCTTGCAAGACGCCTTCCAATATTTTCAGCTCTATTACCAACTGCACATCCTGACGCAACATTCTTGGAAGAAAATTAAAAAAAAAAAAATGGAATTCCACTTATAAAGAAACCACCAGGATAAAGCTATGCAAATCATAGTGGCAGCAGCTTTTTCCTGGCCATACTTCACCTTTCCTCAGTTCTCTGTAAACCTACATAGAAAAAAGCCTACCTGCAGCAAGGTAGGCTTAACCACTCTCTAAATACAGTGACTATATGCACAGCTTCTGCAAAATCAGAGGTTCAGAAACAGTCAGAACTACTGATTGCAACTGCATTGGGTTCACTCCAGCTGTCAGATAAGTCCCTATCCATTTGCTTGCTTATTCTACCTCTAGCAGGTCACGAGAGAGAATTGGAATGGGAAAGAGGAAAAAAAAAATACACCATCATAAAACAAACAAACAAACCCTCACAAAAACTCTCATAAGTGATGCAAAAGCAATTGTTCACCGTCAGCAGACTGATGACCAGTCAGTCCCTGAGCACTGGCCACTTAGAAAATATTTCACCTCATTTGTATTGCTAAGAGTGACATTATATGGCATAGAATACTGGTCTTTTTGGTCACTTCAGGTCAGCATCACAACCGTGTCCCATGCCAACCTCTTGTTCCACACCAGCCAAACCCAATGATCTGTTACTGCTATGGAAACAAACCTACATCTTCTTGCACTAGATAGCAGATCTAGTACAAGTACTCTTACCCCACCATTCACAATCAAGTCCTTCCAGCTAGTGAAAAGCAGTGCCCAAAACTTCTGATTCAAGTTTGCACTGTAATAAAAGTTGCATACTTACCACATCCCTACTGCTTTTCCCCAAACCAAACTTCAAGCGTAATGACCTACGAACCATTTCTTTTCGGCTAATCTTTGGAGAAAAGCAACCTGTTTTTCCTGATTCAGCCCTGGGAAGACAAAGAGAAAGAAGTGACACTGAAAACTCTTTAGGAAGACAATGACAACATTCTTACACTTCTTTCCTCTGCTTTGATGACTTCTACTGTCTTCACGTCAAGCTTTTTTAGTAGGCACAGAAAGGTTCCCTTTGAAGCCACTATGATATCATTATTTTGTTAATATTTTGAACTAGATTTTACTGCCTATGATGATTTTGAAAAATATTATAAAAGTCTGCTGTGTTTTTTAAAAAAATCATTTTAAAAACTGAATAAGATTTTACACACAGTCAAGGAGGTTAGATCAATTTGTCTGTTATTTGAGAATTAAGCTTAATCACCTGTACAACTTTTTGCTTGCAAGTCGTTTACTTCTTCTGTTCCCTGTGCTAGACAAATGATTTTCACCACATGTTGAAGGAGATAACGAAGCTTGAAGTGACTCAAGAGACACACAAGGGCTTGCTTCTAACTGAACTACAGGAACAAAACACATGATCTTAGAATAATCAAGTTGTCAAATAAGTACTTAACAGATAACACAGCAAAGAAAAAGAGTCTTAGTAGATTTTCTGCAGTGATGACTTGAAGTTACTTCGACTTCCATTTTGCTTAATATTAAATGGGGCTGTTGCTTAAAGCATTCATAGAAAAATCGGTTTGTAATAAAGTGTGCGCTACAGAAAAACAACATCTTCAAGCAGCAAAGGGAAAAAATTAAAGCATTGTATTTACCTGATGCTGGTGTAGAGTTGCTGTTAAAAATACTGCTTGGTAACAACTCAAAACCAAAACCGTGTTTAAAAGATCTTCTCTTCTTGCTGGACAAGCCCTGAGAGCAATCAGCTGGAAGTTTACGCTTAGTACTTGGAGTAAGAACCACTGGAGTCACAGATGAAAGGACTGAAAATAACAAAACCAAAATTTTCAACAACAGCTTGAAAGGTAAGAGTTTACTACTAGAACACAGCATTGTTCTTCACCCCAGAAGTTGTTGTAAAAACTTAGTTAAAGTGCATGCATTTTGAACAGGCAAAAGCAGTCAGTATAGCTAAGTTGGTTCCATTTTGTTTTTTGGGGGATTTTTTTTGTTGTTGTTTGGTTGGTTTTTTTGCTTGGTTGTTTTCTTTGCAAGCTAGTGTACCAGAAGTACCAGAGCGTACCAGAAAGGAAAATCCAAAGCCACATATTAGTACTGTAGGCAGTACAAAAAAAAAAAAGCACCGTCATTTTCCTGTAAGTTTAAGAAGGACTAAAATTGAAGGAAGTCCTTCAATTTTCAAGTCAAAATAAAATGCTACGCTTCTGAAGCCTGAATGCAAGTTAGACAAAAAGCATAAAGTATTTATACTAGAGCCAGCCCACCACTGCAGTGATTGTAGCTGCTGCAAGAGCTAAACTAAATGCAGTATCTTGAACAGAGATGTATATATATTCACAGTTTTACACAATTGAAGCAATCATTTCTCTTTACTTAAAATTCTTGAGTGGCACTGTGGGATATAGCATACAAATCCAGGAGATACTGCATGCCCTCTATTTAGCACAAATACACCAATACCTACCGCTTCTGTCTTGCTGAGGTGTAGTGGAGGGTGTTCTGTTAGATTTAAATTTATTCAATGCTCCACTAACAATATCTGAAATGCAAGACACACCGAGCAATCAAATTTAAATATGAAATTTGTCTTGCTCTATTTTCAACTGAAATTTATATCTCTGAAAGAATGCAAGTTAAAACAAATCAGTTAAACAGCTGTTTTACATACAGAAACCTGCAGCCCAAATCTTATCAACATACTTATGCTGCTTTCACAATAGCAGAAAAATTCTGCTTAAAAAAAAAAAAAACACCACACAATTCTACTGAACGTTATGAAGATCTATGCCTTCCAATTTCTTGATTTCTTGTAGGTACACTCAGAAGGTATTCATTCAAGACTTTCTCACAGAACTTAGGCCCAAATACCAGAATGAAGTTTTGGTCTTGCAAAGAATTAATACACAACTTTTATTTTTTAATAAAGGCAAAATGAATCCCAGTAGAATACGTATGCGGTTTTACTTTTTTTCCTGCTTCCAAGAGAGTGTAAAATAGAAGCATTTTTATTAAGCGCTCCTGCAACCTACAGCTGCATTTCTACATGCTCAATGCAAAGATCAGCTAACTATAATGCTGCAGTGGGAGTTCTACGGTGACAGGTAGCTGTCAGGATTTTTTCAGATCTCAGATTTGGATAATTATACACTGAAATGTAGTAGCATTATGTTTTATCACATCTGGAAAAAACAGATGTTGCATAATACCAGAACATATTCTACAGAATTAACAAATTCTAACTGCTTCTCCTCAAAATTTGAACATTCACAAACATTTCTCACTTTGTAACTTGGGTGACATCCCTTCTTTACAAAATATTACACAAAAGCATGTCTTGGCTAAACACAGACAGCAACAAAGCCTTAAAGCCAATCGTTGTCAGGTTAAACATCCCAAGCATTAGCTAAACATACACTCATATTTTTATAAGAGTACATATAAGATGCATATTACAGTTACAATTAAATTGTGTAATTCTCGTAATTCTAATGACCAATGTAACTTCTTAATTTCAAGGTAAGAAACACTACATCATTTTAATGAAAAAATGAAATATAAATCTCAACGAAATTCTCCTCATCCTTACCTTTTTAAACCACTAGAAAACCACTTTCTTATCCACCTAAGTTTAGACATGGTTGAACCAAGCTTTTAGAAATGAGCAAACTCAAAGTGTATCTAAGTCTCTTCTATTAAATCTGTGTTATCTGAAAATAAAATAATCAACTAAACTAGCTCAGTAGGAGTTGTTTCAATTGCAAGTCTCCTGAAGTTCAATTTGCTTTCCTACATTAAATATTTCAGAACTCAGTAATAACGAATTGAATTCACATAAAATGCGTTGGAAAGTACTTAGAAATTAATAAAGTGGATTAAGAAAATCTGCACACATGCAATATATGCTAAGTCTACAGTGCATTTCCCTAAACATTCATGATCCTACATACACAAGACACATAACTGTGACAGTGTTCAGTATATCACATCTGATTCTTTGAAAGTTTCCAATTTACATAGAAATACCATGCTTTCAAAAGTCTAATCTGCCCAGGGTCAACATACCTGAAGCCACAAAAAAGCTGTTTCAGTGGCTAAACCTTTCACACGACATACTTACCCCCAACGCTTCGGTGCCTCCTCCTCTTACATTCACTGGGAGATTCATTTTCACTCTCTTCATAGCCCCTCAGTGAGGGAGTAGACTGAAAGGCATCAACACCTAACATTGCAGGAATCTTTTCCAAGATAAATTCTGGTACCCGTCCTGAATTTGTTAAGAAATATTTTTTAAAAGTTATTTTAAAATTTGAAAAAGTTGTATACAAGTAAGTACAAGATAACTTAGTAAACATGTATCACTTACCAATTTCTTCTGCGTGATCAATGAATGTCTGCACCACAGCAGCCTGCAAACGAATTTTTTTTTCTGTACTCGTTGACAACTTTTCATTTTCATTTGAGTGCAAGAGGTTGGGAGCAAAAATCACTGCCAGATTGCCACTATCCATTCTGTTTTCATTAGATCTTTAAAAAAAGAAAAAGAGTACTTTTTAATGCAAATTATCAGGACATAAGCAGCAGAGAGAGAAAGAGGGAGAGAAGAGCAAGCAACAAATACTGTTGAAAAAAAAAAAAAAAGCAGAGCCACTCATTTGTGCGCTCACATACCAAGATTAGTGGCTATGCTTATGCAACCTAGGCACAAAAATTGCACTTCTTGAACTCAGTATGTTATAGCTGCCCAACAGTTTTTGGAAATGCAAGGTATGAGAATATGTTAGTTTAAGTCACTCCTCAGCTTTTCAAAGAAGGACAAACACAGCTATTGAAAGACCAAAATAAATTCCAGCATAAGAAGGTTTTGTAAGAAAGCCCTTTGGATTTAGGAAAGAAAAGACTGTGCCAGAGTTATAGTAAATGGCTGCAAGTAAGAAAGTTTTCAAGTCAAAACTAAACACAGGAAGTATGCCTGAAAAGAGAAGTTCACCGAATTTAGGAATATTACAGTCACTGCTTTCCATTACACTGACCTTAAGGACACAGTTCTAAGAAAGTTGAAGAAGTACCGCAGAGCTTCAATTGTTCTGTCAGCCATTAAGCACGAAAGCAACATAGTTGCAGCTTTCTTCCTGTTTGCTAGCTGCTGAGCTTTGAGAAGGCCATCTTGTAGATGAGGTGGAAGGATGGGTTCTGGCAGCTCTCTGAAGAACTGCTTAAGAAGCCCTGCAACATCACAGGGTAGTGCAGCCGAGAGGCAGTTTTCACCTTGATCCAGCTTACTCTGAAATTGTTCAGAAAAAACATGGTTTCAAGTATTCAGTATACTGCCAGATTTTTAAGATTATGCATTAATTCTGTAGGCCGCACCAGCCTTATTTTTTTTTTTTTTTTTTAGCCTAGCTACACTATCTATAAAGAGGACAGATGATGCTATCAAACAAGCAGCTTTTATTTACTGGTTCTCCACCGTTCACATCCTTCTGGAGAGAACATCACTAAATCCAATCGCAGCATCCAGCATCTACACCTGCTAACAACTTTGGTCAGTCACAAGCTTCTCCTGCTAATCTGGGAAGATGAACAATCTATTGAGACATAAAGAAAAAAAAAGCTTTAGAGAATACCTTTAAGGCTTTTAAACGAACCAGAGATCCAGACTTTCTAAAGAGTCCTTCAGTATGAACGTGTTCTTCCAGATATTCACAGGCATCAACGAGAAAGCTAAGGAAAGAACAGCAGTATACTTCTGAACTTCAGAGTATATTTTTCAGAGGAAAAGCACTTCATGATGCCACTTTCTAATAGATAAAACATAATACATAGGACTGTTTCCCCATGACAGTAAATGTAGACACATTCAACAACGGCAACCAAGGCTCTGATATCCCCATCTAAATACTACTTCCCTCCTCTCCCAAGTGGAGCTGTTCCTACTCCCCCACGCTCTTTAACAAATCTGGAATATTATACCTCCTCCAATGAGATCATAATTATAGAGTGATCAAATAAGCGTAATTCTAAATAATAAGAAAGTGTTATTCTAAATGATTTACCTGGGAATATATCCATATTCTGGCACCAGTGATTGCGGCAGCGCATAAAAAGATGTTCCAAAGACTTTACTCTAAAATAAAAAAAACCTCAGTTAGTGTTATGCAAAGTTAATGGGTTACTAAGAAGTTATCACAGAAACACACATTCCACAAACAAAAGGATAGTTTAGACAAAAAAGAAAATTTTTCAGAGGATACAAATAAGAAGCGTTGTCAGGAAAAGCTCCATCACCTGTAAGTGTTAGAGCCTATGTTGATTCTAGTTACAGCTAACACCCCAGGTTACCATAAAATAATATACAGAATTTTTTGCAGTAAGTTTTGCTTATTTTTAGCTTGAACGGAGTCAGTTTTCTTGTAAGACCACAAAGTTGGTGAGGCTACTTAATAACAGACTCTTCTGGAATCTCACCTTTTCAAATTGCTCAAGTCAAATTTCTCTTTAAAAATATATAAAACAAACAAAACAACAAACAACTTGGAATAACAACTTCCTTAAAAGAAGAGATTTTCTCTTCATTTGAGGCACTCAACACTGTTCAGTGAGGGTTAATCTCAACCCAACAGTCCAGAGAACCTTTCTTAACTCTAGGGTTGAATATGTGCACTTAAGAAACCCTTATAAAATTGTCACCTTGTTACAAGACAGAGTATTTGTTATGCAGTAGAAAACACGCAATCTCTTCAGTCATTATAATCAGAGTACACCTGCAGTATTCACTTTTTTTTTGGTTGGTTTTAAATGTTTATCTGAGGTAACTGCAAAGTTGTTACATTAAATTGTGAGCTTCTATAACTGAAACAACTTGTATTTTTAATTTACTCTACCTCTTTTCTATTAAAATTACAGAAAACACAAGCTCACCCCAACCCAAAAGGATTATTGTCATTCTCAACTTGTATTTTTATTATCAGAAATGAATGCAGATTCTCAGTTACCTATGCCTGAAATTCAAAGTGCTGACCACATAGGGAAAATAGTTAATAACTAACCCTTCAAGCCACCTTTGGCCTATCTGTCCTACAGAAAACAAACATCACGTGATAGATAAGCAGCAAAAAAGCTTCTGTTGTTGCAATCCAATTACCATAAACACAAAAAGAAAATTAACTCCAAGATAAAAATCTATTTCTGTGTTTACAAAATGATGTAATAGGGAATTCCAGCATCTTGGAATTCAATACTTAAAATTGGTAACCGATATCTGGACAGCCTGATCCAGTGGGTAGCAACCCTGCAGTGGGTTGGAATTGGGTGGTCTTTGAGGACTCTTCCAACCCAGGCCATTCTATAGTTCTATGACATCACTTGTTTTACTAGGCTTTGGTTGTCATATCAAAAGTCATGCTTTGTTATAAGACCTGAAATGAAACTACGTCTGTTTCCTTACAATAGGAGATACAAGGCAGAACAAATGTTATTCTCTACCACCTTGCTCATTTATTACTTAATAATAATTTTCTTCCTCCTATAATACTTAAACTCTATAGGCAGCTATATGGGCATACATCAGTACATCTTCAGCCTTTATAACCTCCTCTTCCAATACTAAGAAAAAAACCTAGATCCGCTACATTGACTTTGACAAGGAGGAGGAAGTTCGTTTTGGCTTTACTCTTCCTCTCTCCTTTTCCACATACCCCAAGGCAAGCACATAGTTTTGCAACATCTTCAGCTGACTTTGACCAAGGGTTACTGCAGCATTTCATAGCATCCTCAAAGGAAATAGTGCTACAGAAAACTGATACTGCTAGTGCTCAGCTCTGCCACACCACTTGCACGGGGATCTTATTTAGGTCTTGGGTAGCAACTGCTTCCCTGATTTGAAAAACAGGTTCTTGGAGATCAATGTTTTGAATTAGACCAGGAGATCTGTGTTCTGAATTAGACTTCTGTGGTGCTCAGACCGCTCTCTACTGAGATAACCGATGTTTTAACTCAGAAGCCCGAGACAGAAAATTCTTTCAACGATTTTGCAGTAGGCATTTAAGATAACAGGATGGATTTAATTCCTCAGAGTGCGGGCAGAGGAAGGACAGGCCCGTACCAAAATACCCATTGGCACATCTTATGCCAAGAAACCATGCAAATAAAGTCCAGCAGGACACAATTCTAAGTCAACTTTAAGAAAAAAGGCAAAGCGTTTGGAAACCACGTAGTACCTACATACTCCAGCAAATGGCACGGCGATTAAGATCTCACTCTCACAGCGAGTGACGCTGAGGTGAGTGAAACGGTGGAACCTGAGGAGCTGCGGCACGGCCCGGGGGCACGCAGCAGGGCCTCAGAAGCACGCGTGCCGGCGGGCACGGCAAGCACGTTAACCACGGGCACAGCGACAGCAGCTGCCCCTCTGCCCCCCGATCACCCGGGCTCCGCGCCGGGAGCGGCCCGAGGCGGCACCGCGCGGCGTCCACCAAGCCCTCTCGTGACCGCCGCCACGTTCCGATCCGTTCCGTTCCGTCCCCTACCTCTGCGGCCGCCGCCGCGGGCTGCTTCGCCGCCGCCAAGCAGGCCCCGCTCTTCACCTTGATCCCGTAGGAAACGCGCAGCTCCTGCAACACCGCCAGCCGCAGCAGGCCGCGCCGCTGCTCCGCCATCCCCGCCGCCCCTCAGGTCCCGCGCGACACCATAACCCCAGCAACCGTTCGCCGCAGCCTGGCTCAAACCCAGCGCCAACCCCGTCCTCGCCTCCTATTGGCCGCCTCCCGTTCGAATTCAGGCCCCCGCCGCCCAACGGCCGGGCAGGGCCGGCTCCGCAGCGCCTGCTTTCCGCGGCGCCTCTCTGCCTCGCGCAGCGCCGCCGTCGGGCGATCGCGCTGGCCGCCTAAGGAGCCTCCCTCGCCGCGGGACGGCCGTTGCCTCAGCGCCCGCACGGTGGCGCCGTCACCCGCGGCGTCCGGTCCTCGGGCAGCCCCCGGAGCGACGGGGTTTCTTTTGCTGCCTGTCGCCAGGTCGGCATGTTTTCGAATACATTTCGGTTAAGATACCAAAATACTAAACCGTGGCACTTTTGTTCAAACCGAATTCTCAGGAAAGGAAGGCACGGTGTCAATCTTGATTATAGGGATAGAAAGACCCTTCACACCTTTCCGCTGAGCTAACTGTGCTCGTTTTATGTGGTCGGAGCCACAGCTCCCCCCTGGGTTTAAGTGGCAGTTGAAATATCATGGCAGTTTAACCACCATCCCCAGTCCTGTTTGTGCCTTCCAGGCTGGGGTTTGCCTTGCTATTCATCGCTGCGTCCTGCCGCACCTCCCCGGCTGCGCTCTCGGGGCTTTACTCCATATTGTTATTACAGACATCTGGAACTTTAACGTTCTTATTTCTAAGGTAACTCTTGAACTGCTAATAACAGTTAACAGTTAACTGATGAGCAAAAGTAATGGTCCTGTAAATATGATCTGAGTGCAGATTTACTGTGAGTATTATTGTCTGTGCTGGCATTCATGTCATATGAAAATACAAAACTCAAAATCCTAAAGTATCACTGAAAAGAAGTACAAGGGTAAAAATAGTAGGCAGACCAATTTTATGGTTGCTTTAGTGAGGTATGTGCAATAGAAAGTAGTCTCATGGACTTCTAACTGGTTTGAGTAAGAATTAGGTAATTGAGTAAAACAGCCCCAGTTTAAGATTGCAGAACACAATTTAGTTTAAGCGATCACGATACAACTTGGTTTTCTGTAGTAATGCCAAATTACACAAGAGGGAGCTGTGATCTGCTAAATATTTTAAAACTCATAGTCTTTTCTATTCAGAGTTCACACTGAAGAAACCACGATGGTAGCATATGCTGTTCGGTTTTTTTTTATTTTTCTAAAAAGTGATGGAGATCTTCATGCTTTTTCCATTAAATATTTAAATCTACAATACTATGGATTTTGTCAAAAGCATTTATCAAGTATTGTAATATCCTTTAGGTGACTATTTCAAAACATTTCTGCTTTATTTACAAGTAGGGACCGAGGAAGAAAAAATGCTTTGCAAATAAGAAATAGGCATCTAATTGAGGAACCAGTTCTAGCATCCAGCTCGAATCTATTACACTCTTTCAAAAACAAACTGAAGAAAAAAAACAAACATCTATTTGGCCCCTTTTTTAACCAATAGAAATGTGTAAGAATTGATATACCCAGCTTCTGCTTTTTAAGGAATTCTAGTTTTTAAGGTCTGTGGTGAAAAGCCAATCCTGAATGATGTTTATGGCAAAAATCTGTTTTGTCATCAAGGCGGTGAGGCTTACATTCATTTTCACACAAAACGTGTCCGAGAGCTGTCTGAAAGTAATACCTCCTATTTTATTATGTTGGCCCATGACATCAGAAGCGGGTTGGAGGTATGGCAGTAGAGGTTGAACCTTCCCACCAACATTCCATTACATTTTATTGTTGTGTGACAGATGGCAGCAGAGGGGCAGTCTGACAAAATGGTATCTGATGTGGAAGTGCATATGAGGCAAAGCAGTGGCATTGAATTCCTCCACTTGGAAAAAAATACACCCACTGACATTCACTGATACTTGCTGAATTACTTTTGGTGCAATCTAAAACATAAAACACAAATATATTTTTTCGTATGTGCATGCTCTTTTTCACAATCCATATACAGGGATCCATTTACATTTTAGGAGGAAAAAAGCTCACCTAAATTTAACATGAGGCTTTGTGAGTTTTGAAATCTCATCCAAAACTGAGAGCTCTAAAATCAAAAGTTTATTAAAGTGTTTGTTTCAGTAATCACTCAGAACATTCAGTGGTTGAAACAACCAGAAACTCAGTCATAGGAGATAGAAACAAGTTGCATCAACATGCAAAGTACCAGGGAGGAACAGGGAAAACAGAACTCACTGCTAACAACTCCTTCTTGAACAAACTCAGAACCTGGGGGGAAAAGGTGCAAGTATCTCTCACTCTGGTATGAGCTTACCTCCTCATCCGAACAAGTTCAGGGCAGAAAGATAAGCTAGACCAAGGGAAACTGAAATATAACTGCATGAGGGACATTTACATATTGATGTCCTCAGTGTCTTTTAGTGTAGTTTATTCTGAGTATCCTTCCTCTTTCTAGCCTATTCCTGGCTTTATCTCTTAATGAGAAATTATGCACCCAATTCACAGTCATCATCTCTGCAGATTGTTCAGGCTGCATTTATGTTAGTTATGTTTTGTTTCCCTTTTTCACTCCCACCACTACTCTGTCTTGTCATCAGTAAAAACTTTTTCCCAGGCAGAAAGTCTTGGTAGGACTACCTTGTGCAAATATTCAGAATTACGTCAGAAGGAAAACATTATTTCATGTCAGAATACCTTTATAATTTAAGGCTGACTATATCCCCTGCCTCTGCAGGGGAAGCTTGATGAAAACTAATTCCAGATCAATAAAATAGTAAGGAAGAACAATGTATTTAAAGCAACAAGATAAGGATAAGGTTAGAAAGAATGTCTTCTAAACTGACTTTTCTCTGAACAGTAGGTTCAAGATAGAGTAGTTCTGTTTAACACACCTTCCACTAAGGCTGTGAACTTGCTCTTAGATTAACATCTTGTCCCTAAATGATTTTGAAGAGACTATTGCAGAAAAATTAGATATGACAATCTTAAAACCTTAGTTGTATAAATTGTTAACTCTGTATTTGAGCTTGTTCCTCTTACTGTGTTCCTGTTCCTGAGGATAGATAATCAAAGCTATTTCATTAAAGTTTAAATATTCCACCAAATATTAGGAATCACCAGTATTTTGTCTGAGATATTCCAAAACTCAATTTCTTGGTTGGTAGTAACTGAACTAATTATTTACAGTCACTAGTACTATAGTCATGTAGGTTTTTCAAATGAAATTTTGAGATAGCAGAGAACAGTATTATACAAAACTTAGTATTCAGAATAACTTTTCTCCAGTTACTCTGCAAGACCACATATTTGAAGGAGCAGAGAAATCATTATATGAGAGAAAAGACACCTGCATCTCTGGTAGAGAGGTGAAGCTTCAGAAAAGTCCATTTTACAGGTAGATTCTAACATATATAATGCTAAGATCTTGATTTAGTGAATATAGTTTCAAGCTTAATTGCACCAAGGTAATGTTTTACTGATTTTCATTGGGGCTGGAGATATACTTCTAATGCACTCAAATCTGCTAATTGCAGTAAGTCATTCTAGGTGAGCAGATTTCAAGTTCACGGTGTCATCTGGAACTCAGCTAGAAAATAAAATAATGAAAATAACTGAAAGCAATAATATTTATTGATGAGGCTGATAAATTTGCTATCTCCCTTTTACCACATACGGGGAGAGAGGACTTCTTTGAAGCCACACACTGTCTTGGAAACCAGCCTTTAAAATATACGGAGTGCTTCTAAATCAAATCAGTTTAGTTACTGATGATATCACACCACTCAATTCACTATAGACACTTTCTGCTGTAAGTGCTTGATGGCTGAAGTGCATCATGGCAGAAGCTAAGATTTTTCTCTTGACACTGTGCATGACATTTTGCACTTACAATACATTTCATTTCATTTTTAACAGCATTAGTAAGAAGATTGGTTTTTCTTTTCTGCTTTTCTCTCACTTTCAGTTCTTGTGCTTGAGTGGTTGAATTATCTGAAACTGGCAATTTGTCAGTAATGGAATGATTTAAAGATTACATGTGCTATCTTCACCCGCTCTCTCCAACCCTACAATACAAAATGTAAAATAATGGTGTTAAGAGAACCCTAACAAGGGCAATGTTTTACCCTCTTCTTCAGTGCAGAAAATTCTCCAATAAATCCAAAACTTTGATCTGTACATTGAGATATACCCTTTAAAACTGTACCTTTAAAACAAATGAGAAGTTGAACATGCTTTTAAGCAAGGACATGAGCCTTCACACCTGCCGCTTATCACCACTTAACTTCATTCATGAGTTAAAGTAGAGATGGATACAGGCAAAACAAACCATAAAATAGTTACAGATTTCTATTTTAGTGACATCATAGACAGCGAGACAGCTTAAGCAACATGGAAGGAAGGCAGACCGACTGGTACTGCCAAAAATGGAAATAATAAATGAAAATTAGTAGTATGCATCTCTTGGTTGCAAATATGGCATTTTAACTAAAAAGATAAGAGAGCTACTTGATTCGCTTCCTAAACTTTGAAGTCACATTTAAAACAACAGAAATACCCAAAAGAAAAGTGTTGAAATGGGAAGGCAGTAGAATGCATAGACTG
The DNA here is from genome assembly GCA_037305975.1 of Chrysolophus pictus. Lineage (NCBI taxonomy): Eukaryota > Metazoa > Chordata > Aves > Galliformes > Phasianidae > Chrysolophus > Chrysolophus pictus. The sequence continues at coordinate 30,863,255 of CM074580.1, forward strand.
CAGATATGAGATATGGAAAAAAAAGTCTTTTTTTTTTCAGCCTATCCCCTTTACAAATATCCAGGTAGTTAAAGGAGAACTTGATTTTTTTCCTCATACTCATTCCTCCCAATATTTCATGAATCCCAGATCTTGAGAGAATATTCTGGTAATATGACATTTTATTTCCTTTTTCTAAGCAAAGACTGTACTTAAAGCGTTTTGGAATGCTTCTGGCAAGATATTTTCATGTAAAAATTATAAATAATTAAATCATTGAAGGGCTGGAAAATTTATATCAAAATACAAAATTTGGTTTTTTTAAATCTCTCCGTGTCATGATTCAGTTTATTTGGGTAACCACTCTTTCAGAATACAATTGTGTGACAGTGACTGCAGTTATAAGAGAAGCAGACATTACGTTGTGTGAGGTTACAAATGGAGCTGCTGAACAATATTGTCACTATTTGCTTTGTGGACAAACTATTTCACATTCATTTTTAGGAAAAAATGATGTGTTGTATATTTTTTCTGCTTGTGCATTAGATTTTCAAGTGTCTTACCTCTATTATATGCATACCATTGTTCAAGAGAAGTATCTCTCGGTTCCCACTTCAGTTGGAAAGGTATGAGTGCACTTCTTATTTAGCTTGAAAAATGAACTGAAGGCACCTCTGAAGAGATGTGTTTTTGATTCAGTGAAGTAATCGTGATAAGAATGCACTACTGAGAAAACTCATTCATTCAGTTTTACTATGTTTGTAGAGTTTAAGAGTTAATAAAAGTTGATTTGGAAGAAATAGAAGCTTCATACAGCTATAATTCTAGACATGGAAAGGAAATTAAGATTACTCGTTACTTTACTTTTATAGAATACTGTTTCACACAATGTTAATTAGTTTTAAGAATGCTTCCGATTCTCATCAAAATGATACACCAATCTGAATTTATACTTGCATCATTTTAGGTGGTAAGTTCAAAAGGAACATTGGACATTTTTAATTAGAAAAGTAAAAATAAAGATACAATTTCCTTTTTACTCTGAGTTTTTCATACATGCTGTTTATTCTTTTTATATATTCTGAACAATACATTTAATCAACTTGCTTAGAGCAGATTCAAATCTCTTTCAGCTATATAATTACCTACACCTCTACACTACAGCTAGTGGTATATCTTTATAGCTTTATGTATCTTCTAAACCTTTTTCTTGAATCAGATGGTCTAGAAACTACTGAAAGATGAAGCTCCTAAAACTCAGGAGTGCCAGTCGTATATAGCACTTAGGTGGTTGGTACAGACTGGAATGCAGAATTTTTTGTTCATTTGTATTTCATAAGAAGTATAAATATTATAAAAACAGGACTCTCACCACTCTTTCAGAGGCAGATGCCCTACTCACTTTTTCCAGATAACAGAACAGCTTTCTTTTATCCATTGTTTTTATCCTTTGGTGTAAAGCACTTATAATGAAACCTTTAAGTATGTATTATTCATTTTTCTACTTTGGGAGAATTCAAATCCACTTGACATACTTTAATTATCCATTCTGCTGCATAAGAGAGGTTATTATTTATCTGCTAGAATGGTGACCAGAAGGGAGGTAAAGAAAATATGTGGGTTAAAGGGAATAAGAAAAAATATAGTTATCTTTTAAATATTGTTTTTTTATTTTTAATCCAGCTTAGAGTTCAGTACAAAATTAAGTATCTATTTTTCTTCAGAGATGGCAGCCAGAGTATCCTAATACTAACTTGATGAATGAGTCATGCTGCTGCACATGATTTTTTTTTCTGATTCACTGAATCATCTTCCCCCAATTCCCCCCCCCCACTATGTTGTGGAGTAGAAAGTCTCTCTTTTTTTTTTTTTACTTCCTCCACTCCTTCCCTGTACACTAATGTCTGGTGGTTAGAGAGGTTTTCTAATGGGAGAACTATATGTGTTTGACTCTTGGAACACAAAAAATGAAAATTCCATTCCTTGGATAATGCTGTTGTCAGCATTATGAAATTGTATGAAAGAAGGGTATTAACTCTCCTCCAGTTACACTGATAGTAGAACAAGAAGCTTAAACACTCTTTTATCATCTGCCTGGTCCAATCAGGAAAGCCTATCAGAAAACTATTGAGTTTTGGCAAAGGAACTGATTTTAGATTTTAGACCATAGTATGAATATGAATAATATGAAATTAAGTAGAAGGAAAAGAAAAAGCCTTTTTTCTGGCACATTTTCTAGGCAGATTCACATTCTTACTTTTAGGATGTAAAATCCGAAGAGCAGGAAGTCTATATACTTCTAGTCCTGGGTGAAAGCTGAGTGGGGCTTTGAAGGGGTCTTTTTCAGTCTTATGCCTGAGGTGGGACATCAGCTGGAATGCAGCTGCCAAAGTCTTATGTTAGGCACCGAAGGCTTTAGTCAGATATGTATATCTGTTCGCAGCATGTTTGAAGTGAAAAACTACTTCTGAAATTATAAGTTAAAATCGAGATCCAAATCTTGGTTTACTTTCCTAATTTTTGCTCTCTTCTTTTCAATCAGTGTGGGAAGGAGAAATAGCAAAGCAAGCTGTGTATGGAAAATGAAAGTGAGAACAAAAGTCTATCCAAATTATGCAACAAGGATCATTATGCTATAAAATTTCTCTTCAAGTGTGGCTGTCATTGAATGATATTAAGGTTTCAACAATTATTTTCTTGATGAAGACTTAATTTCTTGCATAAAAGGCTTTTTAGGCTTAAAGCTGTGCCAATACATTAGTGTCCTTCAGTTTTCAAATCAGTCTGAAAGATGCTGAAGGATTTTAATGGAATGGAAGCATTTTTCTTTGTTACAGATCAGTTGTCTCAAACTACTTTCACAATAGACTTAGAATGTAAATAATTTACAAATGGAATCCATCATTGGATAGAATGGTCACTAGATCATTTTGCAGTTTCCTTTTAGGAAGCAGCCTCTCAATGCAAGCTGAAGGCTTGTGTTGCTGTAGCTAGGGGCAGTGTTCAGCCTGGGCAAAAATAACTGTAACTAGATTTCACTTGCACATTCAAAAGAACATTTTTCTATATTGGAATACAGCAGAGAACAGAAGCCACAGGTTCTCCTTTTTTAACTCTATTCTCTGTTTTTCTCTGGAATGAGGGGTTTCTGCATGCGGTGTGGCAGAAATAAGCTATTTTAACATACCAGCAGTGAGAGTGTTTGAAAAGATAAAATCTTTAAATAATAGCCTTGATGGCGACACTCTTGTTGAGGCTTGCACAGTGCATGGTGATGGACACTTTGCTGGAAGGCTCTGTAGTGCATTTCAGTAATCCAGGGGAACCCTTTGACCCAGGAATAACAGATTGGTGTTGTGTGATTTTGTGCACACTTATTTTGAAGAGCACACATAGGCTTTCCTTCCTCAGTTTTCCCCAGTCATCCAATATGCACCTGTTACTCGACTGCCTGTTTGCTGTTGGGTTGTTATGACAGTTCTTGGGATGGCAAAGCTGGGCCCTGTCTTTCTCTTGTTGTGTGGTTCTGGGCTTCACTTAACCTTCATCTGCTAAATGATCTCACTCTACTGAATGTTTAAAGGACAATTAGTAAGTGTTTTGTTGGTTTATTTAATATATTCCCTCCACTTGTATTCCATTATTTTAATATCTGGCATTTCTTCAATCTCAATTCTTTATACAAATCCACATTTTTATTTTCTTCGAGTAGAAAAGATCATTGTTAACAAGAATCATCATTGTTATTATTTTCTTCTTTATTTCCCCTTCTCTTTCCTTTAAAACAGATGTGTCTGCTGAACTTAACTAACATTTTAGCCTACTCATACCAGATGCTGCATAAATCCAATAAGAGACAGAACCTATTAGGAAAAGCCTGGAATCCAAATAAACAAGGCAACATGTATTCCTAGGTGAAGGAGACACAGATCAATGAGATAGCTTGTCTAGGACAGTCAATAGCTGAGCTAAGAATAGAATCCAGGTCTCTTGAAATTCAATCCGACTAACCCCCCACTGACCTATGCAACCTCCTTTTTATAACCCATCAGTAATTTAAACTAAGTAGAAACGGTGTTACTGTGTGACTAAGACACACATTTGTCCCATAGGGCCTCATCCCATTACTTCTGTAACATATACAGTGACTTAGAATGGCTGTTGAGTCCAGCTCAATTTGAAGAGCAAATCAGTGTAAGGAGCAAAGTTTAAAAAGTCTTACACAAACAATTCCACCTACACAAGTGCTTTTTCACAAGTCAGGACATGTCAGTAAATATGATTGAGAAAAAAATAGGCAGACTTCAATTTTGACAGTGGTAACTGTTAAAAACACTGCAGAATAAATTCTCTATCATCAGTTTTTGGATCTGAATAGTCTATTGACCAACTTTCACAGAAAAACTGTTTTTTTTTCTCTGAAAACCAGAGGTTTTTAAACAAAAAGTTTTTTTTTTTTAAGTTGCTTAAACAGAAGCTCTGTTACATATTGCACACTGTAATCATAAGTAGCAGAAGTGAGGCCACAAGTATTATTCTTGTTATCAAATAAATGGCATTGATATCTCTCTGTCATAAACATTATATGTGAATGAAATCAGAAGTAGCCTTGTTGCCTACAAAGCCACAGCACTGAAACCTCTTGCGTATATAGATACCTTTCTATTATTTGTGGATGGATCTTAACTCATTTTACAGACTGAGCTTGCTGTGAGTGCAGAAAAGCTCATACCACCTTGCTGTGCAGGAATATTAGAACTGGGTCTCTACAGACTGAAGCACTGGTAATGTCTGGCTTGGTCACATATGTCTCAATTCAGGGGGACAGGGTTTGTTGCTTGAGAGCAATGCCATGATACCACGGCTATGCAGCTTCCTTGGCTGGTAGATATGTCAGTGGCACTCCACATCACGTGAACTTACAGGCTTTTGGAAACGTCTGCACTTCACCATTAAATGTTCAATGTTTTATCTCTTCATCTTTATATCTTGTTGTGTGCTATTTGAGCTTATAGCTTAAGTATTGTATTATATATATTTTAACTGTCATCTCATTTCTCATCATCTTAGATAAATTGAAAATTGACCATATTCAATATTAATGCACTCATCAACCTTACTAAAACAGAAAAACTTAAAATTCTAGGTAGTAGAACTGTTTATCTGGTGGGATTAAGTCTCTGTTCATCTATTTTTTTTAAGAAGAAAAGTTTAAAAAATAATGAGGTAGATTGAAGAAATTGAGAATAAGAACTTAAGAGAAGGCAGCAACTCAGAAGAAAAAAAAATAAAAGCTGCTTAGGACACCTAACAAAAGAGGTAAATAAGAGCATACAGCTGTTTCCTTAAATTTTCTCACTGTTTTCTGATTTCAAGAATTTTGCATTGTCTGTCACATGACATTTCCAAACTACCTTAATGGATTTTTTTTTTTTTCACAGCTTTACTCTGGTAGGCAAGCCAGTTATAATTGTTTATATAGAAATAATATTTATATATGTTGTTTTATAATGTGTTTTAATTTTATTACTTTTACTCCTACAAATACACAAGATCAGCACTCAGTTAGGAAATGTTGAGTTCATCTGTTGGTTTTTTTTTTTTCTGGTCTTGTGACTACATTAATTTTCGATTCTTACTGCATCTGAAATAAATTACCTGCCTTCTACCTGGAGGTGTCAAGACATGTCAAGATCTTTCCCTGTTCCACCTCCAGTGAAAGGCTGTCAAGGTAAAAACGCTACATGTCATTCTAGCTTCCCACGCTCCATCCAATTTTAATTTATTCTTAAATTGCTACAATATCTTGTGAGCACTGTGTGTTTTTTTTTTTCAAGTAAATGTTTATAATCCATTCTTCCTTCAAAAATAAAAAGGATAAGGCAAAATAAAGAAATGCTGCACTTTTAAGACTAGTATTTGTAACTATTTCAGGCAGAAGTTAAAGTGAAAATGAGAAATGTCAAGTAGAATCAGACTATGAGTTGATCTCAGAGGAAATTTTTCCAGTGCCAGGAATGGAAGAATGGGTTCCATCAGTTCATGTCCCAGCTGCTGGACTGATCTTCCTCTTTTCAAATTAGATAATTTTCTCTTTACCAGTCAAAAGCTTCTTCAAATAGCCTACATCATGTAATCCCCAAATGAGCATAATTTCCCTCCTTTGAGTTTTAAAGGAAACAAAGTTATTTGCATATTATTGTGTGTGCATATTATTTCTTCCATCTTCAGTCTATCATAAATACACAAGTTATTTAAATAGGCAAATGTAGAAGAAAATTACTGCAGTGTGAATATGTCCTTATTTCAGTAATTTTTATATTCATTTACTTCTAGTTTTATGAGATATTTTGAGGTAGCTACAGAGATACTAAACTCTTTCCATTGACTATATACAAAACTATACATTTAAAAACCTGCAAAGATCAAACAATTGCTACGTTAGTTATGTTAGCTGTAGGAAAACCACCACCCCTGAAGTTGATTTCCTGCTTGAAAAACCATAAGCTAATTGCAGCAGAAAAGCTGTGCTTTGTGAGGTTCTCCACTTACAGCAGTTACAGCATTAATGTGCATCTGATGCAGAACTGCTTGCATATCTCTTGCATGTTCTGTGAAGGTGATATTCTGGTTCTTGTATGTTGTTCATACTGCTGGATGGGATGATATAACACGAAGCAGAGAAAGCTCCATCCTTTAGCGTTAAAATTTTCAGTTTCAATTTCTCCAGAGAGCATGCATTTGAGTAAAGAGTAGGCAGCTGCTTTTTCTTTTCTTCAGTCAACTGTCATCTCTACCAAGTCACTTTCCACCTGGTGATTTCTGAAAAGTTAAAATCCTTCCCACTCTCTTCAGGTTAGTTACCAAGATTCACACACATGGTTCCAGGATAATTCTTTTACGTGACTGACAATGAAAAGCAATGTGAAGTGAGCAACGGGTAACTTATGGTATTTAGCAGAATTTATTTATTGTTTACTTATTGTTTGGTGCTCATGACTCATTATTTATTCATTTTCAAAGTCAAGAAGTCAGTGTATTTGATGTCCAAATTAAACTGTTTTTTCCTTTTTTCCATAATTAAAGAGGTGAAGATTAATTGATGCAAATAACTCAAATAACTTTAAAACTTAAAAAAATACAGTCTCAGAAACTTGCTTTGTTATCTTAGGCAATGAAGTGTTCAGAGCTGCTAGGTCTGTCTGACACTGGTGAGAATTTTATTTCTGAAATATGATAGGATGCCCTTAAACACAGATGTAGATATTCTCATTAAGGGTCTCTCAATCTTACCATCCTCAGTAATTTTTCTTCATGTCAGGGCAGAATGTCATTTGCATGGCTTTTCCAGCCTTCATCTCCTCCTGTCTGTGTCTTCGTAGCTTTTCTGTGAGTGAAGGCCTGAGCATTGGATGCCGTGGGGATGCAGCTCCACACCTTGCTGTCCCTGAGTTCCTATCCGAAGACACTTTATGTGCTGCTCCTCAAAATACAACTCCATGGTGAAGAACAAGACAGCTTTAAAACAGAGCCAGGGCAGAAAGAGAAGGTGCACACAGAAATAGGACTATGGGACTTCAGGTGCTGATAGAGATCTCAAGGGCAACCTAACCATTAGCACAGTAGAATGCTACAGCACAGCTTCTACAGCTAAGATCTGGGCTGGTAGATTAAACAGATTTTGTATAGCTGACTGGAAGAGCATTTAATAATTACAGAAAGGGGCTATGAATTTTTCTAAACTCTTTGAATCTAAATGCTCAAAATATCTCAGACCTGATGCACAGCAGGAGTCAGCACAAAGAATTGTTGATGTCATCACTAATGGGCACCCACAGAGATCTGGATTTCAAATCAAGTATAAAGGAAACTGAAATATCCAGTGACTGGCACTTCGGGAAGCATTTTAGTTTAAACTAAACAAGATTAAAAAAATTTTGATGAATTATTTGAAGATTTAAATATTGTATGACAATAGCAGCAGATGGGAGGTTTTATATAGAGGACTGATTCATTGGCTTTATGGCAAATTTTAAAAGGATAAATAATGTATTTATGTTCTCAGCCACCATGTAAGCATAAATATTGAGGAGAGAGATAAGAGAATGCACAGACTAAGTTCAACTGCAAATACAGCACAGTAATAATGACAGTGTTTTTTATTGTTCTATGCCTGTAAAGTACATACTTATATTTTTTTCAGTGCATTAGAAAGTATTACAATTCAATGCACGTGCATTTACATTATGTATACAGATGAACACCCTTTCTAAGTGATACGCATTAATGACAAAAGTACAATCTTCCATGATTTTCCATAATGCAATCCAGGCCACCTAGAACTGAGCAGCAATTTGACTTCTGGCAAAGATGGTCTGAATAGCCCCTTAGAAGTTCCTTCCTCAGTCACTGGTTGTAGAGCATCAATTTTGTCTTCCAAACTAGAGGCCTAAAACTGAGAATGAGAACAATTCTGCTAAATAAAACCTATACTGCACAGCTGTGAAAAGGAAAATCCCCTACCCTGAGGACAAGAAGTCAGTGCACTTAAAACATTTTGATGGTCTGTATGCTGATTTACATGAAGTTAACCATTTCCAGTACAACTCCAATTATTCTTTATCAAATCAGTTAAGCCTTACAGAATTAAAAAAACAACATATATTTTTGCAAGTATTTTTGTATCACCATCACTACATGTATACTTGCAGTAGTGAGGAGATGTATTTTTGAGATGGGACATAGTTTTACATAGATTTCTCCAAAAGTAATGCCTCCTGTTTACTTCCTTGGAAACTACAACAAATACAAAGAGCCCAAGGCCACAAATTTGACACAGAAGACTCCCGCTACAAAACACTACTTTTCAACATAGTCACCACCATTAGCTATGCATTTACTCCAGCAAGAGCCTGCATGCCACACTCATCTGTACCAGTGGAGGCGACCCATTGTTTCACAGCTGCTATTATGGCAACCATCTTTACTAGGAAAATGTCGCCCACACAGTCCATCTCTCAACAGTCTGAATAGACAGAGGATATCAAATCTGAACTTATGATGCATGTAGGTAGGACAGTCCAGCCAAGACTGGCAAAGTGCTCCATGGTCTTCAAATCACTAAGAGGCCTGATGTTACCAAGTTGCTATGAACTTTGATGTATAGACATTGTTTCTCTGTGCAGAAAATTATTTTTCTGATTATGTTGCCTAATGGGAAAATGAGACCCTAGGAACAGAGTTCAGGTTGAGATGGAATTTCCACCCAGTAGTATTTCTCCAGAGCCACTATCAGGCTTTGAATCTCTCCTTTTCTACTCGTAATAGAATCCCTCACTCAGCCAGTAGATACTAATGATTTTAGTTGGCTCTAGTACTGCTTATGACTAAGTGCAAAACATTCTGTTCTACTTCACTACTCTCCACCCTGCTGAACCACAAGTCTAACAAGATAACCAAGCCTTTTCTTTCTCAGAGCTTCTTCACAGTGGAGCTAATTATATACAAAGGCATAAACACTTCCTTTGAGAGGTAGCAATAAAGAAATCATGTTCTCTAGTGTGCTCAGGAGCTGTAACTGCCACACAAGCGTCCAAGTTGGAAGTGAGTTCCTCCAAATAATTTTACAATCTGAGGCCTGGAAGAGCAGAAGATGACAAACTTCAAAAAATCTCAATACATTCTAACGCTTTTTAACGTTACACATGCACAGTGTCACCCAGTGTTGCCCAAGTAGGCAAGACTTCTCTAAGAACTGCATTCATTTCAGGTCACATCCAAGAAGTTTCCAGTACAAGAGTTCTTGTTCTACAAACTCTTCGCCAAGAAGAAAGCTCACTTGCCTTTTTTTGTTGTTGTTGTTAATCATTCTTTGACAATACAGTGCAACTTAGTTCTTCCCCACAGACTGTTTCTCCTGTGAGTTTGCCTGTAAGCTTGGAAAGTTTTTCTGGTGCTTCTTGACCCTACACGCGTATCTTTTCACAATTTTTTTTTTCCAAATTAATTTGCCTTTCATTTCCCCAAAAATATTCTTTAGAATATTTTCCTTGTTCATCTATTATTTTACAAACAGTGAACAGCATAAGTGCCTTCATCACCCTGAAAAGATTTCAGCATCACTGGAAAGACTTTGCAGATCTTTTACTTTGTGTGTACTCAAGGGACGCAAATCTGCACATATATTTTCCTGAGAAATCCGTACATCTTGGCTTTGACGTAGCAGCATATTATCTTTCTGAATTTGTCAGCCTTAAAAGAGTAATACAAAACAGACATAACAACTGAGAAAAATAAATTAGGAATTTACTTCTTTACATTTTTATTTTACACTCTGCTATTGTATGTTGATTTTTATCTACAGACTCAATTCTGAAACGTGCATCAGGAAAAAATATAAAATGAAAAATGGCAATATCTAGGAATAATTTTAAAATCATCACAAATCAATTAAGAATCAAATTTTCCAGCAGTTAATTGATAATGTATCTGTTCAATTTAAGTGATTAATGCCCTGATTTACAATCAGACTCGCTTTGAGTCCAATACATTAGTTTACTCCTCAATTACTAACACTAATTAACTGTAGTTATACATCAGCTTATTTTTAAACACATGAAGTTCATAGTATATGAGATTATGAACTAGGTCAAACACCAACAGGTGATGCTGTGCTACAAGTAGAACACAATAGGCCAGACTAGATATTCTTTGTAACTGAATTTTCTACAGAGCCTCCAGGAATTAAGTGCCTAATGGCCCTTTACATCATTTTTAGATGAGCCCTGTTGTTTATTCTTCACAGACTATTTTACTTAAGAGGAACTGGCATGCCAAATCCTTTCTTACTGTGCTGCAATACCAAGTGATACTATAAACTTGTGCTCTTGTTTTTTATTGGAAAAAACATTTCCAAAATCAAGGATGTAGGTCTAGGTTCAGAATGATACTTTGCTTCTTAGGCCATTGTCAAGTCTTCAGTTCTTATAAACTTGCCTCATATTAAGTTCTCAGAGCTGCCATTCCTAATATAAAATACAGTTTAAAGGATAGATACAGAATAATTTAATGGGAATACTGTCTAGTAATAGATATATGAAAAAAGCAATGAATCAATTATTAAATATAAAACCACATTATACTGACATACCTAAACATGATCATACTTGTATCAACCACTGCTTCCATTTAAATAATATGGTCTCTTATTTACAAAGCCACTTGGGATTTTGCAGTTTTTATTCAAATGCACTAAAATGGTAGACCTGCTGAAGTCTTGTATGTTTGTTTCAAGGTGAAAAAACATACATTAAATACAAACAATAAGTATTTTTTTCCAATTGAAAGCACTAACTGAATTCAGAGAACCTTTAAAACAGTACAAACCTTTGGTAACCTTTATAAATTGCAGCTTTTAACTTAAGTAAAAACACCTCACAGGTAGGCCTCATAAATTTTGAGTTTATATTGCTTTGAAGATATATAGTCAGTTGGTTCAATTTAACAAACAGCTGGTTATTACTCTTTCATTTTTGGCAGCTCCTGACCATTTTCCCATGTGCTACTGTCCCTGTTTTTAAAATCCTTCTCCAATGGCCTTTGACATTTCTTTACAGAACTTTTTGTTCTTTTTCTTTCTTCACCTTCTAAAGCCAACACATACCCTGGCTGTATAGGGAAGATCTATTTAAGACCTCTTCAGAACCTGAGGATATTTATTCCTGTGTAAATCAGTGCTGAATGACATGCTTCTTTAATCAATCACCACAAAGCTCATAAACACTGGTGATGACATCTGGGACTCCCTGCACTTACCTATAATAATCTCTGATAATTGCTTCTTTGAAGTTATCACTCCTTTGCACTACTGCTAAAGATATATAGTAATATATAGTAGGGGTTGCCTGTTGATTAAGTAATCAAATGCTGAATGCAGCACAGGTTAGGCTCTAAAATAAGGCCCCTTTTCTGTTATAAATATGTATCTTATGTTTTTTTCCCCGTGAAAGTGAAAGTACTCAAAACAAAGGGCATCTACTCTTGCCTTGCTTTTTGACACTCTAGAAGAAAACATTCTGTCACGTGCACTCTCATGCAGTCAGCAAGAGACACACTAATTGTTTACAGTGTTCACTTAAGAGCAATGTGGAGGTTTGCAACTCTGGTCATTCCTGTGTGTATATACACACCTGCATTCCAATTTCCATAACTATATATATAAATACAGCAATTAGAATAATTTCCTCAGAGAGTAGGATAGAGTGTAAGAGTGATAGATTAGTTTGATATTTAAATTACAAGCACTACTTATATGCTCAGGTGGTTCACTTTAGAGTAACCAGTGAATCATGGATAATAGAAGGTAAGGAAATATTTAGGCATAGACTCTGGAGGAAGGCTGTAGACTCCCATTAGCCACATATGGCATGCTATCTCATGATAAAAAGGCAATGTAATTCCTTCCTCCTCCTTTGCTGTGATGTTGCTTTCTTCTTTAAAGAGTAAATAATTTATTTGTTTATATAGCAAAGGATACATTATTGACTTTCTAGAAGACAAAATTAATTACTGCTTTGAAAGGAGAGGGAGAACATGGAAGAGAAAGATTTGAAAGCAATGTTACATCTCTAATAGATGAATTTTTACATTAGGTGAACACATGCCTGGGAACTGTCTCAGTAAGAAATGTGTTTTCATGTTCCTTACTCAGTGATGTATGCAGCATGGATCTTTACTCCTTTCTCTGCCTGCTAGTTTGTTTAATGACTTAGATTTCTCCTTCATAGAATTTCTTTACAAGATTTCTAGTCTTATTCATCAGATGTTAGTTGCCATATAAACAGAAAGGTAAAGTCTATCTGCTAAGAAATGTAACTTTCACTTCACAGGAAACTGCAGTTTCAGCTAGAATGAGAGAAAGATTTTTGATTCCATTAAAAGCTTTCATCCCTTACTACTTAAAGTACAGATGGTATTCCTATACACAAATCCTGGACTGAGAGTTGAATTTAAGATGCTTCAATATCTTTAAAAGCACATGTAGAATTTATGATTAATATCTACGTTTTCAATTTTTACTTCATCTTCAAACCAGAAATAAGTGCTTTCTAAATCATAAACTCACAACTGAGATAAAGACTCTTAGCTGTTGCAATGTTGATAGCTTATAGTATTTACAATTGAGTTAGGTTAGTTAGATAACTCATTTGAAATCACTGTCACATGTGAGTTTCTCTTACTCAATATGAGACTATAGCTGAGTTATCAAGGAAGCTGACGAGCAATATTTGAATAGACAAAAATTTGGAGTACTGCTTCATCCTTAAGTCATCATTTCCAAATTCCATAATTAAAATAACTTTAAGGGCAATTCTTTGATCACTCACTCAACACTGAGTAAAGCTCTGTCAGCAGTTATGTCCTATGTGATATCTATGAGAACTGTATACAAAAAGGAAGATAGCATTTCATTATAATTAGCTCATCCTCAAAAGTTTCCAGATTTAAAAACTTATTTGAAAGGAACAGTAAGAAAGGCAAAATGACCCCCGCTTGTGAAACCACGTGGCAGGTAAGCATGATAATGTGTCTCAACATGAATTTCACTAACATAAATTCTAGATTAAATCCAAGGCTTCAACAAACATCTGAGGGAAAACACTTCTCAAATGTACCTGTGCAACCTGAAACAGCTTAGTGTGAGAGAAGTTCAGGTCTGACTGTTCAGGAATTCTGATTAAATAGAAATCAATCTTTATTTCAATAGAAATAAAGAAGAAACTGGTAGCTGGTGATGAGATTAATGCTCTATTTTTTTCTTGGGTTTCATGAAATCACTACCTGACAGACACAGATTTCCCAGAAGCTCACTTTTATTATGCATCATAGCACTTTTTTTTTTTAAGTGCTCATACAGGCCGTGTCAAAATAAAAGCAGAGCATAAAAGAACAGAGTAAGACAACAGTTCAAAAACAATATTACCAACTTTATTTGTATATCCTTAGTTTTCAACTCTTTCCTTTTTAGAACTAGCAAGCATCAACTGTTAGAGCAGAATTTTTCCAAGCTACTACTTGCTACCAGATTCCTGTGTATTTCAGCTAACTTAATGAAACCATTCCTGGTAGTAAAGTTAGGAGAAAATGCACTAAATTATTTCTTATGTTCTCTAGACAGAAGATGAAGCAGATGAAACAATAGTATCAAACTATTGACAATACCAATAGATATCTAAGCCATCTTCTCTTGTTGAATTCACCAAGATGAGGGTGTGGATTTGCTTACATTTGATAATTTTCATAACAACTACAGCCTATTCACAGGTGAACTCTTTCCCACAAAAAGTTCACACATCCCATGTCCAAAGCAGATGTACCCAGGAGTCTTTGTTCTGTGACACAGCATCTCAAGGTGCTTTTCAGGTTGTTTGTTCCTGCACAGGTGGTAGGGCATGTGCCTCTTCTAGGTGAAACCAGAGCAATAGTTTGTGAGTCATTCTGTGAACTGGATGATTGAACTGACTTGGGTTAGAAAGAAAGAAAACATGCACAAAAAGAGCAGATCTGTTGACTGACTTGCACACAACATGATCCCCCAGCATACAGGGCGGATGTGAGCTGCTGTGCTGGAGTAGCCAAAGGCCAGGCATAGACAAGACAAAAATGCTTTAGCTTGGTATTACCACTGAAACCCTGTGTATTGGAATTGGAGTCTTCAGAAATTGTTCTCTAAACTCAGACTTGGGATAAAAATAGTGCCTGGCTGAGCACTTAGAATGGTATTAAATCAATCATGTTGTATAGTTACATATTTATGCGTAAGTTGTATATCAGCATCATTTCCGTTTCTTTTAATGTTTTAACAGTCACCTTGAGCTGAAATACTGCTGGATAAACACCTCTACTTGCAAGGAACACCTCAGGCAAAAACAAACAGGGTCTGCTACAGCAGAACTTACACTGGAGAACATAGTGGAGAATTTTAAACTGCTTCTTCCATACAGTTCCTCAATCTAAGTATCACTCAAGGCACATACAAAAAGGCATATGTGGCCTAAATTGCAAGAGAGCCAATTTCTCTCAGCTGAGAGAGAGAGAGTATTATTCAAATACAAATTTCTAAGTATTGTGAATAATAGGTTGTAGTTACCCAGCAGTACCTAATTTAACTGTCTGAGTTCTACCCTCAATACTTTGGTATTGCATGTATACAACAAACAGTCTTTCATTTAATCTTTACTAAAATGAATTAAGTAACAGCAACAGAAGTTGTAAGAAGGAAGCTAGTTGTTCTGTACTCTATGTAGACTGCAGTAAGCTGTATATAATGCACAGAACAACATGCTGCAGAAAACATCTTACTGTTCATAGAACCATAAAGTATTCAGGCTTAAATTATGATGTATATCCCTAAATCTATTTTTCTGCAATTGCAATCAACTACATAATCTTTTCCCCAAAAGCTCAAAGTTTGATTTAAGCTTATTGGATTGCTTGCCCAGAATATGAGAAGTTATAACTCCATCTCCAGATTTCACAGGCCACTTTGCCAGAAAACTTCTAGTGTTCAGTCTGAATTTGCAGATGATATCTGTTCTTGTGCTAATATTTTCAGATTCAAAGAAATATCATAGAAGAGAAGTCTCCTGCACATCAAAAACTACAACTAATTTCCAGCACTATGGCAATCAATCTCATCTAGTACATCTGTCTCTTCTGGGGCTGTACCTGTGACTTATAATCATGTGATCAACCACCCACTGCAGTTGTCCCCACCACAACTGTCTACAGTCAACATACTAACAACAGAAACTCTCAGAGTTAGTGCTGGATGGTATTTGCACTATACACTATTCAATTTTTCCCTTATATCCCTTATTCCAGTCCTTACAGTCATCCAGTTCTTCTTGAATCTTGCAGTCTTCTCCGATCATCATGTATTTTTATCTCCAGACTAATCATTTTAATGAAATTACTGAACAGAGTTTGAAGACTTACCCCTAAAGAGTTCTACCAGATATGCTCTAGTACAAGTAGCACTGAAAGAGCTTTGTTAATCTTCCTCCCAGCTAACTTCCTCACATTACAGTACCCTTACTGATTAACGAGCATTGATTACCAGGTGCACTGAGTACACAGACATTGGGCAGGAGTCTTGCCAAAATAACATGCTCTTCTTTAGGGAAAGATTATCTAATAATGCATGTTTACCTAGAGACTGTTGTGAGGACTTATACAAATCTAGGGATTATTTTGTAGTTTTAGTCTTCCTTAGACATAATTTTTCTCAGGACACAATATAAAATTAAACAACAGCATAAAAGGCACAGCTTAGATCTTACTGCACCACTTACTATACTCTGAAAGAAAGTACTTAATGCAAAGACACACACTTAACGACATGCATTAAAAAAAGGTTGTATAGTTCTAAGGTGAAGATATGAAGTTTATATTAAAATCCATGAAGTATATATTGGAATCCATGTGCACATAAGGACTACTGCTTTTACACTGATCCTCAGAAAAAGCTAACAGAAGCTAGGAATAAAGATAAAAACTAGTTATAGACAAGCAACAATGCTAACAGAGTGGGCCAGCAAAGGAAAAGAGTCACGGAAAATCTCACACTGTAAAATTTTTTGTATTACACACATACGACAAAAGTGAGAAAGTTTACAGAAATGAAAAAAGTCAAATTTATCAATTAAGGATTTTATAGAACATAACTCAAAATATATTTGAAGGCTTAAATATCTTGCTTTTTCGCATAAGTATCTAATGGCAGAAACATTTATTAAATTTTAAAAAAAGCCTGCAAGTTTATTCCTTAAGCACTTAAAGACTACTTCTAACAGATACTTCATATATCAGGGTGATCACACATCCTCATACAATTAACAAATTTACAGTTAGAAAAGTGGTATGGTTAGGATGGCTTTCTACAGATTCATAATTAGAAAGATTATCGTGGTAGAAAGAGACAATCAAAAATGAAACACTCACCCATATCCTCAGCTCACAACAGAAAAGTCCAAAAGGAAGGACCTCCAGGAAGTAATCCTTCCCCTATGGGAGTCAGCACTTAAATGGAGTCTAGGAGGGGTGCAGCCAGGCTCCATCCCTTCCGGTCACAAATGTGAATTGACTTCACCTGTGCTCCCATAGCTGACTCAGTCCTCCCCTCAGGTGTCAATCAGTGGTTCAGATCATGACTCAACAGTTCCAATGCAACTCTAAAAACCAGGATGCTATTGAAATTCTAAATACATGTGCACAAGTCATTTTTACAGATGCAGTTAGTTTAATAATGAATGTTTAACAAATTGCAGAATCAGCACTACAAGCTATATTTTATAAATGTGTAGAACTAGGTAAATTAATTTTGTTTCTAAATGTTCTGATAAGAAAGGATAAAAGTTTATGCCTTTTAAGTCAGAGTAAGCGATATTTTCTATTTTGTTATTCCTCTTATTTATCAGCTGAAGTTTTTTTTGTGCAACATGCTAATTTCTTCCTGATGTGAGGCTTTATTCTGAAAACATATCTACTTTATCCTGCCCAGAACCTAAAAAAGTCTTTCCTATTCTACATAAAACTGTGTAGGTACAAATGTCATATATTTAGTTATGGAAAATATCCATGCAATATATTTTATACACCTTTCTTTCTATCAGTTTCTCAGTTCCTCAGTTCTGATTTTTAATATAAAGAGACGTTAATTATTCCAGTAAAAAAAATTCTGTAGTTTCTCTACACAGTCTGCACAATGTGCTGCTTCATAGTTCATCATGAGGCAGTTAAAAAAATCAAACGAACAAGTGGGATCAGAATTATATCCCAAAGTTCTTTCCACATAAGCGACCTGAAAAGATTTCATGACAGTACTGTTGCATACATTACCAGGATAAATTCCAACTACTTGGGATTTTTTTCCTAAGCTGCAGTCTGAGTATAAAACAAACTATTATAAAGTCTACAGAACATATTATAGAGATGTTTGCGTAAGCAAAAAGTGAAAACTTGCTTTTTTTTTTTCACTTAACAACATGCTTGAAGTATCAAATGTTTTATATACAAACAAGATTTGAGGTTGAAAGACTGTTGATGAATTCCTCAATGACTGTTTTCACATTCATAGCACATACAACATATTTACTTTTCTATGCTATTCCAGCCTGTATGCCTCAGCATAATTGTAGTCAGCACTTTTGTTTCATGCCAATTTGCAGAGGATGAATTAATGCCATCTCAAGGATTTTTTTTCTCCTAAGTATTCAGCTGTTAATTGATACTCAATGTTCTAGGCATGTCTTGTTGTAAAAGTTTTTCTTAAAATTCCTTTTGTGGATCAAGAACAAATTCTGGTTAATTACTAACCAGAAAAATTAATCAGATGTTACTGAGTATTGGAAATTCCTAGAATTTGTATGAAAACAAAACAGGTCTTTATAAACACGTTATGCACAAGAAGAACCACAGAATTACAGATTTACAACTGTAGGGTTTGGAAGGGACCTCTGGAGAAAATTTAGTCCAACCCCCCTGCTAAAGCAGGTTCCCTACAGCAAGTTACACAGGAAAGCATCCAGGTGAATTTTGATTATTTCCACAGAAGGAGACTCCACCACCTCTCTGGGCAGCTTGTTGCAGTACTCTGTCACCCTCGCAGTAAAAAAGCTTTTCTTGTGTTCAGATGGAACTTCCACTGCTCACTTCCTGTTGAGGATGTTGAATGAGACTAGACTGAGTATCAGCCCCTGGGGAATATAGTACAGGCCACCAACTGGACTGTGCTGCTGATCATAAATCTCTGAGCTTTGTCAGTCAGACATTTCTCAGTCCACCTCATTGTCCACTCACCAATTCCACACCTCCTAAGTTTACTCATAAAGATGTAATGGGAGACAGTGTCAAAAGCCTTGCTGAAGTCAAGATAGCCAACATCCACTGCTGTCCCCTCATGTACCCAGCCACTTATGACATCATAGAAGGTTACCAGACTGGCAAAGCGCAATTTTTCCTTGATGAATCCATGTTCCCCATTCCTGATAAACTTCTATTCTTCGACTTGCTTGAAGATTATATCCAGAATAAGCTGCTCCATCGTCTTCCAAGGGACAGAGGTGAGGCTGACTGGCCTGTAGCTTCCCAGTTACTCCTTGCCCTTTTTGAAGACACTGCCTTTACTCCAGTTCTCAGGTATCTTTCCCATTCCCACAGCCTTTCAAAGATGATAGAGAACTACTTGGCAATCATTTCTGCCAGCTCTCTCAGCACTCATAGGAGCCCAATGAGCTCCGTGGATTTACACGCACTGAATTTGCCTCAATTATCTCTGATCAGATCCTATTTGCCAAGGGGAAGTATTCCTCTCTCCAGGCTCTTTTGTCCAGGGCCTGGGATTCTCAAGGGATGGTCTTAGGAATAAAGAGTGAAGCAAAGGAGGGCATCTAGTGACTGCCTTCTCATACGGAGATCTAAAAGTATTGAAGGAAGGAGGTGGCTTTTCCAGTATAAATCTTGTTACTGATTTAATACAAACTGAGAATGGTAGACCTCTAGTATGAACTAAGATCAGATTTCATTGACTGTTTCTCAAAATTTGCACAGAATTTGGGGTATCATTTTTTGCATTAATTCGGGGCATATTTTTTATAGACAATGAAACTGTCTCAGACTTAAGTCAAGGATGATTTTTAAACAATTTAGGACCCTTATTTTAGAGCTGCTAAACCCGAGGCACAAATTCAGTATTTTAGTTTGAACTGAAGGGAAAGTAAATGTAAACAGCATCAAAGAGTCAGTGTGGATGAAAATGTGTCACCCTCTCTCATGTAACTGAATCTAGGGCGTGGTGTAGGCTTACTCTCTTATCACAGAACCCATCCCTCAGGCTGTTTACAGTAAGGTGCAGAGCAGGCCAGGCATTTGTAACTCTTTTTAGCTCACTTCAAGACCTTTGCTACAGTTATCAGCACTTGCATCTCCAGTAACATCAAAACTAGCCAGAATTTCTTGATGTAGCACTGATTCTCAGTTCAGAAACAGGAGAAATAATAAGCAGGACCATTACTAACCCATATGATTCCCATGCTTTTTTAAGAAGCCAAAGAAATGTCTGCTTAAGAATCCTATCCTATTCTACCCAGATTCTATTTTTCAGAGTAGAAGGAACTAGTAATTGGATTCATCCTCCATATTTATTTATTTATTTATTTGCGTCCTTTAGCTTAATTATTTATTTATCTGCTTTAAATGATCCAGGAAAAAAAAATCCAAGTTTAGAATTGTCGACAAAATCAATAATAAGTTTCCTTTGATCTGTATGCTGATTTCAAAAAGTTAGCTGCCTACACCTCTCTTCTTTGATGTACTGGTTACTGAAAACCTCAGATATTGTTTCTGTTCTGGCTTTTTGTATGATTATTAATTAGAGAAATGCAGCCTATGTGTTTCTAGTCATCTTCAGATTCTTTTGTGGGCAGCAATATGCTAAGCACTCTGAAGAATGGAGAAAGCACTTGCTCCTGCCTGACCAAACTTTGTTTAAGCAGGCAAAAGGAGAAATGGGAGAGAATTTAGCTAGAATTACACAACTAATGGCAAACAATGGAATCCACATTAACTGCATTTAAATCCAACAGGCAGTGGATTGTACTGCTTTTCGCCTGTGCAGGAGAGATGAAGAACTCAATCTACTCACTTACTAGAATGTATGTGGTATATTGTACTGGAATACAGTTTTGAGTTCCCTATTTTTGCCTTCTGTTTTCAGCCTGGTTTCCTAAGGAAATGAAACTTGTGCAATCAGAGTGTTGTGTATGGGTATATTCACATGAGTTCAAGTAGTAACTTTTCAATCTGTTAGCAAATTGTAACAAGGTTTGACACATCTCAAAGATAATGTAATTTCTACAGGCCCTGTGAAAATACTGGAACAATTGTGTATGTCAGACTGTAACTAGGGTGCAAATATCATCAGATTCTTGAATTTTTTTGTGGTAGAAATCATGCTACTTTTGTTTTGATGTTACCAGAACAACATAGATCCCTTCAGTTAAGTTTTCACATTTTCCTCTGTGTTAAGAAATGTGTTAATTAAAAAGACAAACAAGCACTACCTGCCACTTCCAGATGCTATAGTTAAAGAAAGGAAGAAGAAAGAAAGATGAAGCTTTGTTCATGATTTGGATTATTTATGCTAATTATGTCAGTTGTTATACGTAAACAAAGTTTGGGAGTTGTAATTACAAAGATATCAGTGTAAGCAAAGCCTCATTAAAGCCTAGGCAGGGCAAAGACTCAAGTTCTAATGTTAGAATATATAGCTTGAGCATCTGTATCATACTGGGACTTATTTTGCTGCCTACTTGCTTTGCTCCTCTTCCTAGCTGGTGAAATGCTTTGCCAAGAGTACGTGAAGGAAGCTGGAGAAATAGTACACTTACTTAATTTGAGTCCTACTGAGCAGATCAGGTGGTTTTCTTCTCTTTTTTTTAAAACAAGTACTTCAGGGAAATTTAACTTTCCACCCTCACTAACTTGAACAGCCTTCAAAGCATGCAGTTTCCATTGTGTCATGCACATTCACTCAGCATATGCATAAAATTGAAGGAAAGTGAAGACCTTTTTATATGGGAAGGGCTGAAGAATGTTTTTATTCCAGTTGCTATAGTAATGAATAGAGATAACGATGATTGCACAATCACTGCAATTACACATTTAAAGAGGGTGGTACTTTCAAACAATAATACAACTGCAATGCAAGAAAGTGCAGCAGTCAAGGAAAGGTGGGAGCATAAGTCAATAGCATGCTTATGACTTATCTATTGGGTTCTGATGAAATATGTGATAGAGGGAGGTTGATTTTTGTTAAAGATTTTTGACATCTGAATTCGGTATTTTGCTCTTCCACAGCTTTCTTTTTTGACCTTGAGTGTCTCACAGCTCAGATCCTCAAAAACATAGCATTAACTAGATGTTATAAGTAGTAACATGCAAGTTAAGGTGCTTGGCCACAGAACCAGAACCAATAACTTTAAATCACTCAGATTTACAACAGGCTGCATTCTGAGCTGGGAGCAGCTTAATGTAGGTAAATAATTCCTAGTGAGAGATTCTGTCTTGACTTACAATACATGAAGTGCTTAAGTAGCCTTTGTTGAAAAAAAGCAGTTCTTTTCCTTTAGGTTCTGGATAGGCTCTTGAGACTTACCTTTCAAAGGGCAAGGAAGGCAATACCATTTGCAATGCATTCATAAGGTATTTAAATAGCTTAGATGTTAGAGCACTCTCCTAGGATATGAGATGCCTCAGTTCAATTCCTTCCACTGTTTATGGAAATTCAAACCTTAACTCCCACATCTCAGTGGAAAAATGTCTTAAATGGCATGCTATAGGATATTTAAAAAGGAAGAGTGCTCTCTCTCTCTCTCTCCCCTTTTCAATAATTAAAGAACCACTAAACCACAGGCACTACAAGCACGAACATGGCCAACTATCAAAACACTTTCTTGGGAGAGGAAGAAACTGAGTTCCACTTCTGTTTTATTTAGTACTTAGTACTATGTACTTCTTGGATCAAGATTTTCAGCTGCAAACCCAGAGAACTAAACAGCTGACAGATTTTGATGAGGCTGAGATGGAACAGCATTACTGAGTACTTGCAATTCTGTCACAGAATAGAGATGCCACCAGGGTGAGGAAGCAGCTGTGTCAGGATATTAGGAATTGAAACTGAATCTAAAGAGTTTGGAATACAAAATTCTCCGTGGACTGAGATGTCCATTAACATTAAAACTTTGAGGAATTATCATCTCATTTAACAAGTGTGATAAAAAACAGCTGATAATCATTTTAAAAAATTAAAAAGCATCAAATAAAAATATCCCCTTATGCAATATCTAAAGTATCAAAATATCGAATGGATTAAACTTAAGCTTGGTATTTAATCAGTCAAAAGGTAGCACAAGGGTTTTTTACAGTGGGAGGTTTTGTTGTTTTTCAGAATATAGTCACATCAAAGTAATTGTCTTGCTAAACATTTCATTTTGAATAGTTGTCTTGCTAAATATATATATATTTTTTTGTGAGAGCCAAAAATAAACATGAAATAAAAAGAAATTTAAAAAATGAAAAATACATTATTTTCAAAATATAAATGATAAAATGAAATTAAAACCAAAGCATTTTTAAAAACAAACAGAAAACACCATCTTGTAGTCTATATATATATAGGGGGAAAACTGAAATATAGAAGCCATACGACTGAGATAAGTTTGCTGGATAGCTGAGTGACCTCCTGAGTTTCTTCATATCCCTGATGTTTTCAAAAGCACTGAAATTAAATTCCAGGGAACAGGAGGGTCCGGTAGATGGTACAAGCAGTGCTGAGGGACACATGCATGCAATGCTTGAAAATGTGGCTGCATGTTAACTTGAACTACATATATGTAAGTTCAGGCACACAGAGTAAAACATGAAAAATAAATAATAAAAAAAGAACTGTCTTTTTTTAATATGCATTATACTCAAACATGTTCTGTGATTTACGCAACACCTATAGAACAACTAATTAAGCATATAAAATATAATCAAATCGCACCTGTTAATTTCAGCATCGTCACCACAATTATCAGCATAGCACAGTTTAGAAAATCTGCATGAAAATGAAATGGCTTAGCACATCTACATGTGCTTGACTTCCAGTATAACGTTAAGCCACCACGGCACATGAGTGCTTCTCCTTGGTGGGTCAAAATGAATCCTCAGTAGAGGATGAACTGTTTTTTCATTGCCACAACAACAGACTGAGATAAAAGATCTTAAATGGCCTTGCTGTCTGTATAGAATTAGTTTACACCTTGTAAAAACATGATTCGAATATTGGTAGAATCTGACCTTCATTTATGCTCATTTTTCTTTCATTATTGTCATTTCCCTCTACTGTGGAAACAGTATTAAAATTTTGTCCACACTTTTAAATAATATCCTGTAGCTGATGCAATTAGCACTGAGAATAATAATGTTTGGCATGCTCTTAAATGTGATGTAAAGCAATCTGTGTTAGAATATACTAGTTCAGTTACTCTGTCTTATTAGTCATGCAGTTTATTGACAACATTTTTCCCTCTTCCTCTTTGTTTTCTGACTTTTTAAAGATTGATACTACTAAGCTTAAACTCAAATCTTGAAACATGCCTGCATTTGACAAGGAAATAGCCCAAATCCCTTTTTAAAACTTGTTAGTCACCCTGAACAAATATTGACAACCGCCCCTTCAAAATTCCCAAGAAGATAAAATAGAACAGGTAGATAGGAAAACAGAAAACACACCCGAGCAACCATGTTCAGACAGTACCAGAATCTTTACATTTCACTAACAGGTTATTTCCAAGTTGTTGTAAGATCTCACTGTTCAGATTCATGCCTTTGGATTTTAGAAACACTCAGAAGTATTAAAGAAAGATACAATTAATTATTTCTTTTTACAAATCATTGAAAGGACAAAACAAAAGCTGTAAACTGACAATTTAAAAAACAAACACACAAATTCCAGTTGGAGTTACTAGAAGTTTTGGACACTTTACCTAGCCTTCTTGTAGCCTGACTTCCAGAAATCCTAGCACTGAAGGTACTGAGCATATATAGACATCTGTGCATTAGAAACTGTGCTTAGAAAACTGTGTTTTCTAAGTTGAATGTTTACAAATACAGCTGTAATGAAAGTAGAAGATCCTTAACCTAAAAATGCATTTGAGCTGGGGCTATGTAGGATCCTCTTAATGTTGCTCCTTGAGTTGTTCAAAGCAAGTAAGGATTTTCTTTAAAACAGTTCAATTTTCAGCATATGACGATGCCTCTCCCTGCCTGTAAGAAGAGTGGGTTAGATGTGTTTGCTAAACTAGTGCCAAAATATCTTTGAATCATAATACTGATATACTAGTGAATATTTATTTGGGTATATATTTGCATTTACCTTCTTTTCAGTATTGCTACAGCTATTCTCTCTGATTAAAACTGAAGCCAGCAGTTGACAATGTTTCTAATCCAGAAAGTCACAGTAATGCTTGATAATACTATTACTTGATAATATTGTCATTTGACAATATTGTTATTCTGAGCAGATCTTTCTAACAGAAAGTAATTCATGGTGCTTTAAACCTAGAAAGGTCAGGAGACATAAAACCAGGAGGTAGAGGAAAAGGTGAAAAGGTTTTTGCAGTTGAGGAAAAACTTGCAGGATTTTAGACCCAGGTAGCTGACAATTGACCTGTATTTATTTTAAATGTAGCCTCAATGGACTGTTACAATTTTGTTCACCCAAAATGTGCAATGTTGTATTCATCTGCCTGATCCTGTTCCCACTGTAATTTATTATAAAGTGTCTTTTAATTCCAGCAAACTGAGGAACAGATCTTATGATCCCTCCATGAGAACATGATTGTCCTAGATCACATATATATACATGCAAAACTTACAACATTCAGCCCATGGCTAAGCAATTGCTTTTTTTTTTGTAAAAATGGCCAACTTTCCATTAATTCTTGTATCAATAACACCAGATGACAGAAAGCCCTTGGCCTGGCATTAACTGTATGCACTCTACCTTTGTTCACAACCCTGTTCTGCTGATCCCCAGCACCAAGAGCTCCACAGTGCACTGGGTGTGTTTGGGGGAAGATGTTTTTGCTCTCTTGCTTCCAGTCTTCCAGCATATCAAGAGGAGAAGAGGGAGGAGTAAGCAAAACCAGGTTGGAAGGGAAAAGAGCATTTCCCCTAAGGCAATACAAAAGGAAAGGTGGTCCCTTAGGAGAGGAGGAATCTGGAACTTACTGATGCACTGCATTATGTCCACCTACATTCAGCACTCAATCAGTGTTCAGTTCAAATTAGCACTGGCTTGTACTTAGGGCAAAATCCCCTTGGAAATGTTTTCTGCCCTGCTTATAAGATCAGAAGGGCAGCAAAGGGCAGAGAAACGCCATTCCTAAAACACCCACATCCTGTGAAACCTCTGTGATTACTTCTTTCTCCTTATCTGTCACTCTTCCTTCTTCACACAATCCTTACCACTTAAATTTGTCAAGGCAAATAAAGTGGGCAAAGTCATTAATACTGGCCTTCAGCTCCGCAAAAGCAAAATCAGATTTTGTGCATTGTGTTTGGAACTTTTGAATCAGCTCTGTCTGATGGAAATCATGTATCTACATTTCTTTCCTAGTCAAAGGATCACTGCAATTTGAGTTGGTATTTGAAAAATAGAATTTTTTAGTATTACATTAAGTCACACAGCCAAAACACCAAAAAACCCACATTTCACTGAGCCCAACTTTCATCCTGTCACGCTTTCAAAGGTACTGTCTGAGCAACAACGATTTATCTGTGAAAGTACTTTAAAAAGGTTAAAACAATTCACTTCTATATTTCTAATAAACAGTGTCTCTCCTTGGTGCCGACCAAGAGATATCCTGTAAAGGAAGTAGCTAATCACTGTCTCCTTGGAAAATGTTTACGGAGGGACATAGGGGATGATGTTATCTACATCCTGTTTAAGCAGCTGTTTTGTTTTTTTAAGCAGATGGTGAACTAAAAGAGGCATTCTTTGTAGTATTGTTACGCTTTTCCTTTCTGTGCTTTGAGTCTCACCGTTTCTGGACAGTAGTTTGTTCAAGGGTGTCAGATGTTTTTCACCTCATCTATCCATATTTCACACACATTTTAAGGGAAAAAAAAGACACTGCAGCATGATTGGGGTTTTGTGGGGGGAATATGGTGTATAGGGAAGGAGATTTGTTTTTGTGCAATTCTTATCAAAATCAACTCATAAATTTATTTACATCTAAGCATCTGGTGACCTAAATCAAAACTTATAAAATATGTTAATTCTGAAAGACTGTAAAGAAAAACAATTTTGTTATGGACTTCTGTAAGGCAATAGACATTAGGAAAACACTGCTCCTGGATTCACAGTACAAACAGGCTTTGTATGGCAGAATGAAGTGTACTTCTGGTTTTAGCAGTACAGAACACAGATTTCAGTTAGTAAAATCATTATGTTCCACTGAATGTTACTGTATCATAATATCTCAAAGACGTTGGCTACTTCTGAAATGGCTGGATATTGATGCAAGGTAGTTTAGTTGTATGCAGACAATCAGTGCTTGCTGATTGCATTCTTTTAAATAGCAAAACATTGAAGTATTTACTCAGTAGAAAGGTCAAGATGTTACTTTGGACAGAGCCTAAAGCCACACAAAAGCAAGCGTGATCCTATTCAGAAGAATTCTACCAGATAATAGCATTTCCTAGCTTACTAGACCTGATGTTTCATATTATCAAGCTTTATTATCAAGCTGTATGTTCACTGGTCTCACTTAAACAAGTCATTTTACTCCATTCTTTTGAAATCTTCTAGATGAAAACCAGAAATATCTAACAGTTTCAATCCTTTAGTTATCTTTTAGTTAGTTACAGTTGAAAGTTCAAAACTTGTCCATCAGTAGCTTGAAAATTATCTGCACAAACAAATAATGATAATTCAGACCTATCTCATCCACCAGACCAAATCTTTACTTCTACACTCCTCCTTCCTTAACAATAACAGGCCATCTAACTTCTGGAATAAAAGCTACTAAAAATATCTTTCACCAGTGTGCTTCCTTATGTGCCCCTCCCTACTACATACACATCCATCTGGGATCTGAATGAAGCAGGGGTGCTTGTGAAGGGAATTGCATGTTGCTTTGTAGGCTCAGGCAGTATCAACATCCATACACGCAGTGAGACAAATCCATCTTCTAATTTTGGATTACACAGTTCTCCAAGGGACTTCAAGGCTTTCAAGAGAAACCTGGATAAAGCAGTCAGCAGCCTATCTGGTCCCTCAGCTGGCTATACTTTAAGCAGGAGGCTGGACTGCATACTACCTGAGGTCCCTTCCAAACCTATTCTTTTTTTGCTTCTGTGGTTCTCCGCAGAAACCCTCTTCAAGTCATGCTTTTTCTGACTGCCAGTTGGTCTAATAGAAGATAATGTTTTTACCTACAAACTATGCCTCCTCTGTAATTTCCAAGACTCAAAACCACAGACGTTCCATCATGTGGCATGTTCACACCCACATGGATCATTAGTAGGACTGGAATCATTCAATCCGTCCCACAGACCTTTAGCATTCAAACTGACAAAATGAGTCACAGCAGCTGTAATCATCAGCCTAATTGTTCACTGAGGGTGGTGGGGAATTCATGACTGGCAAATACCTGTAACAAAATAGACACCATTAAGCATAGGATGAGTGTATAGCACTGCTTTATATAAATTTGCACATTTTTTCACTGACACATCCCTCCCCACTCATTGTGTTTAAAGGCATACAGGTAAAAGAGAAACAGTTGTATTTAGTTTGTCTTACAGCCTTAATTCTAAAAGTAAGGTGACCTATATATGTTCAAGGTCTCCCAAGATGCAAGAAGAGTCAGTTGATTTGCACTGACTTTCTGTAAGTGAAGTCCTCAGTGGGCTCACTGTTGACTACCGGCCGTTGAAGTGTTTAACAGAAGCAGCCTTTCCAGCAGAAACCTCAGTGTAGAGATAGATTGGATAGCTAGACCTATTAGTAGCATAGCTACTAACTTTGTAAGGTGTTTAATAAACAATCTATTCAAACCTGTGGTTCTAAACTTAAGGAGCCAGATGCTACTGGGTGCTCTCCATACTTTCTATTCTAACAGAAAAGCTGGAGTCTCACAGTCACATTATTGACAATGCAAAACACTCAAGATTAGTGCAGTCTTTCTCAATATGACTTAAAAACCATGTTTTAAAAACAATCAATTCACATTCCTCTTAATTTGCTATGCACTCTCTAAATGCTACAGTTTCATAATTACAAGTCTCATTCTTCAGTCTTAAGGATGAATTTTACTGCCACGTCCTTTTGCTTAAAAAGCTATCGTTGTCCAGAGAGTTGTCCCAGAACATGCACCTCTGAAGGAAGATACTCCTATCATGACACAAGTGTAAAGTCACAAATACTAACTCTGCTATCAATCACGTTTCTTTAGAAAGGGCGACACTTCATCTCTGGCCCCTGTGGCAAAGCTGCATGAGAAGGAAAACAGCAGAGGGAATTGCCATTGTCTGATAACCTCAGAAAGGTTATCAGACCAAAATCTTCACGAACACTGAAGCTTTCTAAGAATAGAAACCTTTGGAAAGGTAGTGAAAACAATCAAATTCTAGATAACCCTGACAAAAATTCTGAGCCAGGCTTAGAATGAGACACTAGAAGTGCTCTACAAGCTGCAACAGAGGTCAAATTTCATGCTAAGAAAAAGCATATTAACAGCTACAAACTTCAGTTATAATAGGGAAGCACATTTAAACGATGCTGTCAATAGGGATGCTATTTGTATAAGCTAATCACACATAATAGCCCCACCTTTGGCATATCATCTTTTAATTATGATTTTTTTTCCACATAAAATTGTTAACAGCTCTAACTGAAGAGAACTTACTAAACCTAATTAATTTGATTACTAATTGTTTGCATAATGTAAGTTGATCCAGCAGAGGGTTTTCATACTTTCTATGTGCTGTCCTTCATTCCAGATGTATTAGCAATCTTTTCTCCTTTTCTGGATCTGCTTCCCACACTGGATTGTCTGGCTTGCCTTCCTAACAATGTCTGCTGACCCCACCATTCTCCAGGGCCCTCTGTCACCACCAGGGAACTACTTCACTTGCCATTCCAGCAGGACACTTGAGTACCTTTGTACTTGGCCTGGGATTTCACAGAGATATAAGTAAAACAGATTTAGTTGAAAGCTACTGGAAAAATGCATGCATGACACCAGAAGTTATATACAAAGTAGTTGTCTACTTCAACTCTGAGAAGAAAAAAAATGGATTATCTTGCCCTTCAGTGGAGCAAGCCTGGTTTGGACACAGACCAGGTATGAACTTACTTCACAACAGGAGGGCATGTCACCTGGAGAACGTTACATTCATGGATCAGGGATGTTGTACAGGTACGTTGCAAACATATTTTTGTATAAAGCTCTGTAGATTCACTTACGGATTAACTCTTGATCAAAAAGCTGGAGAGTACTCTTTGCACCAAAGCCCCATTTGTCTGTGAGTGTATGCATGTGCATGAACTCAAGGGAACTACAATTAAGGAAAAGCAAAGATAGCTGGGATACACCTGTCTAAAGTAGAAGCAGGCAGGGATATTGGCTTACCAACACAGATGCTGCAGAGAACATTGCAGATGACATGACTCGTGGTCTTGGATGTACATTATGTATTTGTATTTCATAAAGCACAACGATCTTCAAGCTGGACATGAGCTCAACGCTTACTCAGAGGAATGACACCCAGTGAATCACAGGGGTGATTTCCAGAGGCATGCCGGGTTTTACTTCCACTTGCAGGTCTGGAGTCAGGTCTGCACAGCTGTGGTGTCAGCCAGAGTCACCGTGAACCTCAGGAAATGGCAGCAAGCCTTGGTGAATTTGGTCATTTTGGACACCTGGAGAGAAATGTGTTCTGGTTTCTGGCAGGGAATTACTCAGAATATCTGAATCTTACCAGTTAAAGAAACAGTTTATGAGAACCGCCCTCGCCTCAGCATGAGGTACGATGGCATTTTGGTGCTGAAGCGACTTCCACACGCAAACAGAGCTCTCAGAACAACAAAGCCTGGGTGCCCTGCAACTTCCTGCTGCTCAGGTACCCGCGTTTCTCAGTACAACGCCTTTTGGTCACACAATGCAAGTTACATGCACTGAGTTTGACTTTCAGCTTTATTGTCCTGTCATTTCTTCTCTGAAGTGAGAACAACGAACGGCTGAAATGGGACAATTAATAGTGCAAGCCCTTAGGAAATCTAGCAGTTAAACTGGAAGGACGGTGAGAGGTGGCGACTGAGCACAAGAGCTTTAAACCGGTAACCGTCGATGTAAGAATCTCAGCTCGATGCCTGCCCTGCGGCCGCGCACACCTCTGTCCCAGCCACCCGTGCCGTACCGCCGGCAGAACCGGGCCGGGGCCGGACGACAGCCGCCTCCCTCGGAACTGCCCTTCCGCGGGCGCCGGCCGGGGTTTTCACGCGAGTCGGCTCCGTGCCGCCAGAGCCCTTTCCCAGCCCTCCGCCGCCGAGCAGCCAATCAGCGCGCGCAGGAGCGGGGCGCGTGCGGGCCCTCACCGCCCGCGGCGCGCCGGCAGCAGCCCCACGCGGGGGGGAGCGGCGAGGCACGCGTGACCCCGCAGGTCCGGCCCCCTGGGCTGCCCCGGCTGAGAGTCCGCGCCGCACGCGGGCGGCGGAGCGTGTCGGGGTACCTGGCAAAGTCGACGGTTCGGAGAAAAGCAGCGCGATAGCTCAGCACTTCCTCCTGCCGATAAGATCTCCGCCGCGCTTGTCACGGGCGGCGGCTGCTCCGCTCGAGCCGCTCTGAGGCTCCTCCTGAGGCGGGACGGGGCGATGCGCGGGGCCGCCCCGCTGTCCCCTCCGCCCCGAGCAGTCCGGCTCCCTGCGGCCGCGCGGAGCCGAAACCCGCGCCGGCATGGGAACCTTGGGCAAGAAGAGAGAAACTCAGTGAGTCGGCAGCGCGGGGGCCGAGGCGGCGAGAGGGGCGCGGGGCTCCGTGGGGCTGGGAGAGAGGGCAAAGCGGCGGGGCGGGACGGCGACTCGCCCGTCCGAGCGGGCGCGGGCGGCGGGCGTGCGGAGAGCAGCCTGAAGGCGCGACCGGAGCGTGCGGCGCAGCCAGAGAAGCGGCTCCGCTACCTGCGCAGTGCCGCCGACGGGAGAGGAATTGCGGGCCGTCCAGCTGTCAGCACCGCGGGCGGCTCCGTCCCGGTTCCAGCGGCGTACCGGGGAGCCCGGCGTGCTTTTCGAGTGCCTTCTTCGCGTCGAAAAGCCGCTGTGCGGGGATCCGTTCTAATTAACGTGGCGATCGGTTTCGGATGTGTCACTCGCGGAGCGTTGCCAAGTCGGCCACGGTGTTATTGTTGTAAACTTACTGGAGGAGGACGTGGATGGTTTTCCTTCTGCTCGCTGCTCGGTACTGACATTGTTTGTTGTCAAGACCTAACATATCTGCTGCTGCAACTGTGAGTGTGCCCTGCACCAAAGAACTGCTGGAATAAAGCGAGGAGGGGTGAGGGTTAAGCTTGCAAAAAGAGAACCCTGAAAGCTAAGCAGGCCTCGCTCTTTTTTTATATGAGAACAGGAAGTCAGATCGCACAGCGAGGGGGGAAATCTAGAGAAAAGGGGAAGGGAACAGAACATTCTTTGTATAGCCAGTGTAAGATTCGCTTCAGGAGAGTTAAGTGATGGCCACTACCTCTGCAGTCAGGTCTGGGTTATGCTGGCCGTGTGGGCCGTGAATGACCTCATCTACAGTTTCATGACTTTTCCAGCATTGGAAGTGAGTCAGAAATTTTAAGCTAAGGCCTGAAACTCACTGAGATTAGGTGGGTCTGATCTATCTTCGTTAGGCATCTTTATTTCCAAATTGATCCAGGAGTATGAGATGTCCTTGCCATCTCTGCCTGTCTGTCTTATGCATGCTGGATACGTTTCTGTGCCTTTTCTTCTTGGGGCTGGCTGTTTATTAATAAAGTTTTCAGCAGTGTTCTGTCTAAGGAAAGTTGTATGAAGGCTTAAGATAGCTACAAGAAGAAGCTGCAGTAACTTATTTAGGAATATGGTGGACTGCACATTGACTATGAAATAAACCCAAAGTTTCATCGAAACAACAGTGGCTGTTGCCATTTTGTGAACGACATGGTCATGCTCTCAAGTCAGATTTTGAATCAGTTCCTGTTATTTGCACGTGAACATGTATCAGAACGCTGTGCTTCTTTAATATTTCATACAGAATGATGAACTTGCGTGCAAACAATGAACACTTAATATTACCTGTAAACTTACACATTCTTAAACTCTTATGACATCGCAATAGGAGAAAGTACTGGCCTAAGCCAAGATTTGTTCTTTGTTTTTATCTCTTTTAAGGATGTGTTTACTTATAAAACTATTAATTCACTCATGCATGCACTTTTAAAACAGTTTAGTAGGAATTAATAATGTAGAGTGGATAAAAAGTCATCAGCTTTTTTTTTTTTTTCTTTTTCTTTTAATTGTGAAATGCTCCACTGTGAAGTTGCAGTGATAGTTTAGGTACTTAATTTCATTTGGAAAATCACTATTAATGCAGCTGGTCTGTCTTGTTACAATGTGTTTTCAATACTGTTGGATTAAGCTATTTTTTTTTCCTTCTTTATTTTTATGATCACACAAATGTGTGGTGGCAGATTATTGTGTAACAATGTTCCTGTTTTGTAGCTTATATAGTATTGGAAATGTAACTGTCAGGCAAAGAAATAAGATTTGTGGCAATCTGACAGATCGTTCAAGGAATGCTGTAACTGTGCTCTACTATCTGTGTTTAGCAGGAAAAAAATGTCATTTACCATGCAGACTCTTAGGTATACTTACCAAGTAGGAGGGCTGTGTCTTTCACCAACCTAGCTACAGGGAGTTCATTGCCCTTTAAATCTCTCCTTCTTTTTCATGTCCTTTAAAATTTGTCACTCACCCTTGTACTTACTTATTGTGCTTTCTTCTAGGCAACCTGCCCAAGGATGCAGCACTGCCCCTGAAACCTCACTTGAGCTGAAGCAGATCAGTCATTGTCACAGCCATTCAAATCTTACCCAAGTCACTATGGTGCCTTTGGGGCACTTAGCCAAAGGGGCGACTTTGGAAGATCTTCTTGAAACCTGCATTCAGTCTTTCGGTGAGTATCTGGAGGTTCTTGGAATGGTGTGAATGTGTTTCTATATTCGTTGCTTTTAGGCCATTTACCAGTGAATTACACTGATGTATTAACGAAGTATAAAAGCTTAACTGAACATTATGTATTCTGTAAGTGTTGCCATCTATTTTACAGGTTTGTGAATATATGCTAAGAGATTAATGTTGGTATTTACCAAACCAATACTTGAAGGAACAGGGGGAAAAAAAAGTAATCTTTATAATCCTGTAATATACAATAAATCTCACATGTTTAATACAAAAATTTTGAAATGAGCAGAGCTTTTTTATAAGATAGATGAAGTAATACTAGGTTACCACTTACATTATCAACATAGATTTAAAGTGGCCTCTCCATAAAGAGAAAGAATCCAAATAAAAGTTGCATCTGTATACTTTTTTGGGCCTGTCAGTTACGTGTTTCTTTTTACCGCAAGAATCGTAATACATGGACAATGATGATTATTGCCTGAACCCTGTATCCTTACTCTCCTTTTTATTTTATTGTTTTAACTATTAAATATGTTTGGTTTTTATATTATTAAAATATGTTAGTACTGAAGGCGCTCAAAAGGGTTCTGAATATTTTGCAAATAAGGCATTTGCTTGTAAACCTTCTATCTTTCAGTGTTTAGAAACACTGTCTTACTGAAAGTCTTACAAAGTTTTCTTGCAGAGTAGTCCTTAGGTGCTAAACACTCAAATGCCTACTCACCTCTAGAATAATTAATCTGTGCAGTTAAATAGTAACGGAGTGCTGATCAAGTGCTGCAACAAGCGCTGTATAAACAATGACTAATCTTTCACACCCATTGGAATTGCATTAATGTTAATATACCATAAAAACTTATATTCAGTGTGTGCAGAGAAATGCATGTCTAAGAGAAGTTAATAAAACATGCAATTATCATTTCTTTCTGGCTCCTTTTCTCATTCAGTTCATTATTGGGTAAAGAACATATCCACTGAATTGTTATAAAGCCCCAGTTCCTAAAATAATGTTGATTAATCTGTAAGTTTTGGTTTACTGGAAGTGAGAAGGCATCTAAAGCACATGTAAGACCATTCTACAGTTATAATATTGATATGTTATTGATTCATATTCATGTTTTTAAGGAGGAAAAAAAGGGGATTATAAATACAACATCTAGGAAAACTATTGTGAATGGTGGTTTCAAATTCTATGGGAAACTGAATGGGAGACTACTGTTGACTTTTTAGTTTTATTTTAATAATTCTTTAATATTCAAAATATGTATGTCAGCATGTAGTTTCATACTGCTAAGTATCCATGTTTTATAAGGGTAAGTTGACCAGAAAAAGAAACCTGTCCAGTTAAACTATATATGGACAGGATTCTATCTAAAGGATTTCGTACTTCAATTATCAAGTTTACTGTAAATCTGAACAGGGTTTTCTTGAACTTTGACAAGTTGTATGTAGGTCTAGCAGAGTGAGCAGCAGTGTGCCTGCACTCATAATTGTGGACTAAGTAAGGACTTCTAGAGTCATGATATGCACTATTGGCATTTAGAATCTGTTGGGCAATTCATAACAGAAAAAAAATAGATACAAAAAAAAAATAGTTGCTGATGTAAATTGAATGATTAGGCAATTTAGGCAAGTTTATTCCCATGCATAGTGTCTAAGTATAGTTTCCACCCTGTATTCTAGTAGTTCTATTCAGATTAAAGTTGTATTGTCATTTCCAAATATGCTGATTTATGTTATTACAGAAATCTGTTATGGTGTTCTGAGCAAGATTTACTTCAGTGTTAAAAGCACAGAATCTCCCAAGACTTGAGCACAGATTTCCTTACTATACTTTAAGTTCGCTTTCTGGAAAAAGCCCTTGATTTACTTACTGTCAAGGGTTAAATAAAACAGTATGTAATAGATAGAGATGGTGTGTCATGCTTGTGAACACATCCTGTTTTATGCTAATGCTATCCTGGACTAGCTAATGTTATGTGTACAGTTACAACTACAATTCTTATATAAAGTACATAGTCAAATTCATTTTCCTGAACTCAATTAGAAAAGCTTGAAAAAGCAAATACCGTGTAAGAGAGACTGCTATCAACAATGGTATATAAGGGAAGGTCGGCAGCCTTCTGCCATTTACATGGGGAATAAGATGGCCTAGCTAAGAAGATATTAAAAATGAACCCACAGTACAGTATGGATAAGTAGGAAGTGTGAATCTCAGCTAATGAATGAAAGACTTTGCCAAAGTGTTGTACATGATTCTAGGATAGTCTGTAGAAAGATGATGTTTGTCAAGAGAACTGAGGTAGTCCAAAACCTGTACTAAAGAGATGTCACAATTTGACAGTTTGAGGTGAGGAGCAAAGATTGCATCTTGGAATTCATGATATTCTTTGTGGATCTATGAAAGTGCTGAATAGAAGGTGGTACTAAAATGTGTTTTCTTACGTTGGCCTATGATGTCAGACTTGGATGTTGGTGGTACGACAGTAGAGGTTGAATCTTCTCACCAGTATTCCATGACACATTGTTGCTGTGTGACAGATGGCAGCAGGGAAGGCAGTCTGACAAAATGGTGGCTGTCATGGAAGCATGTATGAAGCAGAGATGTGGCACTGAATTCCTTGATGCAGAAAAAGATTGCACCCGTTGACATTCATTGACACTTGCTGAACATTTATGCAGACCAGACAGTAGATGAGAGCACAGTGAAGTGGTGGGTGGTGTGTTTCAGCAGTGGAGGCAGCAACGTGAAAGGCAAACCATGTCCTGGATGATCATGCAGATTATTATGAGTGAAGCATGCAGGTTCTTGTTAATGGCTGGTGAGTATGAATAGTCAGTGGTGGTGGCTATATTGAAAACTACTGTTTTGGGTGTGAGAACTTGCTCTATCAAATATCATTATTGTGCTTTTTGTAGCTGTTGTAGTTTCTATTTCCATATTTATGAGGCATTGCTTTTGGAGTGACCTATGTGTATCTGAGTGAAAAGTGTTACACCAGTGCTTATTCAATAACACAATTTTTTTAAACAAAAATAGGAGATACTAAAAGTATAAGTTCTTCAAGTCCCATGAAATGTTGCATCGGAATGAATAGGCTGAACCCAAAAATTATTTGCCACAAACTAAGGCAATAGAAAAGCCAGGATGTGAGTTGGAGCAAGAGTTCATAAAAAACAGTGTGATGAGCTACTGAAGGCAGAAAACTTAGAAAGGAGCATAGCTGCTGAGATAAGTCTAGAAGAATTGTAGAGACTTGAAACAACTCTCTAAAGTGTGAAGAGGAAGAATGAGATTATAAAGGGCAATTATTCCAAGTATTTTATCCATCCTGAAAGACCTTTTCAACATGATAAGTAGCTAAAGGATACTGTTGCAGCTATGATCTAGATTGACAAGAAGAGCTGCAGAGTGCAAATGAATGCATCACCTTAGATTGCCTTAGAAAAGAAAGGGAAGCATTGCATGTAAGTGGAGCCAACAGTAAAATTTAAAGATGAAAAAGTGGTTACATGGAAAGAAAGAGAAGTCGTAATAGGGAAGTGGAGTAAAAAGAGAAATCAATGTGAGGGGATTGCAGAGAGGAAGAGCAGCGAGTAGTGTAAGGTGATTGAAAAGACTAGAAAATGTGTTGTGTAGAAGGGCTGGATTCACTGGAACCTCTCCACCAGAGAGACTGATTCTAAACAGAAACTTCAAAGAGTGAATTAAATGTAGTAAATTGGTGACAAGATGGCTGAACTTGTGACTTCAGGAAAACAGAGTGATTATTAGATTTTGACTTGGAATATGACAAATTCAAGAAGAATTTTTTTTTTTCTAGAGGAATTCTTCACTAGTGACTGTGATTCCTGATCAGAACAGTAACCTCTTACATCCATGTTTTCTCTTTATGCAGTATAAAGCAACTGGAAAATAATGTACTTTTGACTGGCAGACTGTTCTCTGAAAATCAGTATGGCTTAATTTTCTATATTACTTCTTGTTTGTAAAGATCTATCAGCTTTGTTATCAAAACAGATTGATAGAGTAGGGTCTAGCTTTCTGTTCCGTGGCAATATTTAGCGCTGGCAATTCAGTAGAACACAGGAGGCATGTGCTCAGAAGCACAGCTTTATTCTTTGTTAGTTCTTATAGTAATCTTTGCAAGACTTTGTAAATGCATGTTGACGTATATTTAGTCCAGAAAGTGTTACAAATGGGAGAGTATAATATTTCAGCAGCTAGTTTTCACTTTGCTAGATATTTCTGTCTTAATTTGTTAACTGTGAATCTGCTAACCATGGAAATGAAACAGCAATAGTTCATCACACTTTTTACCATTGACTATTCTCAATCTGCTGTGAGGCTGTTGTTTTTGACTCTTTGTTAGTAAGTAAATTTGTGTTCTAGCAATTTTTTATTTGTATGCTCATTATGTATAAGAGGTGTATGGTAACAGACCTTTGTTTTCCTTGTCTGTAAGCTTCTGGTTTACCACATAAAGGAAAGACAAGGGAAGAACAACTGATATAATCTACTTGGACTTCTATGCCTTTAACACAGTCTGACATCACATACTCATCTCTAATTGGAGAGAAAGAGTTTTGAAGGATGGACTATTAAGCAGATAAGGAATTGCCTGGATGGCTGTAGCCAGAGAGCTGTGGTCAATGGTTCTACATTCAGGTGGAGGCCAGAGGGTGGTGACAAGCCTGCCCCAAGCTAGTCTATGATTCTATGTTACATATGTCTTCATGCTTGTATTGAGTAATGTTGACATGTACTTATTATTTTTTTTAAATATGTTTTTCAAAGTTTCAGTGAACTGTTTTAACGTGCAATAAAGCTTATAGGCCATATAGGGTTAAAGGGTCTTTCCCTTGCACACAGAACATTTGCTTAAATCATTTTTTACAAATGTTTAAATTTTTTTTGCAACTGGGACAAAATGTATCTTCAACATAGTGTCATTTTGCTATTTCCTTGTTTTATCAGTGAAGCACTGAAAATTTACTCAAAACTACCTAAACAAACAATCCTAAGAGCACACTTGACAGTACTGATTTATACAAACACTTGTGTCTTACTGAAAAAAACTGAGGATCATGAACGAACTAAGAAATCACTAAAATATCACAATTTTAATATCATGGAGGTATTTATGTCTTTAACCTTCAAGTGGTAGATGTTATATAATTGTCTCTTACATTTAGGTATTGCAAGCATGCATGCTGTAGCACATGGAAGAGCTGTGCTATCATACAATTCAGGCAACTCAGTTACTCTAGGCAAGATGAGTATGCACACTCATAAAAAGAAATCACAAAACATCTTTTAACTGTCTGTTGCCATGCAGAGTCTCTGATTTCTTGATAGAGATAGGTACAAGGTTTTAGGAAAGTAATAGATTTTTTTTCCCCTGGAGTACATGTATATTAATACATTTTATGTAATGTAATTCTAGGTGGAAGCTCAGATATGAAAAGCTGCAGTGGAGTTAGTTTATACTGGATCTTCGATAGGAAGGGAAGTATATTTAAAAAAAAAAAAAGGTTTTAAAACCATGGCTACTATTTTTTAAATACATTAAAATACTAACTTTATAGTCTAGCAACATTCCTAATAGAATTTATGTGAACTTAGTGCAATCTGCAGCCTCTAATGGTCATAATAATCTTTAGATTGTGATGCAAATTTTTCTGTAATGCCTAATCAGTGCTAAATAAGCTTGTTGCCTCCGTGTGGGATAAAGGGACTGTTTATAAACAAACCTTAGAAATTCAGTAAACCATTTCAGGACTGATCTGGCAAAGAAGCTGGTTGTACACGCACTAATTGATTATAGTTAACGTTTTCCAGAATATAAAAGTAACTGCATTAGTGGAGCCTTATAGTTCTGTGATTTCCTAATATTTCCACTACTCATTTTTGCATCAGTATCGTGCAAAAAAAAAAATTGTCGTCTTAGATTGCCTGCTAAGAAAAACTTACTTTGCTCCCAAGATAAGTACATCCTTCCAGTCTAGATGCAACATTGAGTAACTAATAAAACAATCATAGCTCAAGTACCAAATTTATCGTTGTCTTTGTTCAAAATTTACCAAATACCAAGCTACAACAAAGAACTCTAATTAGAACGCTGTTGTATCTTTTAAGACGTATGTCTTTTAAGACATACACAAACTGACAGAAGAGAACTTCTGTAATTTACTTTTTTTTTCTGTAACTTTTTCCTGGTCAATCATTTCTTTTTGTCTCATGCTCCACAAACTTGCAGAGGGCACAAACATGCCCCACAGTCTAGATTGAATGTTGAAGCCTCTAGTTCCCCAAAGAGTCGTTAAAATTTGTACAGTTTGTTATTCTATACTAAAATGGTGTTGATCATTGTGTGTGATTTAGTAGAATGCAGTTAGGAAAATCTAGTGTTGCTTGGCAATGGAAACTATGTTAATGAACAATTAATGACGTGGGAACAGAAGAGTAGCTGCTGTTCTGTAGAATGCTAAGTGCTATTTAGCTAACTGTTAAAAGTTAATTGTAATTGTACTAAAATGAAAATGAGTTCTTTTTTTAACCTGATGCCTGTAAAATTTTTTTGCAAAGAAATGAAACTTTAGATTCCATTGTGCATACTTTAAGGGTCTAATTAACTAGTTTGATTTCAGTCTTTACAACATAGTTGTCCAAAGTCATAAAATAACAAAAGAAAATGCATAGAACTCAGACTACTTGCTTTATAAAGTCTCCCACTTACTAATGCTTACCACAGGGGTATGACAGAAAATTATTCAAATTCAAACCTCTAATTGTAATCTCAGAAAAGCAATATAACTTTTATTTATCAGTGCTCAAAAGCTTAGATACAATAAGAAAAGAATTCATTCTACTGAGAATATTTATGAGTTTGTTTTCTTCTT
Source organism: Chrysolophus pictus (assembly GCA_037305975.1). Lineage (NCBI taxonomy): Eukaryota > Metazoa > Chordata > Aves > Galliformes > Phasianidae > Chrysolophus > Chrysolophus pictus. The sequence goes on from CM074580.1 coordinate 30,903,948, forward strand.
CTTGGTGTGTGTATGAAATAGAAGCAAGCAATAGTTCCTTGTTCTTTAGATTTCCCCGCATGTTTTACTTTCTGTTACTTAGTTTGGTTTGTATATGCTTTAGTATGAAATCTATCAGTATTTTGCTGCATTTTTTTGAGGTACTTTTTTGCATTGCATTTTTATAAGTCTGGGAAAAAAGGGACTCCACTTGAAACATTACACAGTACAATAGATCTTTCTATTCCATAATATATGCTTAAGAAGAAAAGCCAAGATACTTTTCTAAACGTTACTTTTTTTCTTTCACTCCCATTGCTGAGGTCAGAATGTGGAAGTGCAAGAGCTGGGAGAAAGCAAAGATGGGAGAGCACCCATTATAGCTGCTCAGATTATGCTTGCATTGGGGCTGACTTTCAGGAATCCCCAAACACTGCAGCTGCCATGCTCGAATACATATAGAGATCACATTAAGAATCCAGTGCCTAGTGCCAGCTATATTGTGATCATTTAGTGGTATGCCATATTAACCTTCAAAATATGGAACTCCTCTGGCAGAAACCACAATGTGAGATGTCAAGAGCTTCTCTTCTATGTTAAGTTTCAGTATGTAGATATCTGATAGTGATGAATGGTGTTGAGGTACATTTAAGTTTGTAGTGAAGCTGCATTGTCGTCTTTTTTCTTTGTTTGTTCTGTGTTTTTTTTGTTTGTTTGTTTTTTGGTAACCTTGTATTCTTGGTCTACAGTCAATAAGGGCTGTTGCAGTCTCAGGATATGACAAAGGCATGTCCCCATCTAATGAGTTAGAAGATAGCTTGTCACATAGTCTATAAACATTAATTCCAGAAATATATCAAGAAGTTAGACCAGAGACTGGGAAGCTGACATATATAAGGAAGAGAAACTTGAAAAAGCAAGTCAGGAATATCATAGCAGGATTTAGGGTAGGAGTATGAGTCAGCAATGAAAATTAAGGCCAGAAACTGGCGCCTAATCTATCTGTAACATCTTGAGGTCTCAGAGAGGAAAGACACTTGGTGTCTGCTGGTTTGTTGTAGTTTGAACCTTTGGATGTGGCTGACTTCGTGCTTCCTCAATCTGATGATTGGCTGCCCCAGGATCAATCATGCAGTTAGAATATCATTGTAAAAGCAATGCAGTTGTAGGATGAGTAAGCGCTGAGCATGCAGTTGAGTTCAGTGGTTATTTAGCAATACTGGGCTCAGTTTTCTGATTCCATTCTAGAAGTCTTACTTGTTTATCCACCAGCACTTACACTGGCACAGCTGTGTTGCCAGGCACTATACTTGAATTATTCAAGAGTTGCCTATAGCTCAAAAACTACACATGGCTCCTCCAGTGCCATCATGATTCATAGCTTTGAAAAAACACTTAAATTACAATTGGTAGGCTTTGTAGAAAAAGCCCAATTAAAAAGTTCTCATTTGCCAAAAATCAATACTTTAACTATACTATAGAACAATGAAAATTAGTGCATGGAGGGGGTGTTAACATTTTACTTTTTGTGCTTGATTTGAATTTCCAAGGCTAATGGAACACTTTCCACCCACATTTCATTTGGTTTCTCTTGAAGAACATTTTAATTTCTCAAAATTATCCCATTTCCCCTTGACAAGAACATTTATCCTCTTGTTTTCGTTTCAAAGAATTACCCACCCAGAGCTTTCTGCAAGAGGTAGCTCTCCAAAAGCTGTTTCTGAGAGAGTAATGTCTTTCCCTCGAGGCTTTTACTCCCTGATGTTCTCTACTCTCATATGGAGTAGTCTTGGATGCATATTAGATTTGCTTGGGCCTTGGTCAAATCTGCATTGTTAATGAGTACTTGGAAGAACTTTTTTTTCCCTCCTATTCTGTAGGTATCTTAAGGTGTGAAGTAGACTTAGAGTTTATAGTGTTTCTTCCAGCATCTGTTTAACTTGTTTAGGGTTCTGTTAGTGGTAGAGATTATAAAAAAGCAGAGTTCTCATTTTAATTTTGAGGTTTTCTCTTGTACTATCTTTTTTTTTTTTTTTAATATGAGTGACTTAGTGGTTACAAGTACATTGCTGTGTGCTGGGGACAACCATCATTTGTATAATTAAATTTAAATAGGAGAGCTTGAAGATTCCAGCTGCTTTCTGCTGCATCTAAAAATAATTATTTTGCTTATCTTCATAAGGTCATTGTAATTAACGTATACTATTTCTGAAAGACATCATGTAGAAAAAACCCCCAACAAATAAATAAAGCAGAACAACAAGAAAAACAGAACAAACACCACCACTCTGCAGAATACTACATTGAATACTAATATAGAATACCATTGATCAACATCAGTAAAGCAACCAATGACTTTCAGCTTTGCACTTAAATAAGGCTGCCTGGCAATTGCCTGATGATTTGTCGTTGCATTGTTCTTGGTGCTAGGTTTGATAGTGACTGGAAGACTTCAGGTAGCTTACAAGAAATTATTCATATTCTTAGTAGTTTAGTCACTGATCATGTGATATCAGTGTTCTATGATTCACTTCTTATGCATTTTAAACGGTACACCAGATGACAGAATTGGAACCTGATGGTAAAGAAATCCTTATAAAAAAAATGCCTCTTAGACCTAGGAAAAACAAATTTCTTTCTTGCAAAAAGCTCAAGACCTTCCTGGCATTCTTCTTGTTGCCTTATGATTGCATTCATATGTAGGAAGGTCTCAGGACTGTGGTAGTGCCTATAGAACATTCTCTAGTGAGTACATTTACCATAAGCTTGGGGTTGTAGTAAAAAATAGGTAGTTTGCTCTTAATGCCTTTCTTAATAGCTTCTGAATACTTATATTCTTCTAATTATTCTAGAAATAAGTGATAGTTCAGTTATATCTAAATCACAGATTGGAGGAAGCCACCAGTTGGATCATGCACAGGAATGGCCAATAGGCCAGGTTAGGATGGTCTTACTTTTGTTTGATTCTCACATATAAAATGGAACTCTGGTAACTGTAAATTCAAGTGACCTCGTGTTGCTGTATAAATGAAATATTCATTCCTGTATTTCTTTGTATTCTCATGCATGTAGTTAAAGACTGGAAAAGTATATTCAGTTCCTACTTTCTTGTTTGCTTCAGAGAACTCTTATTAAAACATCTTAAGGGCATTTACAGGAGAAAAAAAAAGTACCTTGTAGACTGTTTATGTTTTTCTGCAGTGAAACAAATCTAAGGCTTATGCAGCATTTTGCAGCACTCTATTAAGGTAAATCGACTAACTGAAACATACCCATGCTACTTTATTTAGTTGTCACTCCGGTTTTTGCTCAGCGGAGTATGTGGTTAGAAACACACGTACAAACGGAAATCAAAATGAGTCTCACACTTAAAAAAAAACAACAAACCTTGTGGAGGTTCAAAAGAATGCTGTAGAGGCGTTCAGAGAGACTCTCCCAAGCGAGTCAGGAAGACCCCCATAATCACCTTCCCTGTTTGCACAAAGATAGTTTACCATAGCTTTTGTAACTTCCTTACACACAGTTATGTTTAGCAGGTCAGCTCTCTGAGAAGAAGCTACCTGCTGGTCAGTGACAGTTCTGAAACTGGAGTCTCTTCACACTGAAGGTCAGTTTTTAGCTTTTATTGAATTAGGAATTTATGCAATACAAATAGAAGAATCAGACCTGATATTTTTCTCTTTACTAACATTATTCATTAATAGTGTACTCACCTAAAAAGCATTTCTTTTATAGATTTGGCAGGAAGGTTACATTAAATATTTGATAATGATCATATTTGTAAAATTATCTGCTGCTACAATCCCATACAGGTTTGCTACTTTGTGCTGAGATGTACTGAGAACTGATAAGACTTTTGTCTGCAGTGCATATTTTGTTTTTTTAGTATATCACAAGTACAAAGCTTTTCTTAGTGCAGATTAAGCCTTTTAGTCATTGGCTCAGGGTAGGAGTAGATAGCATAAAGTTTAGTACTGTTTCACTGTGTGCAAAATAATTACTCTTTACTTTAAGAGCATTCACCTCTGATGTGAGGTAGCTGTATCTGGCTGTTTTAAAGCATAAATTCACTTCTGTTGGGTGAGAAAATAAGCGTGTTGACCTAACCACTAATACTAGGTAGAACATACTGTTTTTCTCTGCACCTTTACAGTGCAGAAAAAAATATTTAAAACATCATTAAAAAGATCCAAGTTCAATTGGAAACATGACGCCATGTAATACTTATGGTAGAAGCCTGGAATATGCACAGATAGAAACTGTTGAGATAGACATGTACTGTATTTTTCAGCTGGAGGTGATCCATATTGAACACTTCTGAAAAGCAGATGATTTAGCAATAGCTGTACACAATTATATACGTGCAAATAACTATCTTGGCTTTCAAGTTAAGGATATGCAGAACTGCTTTTCTGGTTAAGAAAAATCTGTTGGATGAAGGGCCTCACCAGAAGAGGGGTGGCCAGCAGGGACAGGGAGGTGACTGTCCCTCTCTACTCTGCCCTCATGAGGCCCTAATTTGAGCATTGCATCCTGGTCTGGGGCCACCAATACAGGGAAGATGTGAATATGTTAGGGAGGGTTCAGAGGGCCATGAAGATGATTAGAGAACTGGATCAGAGGGCACCTCCTGTATGAAGACAGGCTGAGGGAACTGAGCTTGTTCAGCCTGGAGAAGAGAAGGCTGCTTGGAGACCTTGTTGCAGCCTTCCAATACTTAAAAGGGGATTATAAACAGGAGGGGAATAAACTTTTTACTTGGGTAGATAGCAATAGAACAAGGGGGAATAGTTTTAAGCTCGAGAAGGTTTAGATGGATATCAGGGGGAACTTCTTCATAGAGAGACTGGTAAGGTGCTGGAACAGACTGCCCAGAGAGGCTGTGGATGCTCCATCCCTAGAGGTGTTCAAGACCAGGTTGGATGGAGCCTTGTGCAGCCTTGGCTACTACCAAATCTGGAAGTTGATGGACTTGCCTATAGCAGGGGGGTTGGACCTTGGAGTCCCTTCCAACCCAAGCCATTCTATTTTGTAAAAATTGGTACAGACCTCTATGTGCTATATTTAAAAGCATTTTAGTCTTTTTAAAGACACTTGGGATAATAAGCCAAATACTAAAGAATTTAATAAACATTATGACTCCTGATGTCCCAGCCTTTATTCGCAAATTCCTCATTTCTCCAGCAAAACTTACACAGCAGCTGTTTTAATGCCTAAGCTATTTACATCCCATTAAGAGCAGAAATATTCTGTAAGTAATGGATGAAATTATGCGAGAACACAAGTGTAAGCTTCAGTTTCTGCTTTAAAACCAGGAACTTAAAATAAAAATCAAAAGACAGCTGAAGAAGTTTTTTTTGAAGCATGAGCTGGATGCCTATTCACCAAAGTCAATTTTTATTCAATATTGATTACTTGAACTTCTGTATTACCAATGCTTTTTTTTTTTTTTTTTTTAAGATTGCTGGTCAGTATTCTTTCCTAGTCTGTCTTCATCTGACTGCATTTTATTATGTCATTGCTCAAAAGCCCTGACCCAACTGTTTTCCAGTATAAACAGCAGCCTGCTTTCTCTCATCTCTACAAAGAACAGTGAATAGTTAATAGGGAATATATTAATTGTATTTAAAGCAAAGGACTAAGGACTAGTTCCTATCTGTGATTTTGTGGGAAACTGGATTTATGCAGTTAAAAATAATTATTATTGATGCCAAGTACTCACCTATTCCTTGAAAACAGTCTATAGTGTAGCTCTTGCATGTTACTACTAAAGTGTCCTAGACTTTTAAAGGATATGCCTGTGGTTGGTAACAGAGAATTTGTATGCTTTCATATCAGTTTAGTTGAACCATATGCTAAGCTGAGTGCTCTGTATTTCTTGAGTAGTGAATGCACTACCATGACTGTGAAACTCAGCTAAGACGTGAAAACAAATCTGGAAGGATTGCTAAAGAGCACACATCTCTAAAAGTATCTGCAGCTGCTCCTGTTAGAGTAAACCTGTCACTCTACTGAAAGTAGAGAATAACACTACGGAGATTAGTCTCCTGGAATTTTATGATCTTTCCTTCTGTAGGTACAGGACAGTTTGGATGTTATGTTTTGAATGCTCTGCTTTAAATTCTACATTGACAGTAACTGTTCACAGGAAGTTTTTTGCTAGCTCCAAATGGGAGTCAAGTAGTGCAACTTATTCTCCTAACTCTTCACTGCTTTCTCTGTCAGTATATTAGACTGAGGTTAGAAGCAGAATTGCCTCTTATGATGTAGCAATGATTACAGAAAGTGGTCTCTCACATTCATTGTCAAAGACAACCTGGCATATAAAGTTTCTATTCTTGGTATAATAATGCTGAGTGGGTTGATGCCAGAACCTAATGATCAGGAATTTTCTGCTTGCCTTTCCTGAGGCTCTGTCTGTCCATCATATTGATTTTGCTGCAAACTGTACACACCATTTCCAGAATATCTACATCAGTGCATGATAGATACCCAGCACGTCCTCTGCTGCTAAGGGCTCAAACTGAGAGCTTAAACAGTAACTTCACTTGTAAACTACAGGCTTAGGTCATTCTGAATCATCTTCCTACTGAACTGCACATACTCTGCATGAGATAATTAAATTAGTCTGTTTGATGATGGAAAGATCGGATCTCTAAAGGATTGAATATGTAGAAGGGAGGCATCCACATTGGTGCAGGGGTAGCAGTGTGAACCTAGCATTTGGTTGACTTTCACTCTCTGGCCAATCAGCCTGGATTCAGGCACAGTATATTTTGTATTACCCGCTATAAGCACGAGTGAGAAGTTATAGCACTGATAAAGGGAAAAGAAAGCTTTCAGGGGAGAGTAAGAACTATTGTTGAGTGAGTAGTAGGAAATAAATCAAGAGGAAGCTGGGCTTTATTAGTTCTACCACAGATATAATGTATTGTTTGGCAGGAAAGGCCTTGGCTTTGGGTTCCTCTTCATGTGTGTTTCCCACCTGTATAAGGATGTGAAAATTGTTTCTCAGTGCCTAACATGAATCATATTGTTTTGTGAATGGGATGAGTTTAGTATTCCTTTTTACTGCATTGTGCAGTCTAAGAAATGTCTTTTTTTCCCCCTCTAGTAGTAGATACCATTTCATATGCTGCAAATCTGCTGTTTTCACCTACCTCTTCCTTTTTGTCTTATCGTGCATTGCTTCTGCACACTGTTCTTGTTTCAGGTGATAACTACGTTTGTCTTAGTAGAAGACAAAATATTTTAAAATGAGGCAAAAAGGTAAGTTTTGGAAGGACATAGAATTCTGTTTCAAGTTACCTATTTTGTCTCAGGGCAGTCAATGCAAAACCATCATTTGTTAATATTAACAGACCAGTAGTTAAAATGTGTGCAAGAGAAATGGAAACTTTGTAAAATATTGATACATTTAATATCCTTGATCTTCTCCTAATATGGAGAAAAAGCACCCAAGAAGCTGACAAGATAGATCTAGTCTAAAAACCTCCTTCAAGTTAAATCCTTGTAATGTACAGTTCAAAGAAATGCATTAGGATGTTTAGGTCCACCGCTGAGAGTATGCATTGTTACCCCTGAAATTCTGCATACATTGTATCTCATTCCATGCATTTCTAGATGCATGCTTACTTTAGGATTATATACGTCAGCTACATAAAAAACCTGCATAATCACTTAAGAATATCTCCATTCTGATGAGTTCAGTTACGCCACTGACTGACATGGATCGATAGCCTAGTTCTTGTGTAAGAAATTAATGAATAGAGTTACAAGTGTTATATTCATCTGATCATTATGTACAGCTACCTGAATATTTTGATTGTTTTTGAGACAAAGCTGTTTTTGTTATCTCTCATCACACACAAAAAAAGACAGACCTACTATGTCAGTAGCTAACTACTATCTTTTAAATAGCATGATAAACCAGCCTGCTGAGAACTAGGATTCTGAAGAGGCCTCTTCCATGTTTGTGAAGTTATATGACAGTTTCAATATGAATTCTCTTTTTCTCCCCCCCAGATTTAGAAGGAAATTTTTATCAGAATAACCAGCTGCTAAAGATGATTCTGACCATGCATCAGTTTATCATTTCTTCTGCAGATATGCTCCAGAAACTCAGTGATCTATATCCTTTGCAATAGTCACCTGCTCATAAGGTAAAAATTAGATATGTTTGACTACATTAAGATACTTAAGTAGAGGATATTTAAGCTAGGGATCCATTACTTTTCTGCTAATGAAACAATAGACTTTTCACTTTTTTTTTTGTCTGTATGGTGCGGCTTTTGTTTGTTTTAGGGTATGTGCTTTTTCTTTGTCTGGTTTAGCCTACAATCCACATAAATGGAGATGAAATTTCAGTTCAAATTTTAAGCAGGATAAATCATTCTCTATTGGCTGCAAAGGGATTATATAACACTGCAAACCTGGGACTGTTACAGATCTCTCTTTTTCCTATCCTCAGTACAGGTAGAGCAAAGCACAAAAGCATGGTTTTAATAATATTCTAATGTTATCATCTGAAGAAGACAATTCTCAACAAGTATTATTTCTCAGGCACTCACTCAAAATCATAAAGTATTTAAATCCAACTTTTTCTCCTGATTTGATGCTATTCTATGTGTCTGCCTGGACTCATATACATGCGGTTTTCCTTAACATCTTCTACTTATCTTAGCGCTTTAGAGAAGAAATCATCTGTGCTGTGTGTGAAGATATGCTATTTTGTAAGGTAAGAATACTCTTGCTTGGTAGTCATTAGTCAACAGTTGTCCCTGTGTCATACAAAAGGATGTATTTACATATATTAAGATCACACCAAAAAGAGAAAGTTGCATTCCTTTAGCTTTTCAAGATTCACATTAGCAACTTAACAAAAAGAGACTCACACAGATCTATTGATATCAGTGCATGAGTTATTGGGTCATACTTTTATACTGATTCTATATGAATCTGTTCCTTAAACAGCAGTAAGAATTGACAGTGCTCAGGAATCAAGAGCATAATGTCTAATATCATATAGGTCTATTAAAAAGAAAATAGAGTGGGATATTGCAGCTACTGTTATAAAAAAAAACTGTTTTGTCTGTAGGTAGTTTTCCCTAGTAACTGTTCTTAGTCATTTGCAATGATCACAGACCACTTTTATTAAGAACAATAAAGTTTGAAATCTTAGTTTAGAGAAGTGTAGAAATCCACTCAGCAATAAAATGGGAGTTAGCCATCCTGAAGTAGCTGTAGCTTGACTTGTGACTGGGCTTTGGTCTGCTTGTAGGGAAAATAATGAGTGACTGCTTTCACATTTCTTATTTGGTGGTGAGTTTTTGTTTGTTTTTGGGTTTTGTTGTTTTCTCTCTTTCATTCAGTTATTAGATCTTTATCTTGGCTCACAATTTTTTTTTCTCCCCAGTCCCACTGCAGGGGGAAGGAGTGAGTGAGCAGCTAGGTCAGTATTTAGTATTTAGGCTAGGGCCAACCTATCTCAGTGCGTGACAAGTCACATGTGGAAACTGAAATAAAATATATGACAAATAATTTGAATGCCTAACACAGAAAAGTATAGTCCTTCGAAAGTATTTGATGCATGTGAGAATGAATCACTAGTAAGCAAATATATTTTAAAAGCAACTTTTTTGGTTAATAGTTAAAATTCTGACTAGCATAGTGCATTTTTTGGCAGAATATTTTCAAGTTTTAAAGGAATAGGTAAAATTATTCACAAGCTCGTAAAGAAAATAATCAGCATACATGTTGTCTAAATACTTTAATTTTGAATTATTGCAAGTTCTATAGTTTAATTCTGTATAGAACTAACTTTTTTTAGTCTTGTAAAAGATTAAAAGTACCCTAACAATAGCATTTAAAGAACAATCGTTATCTCCCAAAGTTGGTCAAAAAGAAATAAAATCATGAACACGAGCAGTTATCTAAATTTCAGCCTTATTCATGGTAAAGCAAAATAAATATTTTTTTCCATTTATAATAGGTATTGGATTACAGAGTTTTGGATTATGTTCAAGATGGACTCTAAACTATCAACAACCATGGAGGCATTTCAAGAACTGGTTAAAGCTAATGGTGAGGAGTTACACTGTCGTCTAATTGACACAACTCAAATGTGAGTGCCAAAGTTTCAGTATAGTTGGAAAACAAAGTTTTGCTCTGAATTTCCTTTATTCAAATATAACACTCTCTAGTATAACAGAATAATGATACCATAGTGGGTTAATTTTAGTCTACAAAAAGTTCTATGTTATTAATTCTTAGCAAAGCATTCATACGTTATTATGCCTTTCAAGAACAGGCTAAGTTGAACTGGACTGTTTTCTAGACTTTGTGCTGATTTTCTATGCTAGTCAATCTTTATTATATCCAGGGAGCCCTATTGACTCAGTCAGTGAGAGAAGAGTGCATTTTGATTGAGTAATAAAGGTAGAAGTGTCAATGAGATACGTTAAGGACTATTAAAGGGAACGTTTTATGTTTAGTAGGTCAAAGTCAGGGAAAGCAATTCTGAAAGTACAGTATATGATCTTGTACTGCTTAGTAATGTACTGTTTTTAGGTGCAACATAAATACTTAAAGCAAATAATGTTTTGTCATGTAGTCTGTAATTTGTGAAAGATGCTTGCTGTTTAGAAATCCAAATATTAACTTTTTAATGCAGTAAAGCGTGAAAATAATGCAAGTTTTCAATTAAGAAGTTTCTTCTTCAGATGATAGCTTCAGATAATTCTCTCTTAATTTCTCTAAAAGAAATTCCAGGGACTGGTCTAGAAAGCTGACACAGCGTGTCAAGGCTAACAGCAGTAAGAAACGGAAAGTTTCACTCCTTTTTGATCACCTGGAGCCAGAAGAGCTGTCAGACCATCTTACCTATCTTGAATTTAAATCCTTCAGAAGAATATCAGTAAGTGCTTTATTTTATTTTAAATAGAGGCAGGAAGGAAGTAGTAAAGATGGGAGAGAGGTATCATTACAGGTTTAACCCTGAGGTGCAAGCACTTTGGCAAACTGACAAAATGATTGTGGTGGAGAGTTGGCAAAAATCAAGGTCAGCTACAGAGCCAGATGGGAAAGCTTACCTGTGTATCAGTACAACTAAATGAAGTAGGTAAGGCTTGTTTCTTTGGTCCCGAGATTAAGTAGAATGAGCACAACTCATCTTGTTTCCCTATGACAAAGCTATCGTTGTTGTGCAGAGGACACTGACGCATGCTCTGTATTGAAAATATTCCTTGGTTTGTTCTATACCCAAACCACCATCTCCAACTATTACTGAGATTGGTAGTGCCATGAGCTAAAATTTTTATCAATTTCTTTGCTAACAATGAAGCACATGGACTGATATGCGCCTGTGTCTTTGTCCATACTCTTTTTTGTTTTACTAGACTGAAACTGGACAGTGATACTTATTGACTGACTACTTATTATCTGACTGCCTTCCTTCTCACTGCAGTCAGTTCAGGGAAGGTGTGAGTATAAAGTCTTAGGTAACTACACAATAGATTGACAGAAGGAGCCTTCGGGGAAGTGGAATAAACTACTTGAACTTCTTCCAAATAATCCATTTCTACTAGAAGTGGTTGTGTAATTGCATGTAGAAACAAGCAGCATCCTTTGGCTCAGATCAGCCATCAGACTCAAGGGGGTTGAAGGAAGCCTGGAAATCTCCTGGAAAGCTAACTTCCTGTGACAGTAGGAAACAGCAATGCAATATAGCAGTTAAGTGCTTTTCTGCATAAACTGCTGCCTATAGTAATACTAACATTCAAAGCTCGTATAACTCCTAGCACTTTCAGAACTTTATGCAGACATAAAATTATTAATGAGTAAAACAGGTATGATTGCAGTCACTTTCAAATTTGTCATGGGATTCCAACTATTACATACATGCATGCATTTTGGGGTAGATTGAAATTTCTTAAACCTCAGATTGGAAAACAACATGCATTAGTAAGAAGTTCTATCATTAACTGTTCATACAGTATATTTATGATATGTGAAGCCACAGAATCCTTTCCTAATTCTAACTTGGTAGCAAATACCAGGAGGGAGATTTCAAATGGCCTGCAATGTTATCAGTCACTGGAATAACTACTCAGTCATTTGAAAGTCAGAAAGGAATAGCTGATCCTCAAAATATATATAGCATGTAGCAAAGACTTCCATGAGACATCATGGATCTTGCAACAAAGAAAGTGCAGAAAGTGGTAATCACTAAGTACTAACTGTAAGTACGAGCATGCCTGCAAAACATTTTAACATAAAGCTGTAGAATACAGGCAACCTGAACTGTTCATTCTGATTCTGCTTTACTCTTGAGGCTTTTTAAATTAGTCACTGCAATATCAGGCTGTTGCATTATCTAAGTACCTGGACTTCTTCACTGTATCAGCTCCTAGTAATCTGCTTACATCTAACCAGTCTAATAAGTTCTTGCACCAAAGTTTTCTTGAAGCTTTAAGAAGTACTAGATAAGAATTTGTTCAGCATTAGAAAAAATCATTTTTTGAAGGAGAGAGCTACTGAGAACAAAATATAACCTAATCAAACCATAATTGTACTGAAACTGCTATGAAGTTGATAATTATGTAGTCAAATATTGAATAATTATCGTACAGTGTAGTTGCTTAAATTTCAACATCCAGCCAAATCTGGCTGTAGTTCAGAATTTGAACAATAACTGTAAGTGCTGTGAAATCTTAGAGACAGCTCTACTTATTGTTTTCTTCCTGTTCTTATGATTTATCACATTTTTTCATTTAATAAGAGGATTAATTCAGGTATCTGCTGTCACCTCTGACTTTTTAGAAGCATTATTAGTTCTTACTAAATGAGCAGAGGAAGAAGTTAAAGCAGAGGGAGAACAAGCAAGAAACAACAGTTTTACCATTTATGATATTTCCTTAAGGATCAGTGCCACTCAGCATCTTTCTTAAACCAAAGAAATATAACACGTATGTAGAACACATATCTACTATAGCTATGAAAGTTTTTAAGATGTCAATATTATTGTCTGTAGTAAAAAGCGTATATGCAAGTATCCTATCATGTTTTCTGATTATTCACTTTGTGTATCCTTGCTAATAGATTAAGAAAATAAATCAAGGAATCAGACACTGCATCCATGAAAACAAACATTTGCTTCTCTTTGATGTTAATGGGAAGAACAGCTTCAAAGAAAAATATCAGTGCTTTGTCACATACACAGGTTTCCTAGACTATTTTAGGTCACTTGGTTAAATAAGAATTTCATAAGGTGCATTGAAATATTAACGAATCTGTAGTCCTCTTTTTTTTTTTTTTTAAAAAAAAAAGAAGTCTAATCTCAGTTTTATGCAAGTCTGATAGGACTTGTTTGATTAGAATAGTTTAATGCAGAAGTGCTATATTTACAATGTATGTATCTATAACTTAAACTATCACTGAATTACCTGATTAAATCGAGTTTTAAGCATTATCTTCCTCAGAGAAGAAAATTCAGTGAATCTGTGGAGCCAGTGACACTGGGAGAGTCAAGACTTGAGATATACATGATGCAATGATGTGATACAAATTATGAAGAAAAGACTCTTAATTCCATTACTATGAGCTTTCTGCTTTGAAAAGAACAAAGGAGAGGTTTCAAACTTATGAACATTTACAGTTCACTAATTATCTTGTTCTTCGGTATTTCATTTGTATTTGCATACAGACCATGAGGTAGATGATTTTTTTTTTTTTTTTTGAGTTCTCAGATTATCAGAGCTACATTGTAAATAGCTGTGTGAAAGAGAATCCAACAATGGAAAGATCAATTGCTCTTTGCAATGGTATCTCTCAGTGGGTGCAGCTAATGGTTCTCAGTAGACCAACACCACAGCTTCGAGCTGAAGTATTTATCAAGTTCATTCACGTTGCACAGGTCAGTTAAGTTTTGATACGTGATACTTTGACTTTCTCTGAAACAGTCCCTTAGTTTCTTTTCCTCCTGCCCCCACTGTCAATTGAGAAAGAGAAGTTGGCAGCAATCTCCATTTCATACACATAGTATGGATACTTGTGCCACGCTGTTGTCTTACGCCAGGTATTCACATATTATAATGCAAGAACAAACAGCAGCAAATATAGTCGCCTTTAACCAGTTTCAAAGCACACAAGAAAATTAGCAGCCAGTCTAATAATAAAGAAGGAATCACTTACACCTTTCCAAGTTCAGGGCCCACTGGAAACTCCCAAAGGAAGCAATCTCCAAGTAGAGATAACTTCCTTGTGGCTGCCATCCCTTAAATGAGGTTTGGGACCGAGGATCCACCCCTTCTGATCACACAAGTGAATTGCTTGCAGCTGTGCTCCCAAGGCTGGCCACACTCCTTCTCCAGGTGCTCAATCACTGGTTCAGGCTGTGAAGTAACAGTTCCCATACACAGTATCTTCAGTGTCTCTCCAGTTTTCTCATATTCATTCTGAAGAAAATATTTTCACAGAAAAATGAAATTTATATATTCTTTAAATCAGTTTGTGAAGTGCCAAGTTGAAAATGCCTGTCATTCCAATGTATGAACTGCTGTGATGACAAGTGTAATTGCTTTTACTTATGCTTCATGTGATAGAAGCTAAGCTATAGTTCTACTGATGTTTTTTGCATGCTAATCCGTCTGTGACCATAAACAAGAAATTGGACAGTGCTGTTGCAGACTGTGGGAAGAGGGAGAAATACTGAGGAGTCCTTTGAAGACTTGCTGTATATGTGGAATTATTATTATTTAATAACAAATAAATGTTACACTCACCAAAATCACAATTTCAGTACTAGAGTGAATGAAGTCAAATAGATTGTGGTACAAAACTTCTAAGACTTCGGTCCTGAATAATAGAGAAAATGCAGAATTTGGATGTACATATGGTACAACTTAAAGCTTTAAATAATTAATACCCATTGTTTGTATGTCAACACAGAAGCTTCACCAGTTGCAGAATTTCAATACATTAATGGCAGTGATAGGAGGTCTCTGTCACAGTTCCATTTCCAGACTCAAGGAAACAAGCTCATGTGTTCCTCATGATGTAATTAAGGTTGGTATTGTAACTTTTACAAATCATGTAAATTTAAACTTTTTTGGACACTTCACACAAAAATAAACAAGTTTACTTTGTTAGACATGACATAGAGCAGAGGGGGAAAAAAAGGAAAAGTTCCCTCACTCCTGTTTTTTTTGTCACTTCATCTTCACAAACATCAGTTACTCCTACACTTTCAATGTCTCCTTCATAGATTCGTAGAGCTACTTTAAAGTTTCTGTTTAATATCTGGATACAAAAACATCTATTTTCATTCAGAACCACACAGAAGTACAGAATAGCATTCAAATGTGAAAGCAGACAATTAGTTCCTAGAACATGTAAGAACAAAACTTTTGCTGTTCATAGCAACACTGACTAGCTTGAGTCTATAAAATGCAAACACAGACCTCTGCACTTTAATACTGGGAAGACCAGTTTTGTTTATCTGATCTTTCCCTATGATAGACATTATCTAGTCAGACTTGAACAGATTTAGCCATAAGAAACACATGGTATAATTTTGCTGAGATTCTAGCTACTAAAACTAAGAAAAGGTTACTATTGGTTTTTTTTAAGCAATTACATGGCTTTAATCATTTGCTCTTAAGAGACTAATACACTCTACTTGGCTCCTGAAAGAATTCATATGGGCATCTAACAAACCTGCTTTGATCACAGAGTGTAATGAACAGGTTTAATGAACAATGCATATCTGTAATATAGAGTAGAAATATCCCCTTCCACTGATAACAGTTGCAATTCTTAAGATCCATTGACTCAGTTTAGCAAGCTTATTTTAAAGGTATGTTTTGTTATTATTGTTGCTTGTACATATTTCCTCACCATGAGGAATGTACATGTACTCATCATTTGAAAAACATTTTGCATCATTTTATAGAAACATTAATAAAAACTTGCAAAATAAAGGCTGATAAATAGTGGCTTTACTAGTTTAAAGTTTACTTTGAAATTTAACTAAAAAGACTGATTTGTGAAGGTTAAAAATTGAGTAGATAGACAGGAACTTCCACAGAGAAAAACAAACAAAAAAAACCTACAAATCACAGTAAAACATTGTCCTATTAACTTTGTAATATTAAAATGCAGCTTTATGCCTGTATAGTTTTAATTAAGGAAGGTATTTATATTGCTAGACTTGGGACTCATTTGACTTGCACAACAAGGTACAGTGTATGTTTCTTTCTTCTTTTCAAGGAAAAACTTTTCTTAAAAGCACTGACATGCTATCCTGACTTGTAAGAATTCTGGCCATATTGTGATGACACAGCGTAGGGTTTCAGGTGGCAATTCCAATTAGTGACCTGGGAGCCAGAGAATTACATTTCACATTTTAAGGTGAAGACGCTTGCTTCTGGGAAGATCAGAGACATGACATCTGCAGATACATCCCCTTGATTTGTGAGGGTTGTATTTTTTTTCCATTGACTAAATAGGGAATGTAGGAAAACTGGCATTTTAGACAGATAGCATAGGTTATTAATTTAAGTGAGGTGAATAACTACATTTCATGTGGAGCCTAAAGATTTACATTTAAAAATCCATTTTGGGAGCCGCTGTGAACAAACTGTGTAAGAAAAATGTAAAATTACTGTGACATATAAGTAGAACAGAAAGAGTTTTGACGGTTTGATTTTTATTTTATTTTTGACTATTTTCTTTTCATTTTTAGGTGTTTAATGAAATGACAGAACTGCTTTCATCTTACAGAAACTATGACTGTTATCGACGTGCTTATAATGAGTGCACTAACTTTAAGATCCCAATCCTTGGGGTCCACCTGAAAGATTTGATATCACTTCATGAGGCTATGCCAGACTACTTAGAGGACAAAAAAATTAACATATGCAAACTGTACTCTCTCTATAACCACATAAATGAGCTGATACAGCTCCAGGAAATGCCACTTCCCCTGGAGGCTAATATGGACCTTGTTCATTTGCTTACCGTAAGTCTATTGGAATAGAGAAATACTTCAGTATTTAAAATGATTTTCAATTGCCTAAAACTGAACTAAATAGAGAATTATAATAATTATAAATACCTAATGTTATAAAATTCTATATTTTTTTCCTTACGGAAGTCTACAGTAGCAAAAGAAGAGAAAAAGTTAATGATACTGA
Organism: Chrysolophus pictus; assembly: GCA_037305975.1. Lineage (NCBI taxonomy): Eukaryota > Metazoa > Chordata > Aves > Galliformes > Phasianidae > Chrysolophus > Chrysolophus pictus. The sequence goes on from CM074580.1 coordinate 30,921,119, forward strand.
TTTACCAAGCAGCAAGGGTAGAAATGCCATATGAGCAGTATGCTTCCAATTATTTCTATAAAAGAAGAAAACATTTATTTCTGTTCCATGACAGTAGCATACATTATCTCTGATCTTTCCCTAATGAAACACTCTGAATCCTCTGCTAACTGAGCCTAAGCAGGGACAAAAGTAGAAAGCTTCCCTTGCTACATCATGAAAGCAGAAGATTGCATATTAGGCTGCCTCGTGTAAAATATATAAATTTGGGAAGTTTATATGGAGGGAGTTACTCAAGAAAGGGTTAAACATACCACATTTCCAGCCAGGTTTCTTCTGGTACTAGTAAAACTATCTGACATAAAAATCTGTCAAGTAGAGTTGTTTCAGTATGCTTCTAGTCATCTTTCGTGAGTGCTATCTTGGGAATAACACTAACGCTATCTAGCATATATGTTACAAAAACAGATTTTGCTTCTCCTTTTAAATTTAAGTATTATCTCTTGATTAAAATAGAAATTCTACCTTTCTTGTTTCTTAGATTTGTTTGGCCCTATCAAGCATCTCAGATTGGATAAGCTATATAGCATTCTTTTTAGTTTGTGGCTACATGCCGTTTCAGCAAAATCTGGTAGATAACATGCACAAGCTCATGCACTTGAGATTATTTGTTCTTTTAAGGAGTAATCAGGGCCACAATTTCATGTAAGTATGTATTACAGGACATAAAATACTTACTTCACTTTAAAACAAGAGTTTCCCATCAACTAATATTCCTGGGCACATAGTTTTTCTGTTTGCTTTTTGTTGTTTTCTTCCCAACAATCTGTGCCTTTTGCTTCCCTGTCAACAGACAAATCAGTTTGAAGAGACACTTGAACACGTTAGTCAATTATTCAGAGAAGTATCTTGACACTGGATTAATTTTTGAGTGTCAGAAACCACATTTAGATTTCTGAAAGAAAGAATCTGAAATTATTACTTTACTATACCAGTAATTCTTTCAGTTATTCACAAGAAAGCTGCGCATTTAAAACTTGAGCAATGTTATTCAGCTTTGGTCTGATGTGTTATCTGGATTAAACAGTATATTTTATTTCTTATTTTATGTGACTGCCACCATCTTCACTAGCATAATTTTGTTATGGAGGTAGTGTTTCAACATTTTACGTCCTTCAAACTTGCCACGGAGCAAAGTTTGTAATGCATTTGCCTGTGGCTTTTCTATTCAGTCACATTTCTAATGTGATTATTCTCAGAAACTGTCATTACTAGTTTTTAATCTTAGCTTGAAATTGTTTCCAGTCAATACATTATTTTCTATATTATTTTGCAGGACCCATCCATAAACAAAGATGTAAATTTGGTAACTTTCAAATTCGTGAACTTCTCTGAGTATAATGTTTCTCACTCCGCATAACTGCAGCTGATAGTTAAATTCTAACTAAATATATACATGTCTATCTTTCATCCTCATCATGCACTTCTTGATTCAACCTGGTTTACACAAGAGTTTCATGAGAATTAAAGTTGATGTTGAATTTCATGGACTGGTGCTTACATTGCGTGAAAGACTATATATCATGGCAGTAACAGGTTTTTTCAGGTTACTTACTAACACAATGATGCCTACCAGTCACTTGCAATGTTAATGTTATAGATTTCCAGAAAATGGCAACAACAGACTGGAACTTAGAAATACATCCATTTCAAATCACGATCTACACTTGTGCAGCTTTTTTTTTTTTTTTTTTCTAGGTGCAAACTTGAAACACCAGTCTACCAAAAAATATGAATGCATGCCAGGAACAAGTAAATCAAGTAGTAGTAACTGCTCTGGGATTAAGCTAATATTCTGTTTATTTTCAGCTGTCCCTTGATCTGTACTACACAGAAGATGAAATTTATGAACTTTCATATGCACGAGAGCCAAGAAGTCACCGAGCTGCTGTAAGGACCTTTCCAGATTCTTAACAAAATAACTTTATGAATAATGCAGTTAGTATCCCTTGCATTCATCTTATTTTATTTTGGGCAAAACTAAAAATGGAGCAAAACTGAGCAAAAAAAGCATAAAAAGTTTGGTTGATGATGAAACATAAAGGAGAGTGCATGTGAGACTTGATGCTGTATCAGGTTTCCTAAAAGAAATACAAATGTAGTTACTTGTACAGAGGCATCAGGCTTCCTCTTGAAAATCAATCCTGGTTCTTTTAAGTTGTGAATTCTTCTGTGATTCAAATGATCAAATTCGTGAGTTTTATGCTGCAGTTTTTGATCCTGTTTTGGAAAAGATTGTGAGCTTATAGGGCAGTCAGTGAATTGTGAATTTAAGAAAAGACAGTTCACAGAAGTTGAACTTGAACTATGACAAAATTATCAAAAATATGACATTGTGTCAGAGAGGCCATTTCTGCAGTCCTTTATTTCATAGTCCATTGTCACAATTGAAAGAAGTATAATACCAAAAATATTTTAGTGTGGTACTAATAAAGTTCCATTCAATTTATTGTAGCCTTTGACACCTTCCAGACCACCAGTAGTTGCAGACTGGGCCTCAGGAGTAGCCCCAAAACCTGATCCGAAAACAGTCAGCAAACACGTTCAGAGGATGGTGGATGTAAGTATGGTTGGGCCATTTAACCTTATATCTCAGTTGTAGTCTTAACTGCCGGGTACAAAAGGATGCAAAGAAAGAAACAAGCTATTGGCTACATTCAAAACTGTGCTGAGTTTGTTAGCACTTCTGTCTGTGCAAAATCGATATTTCTGCTACCTTTAAACAGAATTAGCAGCGAGGTGTGGGAGGAAATTCCTTAAATGACTAAGAATCCAGCAAGGAATGTGAAAGTTGATTTGTATTCTTCCAGAGTCATTCTTTCAAGCAGCCAGGGATTCCCACTCTAGCAGGGTCTTCAACATCATAGAAGCATGCTTGACCAACCTGGTAGCCTTCTATGATGTTATCACTGGCTGGGTGGATAGGAGGAGAGCAGTGGATGTAGTCTACCTTGATTTCAGCAAGGCGTTTGATAGTGTCTCCCATGACATCCTTATAACAAAACTGAGGAAGTGCGGGATAGATGAGTGGACAGTGAGTTGGGTTGAGAACTGGCTGACTGGCAGAGCACAGAAGGTTGTCGTTGGCAGTGCAGAGTCCGGTTGGAGACCTGTAACCAGCGGTGTTCCTCAGGGATCAGTGCTGGGTCTCGTCTTGTTCAACATCTTCATCAATGATCTTGAGGGAATAGTGGCCACCCTCAGCAAGTTTGCTGATGATACGAAGTTGGGAGGATTGGCTGACATGCCTGAAGGCTGTGCTGCCACTCAATGAGACCTGGACAGGCTGGAGAACTAGGCAGTAAGAAACCAGATGGGATTTAACAAAGGCAAGTGTAGAGTCTTGCATCTGGGAGGAATAATTGCATGCACCGGTACAGGTTGGGGGATGACCTGCTGGAACACAGCTCTGTAGAGAGGGACCTGGGTGTCCTGGTGGACAACAGGTTGGCCAAGAGCCAGCAGTGTGCCCTTGTGGCCAAGAGGGCCAACGGCATTCTGCGGTGCATTAAAAAGAGCGTGGCCAGCAGGTCGAGGGAGGTGATCCTCCCCCTCTACTTTGCCCTGGTAAGGCCTCATCTGGAGTACTGTGTCCAGTTCTGGGCTCCCCAGTACAAAAAAGACAGGGATCTCTTGGAAAGAATCCAGCGGAGGGCCACAAACATGGTGAAAGGCCCTTATGAAGAAAGGCTAAGTGCAGCTCACTGTTTAGCCTTGGGAAAAGAAGACTGAGAGGGGACCTGAACCAGGCCTATAAATATCTAAGGTGTGGGGGGCAGAGTGGTGAGGCCAGACTGTTTTCAGCAGTGTGTGGAGACAGGACAAGGGGAAATGGCCAGAAACTGGAGCATAGGAAGTTCCGCACAAATGTGTGCAAGAACTTCTGTAGGGTGAGGGTGACGGAGCACTGGAACAGGCTGCCCAGGGAGGTTGTGGAGTCTCCTTCTCTGGAGATATTCAAGACCCGCCTGGATGCCTACTTGTGCAACCTGGCATAGGGAACCTGCTTTGGCAGAGGGGTTGGACTTGATGATCTCTGGAGGTCCCTTCCAACCCCTATGATTCTGTGATTCTATGATCATGTTACTGGTAGAATCTGAAAGCAGACCTCTCAACAGCTTTGTTACTAGCAGCCATTGCTTTTTTTTCTCATTTGGGTCATCAGTTTTATTGGTGACTGATTTCAAAACAGAAAAATGGAGAGAGGTAAAGATTTTCTTTACATTCCTACATCATCTCTTTTTCTTCTAAAGACTTGCTTGTTATCCCTTGATAAATACATACTGTTTTGGGATGTATTTCTAAATTTGTCCTGCATATGCTCCTTGATCTAGGGCCAACCCAATCAGTAAATATCATTCCACAAGTGGAAATAAGTCTTCATATGACTGATTCTCACATAACATTAACCTGTTCAAATAAGCCAGGCAGCTGCAGTGGTTTGTCTAGAGATCACTATTGAAAACATTAGTGCAAGTTGTGTATGTAGACCTTAGTGATGATCTTAAAGAGAAACTATGAAGTCTGCTCTGAAAGTAATGCCTGCTATTTTATTATGTTGGCCCATGACATCAGCGGTGGATACTGGTGGTATGGTAGTAGATGTTGAACCTTCTGTCAACATTCTGTTACGTTTTGTTGCCAAGTGACAGATGGCAGCAGAGGGGATGTCTCACAAAATGGCATCTGACATGGAAGTGCGTATGGAGTGGTGGTATATCACTGATTTCCCCCATGTAGAAAAAATGGCACCCACTGACATTCATTGATGCTTGCTGAATGTTTATGCAGACCAAAGAGGGGATGTGAGAACACTGAGGTGGTGGGAGGAGTGTGTCAGCAGAGGCACTGTCACAGCATCTGTGAAACAGTGGGTCAGCTTCACTGTACAGATTTTTATGAGCATGGCATGCAGGCTCCTGTTTGCTGCTGGTGAAAGCACACAGCTAATGATGGCGACCAAGTTAGAAATAGTGTTTTGTAGCTGACAACTTGCCCTATCAAATAGTGTTATTGTGCTCTTTCTATCTTTTGTAGTTTCCATGGAAATACATAGAGGCATTACTTTTGGAGTGAACGGTGTAAATAAGAGTTAGCCTTGTGTAGTGAACCATTCAGCTGTGTCTGTGTTGACCTATCACCTATCTGCATTTTCCTAAAAGTCAGGAAATCATAATGCTTCTTTAGACTCAGGAAAAAAAAAAAAAAAAAAAAAAATTATGAAAACTCTTGTATTATTTAATAAGTATTGAGGGAAAGTGGGAGAGGAATGCTCTAAATATTGTGGACAGTTTCTGAAGTGGCAATGTAATAAGCTTCTATCCTTGGTTATAAACTATTCTATTATTATCTTATACAGTCTGTCTTCAAAAATTATGACCATGATCAGGATGGTTACATTTCTCAAGAGGAATTTGAAAAGATAGCAGCCAGTTTTCCATTCTCGTTTTGTGTAATGGCTAAGGACTCGTGAGTACTCATAAATCTCTTTTCACCCAGTTCTGCTTATCAACCCTCGCTTGTTTGTCTTGTTTTCTCTTCTTCTATCACTAGGATTGTAAAATCATCCTCTTCACCAGCAAAGTGAAAACATAACTGACAAAAACATCATTCATATGTTTTGTGAATGAGCTTACAGCAGTGGTTGATGTAGCAGGAAGAATAAAGATAAAAGAAGAATAGAATATTTTTGAATGACAGTATATACCACTGAATAACTTTCAAAAAATGAACGTGCCCCTCAGAAATAGAGAATTGGCAAATGTATATTTTGGAAAAATTGAGAACATTCTTAGCACCTTAAACGTGGAAAAATAAAACTGATAATAATATCAATAAAACTAAGAAATAGTTTTGAAGTTGCATCTCATATGCAGATTATTCATTTATCCTTACAGGCTGAAATTATAATGTGCAGAGAAGCTGTAAACTTTGGGAGCAGTTGACACAATTGTTGATATCACTGTAGGTTTTGGTCAATTAAGATATTGCCATTATAAACTGTGAAGAAAAGGTATGTTTAATTCTTACACTTTTAAGAAAACAGGTGCTTCACAAAAAACTTTTCTTGTTTATTTTCAGGGAAGGTCTGATTAGCAGGGATGAAATAACCGCTTACTTTATGAGGGCCAGTTCAATCTATTCCAAACTAGGACTTGGCTTTTCTCACAACTTTCAGGAGACCACTTACTTAAGACCTACTTTCTGTGACAACTGTGCTGGATTTGTAAGCTCTCCTTTTTTATTCTTTTATTTATTTTTTTTAATTGAAGGCAAATTATGTTAATATTGTCTGGACAAATACCTGTTTTTATCACATAATTACCTCATGTGACCTACAAAAATTAACCCACATACCAGTGAACCTACAAAGAAAACCAGACTGCTGCCCATGTAGCTATGTAATGTGTCCTTTTATACATTCCCCTCTTGGTAGTGTTATGTGCTTAAACACGGCTCCTTTCTTGTGTTGGCTATGTCACTTAGACAAGACTTTCAAATTCAGAGGCTTTCACTCCACTGAGCTGTTAGAATTTGCGCTATTAGAGACCATCCAAAGGAGGGCTGTGAAAAAAGCTGAAGTGTCTGGAAGGCAACAGATAATGTGGAGTGCCTGAGACCCCTTGGTTTATTCAGCCCAGAGCAGAGAAGGCTGAGGAGAGGCCTCGTGGCAGCCTGCAGCTCCTCAGAGGGGCAGCAGTGATCTCTGTTCTCTGTTGACAGTGACAGGACCTGAGGGAATGGCATGGACCTGTGTCAGGCAGGAAAAGGGTTCTTCACTTGGCTTGAATAGACTCCCCATTTGGCCACTGCTGTCAGAAATATGGTTTGAATTCTGGGTGGTCCTATACAGAGCAATAATTTGGACTCAGTGATCCATGTCAGTCCCTTCCAACTCAGGATATCCTATCATCTTATGAACTCATATTTGGTACAGATGTGACATGATTTCTGCCTAGCACAAGAAGATTTACTAGAACTGAGTCCTACTGCTCCCCAGCTTAGCTGGGATCAAACAAGAGCGATGATATGCAATTCTCCATCTACTCCAGTTCCACAGCTTTACTTTGGGTTGTCAGATCTGCTGATGTATTCATTAGAGACCAGGTCAAGCTATTTTGTTTGTGATTAAGGAGCATACATATAAATATTGTTTGCTAAACAGAATATTTATACTGAAGAGGTAGATGATTCGTATTTTGATTTTACCATTAAAAGGATAGAATAAAAAAGTACTCTGCTGGTGCTCAGATTTCAGAACTGAGTGGAGCTTTTAGTGGATTTGTATATCTGGAGGTATCAAATGTGCAGAAATAAATACCCTTTCTGTTTGTCTGAATTTCAGCTATGGGGAGTAATTAAACAAGGATACAGATGCAAAGGTAAGAATATTTATCTTTTGTTATATTTAATCTATAATTAATGGTGAATGACAAAAAGGAAAAAAAAAACCAAACAATAAAAAACAGTCCTAATCATTCCAAGATTTATTGTTGTGGACCTATTTAATCTGGCTCCTCAAGGAGGAGAAGGCTGACTTAAAATTAAGATGACAGAATCATGCTCCAAAAGAAATACAAAGCTGAAGGAACTGTTCTACTCTTTGCAAATCTTCACTGAATCCAGAGGGTTGAGGAACAGACCCTTCTGTTCTGATGAATGAGAACAACAACTCTCTGTGACAACTGTTTAACAGACTCAGAAGTATTTTGCAGGGTTTTCCACCTCATGCAGGTATCTGCTTTCTTTGCAGCCCTACAGTCAGAAACCTGTTGCAACTGACTGTTGCTATTTGATATTTCCAAAATGAAAAGGCCTTTGAGGTGTATATAGCAAAGGAATACAGCTGATTTCTTAATTTATGTTGTTTCAGGTAATGCATGTAGAGATGACAAACATGTCCCTGCTTCTTGGGCAGGAAGAGCGTCGATCTTAAACACAACAAAGACACTGAATTGTGTAAACTTTGATTTGTTTACAGACTGTGGAATGAATTGCCACAAGCAATGCAAAGACCTGATTGTGATAGAGTGCAAGAGAAGACACAAAACTTCTGTTGCAGACAGCAGCCCAACATCTGCTCTTGCTTCAAGCCTCTGCACAGTAGCAGTTAAAGAGCAATTCCATGGTGAGGAAAGGTCACATTAAAAAGCTCAAGAGATCTAGATAATTTTTATGTTGTTTCTTTTATTTTAAAGACAAGTTGTACTGCACTGTTTTGAGTTTTGTTAGTTACAGAGTTTTATCAGCCTATTAACTATAACGAGGCATTCTAGTTCAAGTCTTGGGTGAATAAATTTCTGGGAGATCTCTCCTCACACTAAACAAGGTAAGGTGCACAAATTCCACAAGAACTCAGTAACTCTTCAGCCAGATTCTCATGAGAACTTAAATGCCATGAAATGAAGAGTTGCCAGGTTCCCTTAACTCTCCCATCTTGTAAGAAGCAGGTCTTGGTATGCTTGTTTTTACCACTGTTGTTGCATTAAGGAACAGCTGTGCTATTACAATTCTAAAATTTCAATGTGGAATCTATAAAGTCAGATACTCATGTATCTTTGTGTTAGGAATGTACAACTCCTCTTGACTCAATTTACCATATATATTCTATAGGACAAGAAGAAGGACCATTCACATTTCCAAATGGAATAGTAGAACACAATGAAGACAGCAAGGACCGGACTATTATGCTCATGGGCTCCTCAGCTCAGAAAATCTCAGTGAGATTGAAACCAGCTGTAGTTCATAAAGGTATACAGACAGACTCCACACTGCTGGCTGCTGATGTATCACATAAGTCAATGGAGAAGAAAGAGAAAAGGATACTAGAAAATCCTTATCTCCAGCCCATCCCACCATCCCCACGCCCAAGCCCATTACTAGGCCGTAAAAAAGCATATGTTAAATGGGAAAACAAGGAATCCAGCCAGAAAATGAAGGAGGAGCATCACGAGCATCACAGCTATAAACCCTCATACCAGGAACTTGAGCGGGTATGTGGAACAATTTGATTTTACACACCAGTACTGTAAAGAGTGTGAGGATGTGGCTGGGAAGATGTCATTCTGTCACTGTTCTCAAGTATAATTAATTGCCAGAACAATCCATGAGGGACCTAATGAATTCTTAGTCACTTTACCTCCAGCAACACTTCACATCAAATAGTACAGGGCTTAGGGAATATGTTCTGAAGACTTTACTATGATTATATTGATCCCTGTCTTCCTTAGAAGTGACAAGGAAGTCTGTGACTACAGTCCGATTGCTTAGGACAAGGTATTACTCCATAAAACGAGTTATATTTAAGGAATTGTCTTCCACACATGTAATACAAGCCTAAAAATGCTGAGTAAGTGTTTTAACATGTTTGACAGTATTCTATTTATGTACAGTGTAATGTTGAAACCAGATAAACACTTCCTTAACAAAAATACTTGTAGCTTAAGATAATGACTTCTAATACAAATTTAAAACAGCAATGCTAGCCAAAACCAGAAATTCCTGGCACTGTAGAGAATGCAGAAGAAAAAAACATTCAGGGAGATGCATGTGAGTTAAATAAAGAATTGTAAGTCTCGCAGTTTTAACATTTTTAGTTAAAAAATAAACATTTTTTACATGAATATCTCAATCTAATTTGGGAACAAGTGTTCTAGATAGTGCATGAGGTAGTTGCCTGTATTCCTTTCCTCATAGATTACAATGCTGGCAAATCAGCTCTGTGCACTAGCCTCAAATTTGCTACAATATAGTATCATCTGCTATGCACTGCATGTCTTCATTTCTCCTATATAATGAAGCAACGTAGAGATATGTACTAAACCAGTCTAGAACAACTTGATTGAAGCTCCTTATTTGGCTTGAAATAATAAGCAACAGGAAAATACCAAAGCTTCTAAAAGGAAGAGCTTTGAAAGGATAGTAAGATGCCATATTTCTTCTAAGAAAGAAGATTTTGCATAACTTAAATTCTAAGAGCCATATAAATACTTACTGATTTGCATATTTTTAAAGCAAATCAGAACAAAACAGGGTGAAATAATCATATCTCCATCAAGTTTCTCACTACTTGAAATTTGGATTTTCAATGTCATGTCTAAATTCGAGGCCAGTGAGATCAATAAGCAGTGACTATTGCTGAATATGAAAAGCAGCAAAGCTATGTCTTGACACCTGTCTTATGTTTGTATTCCTGGTTACTTAATTACTCATGGCATGGCCTCATTTTGGATTAATATGCTATAAAAATATGTTTGTCCTAATCTAAATGTTGTGAATACTTTTAACAGCTTCCATAAGATTTTAACAGGACCCATCTTAAAAGAAACAGTGAAACTGACATTTTCCTTCCAGGAGACAGACCACTATCTTCATATACTCAAAACACTAGTTCCATTTAATTCTATCTTGCATTTTAAATACCTCACTAGATATTTCTGTAGCTCAGGCTCAGAATAGTCTATTCATTGTATTTGCCTTTAAAATTCACAGTCCACACTTTTAGTTTTGCATTCACAGAGCACATGTGATCTGTATTTTTTTTTTTTTTAACTGCTATAGCATGTAGTAGACGGTCCCTAAAGCACTAATCTGTGCCATTCAATAAGCAAACAAAATGATGGTCATATTCCCATTGAGTTTTCTGGACTTATTACAGTCTTAGAGACAGATAGGAAGAGAACTATAAGAATTCGTTAAGATCAAATTATTTTCAGTGCATAGTCCCTACATTTTATCTTTCAGCATTTTGGTTTTGAAAAAAAAGGTATACAGATAAATATCTAGGCATGTTTCTCTCCACTCCCTCACCTCATCCCCCAAGAAAAACAAAACAAATATCATTTTTTGTAGCCCTTAATTTCTTTCAAGTTTGGAAAACAGTCAAATAAACTGTTCCCTGCTGCTAAGAGCTACACCAACTGATCTTTATGCCAGTCAACCTATATGCACAACCAGACAATCCTGAAACAAATGTAAAGTCAAATACCATTATTTTTTTTTTTGTTTCCTTAGGAAAGAAATATTCTAAAGGCAGACAATGAAGGTTTAAAGATGCAACTGGAACAGGCACATAAAATAATTGAATCTCTTACAATTCAGAGAAAAAATCACGTTATCGACAATCTACAACACAAAGACTGCTCCTAGCAGATGAGGGAAAGGTTCTTCTGGAAGAATGTAAGACTGAAGGGAACGACTGTGAAAAAGCTGCTTTACCAAGTGAACTGGAAAGACACTCCAAAGGATTTTAAAACAGAAATACTCTCTTTATTCTATATATTTCCCTATTGAAAACACACTCCCAAGTCTATAAATGAATTCCTTCAATTTTAGGTATGTTAGCATCATCTGCACAATGAACACAGTATCTTCTGGGACTGTTTTTGAAAGGAGTGACACTGTTCCTGAAGCTTATGTACATGATGACCATGTGGATTCTACAGTGACATGGCTGCACATCTCACTCTACAAGTGTTCTAAGTAGCTACTCATAAGAGTCACTTCAGATTTGGCCCAAATTCAGGTTTGTAGAAACAAATGTTTCAGTAGAGATAAGCATTAAAGTAAAGCTGTATTCCATCAAGAGGAAGAGTTCTTTCTCATTGTGGCTGAAACCAATTAAAAACATTACGTAGACAGTCATCTTTATTTCTAGAGTTTAGCATGAATATTAATACAATTAGTTAAGCTGATTTTTAGACTTTGTTAGGGCATACTGACAAATGTTTTAAAACTTCTTTAAGGTAAAATATGAGACTAGAGAGAGTTTAGAGTGAATTCTGCTTCCATTTCAGTATTCCAGTTTACGGCTTAGAATACATAGCCCTACTCACTGGGCTTAAGGGATAGCTTGCTGTCCCTGTACTGTAGATAACACAGGGATAACACTGACTAATTTTTTTAACATCGAAGTGCATATCAGTGTTGCAGCTTCTGAGTAGAACCTTAAAGACCATATTATGAAGGAAACTGCATAGCAATCTCAGTGTAATGGATATTGTATTCCAGTTTCTAACATCTTATGGTTCTAACCAGGATTTCTTCAGTTTCCCTCATAGATTTCATACGCACTTTAGGTGAAGAGTCAAGGTGACTGTGCTCTTACATGTGTAGATTTTGTACAGTGAAAGGTGCTAGGGAGGTAATGTAGTTTTCTTAAAACTATAATGTGTACATACTGTTAAGAGATGACAAACCTGTCTTTCGAGTTACTGGTGAATCTTTTAGTCATAAGAGCCAATCTTAAAATTTCATTTGCATTTCACGATATTTCTTAGAATTGTATAAAACTTCCTTGCTTTTATTAAAAAGGGATGGCATCGAGCATTTAAACAGCAGAAACTAAAACTCACATATCTATTAACAACATACTTTCATGATCCAGCAGGGGGGTTGGATTTGATGATCTTTTGAGGTCCCTTCCAATCCCTGACATCCTGTAATTCTGCGATATACTTAATGCTCTTCAAAACTTGCAAATTAGTTTACAAAATCCATGACAGATTAAATTTTTAGTTAACCCCTTACTACAGCATGTGTGCTTTGTGTTCAGTGGCTTAGATGTATGCTCTGCTTCCAGCTTACAGCCATTAATTGTCAAGTATATTAATACTTTATTTATTTTTTTGAAAAGTCAACCTGAAACTACTTACTAATCTACTGGTTCTAAGTTCCTAGTTAGAACTTAAGTTGTGTTTGCATCCATGACTAAATAAAAACAAATGAAGGGAGAGAGTAGTAGTAATAGTATTAGACTTTCTGTTATCTTACTGTAAATAAATATGATCTGTAAAGAATTTAAATGCATATGACAAACCTAGCTGTTGTGAAGATTGTGAAACTTGTTCCTCATACACTAAACCTGAATTATTAACAGTTAACATGAAATTGCACTTTGATCAGTGAAGCAGTCAAAATGGCTCTCAAACCATATTTGCACATTTGCTTTGCCAATTTTCTCTGAGTTTCTTGATTTTTGTCCTCTCTGCAGGACTACAGTAAGAAGTATTTCTAATACACACTTAGCAGATAAAAAGTCTATTTCTACAACAACTAAATGGAACAGGACAAATGTTGGAAATATTTCAATGTATTTGGAAAATACCTTAAAAGAGCAGCAAAATTTGGCAAATCTGGTGCATCTAAAGAAACTCTGCTTGCTTATGGTTTCAATTCTAACAGAATTTCTGTATGTGTGTGTGTATGCATGTATATACACACACACTCTGCCTACTCTAGGAGGGTGGAAGAGGGAGCAAATTAATGAATCAGTATTTGGAAAGTTCCCTAAAGTCAACAGCTAACCCAAAGGTTACTGTGTTAGTAACGTTGAGTACTTAATGCTTAAAACCAAGTCAAGACTGTAGACTTATACAGTCTAAAATTAAAACTACTTTTCTGTCACCCTGTTCCTATAAACAGAATGATTTAAACCCAACCTGTTCGCAGGATCATCTTACAGAACCCATACATGATACTTCATGTATGCTGAAAACTTACTGCTTCAGATGAATTTGTTGATACCTGAAAAATTTCAAAGCTCTTCAGATACCTTCAGGGTGTATCCCCAAAGCCTCTTGTAATGTTTGTTGTTGTTGTTGTTGTTGTTGCTTTGTTGTGGTGGTAATCCCTTATTATTACTTTGCAACTTCCTTTTTGCTGCATGAAATAGTGTTAATAGCAAATACTGACTGTACAAGGATACTGATGAAACTGACAAAGTTATTGAGCAAAAATCACCCACATCTCTGTTGATCTTACTGCTACTTTATGCTAGGAAAAATGAAATAATGAAAGTACTGAGTACTAAGGACTCATCAGGAAGCACTGGTATTGAACACCATTTAAAACTTATCTTGTCACAGTTAATATAAACGAAAAGCACTCACCTTTATTCTTTCTCCAGGCTCAGCTGTGTTTCATATACATACAGAAAGGAAGAAAAAATGAAATGTTCGTACCCCAACTACTGTTTATTTTCTAAGTGTGAATTCTGATCCTTAAAAGATGAAAGTAAGTAGACCGAACGATATAATAATGAAAAGGCCAGAGCTAATGTTAATACTGAAGACCGTTGCATTTAAAATAGCTTACATAAACTTTTGAAAATACAAGACAATATTACCTTTTGGAATTCTCTGTTACAGTATCAATCTGTTATCCTGTGGGAACTGATCTCTATAGAAACTCCATTTTTGTTTCAGTACTATTAAAGAAGATTGAAAAAGTGTACAGACTGTAAACATTTATATAAAGTGTAAGAAATCAGTTTAATATTTATAATAGAAAAAAATGTTACAATTGTACCTTGCCTCTGAGTTTGTATCTGAAAGAAAGAAACATTAACAACAGATATTTATTTTCCTTGAGTCTGTCATTTGGAACACTTCTGCAGGACTGACCTGATATACGTGAGTCTCAAGTCTACCTTTACGTTCTTCAGCCTGAAGACACTGAAAGAACTTGGGAAGCTGGGTGTTTTCAGATTATTTTTTCAGAATTTAGCGGCTGAGACAATACAGACACTGTTTTGCCATTACACTGTTCGAGGTATTACCAAGCACAGTTCTTCATTAGCACAGTCTTGCTTTTGTTAAGAACATTCATTCTCAGAAGATGTTACAGCACGATAGGTAAGCTTAAACAAGGCTTCTGCAATTTCTACTAGGCTAGTACAGGCCTACAGTGAAATAGGCCTACAGCGTCATGTCATCCTGAACCTTTGCTATTCTTTACCGCAGAACTCAAAACACTGTATCTCATGCATGTTTTTATGCCGGGTAGTGAACATCAAAATATCTGACGGAGGGGAGGGAAGAAGAGGGTGCTGACTACTGAAAAACACCATTCCTACTTACAGGCAAATCTGCTCTCCCAACTTTGCACATACAGAGCAAGGTGTGTTTTGCTTCAGAATTACAGAAGTGAAAAAGAAAAAAAGAACAAAAAAAAGGGAAAACCTCCAATTACTACTTCAGTTCACTACTTGTGAAGTTTTTCCTTAATTTACATAAAGACAAAAGTAATGATCATATAAACATATGCAATTTTCTTTTTGTATTAAGATAAATTTTAACTGACTATCCTTCAACGGAGACAGATTCCTTAGTAACTCCAGATAATGTAAACAGGATACATTTGGGACCTCTCCTGTCTGGCAAACTTTTCCTGTATTGTTATCTATTGCCTTCTCCACTTTTGTCAAAATTTGTTATTTTTCATGATGATAAAAAGCACGTTTCATCATTATTTCAAATCACCAGCAGGAAATCTTTCTTGCAAGCACAGGAGATATGAATAGAGAATCAAAATCACACTACACAAGTGATGCAAATAACTTCAAATACAGTACTTTATTTCTCAGTGTTTACAGCTGTTAACAAAACCATCTCTTTTCAGCCCTGACACAAAAGTTGTCTTCTTCAATTCTTGATCAACCAAAACAATTCACTGAATTTGAATAAACACAGAAATAATCACAGACATATAAAACGGCTTTTTTCTTACAACAGAATTTTTGAAAATACTTTTTTCAAGACTGAAACAGAAGGGTTGGAGGTTTAAATCAATTGTTTTAATGGTATTATTGCATCTTCTGATAAAATAACATATATTCTGACAACAGAGAAGACTGAGAAAGGGATACCTCTATGAAACGTGGTGGTGCTTACTTTTATTTTCTACTACTGGCTTCACACTTTGGAATTACTCAAGAAAATATGAAATGGCTCAAATAAAAAAAAAAATATCTTCCATAAAACCTCAACTTATTCAAACTTTTGTCTTTTATAACGTCTACATAAAAAATAATTGGAAAACAGTACTGGAATAATTTAACTGTTAGAACTGGATGGAGGCACAAATCTCATCTACTTTACTCCGAACTATTCTGTTACAAACAGCACAAACTGACAACTGTAAGAGCACTGAAGCACATACACAATTACTACGGTTCTACCAGCCCTACAGGTCAACAAACCCAGTGCATCTTCACATCTTAAGACTGATGAAATCTTTATGCATAGATACACCACTTGAACTTCCTAGCCTACATACTTGGTGAAACTGAACTCTTGATTCTTGTTCGTATGTTACTTGTAGCAAAAATAACAGCATAGGATTAGCAAAGAGAATTTTAAATTAAGGCTTTGCTTGTTAAAAACTGCTCTCCCTCTTCCCTTGCTGACCAATGCTTGTCACCTCCATAGCCAGCGGCCTCACTCGAAATGTCATTTGTGAGCTACCTCTATAGCACTATGCAAAAATTAGTCTCCAAAGGAAGAAAATGTGTACTATGCTTCCACTTGAAATTCCTCTCCACAATGGCAGCAGAGGCTGACAACAGAAATGAGTGTAGAAACAAAGTGACAATGACACTGCTAGAAGGTGGGTGAAGTTCAGCCAGCAGAGTACTTCATTATTGAATTCACATTCAAGTCAACATGTACAAGCAATGAAGTCTCTCACTCTCTTTTCTTGGAAGCCTACTGGAACTGTAAGGTATGGTCAAGGCTGTACCAATCACATTATAAAGCAGCATTCTCAGAAATAAGCATACAGAAAAATAACAGGAAGGAAAGTTTCAAAGTTTATCTAGACTAAAATTTCAAATGAAGGTGTTGGTAGGAGCTAATTAATAAAATCTGGCACACGTTTTTAAACAACATGCCAGAAAATCACTTAATTTTAAACAGAGCTCTACGTTCCTACATAGATCTGCCTCTGTAATTGAGGACATGATGCATGTGCCCCTGAAGACAGGGTAACAACTTTAAAGCATGCCAACATGGACACCAACAGCAAGTTTGTGGAAAAAAAAAAAAAAAAAAAAAGAACTCATAACTGTGATACATAAAAGCAAATTCAAATCTTAAAGTTCAACTGCAGATAAGTCTAAGCTATATATTCCTTGAAAGCGCATCAAGGTTTCTGTCAAGAGATATACCCAGGTTCAGATGCCTTCCTGAATCTCTGCAGTAACATGACCCTGATAAATACTATTGTGAATATATACTTGGGTATCATCTCTCTGTTTTACCTCTACTCACAAATGGCATCACAACAGAGGAGGGACCTAAAGAAGCTAGATAACAGACATAAGTTTTAGCTGACAGCCCTGAACTTAATCTATTTTAATAAATCTATTTACAGCCATAATTATACAAAATTCACTTCATCTAAATGCCCTTTTACTAGAGAAACACTATCTGTGAAGGAGAAGGTATCCATACGTATTAAGACAGAGTTTCTTTCAGGTTATCAGACCAATTGGGTGAATTGGTTGACAGAATAAAAAAGCAAAGCCTTTGAATGCTATTTTGGAACTTTTTCCAGAAACCTCAACGGGGAGGAGCAACTGCTGCATGAGATAACTTATCAGCTGGCAGTTGCCAGTTGCCAAACACAGAGAGTAGGCAGGAGAAAAAAAGAAATAGCCCACTCTTTCTCAGGGAACTGAACTTTGTTGACCTTTATTTTTAAAGGCTGATGCAGAAAGAGTATATAAATGAACTCCTACTGGACATGATGGTAGTAGAAAATGCTTTTATGAAACACCAATAATATGAAAAGCAAGTAAAGTAAAAATAAACATCAAAAGTCACCAAGATTCAGGTTTTGTGGTACATGCTCTGACCTTCAGTTAATCTCCGATATATTTATGAACACACAAAGCCACCTAATTTTATTAGTATCTGTAGAGAACTAATTCAAAATATTACTTTTATGTGAAGTTCTGAAAGAATAGGAAAGCTCACTGAATAATTTTGACCAAAGCCTTAAGTGACAACTTGAAACTGAAGTTCTTCAATATGTCCGATGTGAAAACTGGATAAAGAAAAAAGCACAGAAGCAGCATTCTGGAGTTTCAGAAGCATCTCCCTCAAGTTCTTAGGTCTGACTTTTTAATTTTTTTTTTTCTCCAGCTTTTGGAGCAGAATTCATGTGCAACATGCAATAATTAGAGAGGCCTGAACATCATCTTTATTCTGTTTCTTTAAAAAGGTTTTTATTCAGTTTTCTGAGACTTATTTTAAATAAATGAACATAATAAAAGAAAAAACACAACCAGTACGAAAAGCGAGGACTCTAGTCATGATATTTTAGTATAAAAAATTCTGTTCGTTTAACTAAAAGAATTCAATGACAACATCAGTTGGTCGAATGCAAAGATTCACATGGTCATACTTAAATCTAATCTAAACCAAAGGTACCATATCTAAATTCCTGACACCAGTAAACACCACCACTACATTTCGTCTGTTACTCTTTCAGTATCTCCGGTATCCTCCACCTCCTCTTCCACCATACGGATCTCCATAACCTCCTCTGCCACCATAACCACCCCTGCCGCCATAGTCCCCCCTGCCACCTTGGAAACCACCTCCACCTCTTCCACCACCTCTGAAACCCCCACCCCCAAAACCACCCCCACCCCCAAAGCCACCCCCACCCCCACCTCTACCTCCTCCCCCACCCCAGCCGCCCCTCCCACCCCCACCCCCACCTCCCCAGCCACCTCTTCCACCACCTTCCTGTCTTTTTTGCCACGGAGGCATTTCAGGAGGAGGTGGTTCAATCTCTGTTGGTCTGCCTCCACGGTCAGGTACTCTCCCCATCAGAACCTATATTGAAAAACAGAGGGATACAATAACTTGAAGGGACAGAGGGTAATTCTTTTTGAATGAAGACATGCTCATGCTCTTCAGAGGAAATAAGTTCCTATCAGAGTGGAGTTTGACAGCTGAATTCCTATTTCCTTTCTTTCTAACTTGCCAGCAACATGTGGCAAGAACTCCAAAAGTGATCCCATTTTCCATCTGTAAAAGTTAAGTAGTTACAGCTAGCTAGCTAGTAACACTGTTATGAAATAGTTACAAAGAAAACTGCATGCCAAGTATTGCAACAAAGTAGCATATAATTCAAATATATACATACACATAAAGAATACTGCGCTGTTTGCTCTTCTACTCTTATTTCAAAAACATGTTCTAACCTAATCAGCCAGTAAAAACCAAAAATTGGCAGACTGGCATGCAGCTCTTAAAAGAAACACCAGTTTACCTTACATTAGGAAGCAGTGAGCAGAAAGGCAGAACAGAAAAAAGGCACAACATGCTTCCATAACACTTTCAAGAAAAGAGAAAATGATCTTTGGTGGATATTATCCAGTCTACAAAACAGGAGATTGCACTCGACTAAGCTTCACAAAATATCAAGTTGAAGAACAAAGAGGTATTCAGGTATGTCTTTTTGTTGTAATTCCCAGATTTCCTAAACTCTTTGCATGATGAATGTTAACTGTGACATTGAGTCAGTCCCAGGCACTCCAATCAAAGACCTCTTACAAAAAAAAAACAACCAACCAACCCAACAAAACACACACACACACACAAAAGAGATCATACAATAATTAGAAAACTTCAGAATCTTTGTGATCAGAACACATTAAAAATATCTAAGTGGGGCAACAAAACTTTAAGAGGTCTGTAAAACAAGATTAATAGTAAGTCACCACTTGAATTATGGACCTAATGAAATTACTTGCGTGCTTTGAGGTTTTGGTTTATTTTTTTATACACAAGAAGGCAATGCAATTTTTTCTTTTTTTTTTTAATTACAGATAGCCAAATAAAATGTTACTTTGCAGAAAAAATGTCCCTTCTATAGAAACTTCTGTGATTTATAATATACCAATAAAGATGTTTGTTAACAAATAGAAATAAAGACATGCATTTTAGTTCTTCATTATTATGCTTGGCATAATAAGCTGTAATAAACTGAACAACATAAACCTAGCAACATGTAGTCAGGCATTATACCAGAAAGAATAACACGTATCCTTAATTTGAGGTATGCAATTCCACTGAATTCAAGTAGTCATCTACACACACACACAAACGCATTAACACTTTTGTCAATACATACCCCTATACTGGGGGTTTATGACCCCAAAGTAAAACAAACAAATCAAAACCAAAACCAATTAATAATAAATCCAAATGTGTTAAGTGCTCTATTTATCGACTGATCCTAACATGAAGTATGAGCCAGCTTATGAGGCAACCCTGAAGCACAACTTCTTCTTCCTTTCCCCTGTTTTACCAAGTATGCTCTACTTGATCTCTAGTAGCTCTAGGGAATGTTAACAGTTCTCCAGTTAATACACCCTATTTCTGTGTTGACTAAGCAAAAGAAAGAACTATTACTACAGTTCTATGTTGAATGAACGAAGTCTCTTTCCTATGATAACAAGGATCCCAAAACAAAAGGGTGATTCTTGTCTTTATCTTGCTCTTGAATGCTCTAATCAAGCATTTATTGATCTTGAGAACTGACTAGAGTAGTCCTGCGTTCTTAGACTACTGTCTGAAAAGCACAACTCTGTAGGAAGGGAAAAGTAATTTCTGAACTCTGCCTACCTCCTCCATTGTACCTGCTCATCTAGATTACTGTTTTCTATGACTGACTGTGTTATAAGATAATAATACAAAAAAAAAAAAAAAACTGTTGCAATGTTTACTGGAATGCTGCAAACTTTCCTTTTCTAAAGTACCGAGTATACCCATCTTTCAAAAAGGAATAAAAACATTAAACACAACGTAATCCCAAATTTTTGATTGGTCTGTAAAATCCCAAGTCCTTTTATCATATCCCAGAAAGAAAAGTTACCTTGTTGATTGCGCAGACTGTATTCTCTCGTGTTGATCCACTACTTGTTCTTATGATCTTTGATAAATCCTCTCGAGCAGCAAGAAGGTGAGCTAATGTTATTGTTGACTTTGGAGATAATGCATAGCGCTTGGGCTGATAGATTCGTGCTATGTCATCTGTTTTTACCTAAATGATAAAAATCAAACATAACTTACTTGCTAGACATACATACAAACACACCTACTGTATGTAGGCTGTAAAACACACTTACTGAACAGGTCTCAGTAAGTTGCAGTGGCTGTAATGTCTGAAAAACTAGGTTGGCTTACAAAATACTGTGCCAGTTGTCATCAATTCTCTTCATATGGTGATGTACAAAATATGCTGCTGAAAATCAGACGGTTACAACAGAAACTCTTCTATCCACTGGCAGCAAACATTCTTTGATGCTTTATAATATATCTAAGACTAAAATTTAGATTCCTCACTGTAAGGGAGGAAGGCAAGCTAGAAACTGAATTAAAAAAGGAACATAACTTGCTGATTGGCTTAAAAAAAACCCATCAATATCAAAACATTTTGAATCCCAAAAGCTTCTTTGGAGAAGTTCTAAACAAGTATTTTACAAGAAAAGTGAGGAGAAAAGGATTAAAAAAATCATATGCAGTTTTTAATTAATATATAATAGAATTATTTCTGTAACTGCATACTACTTCATATCAACAGTTTTTTTCTTTTGCAACAGGAAAGTGAATCATCTTATTATTTTAGAGTCACTAAAAATCTCATTAAACTGTTGTTCTGCTGTGAAAGTATTCACTGTTTCATTTGAAATAACATTAGGTGATTTAAAATTTTAGTCTAAGTTAGTATGAGCCAACATCAGCTACATCCTAGAACTACACTCTACATTTGAAAATTTATAGCTATATTGCTACAGCAATGAGAAGTTATACACAGCGTGAAATCTGACAACTTCAAGGTAAAAGCCCTCTCTTTTCTTCTTTTTCTGCATAAAAGCATTCACAGCCCCAGCAGACGCTGAAGTGAGCCATTCAGAAACAGCAGTCTTTGACTCATAACTTTCAGTGGTACTTCGTGAGCTTCACAAAAAAGATTGTATCTGCATGCGTCTATGCCAAATTTTGACACCGCTTTCAGTCCTAACTTTCTACACTTTCTACACTTTCATCTTCTGTCAAAAGAAAAGTTTATCTTGCAGCTCATGAGAAAAAATATCTCCTTTTAGATTCCTGCATGTATATTCATCATGTTACAAACTTTTAGTATCTTCTCTTCCTATGTTACTGGGTTGAAATAGTATGCATTTCTAGGTTAGAAATATCAGACTGGGTTAAATCATTACTATTTTTTTTAATATACAGGTGCTAGGAAATAATAAAAATGAAATTATTGCCATTAGATATTAGGGAAAATTTCTTCTCAAGCAGAGTGGTCAGGTGCTGGAATAGGATACCAAGGGAATCTACCTTCCCTGGAGGTGTTCAAGAAACATTTAGATGTTGAACTGAGGGATGTGGTTTAGTAGGGAAATGGTGGTAGGTGGACGGTTGAACTGGATGGTCTTAGAGGTCTTTTCCACCTTGGTGATTATGCGATAACAAAACAATGCCAGCAGACAAAATCCACAGTAATGGTTTGGATTTTTCAGCCACCTGAAGGAGCGGAAGTAATTGTGTGCTTTTCTCATACAAGCTCTTCAGCTGACCATTTGCTTATTCAGTTGTTTTGCATCCAAGATAGATTACAGTCACTGCAATAATCTCACTGACCTTGTGAGTTATCTATGTTAAGGCCCAGTGTTTGGCTTTCTCTCACATTTCTAAGAGAAGTGTTTAGGATTCCTCTTACTTTACTTCACTGGGGGCAGATGGATATAGGGAAGAAAAAGGGAAGTGTGGACTTACAGTGAAAAACCCCAACAGAGGATGCTAGAATTTCTATTTTTGGAGCTATAGACACTCACTCACAAAAGATGGCCTGTGCCACTCAGTCAAATTCTTGCCCTTCCACAGCATCTAAGATTCAGATATTATAACCCAGGATGAGAAACTACTTGAAAAGACAACAGCAATAATGGAATTGTATTTACATAGTACGTACATTTGCTAACAAGACCTACAGAATTGTAGCAGACTCCCACCTACAGGAAGCAAAGAATGCAGCAAGCTTACCTTTGCTCTATCAGACCAGCCAAAAGACTGCACTGTCACATCTAGCCTCTTCATTAACATACGACGGCGACATTCGTATTCACTGCGAAGAGCATCATTGATTTTTTCCAATCTTTCCTGCAGTGTTACAGTACAAAAATCCAAATGTTCAATTCCATACAGGTATGTAAGTCAAATGAAATGCAACCCCATACAGCAAATAAGATGGCCATTGCCAGGTAACCTCTATAAACTATATAAAATTAAGGGTGCATCTGTGCAGTGCTGCAGTGTATTTTAAAAGTAAATACATGTATCAACACAAAGTACATTAACAATCAGATACTTCCAGAATTAATGTTAGTGTTACTAATACTTAGTAACTGAATGTTAATTATCAACAGTTAGAACAGTGACTGTAAAATGGACAGTCAGATGAAGCCATAAACATAAATTTCGACCATCCTGTGAAATACAGAAAAAAACTGAGTTGTTTTTATTCTTACCACTTGATCAGAATTCAGAGGTTTTGTTAGCAGTGATTTTCCCACGTGGTTGTTTTGAACTTTTGAGAGAATGTCCTTTATCTGAAACAAAACACATAACACAAACTATATTTACACTCACCTCAGCACAACTCATTCCAATCATAAGATCAAATATAGCACAAGCGCTTTATCAGACTCATAAAGAGAGATGCATCTTCTGTCTTATTATCTATTTTAAAAAAATAAGAATTCCTGAATACTTTCATTACATGACTCTTTCTGCAAGTTTTGTTAACCAAAGTAAAGAGAACACACCTGTAATTTTATCCAGTGACAAGTATATTCATCAAGCAACATTTAAGGAGGAATTGGGTTCACACGCAAACTGATTTACAGTTTGTGACACGCTGCAAAATCACTTCTGGATTCCTGAATCTCCATTAACACTTTATTCCCTCACTTGCATCAGCAGTACACTGAGTGCTCATCCTCCAAGTACAAGCTTTGCTGCCTTATAGTTACAGAATACGTTGTCCAGCCTCGACCAACACAGCTGTAAGTAAAAGACTTTTGGTAAATATCCTGTTTGCAGGAAGACAGGAACACAACCGTTCTCTGGCAGATATTCCCAAATATTATTTTCAAAGATAGTCTCTTCATATTTCAATTAAATTCTGTTCAAGTTAAATTCTGTTCAAGTTAAGCAATGTTCTAATATGCCGTACCAAAATACAACGTGTGATCTGTTCCTTTAGCAGATTGCTGTTGCACAACTGAACCATTCTCAGAACTATTCCTACAGCTGCTGACAGCGCTGAAGATGCTAGACAGAGGCAAGAGTACACAAGCTGAAATGCTGCTTTCAAACTCTGCTTACTTTTTCCAATTCAATAAAAAATAGTAGATTTGTTTGTAAGTTTCTGTTACAAATTATCTAGTATCATAGTATTAGCAGTGCAATTTTATCTAATTAAGGATCTAATTAAGTTAGAAGCAATAAAAAGACATTGATCATTTCTAGTGAATTTTTGTAACGATCTAAAAAAGTAACAAATGGCACTGAAGAAAAGTTTATGAAGCAAAGAAATCCAATCATTGACATCACCATTCTAATGCAGCCACATCTTTAAATGCACATACCCAACTCGATACTACTACCAAAATAAACTCTGAACCTGTCCCACATGAAACTAAAGGATGAAGGACAATGAAACATAAAGTAGAAATTCTACAGAATCTTCTTAACAGTAGGAAAAAAATCCTTCACTTGTAAGGGCCAGAAAGTTCAGAGCACAAATTACACTATTAATTTGTAGTCAAAGAAAATGAATGAACTAGTTTTGTCACATTTCTACACTGCGAAGTGAGTGCAGTGAAGTTGTATAAGCACAGCAGAGCTGATGGATCTGGAAAACACCAAAAACCAGCTCAAGGCAGTTTGGGAAGGTAGAAACAGAGAGAGAACATGTTTTTAAGACTCTGCTCACTTTAGCACTAATGAAACTGTAACAGTAATGCCTTGTGCACCAACTCAAGCATGTGATCCTAACTGATAGGGACTCTCGGACTTCACAAAACATGGCAGACAAGGAACCCCATAATTGAAGAAAACCTTCTAAGCTCATAGGAGTGTAGGTGAGAAGCTGATCCAGAAGGCCTGCTGCTGCGGAACTAGAGTCCTATTCCTTTACCTAGGCATGAAACTACACCTGTATCAAAGAAGAGAAACAAAGAATCTTCTTTGGAAGGCCACCAGCCATAGCTGGAGCCTACAAAGCCCTCTGAATATAAAAAGGGTTTATATCCATTTGGAGGAAAATCAACAGTCCTAGGCAAGTGTTAGTTGATCAGCTGAACTCTGATGTTTTAGTCCTCAGAAAATAGCACCAGAATTGTTTCTCCATCCTCACAAAAATGTTTATTAGCAAGACTGGATTTAAACATTTCATTTGAGCTAAACAGATCAAGCACAGTGGCATTATGGGAATGTAGATGTTTTCACCACCTGGGTGCTTATTCTTGTATATGAATCTATTAAAGGTTCTGTACTGCCACACATGTAAGAAAATCAGGCAAGGAACAGGCCCTCTCCACAAAACTTCCAGTCATTCACCAGCTCACAGAGCAAGAAGGAAGGAAAAAAATAATCACACAGAATCACAAGGTTGAAAAGGACCTACAAGATCATCTAGTCCAACCGTCCTCCTATCACCATTACTACCCTCTAAGCTACTAAACCATATCTTGTAGCACCTCATCCACCTCTTGAACATTATTATATAAAAATGAGCAAAGACAGGCAGCACTCATCTCCCACAGATCTCAAGAAGGGACTTATTCTCCCCAGGCATAAGGAAGGAATGAACAGTAAAACTTCTAACTGCCTGACAGAGAAAATTAATTCTGCAGTGAGAAAGACAAATATCACATCATCATCATTAAATGAGTTAGAATTTAGTGGGATATAACTGAAATACCTCTACTGCAAGGTTTAAGTTTACAAATTGACTAACCTGGTAACTCAGGCATTTTCATCCTATTTACAGCTAAGGAAATACCACTAACAAGTCAATACTTGCAATTAAGATAATCATAAACTAATGAGCAAAAATGTAAATTTTGGAAAATTTTATTAAATTTAACTACTTCTCAGAATACAGGTATATAAACTGTTATCAAACTAAGTCTTCTGCATTTAAATGGGTAACACAGAAGTGTTACTTCAACTCACGCCCTAAGTTCGCACAGCAAAGCATGCTCATCACATACCTCACCCTCAGGGAGCCACTCAAATATTTGACCTCATAAGTGGAACAGTTAAACACTAGGCATTATAAAATGAATCATACTGTTAGGCCCTCAACTAAGATGGATGCTTACAGGCATAAAAGTTAACAACAGAGAGAAAACCTGTACCTTTTGTTCCACATTGTTTAACAAAGGAGGAATATCGGATGAGGAGGAGTTTGGTAAGCCCAGTGCATCACAGATAGCTTGTACTTCTTGGTAGATTTCGTTGTGCTTTTCCAAATGAGAGCTTTTACTTTTCTTGCTGTGCAGTATCTTTAAAGCTTGAAGTTCTGTACTTAGAAATACTATAGAGAAAAGCATCACAATAACAGATTTAGAGGCAAGACAAATTTTGTACCCACGTTCTTGTAAAACGAGACAGAGATAAAAGACCCTTTCTCAGTCCTATCCTGACAGGTCAGTGTCAGTTTCCCATTCAGTTACCTGAACTAACTTTCATCTAGCTTCCTGTCTTCCATCTTCCATGTTAACTCCACACACTTGACTGCTAATACCCTTCCCCAGGCTAAGTTTCTTGGCTAGTTTCATACTACCACACTGCTCCCCGCCGTTATTTCCATTCTTCTGTCAAATCTCAAGCGTTTGCCACCATCAGTTTCCCAATATAATTCTTCTGTACTCAGTCTCGGCTGGTGTAAGGGGGGAAAATGATTTTAACTTACAGAGAAGTTTAAGGCAATCTTCTTTCTCTTTCAATCTGTCCTTTATGTCGCCAGATACGAGTGATGAATACGGACATGCCATTTCTCTCAGGAAGCCACTAATCTCAAGCTGGAAGCTCTCTATATCTTTATCACCTGTAGAAATAAACAAAAACCATTAATTGTTTTTCTTTTAATTTAATTTTCATTTTTTATTAATAGGAAGAACCTCCAACTAATTAAGATTTTATGATTTATACATTTAGATTGCAGGTTTCGATACCACTGACAAACGCCACCTGCCACTCCAGTAACATTTTCTTTCTTCATAAAGAGGTCCTACATACAAACAAACAGTACTTTCAATAGCAAAGGCAATACTGCATTCATGCTTTAGAATCATAGAATCACAAGGTTGGAAACCTAACAAGAAGCTGATCCTATAGCAGGCTGAAACCATAATGCAAGTATTTGGAGTGAATCAGCAGCTCGCATCTAGCAGAGAGGCAGCAGCACTTACTCCTTCAGATCACAGGAATATCACTGTCAAGCAAACAGCGTATGCCACAAAGCAGTGGGTAACTGTCATTCATTTTGTGACGACCAAGTTCTGGGAGTCAAACTAACTCGACGACACATATGCCCAAGTTTACTGTCAATGCTAGGTTGTCTTTTTTTTTTTTCTTCCCCGTTTCTTCCTTTTGAAAGAATCTTCATCAGGTTAGACCTTAATCTAGCAGCTACATACACAAAAACATCAGCCTCTTTTTGGCTACCTCTTAGCTGCCTTTTAAATTTCAATATTAATTTTATTACTAGCTTAAATGTCAAGTGTGAAACCCCCAAACAAGTACTAGATATCCTCAATAAATTAACACTCATTTACCATCTGCTGACGTGATGCTTTCTTCCATGTCACCGAGAGACTTTATCTGGGAACCTAACCAAACACAGAGGTCAAAAAACTCCGGTGAAGACAATCCACTTTGTGCTGCTTTGTTCAGGGCTTCCTCCTCCAAGAGGGGACCCGTGTACCTGCACAGGGAGATAAAGCTCGATAAAGCGGGTTTAACAGAAAACATGCATACTTTTAAACACGCTGAGCGCTCCGTCACGGCGGAGGCGCCCACCAACACGCGGCCTCAGCGTTACGGGCAGGGCAGCCCCCGCACGGGCGCCCAGGTGCGGCAGGATGCCCCGCTCGGCCAGCGCTCCGCTCCGTCCCCAGCCGCGTGCAGCTCCGCCCGCCCCAAGCGCAGCCGCGGCGCCCCTCGGCCCCTCCGCACCGCCGCCGGCGCGGAGCAGGGCCGGCCGGGCCGCCGCTCCCTCCAGGAGCCTCCCGTCACCCCCAAGGCCGCGCCGCGAAAGGAGAGCCGCAGCCGCTCCCCCGCTACCTACCCCAGGGCCTCCAGCGCGTCCAAGATGTCGCACTCCATCTTCAGGCCCGGCTCCAGCTCCCTCATGCCGCCACAGCGGCTGCCGCCGCGCTGTGCCCACTTCAAATCGGCCCCGCCGCAACCTGCGCCCGCCGCTGCGTTCCGCGGAGCCGCCGGGCCACGGTGCAACCGCCGCCAGACACGGCGCGTTGGGCCGCCCCGACACGCTGCCTCTTCTGGGGACGCAGTTGAACCCCGGAGCTGTATCTGAGAGCAGGGAACCTGGAAAGGAGACTCTTATTCCTGCTCAAACAACAAGTAATTTGTTACATACCGGGGGACTTTAGCTTCGCCGAACCGTCCGCAAGCCAGGAGCTTGCTCTGAGTACCATTAATATTAATAGCATATGTGGGATTTCAGAAGAGCTTCAAGAATGACAGAAGTCACAGAATTTTGTGGCACTGCCTGCTTTACGAGAAGAGCGGCTCATGAGGAATTTCCTTGCCCTTTTGTCCTCGAGAAATGGACTCAATCCTAAAATAATTTTAATCTTTATTTCTCCCAAGGCTTCCATTTGCACGTGCTGTTTGAAATAGAACAAAGGTATTCCTGCAGCAACAGGAATGGCAAAAGTACTGTGAAGTTCACTCAGGAGTGGCGCAATCAGTACCAAGCGTCCCATGTTGAAAGCACTGTTTCATTCAGAAAACGTTTCTGCTGAAGTCTTGAAGGCCTAGTTATGCCTTCCCCTATCTGAAGTAGCTTCCCCTAAGCTGAAGTAGCAATAACGTTATCAAGCTTTCTTGTCTCTTCATTTCATACTTGAAACTCCAGGCTTTTGCCACTCTCTCAGAATCATCTGCTCTTATTTGGGGTCTGAATAAACGTCTAGTAAAGAGAGTAGGAAAGAAAAATATGTAGAAACAGACAGTTTTCTTTCTCATTCTTTTCTGTAACCTTCATGCCACACACACAGCAGTGTATGCTAAGAAGAACAGAGAGCAACTGAAACTACCACAACACAATCTATCGTAACTAGAAGGCAGTCTGGTAATATAAAAAGTACTGTGTGGTGCAAGTAGGTGGCAGCATTCTTCCGTGGGTCTCTAAATTTTGTTGTATGTCAGGAGTGTATTTTGCTTTCTAATTTTCCTGCATTACACAAATATTACACGCATGAGGAAGAACAAGTCTGAATTTCATAAACTGCATCTTGAAACCTGCAAGTGAAAGATTTTTGGTTGTAACCTTATAGGCGTATTGCCTAACATCTGCTTACAACTTCACCGTTGATTCAATCCACAATTTTCTCGAAGTCCATTTATCTGTTTCCCATCCACTGCAAAGGAATACAAGAAATGGTGATATAGCTGGCTAAAAATGCTTTGTAGCAGTTTACTTCTAAGGGATTGGGTTTTGCCCTTGCCACATGTTCTGTGAAATATGCAACCACCACCACCAACAACGGAAAAGGCCCCAGCATATGGCCATCACCCTCGTGGGAAAGGCGGATGTGGCTTCTCTGTTCTCAGCTCTGTCCTCAGAACCCTACATATTTGAAACCAGAACAAGGTTTTTGACAGGATTTCTTTTTCACTAGTCTGGCAGCTTGCCATCACTCAGCTGTCAGGCACATCCTAGTGCTAGCATGTGAATGGGGCAGAAGCACACAGCTTGGGTTAGAAAATGGGGACAGGTCTGGATCAGGGCTGACCTGAATGCACCCAAACTGGGAGGAAATGGTGTCTTAGCAGAGTGTGCAGCAGCAACTGTCTACACTTCTCTTAAGTATACTGGAAGTGGAAAGCCAAGGGAAGGCAGGAATTTGGGTCTCCTTCCAATTTGTATTAAATCTCTACAATTACAAGGTGTCTATAATACTACTTAAACAAATTAAAAATTTATTTCTAGTAAACATAGTGACACTGTTCACAGATAAAGCAGCTGCATGTTTGGGAAGATTCCCTTGTTTTGTCTTTCTAAATTGTGGCCCGAGAATAAGAACTAGATATCTTGAATTCAAACGAGAAGGAGATGCCTCTATTTTAGTACACGGAAGGTACAAACTTTCTCAGTTTGTAGCACTGAGAAACATGTAGCAAGCAATTATTGACCACTAGAGGGACTCAGAGGAGCGAAGAAGAAATAGAATATACCACACAGTAAGCGTTTCCTTCTCACAAGAACTTACCCGCACACAGTGTTGTACTGCATATGCACAGTTTAGAAACGAAGACAGCATTTTGCACACGCCTAAGTCAATGTGAGAAGCTTACGTGAATGGAGCATAAAACAGATCAATAACAGGATTGTGTTAAAATGAAGCAGTATCTTTACTTTTTTTTTAATGCATCAGTTTAAACCATCCAACTTCCACCTGTAGAATAGCACAAGCCTATTAGACAAAAGATACTGTTCTACAGACTCAATGACATTTAAACAGCAGCAGCTTGCTACTTTCAAGCCCCATATTAAACTACTCTTAATCATTCAATAAACTCTATCATTTTTTAAGGATTATTTGCAAGTCCCCACCCAGGGCAGTATCACATTCATTAGAGCATTGCAGAACCAGGCTGCAAGGTGAAATTGGCCTGTATATAAATTACCTCAATCTTGGGAGTGATGTAGATGTGAATGATACATGTACTGACTATACAGAGCCTGAATATGTTTGTACTGGGTACAAGAATCCCACCTGTCACTGCAAGAGCTGCCCTACTTTAGCTGAAACTGCCCTCACCTTACAAACACTTGGTTTAGAAAGCATTCTTCTGACATCTCCCAGACTAAACCACCTGAAGTGGTGACTTGGAAGTTCTCAGTCCAAAATGAACTCCTGCTCAAAACTACCTATAACGATAAATTCTGAAGAATGAAAGTCAATTTCTGGAAAATGGATTGCTCTCAAAGAACTTTCCTGAGGCACACAACTGCACAGCTGATGTGGGAGAACTCAGAAAAAGGCAGCCATCAGCACACTGCAGACTGTCTGCAACATAACTGAACACGCCTCTTTTTCCAGTGCTTGTCTAAGGAGGCAACGGCACTTCACTATCCACAAGTTGGGATAAAATCAAAAATGCACAGTCTAATTCTGCAGTATTATAATGTTTGTTGCTTACAGTTGAACTTACTGAGATTTTTGTCATTTGCTTTAAAAGGAGTTGTTGTGAACCTAAGGATTTTAGTGAGATGTGCTTATATCTTTCAGTATTGTTGACAACAAAACCCCATTCTTTGCAGACCCAGCATTCGCATTTATCTGCTCCCATTTCTTTTTCCTGTGGTGCACTGCAAAAGAAGAGTTACAAATGTTGAAAGAACCAGTTTATTTATTGTTAGATTTTTTTCTTGCTTAAGTGGAATCTCATGTTGAACATGTACAACAACATGGCAAGCAAGGTGTTGAGCATAAGTAGCCTGAGAAAAGGGAAAGGTGAGTGACTCACAGAACTGACAGCACCTTTTGCTTCTTGTCAAGGCTGAATTTAACTGGCTTCTCACTACCAAAGTAGTCATTGCCTTGTGAAGACTACTTGCTTGTGAAGTTCTCATGGATAGCATCTTTTAAGAGAAAGTGAGCAGGCAGTGCAATCTCTGGGTGCCCAGTGAACATATCTCCGCAGAAGATGGTGCTGAGTAGTGCTTGTAATTTTGTAGGCATTACTCCATTATGAGCAAGACTGAAGCCCTGAACTGCTGCAACATATGCTATTAAGTGAGCAAGAGAAGACAGACCTGCAGTAAGCCTGGCCTCTGCTGCAGCAAATGTTCAGCCTGGCAGGACAAAGCAATGAATATTCCAAGTTCATATTTCTCATTCTTTTAAAAATAAACTGTGCCCATTTTGCTCTTCAGACCATATGGCATGAATCATTTCAGTGAAGCATTCATCACATCATGATTTACACTGACATTATTTCTTAGAAGTTAAGTGGTAGGGCTTCTCTGAGAGGAGCTGTGCGTGTTGCAGTCTTTCTTTGTGGTTTCACTGCCTTCACTGAAAGGTATTTTTATTCATCTTAGCTGGAAACTGGATTACAGGAGTGAAAAACCAAGCGCAAAATGTTTCCATTTTTAGTTTTTCTGATTGAAAATCAATCTCCTCGTGATTACACACAAACTTACCTTAATCTTTTGTGCTCATATATTAACGTATTCACATGTTCCTGTTTGACACCTAGCCTGACCTCCTTCTAAGAAAGAATAACAAAAGTCTTAGGATAGTTCCCATGCATACCAATCTAATTAATATACGGTGAATATTTGAATGGATGAATAGGCGTATGGCCAGGTGTGTGAGTTACCTGAGGGATCTGTAGGGTCAGAATCCTGCTATTGAGTGCCACAGCCTACATCAGGAGCACCAGCTGCCTGCAAAGATTTCCAAGAATGTGCGGGTACCAAAACAAGTGTATAAGATTGGGCAAGCATATAAATTTGCAAAAGGTCCCTTTTTCAGCTTAGAAACATCATTATGTCATTTTTCTTCACTACCAGTTACTTTATTCTATGGATTTGACATGGCTAAGTGAATTCTCTTTACCTTTTTCTTTTTTCCTTTTTTTTTTTTTTTTTTTTAAATCTTCCTTCTGATGAGAGGAAAAGAAGTCAGAGAAAGGAAGATCTTTTAGTCTATAGCAGGACAAGAAGATTTTTTCTCCTTGTAACATGCAGTGGGAGCTTGGGAATAAAACTTAAATCTCTATATACTTCAGGTGTAAAAAAACCAAAACAGCGTTATCTAGATAGTAAAGATGGTAGACCAGAACTTCATGAAGTAATCATCATACTTCCTCAACTGACAAAAAGTATCAGAGTACCTACCATAGTTGAACAAAAAGACAGGAAATATGGGATAGCTATTAAAAATACTGGAATAGTTGACTTCTAAAAAAAAAAAAATCCAGAAAAACAACAGCAAAACAAATCAAAACATTATGAAGTGGCAAACGTTGGGTCTTGAACATAGAGCAGAGGGTTTCAAAGCATGAGACATCCGTTCCACTGGGGCCTGAAACACAAGTCATACTTCACAATTTGCAGCAATACTGGTTTCTTAACATATTGAAATAAAGATTTTTAACAAGCTTCCATCTGTTAAGCCAGCAAGTTGGCTTGGTCTGATCATGCTTGCTGTTTTAATAAATAGCCAGCATCGTTTTTCAAACCACAGCTTTCAAATTATTTTGGAGAATTTCAACATGCACCAGTTGTGGCTAATCTTGACAGATTTACATTGCTTGTTCACCGCAGCGAGGGCCCAATCTTGGGGGTGGTGTTTCAGAAGAAAGGGCTGCAGTGCCATTTGGAAAGGGTGGGATCAGGAGTGACCTCAGGATAGCCACTTCCTTGACTAACAGCATCGCAAATGAGATGGAATTGGTCTCAAACAGGAAGGGAGTGAACCACTCAAGTCCGAAAGCAACTCCCTGTCTGGAAGGTGTGCTTGCCGCAGAAAAAAAGCTACTCTGTTAGTATGGGGAAAAGGAACTGAGGGCATGTTTGTCTTCCTCCCCCCCCCCCCCCCTCCAGGAGCAGAAATAAAAATGCCAACAAAAGAAGTGGACAAGAAATAAAATTCTTGCCTTCTCCCTTTTAAAAGCAGGCACATTCCTAGTTTAAATGCTTCAACGGTGCTACACAAGCAGTTTTGTGGGAGTCTGGTAAAGGAAAGGCTTAACCAAAACTAGAAGGCTACACTTCACTTTCTCCAGCAGAAATTCTCTTCTAAGGAGGAAATTATGCTCCAAATCAGTGTGACTTGAGTGTTAATTATAATAATCTTGTGACTCTGAGACAATAAGCCTGCTATGGGCCTCTGCATGTGTTAACTTTGTTAGTAAAGATGTATTGGTAATAGGTAAGTATTGATAATCGTCTTACAAGAAAACAGATATTTCCCCTCCCCCTCCCCCCCCCCAATTTATCTATCTAACATGATTATCCCAGCTCTCACAAGCACACCAAATTGCCTTTCCTTTCTACTCACTGCATGTGAGAATAAAGAAAATTAATTCAATACCCTAAATGTTTTTTTTTTTTTTTTCTTTCTGGTTGACAGGCTTCAAATTAATAGCCTGTTGTAATATTGCTCATTGAAAAATGGAAACTGGAAGTATTTGAGAGAGACCTATTCAATTTCATTCTGCTTGTGGATAATGTAACTGAAAGAATCTGAAGGGAAGAGAGGCAGCAGGAGTTTCCAAAAGGTTGAGAGGAGGGATATTTAGGGTGTATATATTTATATCTATACATATACATTTTGTCATTTTATATGTTAGTATTAAAGGCAAAGTATCAGGAAAGTCAGAATAATACCTGTGCTCCATAGCAAAGCACTCACAAAGCCAAAGACAATTTATGATGGGGGAGGTAATTGAGAAAAGATTATGTTATTAAACATTCATAGTTAAAATGATACACTGGCTAGGAAGACTGAGCATGTTCCTTTATGTCGCTTGCCTCCAAAGCTTTGTGAGGAATTTCCAAAATAAAAGAGGTGAGCATTTGGATTGTAGGTTCAAACCCACACTACATTTTCTTTCAGAATCACCATCACAAGAACACCAGAATTATTTTATTGTCTATTCTCTAATTTCTTTATTTCCTCATTCAAGCACCTCAGTTTCTCAAGCATGCTACCCTGGGCTGTTTGATCCAGACTTTCTGCTCTCCATATCAATCTTGTCCCTGTCTCACTTCCTCTGACAAATTTCCAGAGAACTACTACAACTCATGGGAAGTGCTAAGGGTTCAGTGACACAGTTGCTTAAATAATTGAGTCTACATGAAGCAGCTGAGCTGACACAGCTGACATAAAAAAAGATTAAATTAAAGATGGATGAAACATTTGAGCCCAGATGATTGAGTTCTGGCATTAGGACCAACTAAGAAATACATAATGTGGTCTTTTATCCACGTAGAAAGAAATGAATTCATATGCATGTACAGATATGTATGTGTAAAAGCAAGTGACTAACTTATATTTGGAGATAGGTTTTGGTTCTGAGGCTCTCTTTTAGATGATTCACCTGTGTATTGCTTCTGTTAATAGTTCCTAGCCTAGTTCTAAAGGATTCTCCTAGAAAAGAAATGAGGTATTTTTAGAGGGCTTATTTTGCTTTTTTTTTTTTCCTCCTTTTTGAATGGTAGGACTTTTTTTAATAGTAACTCAGCCTTTTGGTTTTCTTTCACCCTTCTCACCCCCTCTGTTGCTATTCCTTGAGAACTGTGGGTGGCCGCTGAAGCGGTGAACATCACATGATGTCACTTAGCAACCTGATGTTCATAAATAGCAACAATCTTTTTTTTCTAATGGCTATTTTTCCCCCATCAGGAAAAACACTTAGACCCATTCCATTCTGACAGTGCTAAATTCTTTCTTTGACCTTCCAGCCTATTTATTGCTTGTGCTTTCTTTTTCGGGGGTCTGATTCCAATGGTAATATCGCGGCTAATGCTCCTTGAGGGGATCCAATACATTTCTGAGCTTAATATTAGCATATAATAACAATAAATATTAGCATCCTTGAAGCACTTTAAGAACAGCCTCTTCTCCTTTTCCATAGATGTCCGCACTGCATAAATTTCAGATGACCTCAATATAATGTTGCGAGATGAAATCAGAATACTTATACACAGATTTTTGTAATCCCTTTTGGGAATACTAAGGAAATCAAGACATTTTTCAGTTCATTCAGATTGAATCGGGCAGGATTTTTGTGTCTCCTCTTAATATTGCAATGGCCTTTTAAAATATCAGCTAAGCTGTTCAGGACTCTTTTTCAGAGTAGAGTTTTACCAATAGCATAGCGTCACACGAGTTAAGATAGAAATCAAAAGTTAAGATTATAAACTAAGAAAAGTAGGCTTGTACAAGTCTTTGAAAAGGGTCTTGCAAAAATTGCTGAGGAAACATAGCAAAGTTATGGAACAACCAAAGCCTGGCTTGTCCTGGAGATCTGTCTGAGAGCACAAAAAAAGCCCAACAGATCCTATCTGCACAGCACCACTTTCATGTTCCCAACCATATGGCTGCTCCTCAGAGAGTTGGGAGGGTCTGTACCTGAGAAGAGGGAGTGATGTGGGGGAAAACAAAATGCATCACAGCTCATGCAAGATGGCTACCATCACCTCTGATGATGGTGACACTGTAAAAACTCTTCTCCCTCACACTATTTGCATTGCTAATCCATAGTCAACTAACTGGTGGCTAAACTATACAAGTGGGGAAGAATACCTAGATTTCTTGTTCCCTTTATTGGCTTCTTGATTTGATTATTTCTTTTCTGGATTAATATACTATGAAACAGAGAAGACAACTTTTTTTTATTATTTCTGAGGCACTTTTTTGTTGTCTGTGTCTACATTCTCTGAAACGTCATTTCAGTTCTACAAAACTGGAAAAAAACTACACTGAAATCACTCAGCCCAGAGCCTTATGCAGCTTTTGTATAACCTTACCTCTCACTCATACCAGCTTGTATCAGCAGACTATTGCTGTCTGAGCCACTTTGGGGGATTTGGAGAGTAACAGCAGTAAGCCACCAAGAGCAGCTGGGAATGTCACATCCCATTTGCCTGGGAATTGTGGAGCACAGCCCTTTCTGTGGCAGAAGCAGGGAAAGACAGAACCCCTCATCACTAGCTCACTAAAACCTTAAAGTTATCTTAAGAGAACAGGCAGATACAGTGATCCCTGCCATATAGTACCTGCTACTGGATCTTCCCAGAGGCAAGCTAAGTTAAGGCTGCTGTCACTGAAAGATCAATTCAGCAAAGCTGGGGTTTGACGTGAGTAATGGAGGCTGAGACAGACACACTATGGCCTCTCCAGATGTCTGTTCTACTGACTGCCAGTGCAAGAAGATATATCTCTACATAGACAAATGCTGAATTTCAATGCATGCTTTAATGTAAAAATACCTTGCCTTCACTCCTTACAGTGTGTAACACATTAGATTCTGATGGGTGGAGTTTGTAAGTCTGAGTGAGTAGGAGCTGGCATTGTATCCAGGGAGACACAGAATTGGGCAAGGGTCTGAGTGCTACTGCTCTTCTAAGCAGTGGTCAAGTCCTTCTTTCAATAGAAAAGAGAAGAAAGTTGGAGAAGATACACTTCAACTCATATTTCAGCACTTTACATGGTGTGGGAGAGCTAAATTCAAACCTCTGGCTGAGGCTTCTCAGGCAAGCCCTCTTCTTGAAGATAATCAGTTTGGAATAGGTGGGTTACACAGAGAAATTTCTAGAACTCAGCCCCTCTTTACCCTTGCAAATACATCTTTTCCACATAGCTAACACGTTTTACAGAGAGCAAATTACAGTGCACTATCAGACCACCTGGAGGATGGAGAAATCACAGCGGAGCTGGGGTGTGGATTCACACCCGCACTGACAGGGACCAACCCAGAGACCCAGACTCAAGGGGATGCTTAGGCTTAGCTATTGGGACCACATTCTAGTCCCAATATCTACCTGGAAAACTTATAATCATGAGTAAAAACAAAAGAATGAATCCTTCTTTTGGAAATCCTAGCAGAACTTAGGAGCTGCCCAAAAGATGGTTAACTGGTACAGTTGTAACCTATGCACCAGCACATCTGTCCAACAGATAATACAACTTCACAATTAAATACTGAGTACTGGGTGACTTTAGGTGCCTCTTAGTGTTGAGCAGATTAGGGAACAGAACGCACATGCATAATGCTGTAACCTGATGGAAAGTACAGCGATAATAGCAGGGCAGCAAAGTCCTAGGCTACTGCAAATAAGAACAAGCCCAAACACAACAGCCATAGACACAACAATGAAGAAAATTTGCTCACCATCAGAAGACCTCATGTAGGCAGAGATCTCCAGGTGAAATACCCCCATTTCCACTGCCAACACTTAAATGAGGTCGGGGAAGGGGTGGATCCTGGCTCCAGCCCTTTCAGTCACTCAGGTGCATTGATTGCACCTGAGCTCCCCTGGGTTGGCCCCATCTTCCCACCAGGTGCTCAATCTCTGGATTTATAATCTGTAGTGGATTTATAATTTCCACTACAGTATGTAAGTACTCACAGAGACACTCCTGTTTATAAGAAAAATCTTCACTCTGAATTTAGCCCACAATCCCTCAGGCTCAGTTGTCTGTCCATAACGTGGGAATATCACCACATCCTTACTTCCTGGAAGCATGAAAAAAGCTCTTGGAAAGATGGAGAAGTGTAGAGACAGTACAGCTAGAGGGGGACGGAAGAAGGGTAATGTATTAGAATACAACGCTTTCTTGAAATATATGTTTCAGAAGGAGAAATTATATTTTCTGCCAAAAATGCTAAACAAGTTTCTTCCTATGTACTACAACTGTAGTAAACATTCATAAAGAAATGACCAACTCTAGAACAGAGGAAGATTAACAGTATTAGTTTTTATGCTGGTGGCCAACTTCTTCTCTCACTCAGTGGAATTCTTCCAGGCTTCTCTTTTAACTTTAGTGACTTACTCCAGATTTAAACCAGTGCAAGCAAGGGCAGGTTAAAAATACTTGTGCCACAATCGGCCTTGGAAAATTCATTTCTCCATGATAGACATTAAACTGACTGCTGAGGTAGACAGCATGTCTTGCCCATAATCACTTTATATTTGCTTCTTTTCTCAGTCCTTAAAATGAGTTCATGACTTCATGGCTCTGAGAGTAAATATATTATATAATGAATACGCTTTTTATTCAGTACTTGGAGGAAATTAAAGTAAATGCCGTATGTAATAATACTGAATGGAAAAAGCAGTGATAATTATTTGATGAGAGAATTAATATGGAGGGCGCTCAGTTAATCCTGTGGTCTGAGGTAAATGGAAGACAATCAAGTAAAACTAATGAACATCATAAAACAAAAATAAACTGCATTAGTCCACCAGCTTTTGACTAATCTATTATTTTCTTATGAATACCATTGCATAAAATGGTTAGAATATATATTGTCAGTAAACTGAGTTTCATAAGTGAATCATCACATTGTACTGCTGAAAAAATACCAGTCAAAATCTTAGGCTGCATTTCTAATAAGTTTCTTATTTGGGTTTATTTTACATCTCAGTTTAGAAATTGAGTGTTTTATTCTTGTTGTAAACGAGACTATCATGCTTTATTAGAATTTGTCCCAGACTGTCATGTTGCACTATGGCAAGCAAGCCTTACTCATGTTGATGCCTACTGGCATTTCTTCTCCGTTAGATGAGCATTGCACAAGGAGAGAGAGACTATGTTCTGTGAGAACATGGTACGTGAAAAGATTAGTGAACAAAGATATCATAGATCCATTGCAATAAGGATGATATGATATTTTGGTGCAGACTGTTAAACGAGAGTAACTGCTGCTTTTAGGGGCACTGCACCATTTTCTCCAGTAATCATTGAATCATTAGCACCTGGATAAAGCTTCATCACATTCTTGGTGATTGTACTTTAATTTTGGGAAGGTTGGAGGGGGCTTTGACCCTTTTTTGTGTGGGTGTTTTTTTATTTGGTTTTTTTTTTGGTTTTTTTTTATTTGTTTGTTTGTTTGTTTTAAGAAAATGCAAAGCAAATATAATTAATATATTGTCAAATTTGATATCTTATTATGCAGTTGGCTCCTTCCGCTATTAAAATCTGGAAGACTCTGCATCACATATATATAGTCTTTAAATGAATATAGCGCTGTGTATAAATACTATGAGATATATTTTGGATGCAACAAGGATCGTTTCTGCATACATTAATACACAGAGAATAGGACAATCTTTGCCAAAACATCTGAGGATGGAGATTGTGAAACCTTTTAAAAACTGGCCTCTTCTCTAAATTTACATTTAAATGTATTGAATGGGACTTAGAAAGGTTTTTGAATATTTTTTGATTATTTTCTTCTACATGAGCCATCTGAAATGAACTGAGTTTCACCTCTCAGACAAGGAGGATTACTATACAAAAAAACAGCAACCACCATGACAAACCAGAATGTTTTTCCTAGGGACAAGGGTAATAGACTATTTTAATCTTTTTTTCTGTTCAGACAGTCTACATATGTTGGTCAAAAATAAGCAATTCATTGTTTCAAGTTATTGAAGGTTAAAAAAAAAAAAAAAAAAAAAAAGGGTGCTGGACCTGTCCTTCTCCAGTCCTGCCCTGCCAATGGCCTTTCCCAGGGAGAGTCAGCTGGGTTTTTGCCACATGCACAAGGAGAGAGTGGCAAGGTGCACATAACAGCAATCACTCACCCTCCAGAAACCTCTGGTGCTTTGTTCTGCAAATACATCATACAGGCCAATTTTTATGTAGGCTACAAAAAGAGCAGGAGAATAGAAGACTGGAATAAAGAAGAGTTTTTCTACTTCAAACTCAGGATTTGTGCTAAATGCTGGGTACTTTGATCATGATTTATGAAGTTCAATGAACATTAGCTATCAGCTTTAGAATCTTGTTTTGTTTTACCTCATGTAGACGTGACTATGATGCACTGTATTAAGCTTTCTGTGCCTTTTGCCATACTTTGTAGAACATACTACAGTTCCTGCTAAACCTTGTTTTCTTTTTCTTCCTAATGATAAAGTATTGATGAGCTGGATTTATACAAAATGTATCCCACTACAAGTCTTTATTGGAAAGTAATGGGCCAGAGGATTCCCTATTATGAAACAGAACAAGTCAGGAGTGATACGTGCACACAGTCAAGGGGTGGCATGGAATGACAGGAACAGGGCAGCAGCTTCAAATTGAGAAAGGAAAATGATGTAATAATGATTAAACCACAAAACAGAACTCCAACACAGTGAATGAGCAATGAAAATAAAGTAATAAAAAGGAGTACTGAACTAGCTCATGAGACATGTTATTACAGCAAACATTATGCTAACACTATTTATTTTGCTTAGCATTATGGCCAACTTCAAGGTTGCTATGACAAATGCATGTGAATGTATAAAGGAAAGTGAACACTTTTTTTAGCTAAGAAGGCATCCACCAGCTCTCTGCCTACTCAATTTCCTAAATTACATGCCACATAAATTTAACTTTATTGGCACTAGACAAATGTTAACATTAACCACTTACGGGTTAAAGCAGCTTTGGAAATACTCAGTATGTTCCTCTGCTTACATTCCTCGATGCATACAGTTGAAATCCACACATTATCCTGTTATGCAGTTCTGCTTGAAATAATCACTTGAAACATATATCACAATAACAGTGCCCACATATGAAGTTCTACAAGCTAAGGAGCTGATACAGAGATAAAATGAAATATATAAATGAGTATATACAGTTTCTGCCTGATTTAAGGGACATTAAAGTTGTTTTCATTACTGGCCTTTCAATGACACCTTTTTTTCCACGACGTTGAAAGAGTCTTATTCATCTGTGGCTACGTGACACTAAAATTTATGCAGGCTTCTTACAGCAGCAAGAGTAAAGGAGGAAAAGCACAACAGGGTTTCTCCACATGACTTATGAAAACATGATCAATGTGGTTCATTCATTGAGCAGTGACAGACTCGGAGGCCTGCTACCAGCTGGAATGGATGTATCGGGCAAAGCAAGAAAGAAAGTGAAATTGGGACAACTGCAGTGTGAACATGAGCTAAAACCAGAACACAAGGCCACCGCAGCACTGCTCACAGGAGAGCACAATATCACTTGCCACGTGTCTGTGCTAACTGATAGAGACTGGGAGCACTGGTAGCACAGTAATCAGGTGAAGGGTTCCTTGACTGTCAACAGGAATCTAAAGAAGCATGCATATAGAGGAGACACTTGTATGAACTAGTGTCCCACTAGTGCTACAAGTGGCAAATAGCATAAGAAAGAAGACCCTAACCATGAACATTCATTTCTCAAGGAACAATGTACATAAGAAATAAGTGATGGAGAACAAATAAACAACCACACTTTTCTAGGTTGTATTTGGTGATAGGAGAACAGCTTCACTGTAGAGATTTTGCTTGAGATACCAAATTCTGCTTTAGCATCAACATGTGAGCTGATACGTTAGCCATCCTTGGGATCCATTCTCGTTCACAGAGCTCTGTGAAAGTTCTTGTGCCATTTTTGTGCAGAGCTCAGGAGAGAGGTTCTTTCATCCATGTAAATATGCTTGCTGGAATTCCCTTCAGACTGCATCACAGATGTCCAAGTTCCACCAAGTCCTGGCAGAGTGCTCACCAACGCTCTGACAGCCAAGGCTTTCATCTCAAGTCATGTTGTGATAGCATGTCAGTCGCTCTGTTTTTGCAGACATGAATCACTCATGATGTCAGCCTTTCCTAAATGACCTTGGCAAAACATGGGAACAGTTTCACTTAGATGTTCTTGTGTCCAGTTTCCACACACACTATTCTGAACTGGGCATGCTTTAAGATCTTTTCTACAATATTATCATTAATTATACAGAGTGTGATTTTTTACTCATACAATTTCTTTTTTTTTTTTTCATAAGGGATGTAATCCTGCGGGAGATCCCTTCACATAGCAGGCTGTAGATTCACTGTTTGCATGCCTACAATCATCTTGGTATCTTCCATAACCAGAAGCCTGATAAGAAAGCTGACATTTGTTAAAGGGTCATTTGTGGATAAGTGAGGGTAACTGGTTACTGATTTAGTACTTGTTGCCTATCAACGGAAAAGGAAACCCACATGGTATTCTGTCCATGTCTACAAAAACATCACTGTATGACCTAAGAACTGCCTGCCCCCTGAAGGGCTCCTTTGTTATCCTCAGGAGATTCAAAGGAGATTATCAAGTGCAGGTGCTTAGGGACAATGAAAAAAAATGCAAATCAAGGGATCAAGGACTCGCACAAAGCAGTTGCCAAGTGCAGTTAGCTTTGCACTTGGGATATAACTGAAGCCTAATCCCTGGGAGTATGTTACAGGCAACTTCTTGACTATGCCTCTGCAGATACACAGCAATTACGTATACATGCACTGAAAAAAGATACACTATAAAGATTAATCTGCAAGATCGGAAACTGCTCCAAATGATCTAGAAATATAAAGCTCAATCAGATCAGTTTTCTAACTTTATAAAATATAAAAAATATAAAAATATTACAACACAAACCTGCAGGATTTCTCACTCCATCATCTAAATGTAAATTTATTTTTTTAACAAAACTGAAAGCTAGAAATATGGAAGCTGAATGGAGATAACCGGTGTGGTGAAGGAGTTTCAGGAGATACATACAGAACATGTGTCCAGGCAGTTTTTCAGGCACAGGTAACACAGGCAGTTCAGGAAGGCAAAGCCACACTGACACACGGTACAACTAACTTACCTTCTCCCACCTGCCCTCTGCTTGCTTCTCACCTTCCCAGAAAGAGAGGCTGTTTCTGCAAGGATTTGTCCTCATTTTGGGGAAATAAACCTTCTGCTTTACTGAAACTACTGCTAGGCCTGAGGCCTAGTGCTTAGGCAGTGCTTTCCAAGCAGTGAGCTCTGCAGTCAGTAGGCATGGTTAGCAGATGGTACTGTATGGTCAGGGTTATTGCTGCAGGTATGGATATTTCAGTCAGTTCAGAAAGCCAATGAGGGCTGAGAGGAAAGCAAAGAGGTCAGAGGTTCAAAAGGAAGAGTTCAGCAAATTCTTGAGCCTTTCTGGAAAGACTGGTAGATGGACGGAAAGGAAAAATCAAGAAGGGGAGGAAGGACTTGAGTCACGATCACAAGCAAGCTGGTGAGCTGCACTTGCTTCCTCAGAACCAGCTGGAAGTAAGCTGGATGACATTCATAGACAGCCGGATTCCTGACCAGGAAGTGATGCTGTTCAGGTACTTCAGAATTCTGGGTTAGATATTAGGAGGAAAGTTTTCACTCAGAGGGTGGTGAGGCCCAGCTATGGGTGCCCCACCCTGGAGGCGTTCAAGGCCACGTTGGATGGGCAGCCTGAGCTGGTGGGTGGCAGCCCTGCTCACAGCAGGAGGGTGGAACTGGGTGGGCTTTGAGGTCCCTTCCATCCCAACCATTCTGTGATTCTATGAATTTTCTAAGAACAAAGAAGGGGCCAGGGTTTTTAGAATATTTAATAATTCTAAAGTTTGTAAGAGAGAAATCTTACCAAATGTGAAGACTTATACATAGTTAAAATCATTCTAGACAAATCATAAATCACTTAAGACTAATGCCCCTCTAAATGGGCATGTTTGCGTGCAGCAGTTTACTTTGATATTTTAGGAGAAACAAGAACAGGAATGACTCAGCCTTCTCAAGTCCCCACCCATCCTTTGGCTCTGACTACTGGGCACAGCACAAATTTGGGTAGGTGCGCAGCCCCAT
The DNA here is from genome assembly GCA_037305975.1 of Chrysolophus pictus. Lineage (NCBI taxonomy): Eukaryota > Metazoa > Chordata > Aves > Galliformes > Phasianidae > Chrysolophus > Chrysolophus pictus. The sequence goes on from CM074580.1 coordinate 30,965,604, forward strand.
CACCACAGCCATTAGGAGCTGATCACCCATCCTCGTGCTGCTACTTCACTCCAAGCATGTGTACACCTTCCACACTCTGCCCAGGCAGTTTTGCCTGTCTTCACTACGGAAGCTTACCTCAGATTCCAGTCAGTTTTTAGAGAAGCTTCTAAACTAGATAACCTAGAAGAAATTCAGAGGACTTGATTTTTATTTAATTTTAATTTATTATTATTATTATTATTATTATTTTTCTTTTTTGAAACTGAACTATCTTAAAGTTAGCTAGCAGTTCTGGGAAAACATTTTTTGTGCCAGCAGAGCATTTCAAGCAGCTGTTCAGTACTTATGCAAACACCAGTGCATATTTTTTAAACTCACTAACAGTTGGAATAGTTTTTCCCCTTACTTCACTGCTGATACCTATCAGCGATGCTGAAGCCTTTGTTCATGAAATAGGCTCATGTTTTAATAATTATGTCAGCAAAAAATACTGAGATACAGTGATGACGTGACTGAACCAACACTCTCTTTATGGTATTTGAAATATACAAGCAATAACAGTAGTATTTGCCTCCAAACCAGGAACCAAATTTAGCAGGCACAAAGTCACCAAATTTCTGAGACTGCTGTCTTGCTTCTCCAAAATCTTCATTTTCTTGAGAAACAAGCCAGAAGTGTTGGAAGGGACTTCTAGAGATCACTGTCTCAAAGCAGGGTCAGTCACAGCAGGCAACTCAGGACACACTGAGATGAGTTTTTAACATCTCCAAGGATGGAGACTCCACCAACCTACCTGGCAACCAGCTCCAAATGCAATAAAGCCTTCTGGATACTACTGTCATAACCCTGACTTTAGAAACATGTTTGCATTACTAACATTTGCTAACATAGAGATGTTTATGCAAGCCCACCACAAGCTAAAATTATTCAAAGTCTGAACACCACCACTTTAGAACAGGGTGTTAATTGAAATGTCTGGAGAGCAGTCAACCTTCAACATCAATCAATTAGATATTCATCTGTGCAAATCCCAGACAAGCTTTTACAAAAAGGCATGTTTTGTACTTTGACTCGGTGGATTTTAAAGACAGCGCCTATTATGGCAGAGTCCAAGCTGGACTGTAACAGTCCTCACATATTTACTTAGGTATACAATAAAGCTAGGAGCCCCTAGGAAAGTCATAAACTGCATAACTATAAACAGAAGCTCAAGGTCACTTGAGCAAATGATGCAAATCCTGCATCATTTTGATGATTCATCACAAATAAGTTCATTTTTTGAATGTGATCTAGATAACATTCTTCTCTGTCTGTTTTTCCTCCTGGATCCCATTCTTATACACACATGCACACATGCATGCACGCACATATACAACCCTCAGCCAAGCTGAAGTGAGCCTCTGGCTGACACATTCTGACATCTCAAGCCTCCACCCAATTTCCAGGCTTTGAAGAACTCAGCGAGATGACTAAGACCAGAGAGGAAGGAAAACCAGTCTGTCAGACCCACTGCAGAAGGCATGGTTGTAACACCAACATGAAAAACAAGCACAGAGGATCCTGCACAGCAGATGATCCTGCACTCAGTAGCATTTCTGAAGGCCAGTGGTGACAACCCTCCCAAACCAATTCGTTCCACCATATTGGTTTCAATGTACTTTCAAGAACTGTTAAAATTATTTAACTGTATTATCTAGGGGTTGTTAGGGCAAGAGAGCACTCAAAGAATTGTTTAGAACTTTGTGTTTTGTTTTCTTGTCTTCCTCAGAAAGAGTTGTCCAACCATCTACTCTAGAAATCATCACATTACTTATTCTATGGACAATTATATGCAAATAGGCAAGAGGCAAATGAAAATATACATAAAACCATAACAGACTCAGAAACATACTCTTTGGAAGCTACACGAAAGGGAAAACTAACATGGTAATACTTAAAAATAGATGCACTACTTCACACTTTTAGCCCTAGTAATACAATTTTCAAATATAATAACCACAGCTGTAGTCATCAGAGACATACCATACAACCTGTACCAATTCTACGTGCCAGTAAAGAAAACTGAGGAAAGCTTCAGTCAACAAAGAAAGAAGGAACAAGTGACAGCAAAACCATGAGGAAGACCAAATTGTTTTACTACTTCCCTCACAGATAATATAAAGCTACAACAAAAAAAGCATCTAAGTACATTGGAGCTCCACTGGCACATGCGTATGAAGGGACAGTCTGCTCTGTCTGAGGGACAGTGATAGCTGCTGACAGCAGTAATTTGTTTTTGTGTAAGTGTAGCTTTTCTTAAAGAAAAAAAAAAAAAAAAAGAAAGAAAGAAAAAAAAAAAATGCACATTTAATGCTGAGTAGGTTTCTTATGTGTGTACCTGACAGAGACCTATGATACTCCCTAAGAAACTCTCCCTTGTTTGTGCCTTAATTTGTTCACCCCTTTCCTCTCTCTAGCAGAGAAATCACACAGTAAAAGCTCAGGTATCAGCAGTTAATTGTCCACCATGATTACATCCAGCAACCAAAGTTCTTCTCACTAGGAAACTGATCAGAAGAACAGTAATTAGTGTGCTGGCTGTAACCAGAAAGAATATACAAGAACAAGTAAAGTTCTCCTTAGAATAGTCCATCCTAGATCCTGACCACTCAGCTTAAAATTGCTGCCTCTCAGATTTCTACATCTTCACTTCCAGCTCCATTTTCCCTCATGAACAGATTGATTTTCTATTCTTTTTCTTGCATATATTTTTATTATTTTAACTTAAAATTACATTTAAACATGCACATTTTTTTATTTACAGTGGTATAGCAACTCTTCAGAACAGATCTCACAGTGAACTGTGGGACCTTTATGGCAATGCAATGCTTAGTTTTGACCAATTTTAAATATCAAAAAATGATTTGATCAACATTTTGCTTAATCAATGCACAGAACACTGTGACCAAATGTTACCTGGATTTACATCTTTTTATTCTGTTCTGTGCTGTAACACTTGACTTCAGAGGCACTATTTTGAATAATCCCCACACAGAATGGAACGTGTCAGCTGTTTCATTTCAAGACACTTTTAATCAGGTAATTACAGAAAAAAAAAAACCAAAAAGCATTTAAACAATTTTTAAGGTGTTATCTGCCATGTCAGCTTACAAGGATATGATGTAACAAATCTGTTACAAATTTAAGGGCATATTTACATTATATACTCAAAGTAACAAGCTGTATTCATTGACATAAAAGGAAAAACCTGTAGGATGAGTTAATGCAATGATACACCACTTAGCAGAAAGAAATAGCAGTTGATTTAATGGAGACAATATACATGTAGGCACTTTGAGGTCGTAAGGGTGGAAAGCAAACAGCACCAAGCAAAAGGAGAAAATTCTGTACAGATCACATCGGAGCCTCAAAGATGAAGGCTGCTCCTTCAACAAATGCTTCAATTTCTGCAACTAACCATGAATTTTGCAATCAAGAAAGAGAAGATTTCAGGAAAACAAGCAAACAAAAAGAAACCAAACATTGCCTTGCTCCTCAAGCCCACCTTTCCTCGTATTTATCAATGCACCAAAGGAAAGGGAAGTTTTATCCACCCCACTGCTGCTCTGACAGTACCCCAAAGCACCTTTTAAAAACCAGTATTTTGCTGCCAGCCGTGACCCTGATCTTCACTCTATTGAGATAAATGTATCACTGTGCTGGTTGTATACTGTCATCCGCTCTAAAAACATTTAAAGTCTAATATGAACCTGTGCACGATTTAGTCAAGAGTTGAGCATTATCCTCCAAGTACACATGAACAGAATGTTCTGAAGAGAACTGAAAAGGGAATGTGATATCCCAACACGCAAAATTAAGACATTCTCCTGAAGACTTCGCTTTCCTAGAGGAGCTGGGTTAAGCCTGCTCGCAGCATCCCTTACATAAGCTCTGGGAAGGCAGCTGAAGTTTGTGCCATCCTTTGCTGCTATTTACTCTAAGCAGTTACCATAGTAATTGTAGATTCTCAGAATATTGCTTTAATCTTGCACGCAGCTGTGGGTGTAGCCCTCCAAACCACTGCAGTGCACGAGGAGGTGCGCAGGCACACCTGTGTGTATTCAGGCTCCATTCATGTCACAAGCCAAAAAGCCAGATTTCTTCTGCAGGAATACCCACGTGCCTTCACTTTTCATAGGAATCTCTCACACCTAACGACATCACCTGAAGAAGTTGTTCCAATCCTCATTTTTATACTTCCATGCAATAAAGTAACTGTGACAGTCTAACAGAACGTACGACTAAAGCATTTTAATAATTTTCAATTAACACTAAGAGTAAAATTTAAGAGGCACGATGAGACAAAGAATCCCTGCACGATGTCATACTTCCATTGCGTGCATTGGCACCCACAAGCTCTTTCCGCAGCCGTAACGCCGCACCAAAGCGCGTTACGTGACGGCGAGGCCGGAGCTGCGTGTGAGTGAAGCCCGAGCGCTCTCCCCCCAGCAGATGGCGCACGAGCGCCGCTGTCAATCGGCTTCCCCCACTTCCTTTCAATAGGAAACGTTTAATTTTCACGGTAACTGAGGCTCTCAGTGAGCGAGGGACTTAGTATGCACCGACGGTTTCCCAAGGCTCGGGTCTCCCCTCCAAGCAACACAAAGCTCCGCTGCCGCATGCCTGGCAAGCTCCAGTTCTGAAGCCCAGGGAGAGGGGGGTCAGGGCTGGGGAAGGAATTTCTCTTTTCCCAAACGCTGAAGAAAACAGCTCAGAAGAGAACAGATTTTACTTGCTGTCGAAAACAAAAGACGCACAGATATAGGAGCCCATTTTGGAAAGGGTTTGATCTGAGTCTACCTTTTGTTACTCATTACTGCAAGCGTGAATAGGATCCCTAGCACCAGGAGAGAAAAAAGTATGCGTGCATCCTAATAAAAAGCAACCCTTACGTAACTGTACTTCTGCACTTCTCTTCACTAATCTCAGAACGGGCATGCAGGCTGCAAGTTCCATCACAAGAAGGAAAGTGAACATTGAAATGTCACCAACATTTTTTCAGATGGAACAAGTCTTTAAAGGGGAAGGCAAAACGATGAAAATATTTTAGCAAAGCAGTTAAATGCAAAATGAGAATATTAAAGCACACATTCAGTAAAAATATTAAAGCATATATGCTTCATATAAAATACAGTACTAGTGCTCAGAGGAAACTGTTGAATTCATTTCCTTCTGCAGTATATACAGAGTAGGATTCTACAGTATTTACCTATACAGCCAAGTCGTTCACACCTCTCTTCACCTTGAGTTAGGAACCTAGCACTGGAAAATACGAAATGTATCCCATTCACAAGACAGGAATTACTTTTTCTTTTCTTTTTTTTTTTTTTTTTTAAGGTTAACAGTCTATTCCAGGAAACCAAGTTCAGCTGAAAACGTGTGAAGCATGACAATCAACCAGAACAGCAGCAAATGCATTAACAGTAAAAAGCAAGACTGCTGCTACACAGCATCATATTCGTGGACTTAATTCATCTGATCAACTCATTACAAAACTGGAAGCTCTTTCATAGCTTCTACAGTTACCAATAATGTTTCTTCTTTTCAATGTGAAATAATACTTTGAGATGAGCTATGTACATAATGTGGTCAAATCAAGCCATAATATAAATATAAATGTTTCCTTTTAAAAAGTATTTTACAGACAGATGATGCGATACATGTTTGCTTCCTTTAATCCTGGGCTACAAACAGGCACTGACCTACACATACGATAATGAAAAATACATAGGGAGAGAAAAGTTAACGTGCATCTTTTCAACTCAATTACTTTTGTTTAACACGGGATACTCTGAGGACAGTCCGTCTGTCTCACTCCAGCTGCAGCAGCAAATTGGCACCTACCCTACTGAATGATTATTGTTATTGTTTTACATATTTTTAATGAGAAGCAAATGCTTCTTACTTCACGGCAGAGCAAAATATGTTTTAAAAAATTCTCTAATGGTTAATTGGTTAATTCTTTTCTGAAAATGAAACACTTAGTGAATACAAAGCCGTAACAAATATGCACAGCACCATGTGTGCATACGCGCACTCCCCCATCCCACTCCCCAGCCTCCCTCCAAATCCACTTCATTAAGTTCACTTCCAATTTTGCCTGGGCTTATTTCTCAAGTCTTCTGTTGCCTTTCCATTGTTCAAAACCAGTGGTTTTGTTCTTGCATGTTGAAGTAGGAAAAAGTTGCAATTCAAAATAATGAAAACAATTTCACTTTTGTTATTAATCTTTTGTTTTAATCATAGTACTCGATAAACAGTTGAACAGGATCCTAGTTTAACAGAAAGATAAACAAGAACACTGATGACAACTCGTTACAACTGCCTTAATGTACCTTTTGCTTAATGAACATCTGTATACGCAATAAAGTATTTTTTGGAGGATGCCCCAAAAGAAAACAACTTGCTGGTTGAGCAACAGAAACAGCTTCCTTTTTGCTATTATGTTGAAATCAAAGTCATTTATATATAAAAATAAATGTTATGTTCTAACAAGAACATTTTAGACAATTACATCTGTGCTTAACAGAAAAATATTGGTCACTCAAGACTAGAATAATTAATATTTTAAAAGTTTTTAGATTATCAGAACGTATGGATACAACTCAACACAAACTGTAGCTGAAGGGAAACAGGACTGAAAATATCAATTTGTCCATCTGGAATAAAAATGCAACTAAATTAACTAATTAAATATTTAAAGTACTACAATGGAATGTGACAGTAGATATGGTCCATACCTACTAGACCAGAGGGAAGGGAAGTTTAACATGTAATAATTCGTACCTTACACATTTAGTTAAATATAAACATTTGTTATTTATACATAAAGTCGCTTCCAAAAAACTATTAATAAGTGATTTAGTTGCACTTAAAATCAGTTTCATTTCTCATTTGCCGAGTATTAACTTTTCTTAATCTTAAATCAACTGTCACTAGTGCACTTTTAGTTAAAATTTCCCCTCAGGTAAGTTTTAATCCTTTTAAAAGAGCCCCCTCACCTAAACCATGAATGTACAAAGTGGCAAAAGTTAATCCCTTTTAGTATAATCATAGTTTATATACTCATTTTATAGCCAATAATAAGAACAGGCTTTCCTTTGCAAAATCTCCTTCACAACTCGCAACAAACGCCACGTGCTCAAAGGAAACAGTTAGGCGTGGCTAGCACTTGTAAAATGCCAAGGTCTGACAAGTCCTGTTGCTTCTTCCACATCGAGCATCTCTTACGTGAAAGAAGATTCCCTTCGGCTCGCCAAAAAGCTTCCACAAATCCAAGTTAGATGCTTCCTGGAAACAAAGATTTTCAGCTCTGTTTGGCACAAGACTGATTCATCCTGCAGCTTTATGCTTCCCTCCACAGCACCCACACGCCTCACCGCAGTGATGGCATGCTCTCAAGGGGAGGTAGCAGCACATACATGGAGCTATGAACGACAGCGCTACCAGTGCTAACCAGCGTAAGCAGAACTTGTCATCGCTAGTGTCACACGAGCAAGGATCAGAAAAGTCTCCTTCCGAGTCTGACATGCAGTGATACAGCATGCTCTCTGCGCAAAGCATGCAACTAACTTGGTAGATACATCTTTTAATAGGATCTGGAGCATCCTGACATTTTCCTCTGCCGTTATCTTCATGATTAAACCTTTCCTGGCAGTATATACAGCGGGAACGCTCACCATCCTCTTTTCTTCTTTTGGAGTTTTTAGATTTTGATGAGGAGGGCTGAGTTTTAAATACCACAGAACTCTTTGAGTCTTTCAGGGAATTCAACTTAGTTCCATCCCCACACGGGTATAAATAGTCAGATTTTTTACTGTCTGATTTAGAAAATGGTATATTTGAGTCTGCGTCATCCCTCTCCAGGTCGTTCTTCCACATGTCAGGATGCCTGTAGTCTGCATAACGACGTATCAAAATATCACGAGGGTTTATTCTAACAATTTCATCTTCATCTTGAAAACTAACGTGTCTGATCGGCTTCAGTGGGACCTGCAATGACAAAGTGAGATTAGTTTACTGCTGTTAAGTCTCAAATTTATGTTCACATATAATGTAAATAATTAAGAGCGTGTTTTTTTTTTTCTTACTGCATGTAAATAGGTTTTTCAGCTCACTCTCTTTCCGATACCATTTACAGACTTCCTCATGATACAAGCACCATGAGGTTTCATATTCCTTCCTAAGGCTTTATGTCTCACAAGGGCTATGGACATGTTGGTATCCACATAAAACTTCACCGTACTTCAGAATAGGCTCAAAATTTGGATTTCACAAATGGCAATTAATTCTACAGATCAATGATGCATTATGTCACTTTGCCAGTCTCATGTATCGGTGACAACCTCTAGGATTAACTCCCAGATGAACTCGTGCTGCATCGCTCGTCTTATCTAGGAGGAGCTTTCCACAGCCCTCACTCTTGCTCTGAGTTTTCAAATTTCCTCCAGTTCTGCTACGATAGTATTAAATATTGATTACACAAAGCTGTGTTCCAGATTTTGCCATGCGTAAGAATAATATTTTGTGAAGTTCAATAGTATTATCAGACAAGTTTCTTGTATTCAATAACAGCAGCTTCTAAACGCATCTCACCCTTAGCTAACAGACTGCACGTTACTGAAATTGGTCAGTTTAGGATGCCAGAAGACAAACTCATGAGAACTTTTAAAGTTAATGGAACTGGCCGTAATTCAAGAATGTTTACCTCAATGGGCAAATAACAAAGAACATGCTAAATATAAAGCAAAACAGCACGGAAACAGATCAGACTTCTTGTTTACTCTGTCTTGCAATGAAAAAAATTTTGAAGGTGGCAGATTTGAAACACTGGAACTGAAATACTGCAGAACTGAGAAACAAGTGTAATACAGCAGACCACCATTGAATGTTACTGGAATCAGAAATGATTTTTAAGAAAACGTGCAAATAGTGTCAGAATACAAATACAGCACATGTACAGAAGGAACTCTGAAAACAGCAGAGAGTCCAGCAATAAAGGAAAAGTGTCACTATGTCCCAGACAGGCAATTATTTTCCTATGCCATAGGGCTATTATAATCAGAGACAGAATATAACAGAGGTGAAATTAGATTTGGAGCTTTTTTTCCTTCCTGTCAACTGCAAAATACCTCACCGAAAAGACAGAAAAATCACTTCCTAAAGCACTAGTCTTAAAAATTCTCTCAGAATCAGGAATTACTGAGGGTATCTCTGGTATCCATATCATTGCTTTGAGAGTACATACCACCTTACTAGTACTGAGCAAATTGATGATTCCTAATGTTGTTGCCATGTGAAACAATGCATGTCTGAAGAAGATGCTTTAAGTTAACATTTCTATTTCACTTTGCAAGCATCTTTGCTTTGGTGCTACTACACCAAAATGTGCATGTTCCAGTTCTGAGGCAGAAGCGGAGGGAATAGCTTCTTAAAATATTCTCACACAATTAGAAGCTGGCATATCCATCACCTGCTCAGTAATCCTTTGTGATATGTATTACAGAACTGTAATACGAGCTGCTTTGCCCTATGAGCTTCAACTGCAGTATGCTAGTGAAAACAATTTTTGTCTTGGCTCCAAGTCATTTAGTTGGACATCCACAAGGTCTAGAGGACATGTTGTGCAAAAAGACTCCATCCCATTCAGCTGACGTCTCTGCTCTTCCATACATTCCCAGTCCCCAGTGCAAGCAGTTAATTCAACCTTTTGCTTATAAATACAGACTGCTAAGTTCTAGTGTTCAAAAGAGGAGAAGCAGCCTACTGCTTTAGCATCAGTAACTAGCTATGGATAACTGCCTTTTTCAAACTGTTATGAGCATAAATTCAAGGGTAAAAGTACTAAAAGCATCATTACAATTCCATTTGTTACAAGCACAAGGATCCTCACCTCACTGTTCAAACAGAGTACTAAGCATGCTTTTAAGACATTAAAACCCCCTGTTCAACAGTTAAAACCTCAAATCAAAACCTCCACTCCTATCTCCCATCACTCAGATTTCCTGTTACAGTAGATACCAACAATCATAAAATCTGACCTCTCCTCAATCTTTGTTTTCTATTTGTTTGAATGTAACACAACACATACATAGAACTATTTTCTTTTTTCAAGTCCTCAGCCAAACACTTAAAGAACACTTAAAAGTCCAGCATGTAGCTATACTAAAAGATCATTAAGAAAGCAAGTGATAAACACTGAAAAAAGAAGCAAACAGGAAAACAAACATTGGAAAAACTTTATTTATAGAATTCTTTCATATTGGGTGTTTAATGGGACCTATATATGAAAGCAAGACATACATAGAAACTGAAGAACAGTATACAGCCCAGATTTCATTGGGCACAAATAACAGCTAGATGCAATGAAAATTATGCATCTAGTCTTCTGATATTCACAGTAATATCTTAATAGAGGTGAAACCTCTGTGTAACATCTGAAGCAGGAAGTGAGGAATAATAATACAACAAATGAACCCCACAGAGAATGTCATTGCAAACATAATTAGCCAACTGGAAATGAGGCAGAAAATCTTTATTGACGTAGCTCAATTTCCCAGTACTGCACCTTACTTGAAGGGTTACACCTGCAAGCAAGTCATGGTACTTGCTCAGTACTGCAGCCTTCCCTGACTCCCTTGGAACAGATGCACCTGATTGCTCTAGTTGAAACTCTACAATAGGAAGACAATGGTAGCTAAAAGTAACATTGCAAAGAGTTGCATTTAAGCTAAGTTAAACACACACCAGAAGATAAGGAGGTGAAGGAGCTGGTTTTCCTTTTTGTTTTTATTTTTTATTTTTTTAAATAACATTGTGACAGTATAATGTGAAAGGAATTCAATTGCCATTAATAACCGCTTTAATTTCAGCACGTTTTTGTTATTTGACTCAGGAGCACAGTAAGCGTTCAAACATATTTATACATAATTGAAACAAAATTGTTATTTACCTCAAAATCTGCTGTGCTACATGGCCATCATGCATGGAGCTCAGCAGTAAGAGTAGTGTTTGCATGTACAGAATGTGACGTTTTGTTGACTCACTTATGTTCTAAAATGTGCACAGCAAGACTACACAAAAAGCGCAGTATGTTGGATGCAGATAGTGGGACAAGGAGAAAAATATTTTGAAGAATATTTATCTACTTAAATTTCAGTGGAATCACCAATAACTTCAGAGTACAAGAAGTGATTTCTAGCATTTTCATATCAATTTTATTATATCAGATGGGACCTACTCAATCTTTAATTAGTCAATTATATATTAGTTTAATATGCTCTTAGAATGTAAGTCAGTTTAAGCTGCTGCATTTTTCTTTAGAACTCAGGACTTCAAGCCTTCCTCACAGTATTGATCTTTCCGCTTAAGAATGTCTGCAAGCTGATTATTACCTTTCAGGGACAACCTCCCTTTCTGTACCAAAACAGAACATTTAGCAGGCAGTTAGCACAAACAAAGTTTCACTAAAAATATTCACAATTGCCCCACTGTGCAGTGTGTCCTAAGCACCCATTTTCACAATTTCACAATACCTTTAAATATTTCTAACCAAAACAGTACTAGTATACACGTAAACAAAATTGAGACAATGGCCAGTTTACATTTTCTAAACAATTTAGATAGCAGCTCAAAGCTGCAAAGTCCACGATACAGAAATGAGAGTTCAAGGAAAGTGAAAGACCTATTTATGTAGTCTGCTGCGCTGTACCTTTACAAAGCTTTACTTCTATGATTCTGTGATAATAATGCTGTGTATTTCAACTGCAAAACTTATAATGATCATTTCAAGAACTCCACAATATAATGCTACAAACAAGGACTCAGAATGAAAATGCTCACTTGTCAGAAGCTGCAACCCATGCCAGTAATATAGCAAGCAAAGTGAGAACTGTTTCCATTGGTGGTCTTACCTGGCTAGGCTGGCTAGGAAAACAGGCTCTCCTGGTGTTGAAATCCTCAAGTGCTGAAGGCCTTACGTTTGAAGTATTGTAAGGTTCACTGGTAACTACGGTTTCATGTTGGAAAAGGTGATCTTTCATTAATGAACCTGATGTATTTTCTTGAGTACTCTGGAGCAAACAAGAACATTCTTGAAATGATTTTGCATTTACACAAAAACTGCTCCTCAAGTACCAAGGTCATACATAAAAGCAGTAAAATTCTACACAATTTGTTAGAGACATCTATAAACACAAGCATTTTAAAATACACATTTGTAAGTAGGTATAAATACATTTCTTGACGATGAGTCAGCTTTGGAAATGAAAAGTTCATTTTCTGCAGAGTATACACAACTGGGGAATCAGAGATATAGGCCTTTAACTCGTCTGCCAAATCCCATACAAGGAACTTCTTTAGTGTAGGAGGGGTTAACCCAGGCCCCAAGATAATGCTTTCCCTAACTATCTACAAGGCTGCCAGTATTTACAAATATAGAATTGTAGGAAAGAAAAATTAAGACTAATAAGGCAAAAGCTAGTCAGAATTTTTAGTAAGTTAAGAAGCAAGACTGCTTAACAGATCTGCTGGAAAGGAAGAGAAAATCAGTATTACCATATACAGGCTCAATTAAAATATCTAATTACAGCAAGTGTGTATTAAACAGCTAATGGCTGTCTTTTTAAAATTAAGGTTATGTTAGGCAATTTGATACAAAACTGTCACCATGTGGTAGTATATAATGAGATATCTACAGAACGTATGCTACTCAGAATGAGGAAAAAGAAGTATGTTTGGGTGGAACATTGGCTTGTAAGATGATTCAATTTTCTGAGAAGAAGAGAAAAGCAAACGCTTCCCATTGGTTAAGCTGAGTGGGATATGCTTGAGATACAGTGGAGCATATTGATATAAATCTCATTAAGTTACTAAAAAAAGAAAAAAAAAGCGCTGTATGTTTTGTTTGCATTGAAATACACTGCAAAGTTAGCTGTCATCACTTGATAGTTCTGAGAAAATTCTGGCATCGTCCTGCTTCCAGCAATATTTCCATTTTACTATAGAAATTTCTTATGAGGATTTGTATGCATCAAGAAAACATGAATGAAGCAAACAATAAAAAAAATACTGCAGAAAATTACCAAGGAAGTAGTTTCCAGTACCTGAAATTTTGGCAGGCTAAATGCTAACGCTGAACTGTTAGCTTTCATTTATCAAAATAATTAAGAAACTTGCTCTGGAATTTCATGAGCACCTGAGATACATAAAAGCTTCACGCATCAAATTAAAATATACTCAGATTAAGTCAAAGCAACTACTTTGTTGCTAATGTTTGTGAGAAAGAAAACCACCACTAAGAAGTTACATAACACTCAGAAGGTCTCTGAGTGGAAAAACATTTAAATTAAGTAGTCAACTCATTATCAACTTTAATTAATACCAGTGAAATATTCTCCATGAAAGGAAAGACGGGAGTTCAATAAGGTTAAAGTTCAGCTAAAAAATACTGAAGACAGGCAAAGCTCCAAAAAGAAGCGCTTGTATGGTCCTTGAGCACCACTAAGCAACACGACTAAGCCATCAGCCTTCTATTTTCTCATCAAATACTGCTGGGAATGGAGTAGAAAACAATGTTAAAATGACTAACAAGTGTTAGATTTCAAAGATGTATATTTATTTTAAGAGCAAAAGAACATCAAGTATTAATGTAGTATCAAATACCTTGCCAACAGGACATACTCTTGAAGGTACATTACAAACCACTACCTAACCTTAAAATGAGTTGAGAGCCCCCACAGCTACCATCAATTTGTGTGGTCTAGTGTGGAAGATGCAAGAATTGCTACTCCACCCTTTCCAAGAAAAGAGATACCTGTACACAGGCAGACCAGTCCTGGGTCTGCTTTGGAACACCCTGCATTGCTTTCTGCCCCTACAGGTGACACACACTCTCCCTATAAAAGATGCAGTCACCAATCATCTATGACAGTGTTAACAGTGCCAGTTAGCGATGTATAAAATAGAGACTTTAAATCTTAATCTTAAAGCAAGCTTTTGTGCCCTGTATGCAGCAAATACATTGAAAAGCTTTTGCTAAATTCCAGCATCCCAACCTACTTCAAGGACAAATGTGGGGGTGGCAGGAGATAAAGGTATTTGAACTTTGTATGGTAGGAACTCCAAGAACTTGCAAGACAACTGTTGAGAAAGACCAGCACTCAGCCTACCAACCCAGACACTGAAAGTAAGTGGTATGGCCTAACTTTTGAGTCTCAACAAAGATGAAAAATGAATAAGTAGGTTACTGATCACCATCAGCCTACAATTACTCATCATGCAAAACTAATGAAATGACAGATAAATACCCATTGCATTTATAACCAAGGTGGTAGTTTAAATACTACCTGAAGCACATTTACTGGTATCGAAATGGGCTGCTTTGGACAGATGCATCCTGCTCCAATTTAACATTTTATGACAAAGTTATAAACACCTGAAACCCCTATCTGCAATGGAAACAATGATGACCTGAAGGGAGAAGTCCTAGAAACAAAACCACTATTGTACTGAAAATGTATTCAAGTAAAACACAAATGTTAACTTTTCCAGAAGAACTAAGTTTGGTATATTAAATATTACACACAAACACAGATGCACGCGTTCCCTTTTTCTACTGCCCAAAGCAATTACATCGCCCACATTCAATATCCTTTAACCACCGCCTGCAAAGTACAGCAACGGCATAGGTTATTCAGTATCATCTATAGAGTAACCTACGCCAGTTTTTAATGCATAACGGAAATCTGGTTTGCTCCCAGCTGCTGGTATAATAATTACTGTCCTATGGTTGCTAAGAGATACTCTGAATTTTTTTTCCAAGACTACTAAAACATTTCTGTGCGCGCAGGCAGAAGGATGCTGGGTAAAGCAATAAAATGACTCCAGCTGTAGCTCTCCAGCAGAATTCAAAGCCAGATGACAGCTGTAGAGAAAATGAAAACCAGACTAAGCTTTTCTTCTTCTCCAAGTTTTCTCTCCTTACTTCTCCCAGTTTGCCAGAGTTAAGTCCGGGAGAGAATTCAACATTGTTCTGCAAACACTGTTAAAAATGTTCTGCTCTAAGTTTAATGATTACACAGAAGGATGTCTGAGAGACCACACTTCCGCTGCATCCCAGCTCTTGTATTTACTTCCCACGAGGCCTGAAAATCTGCTGTTTGATGGAAACCACCGCAAAGGAGTTTATATTTTTGTCTGTAATTCTTAATTGTGAATAAATGAGACGGGTTTCAAAACCATTCAAATAACTTCCTTCTGCTTTAGCTACTCGTATGACTGATGGAGCAAATACTTCCAGAGTTGGCAAGAAATTCTACTACAACCAGGTATGTACTTCTGACATGAACTGAAATATTACGTAGATTAGTCTCAGTTTGAAGTAAAAAGTAAGGCATTTGACGTATTTCTTGCAAGGATGTTGTACTAGATTATATAAAGCATAGCAGAGATTATTAGGAATTCCAACAAAGAAATGAATAAATTAAGACACCAAGTGTAACTCTGAGGAAGTAAGAGAGGGATGGAGATGTAAATAAGTGGTCGTGGATATTGACAAGAAAAAAAAATTGTCTTTTTTGAATACTACACCACAAAGGCCTAATAAACATAAACAAAATTAGCTCATTTATTACTAGATTTTACTTTAATAATAAATTGATACTACATTTACTTCCATGCAGTTAAATAATATACACTGAATATTGCTAATCTTCAGTGCTTAGTCATGTCACATGTTTTTCTCTATACAGACAACAGCATCAAGTATAAATCATTCCACATTTCTTTACGACTTACAATGCCAAATTACTTTTGTAAAATGAAGCTTGTTCAAACCTTTGTCTCCAGACAAAATACACTGAATGCTCACTAAACAGTGTATTTATGATCAGACATGTCAACCATTTATGTTGTCCTTGCAACAAAATTCCTTAAACTGTGTTTATAAGTTTCAGGCCTTCTCCCCTTCATATCTATTTCTGAAAGCCAACTTAAACAAACAATAACAACAAACAAAACAAAACAACCAAAGAAACCCAATAAGATCCCACCTTAATTTATTTGACTTCAGCTTTTTTCTGCATCAAGCATTAAGAAACTTGCAAGCAGAAGTGCTTCACTTCTCATTACTTCAAAACTGTTAAAATGTGTTGATAGCCTCTACATAACATCAATGTCTGGCTCAACAAAAACTGACAAACAGACTCAATCTGCTGTATTTTTCAGTTCTCAAAAGACTTATGCATTTTAAATTCCAAAACCTCTACAAAAGTATTTCTAAAGGCATGAACTATAGATCACATTTAAATTTATTCCTAAGGAAAAAAAAAAGAAAGATCCCAATGATCGCTTTCTTTTTGTTGCTGTTAAGCCCAAACAGTTTTAGAGCAAAAAGTTTGTAGTTGGAGAGAACAAGAATCTGAGCCAATCTCTGTACAAACAAGCAAACTGACTTAAACAAGCTGCTTGTCTACCGCACTCAAAATAGCTGGATTTATACCAAAAAAATTCAAACCTCCTACCAGGACAAATTCTCAGTATATATTTTCATCCAAATACATATACATTCAGAGGATTTATTTACAAACACTACAGGAAATCAGAAAACTCTACATTAACTCATATATGTGTTTCTATTTCAAATTAATCTGCTAACACTGGGGGTTTTTTGATGATGTGAACAGTTTGCGTATGCTCATTAAGTAACTAATAGTAATTTTAATCATTTAAGCAACCTTCAAGAGCAAGTATCAATACCTTTAAATGACAGCATTTTGATACTAAGCTTTCAGTGTTCTTTGTCAACTGTGCATCTCGGAAGCTACTATGAAACTATGTCTTCTTCAATGACAGATTTGATTGTCATTGAAAAGGTTACCTTCTCTGCAAGATTTTATTTAAAGTACTTTTTAAAAGTATCTAGTGACTCAAAAGCAAAATGCTAGCCTAGATAGGAATTCCTAGCCAGACAGGAGTTCAGTTTTCCAATAAAAAATTAAGAACTGCATGTACAAATTTAGGACAGCCTATGTTTCCACCTGCTACATCCATAAAATTGTCAATATTCATTACAGGTAGGCACTGAGATATCAGCAACACTGCTGACTAGATCAGAAGCTATGAGTTTTGATCTTATTCTGATCATTTTATTTGCTTCCTTTACTGTGGATTATAACCAGGCAGTAAAACAATTAATGAAACCTGTTTTGCTTTGTTCATCACTAATCATCTTGGCTTAAAAAAATAATAAAAAAAGCTAGACTCACTGTTAAAGAAATTCAGTATGCAGTTTATACTATGTTTCTATGTCAAGTGTACACACGAAGTATAGGATTCTTAGGTGATTAGAAGAGGACTAGGACAGCCAAGGCAAAACACTTTGATAGCAGATGGTGTAATTTAGAAGGACCTATTAAAACTGAAGTTTTCAAATTATCTTGATGACATCCTAGGGACTTTATTTTCCATTCTAACTAATGAAGAAAGAAACAATGCTGAAGAATATCAACATATCTGGTAGTTACTACAGAATGCAGACAGAAATAAGTTTGCTAACAAGTAATAACCTTTTTGACACTGCTATTATGGAGTACTTAATATGTATTATGACTATTAAATATTTTTAATCAAATAGAGGAGATGAATCCAGTGTTTGGAAGTTTGTTCTGATGAAACTTAGTGGATATAAGGGCAGCTGGGATGTTTATAAGCAAGTGTCAACCTCTTCTTTAAAATTCTGCCCATACTCTAAAATGGCCTTGCATAAATGTAACTTAAAAATTATAATAGGACATCACAGAAAATACTATTAGATACATGGGAGAACAGCTCATTTAATAGAACAGGAAAAAATAAATCATTACCCCTTCAAACTGTGTGTGCGCATATATGGGGAGGTGGGACAAGCCAGCATGACCCCTCACATCCATGATAAATTAAATCAAATGGTCTTACTAGTCTTTTAAATTAAAAACAAACAAAAAACAACAACAAAAAACCCCCCAAACAAACAAAAGAAACAAAAACAGGATGAGAAAAGGAATTAATCACTGGAGAGAATGATCACTATTTGGCTATTTCTAGGATTTTGTTCTTGATGACTGTATCTGTTGTTTCTAAAAAAACCACC
Organism: Chrysolophus pictus; assembly: GCA_037305975.1. NCBI lineage: Eukaryota > Metazoa > Chordata > Aves > Galliformes > Phasianidae > Chrysolophus > Chrysolophus pictus. Next base: position 30,983,752 of record CM074580.1, read on the forward strand.
ACTTCTACACTGACAATCATAAAGCTGTAATTATGAATTAGTTATATTAGATATATAAATTTTATTTAAATGAAGCATAGCTACATCAGGGTGAGTTCAACATTCCCTGCATTTCCTCCCCCTCCTTTCAGTATTCTAGTAGGAAAGTAATTCTACTAAAACTTATTTCACCTTGGTATGCAGAGATATGTTAAGAGAAATTTGGTAGCTTTCTCACCCCTAGAAAACAGGTAAATCTTATTTATCCAGAGCATGAATCTATAATTAGACAATGCGTGCTATAGGAAATTCATAAAGAAGTTTTCCTGGGTAGAATGTAAAGAGATAATTTTGTCAGCAGTTTGGTATCGAAAAAGGACTGAATCTGTAATACGTATAATAGATTACGCATATTTACTTCTTTCCCTCACTTTCTCGAAAACAAACTTTGCAAATACATAGAATTGAAGACATTTGCTTCAATTTTGACATCCTTATATAGAAACATAACAGCTAGGCACCATAATCAAGAAGTAATTAGTTTCCTCTAATCTCATTAGGCCTGCAGAAATTGCTCAATTATTAATCTTTGCAATAAAGCATGTTTAAACAAGTCTTTTAAAGCTTATTAAGGATTGCATTAGCTTTGGCCCACATCTCCTCTATTATATAAAGACTTCATTTTTACTTTAAATCCAAAACATCCAACTTTAAAGCAATTTTAAATACTGTAAGATAAAGCACTGCAAATAAAGAGCTACAACAGGTGGTTGAGAGACCAACTCTTAGACAAATTTCTTTCTTTCACTATTAAATGAAAGGAAACCAAGAGACACTTCTGCATTACCACTGCATTGCAGCATCCTTTCAGAACACTTGACTCTTCCTCATTCCATAATACGATTCTGTAAAATAAGCTACTAACTTTCTTGATTTTTTGTTACAGAGTACACCTATACACCTATACACACTAACAAAGAATTTAATGTTGCATAAATGGCAAAACTCCATCCTCAAGAAAACTTTTATACTATCAGTTTTCTGAATAGTTGCTAAGATCCCTGAGTCAACTTGTTTGTCTAACAGCTTCATGTTAAATATCTGCACTGGTGAATGGTGAAAAGTGAATGTGTGTGTGAATTAAGACACCGCTTTCCCTCCAACTGTAAACAAAAAAGATGACAAGCACTAATAGACACTAGTGTTTTTTTACCCAGTTGTATTAAATTTATTTACTGCATATATGTACTCTATCTGTTCTTACTACTAGCTTTTTAATTGCACAGATTCTTGCATGTTACAAGGCACTGCTACAGTATCTGACAAATAATATTTGTCTAAAGTATGCTGAAACATAACTTAGGGCAGGTTACCTCTCATGCTGTTATGACCTATAGAAATTGAATGGTGCCAACAAGGACCAATAAAAATTTGACACTCAACAAGTGAACGCTTTATCTTAAGTATGATTTATTTTCTAATTATCTGAATTTTTGCCTTTGTTTGGACAATATTTTTTTACCACTATATCTGAATCCTTCCAGCCTTTCAGTGTTGGAAATGTGTATCACTGCAAAGTAAAATCTAGAAAAAAAGTAGAACGTGCATGTAAAAGAAAAAGAAGATTTCGACCCCTAAAAATATTCTTTTGAATAAAAGTAATTCTCTCACAATTTCAAAGAGGTCATATAACCTAGAAGTGGTATTTTTAACTTAGGGTGGTTAACCATTCTATCGATTAAATACTCTTTACTTAGTTTAGGACAGAAAACAATTTAAGTCTTCCAGATAACTGTTCTGGAACTTATTTTATAACATTCAATTTAGTTTTCTTGTTGCACCTATTTTGTTTATTCTCACTAATGAAAGAAGTTGTTCAAACATTTTCTTCTATAAGTAACCACATAGTTTATATAAAAATTAAAATACTCACTTGAAAGTCTTCTGCCACTTCAACATCATTTTGAGAGGGCGGATAGCCTACAAAAAAGTTTTTAAAAATTGTTAAAAAAGAATCTTTTTTAATTCACTGTTTATTGCTTCCAGTGGTTCACGTCATCCTTCAATAACCCAGCTGTGGGAAGTAGACTTGTACGCTTTTTTAAGCAGTAGATCACAGTATTTCAAGTTGATTTTATTACGTATCATACATTACTTATGTGATTTTATTACTAAACGTACCTCATCACACTCTTATCTTGTTGACATCATTCACTGTAAATTAGAATGAAGGGAATGCATTCTTGCTAGCATAACACTTTGAAAATTAAGGGCAGATCATACTTGGTTAGCATGAATGCATGCTGTGCTATGTTCTTCTGTTATAAAGCAGCAGAAACTGGAACTGTGAGACAGTAAGAGAAAAAATGACTAACGTCCCTATTATTTCTCTTTCAAGAATCAACACAGTTCAGAAGTCACTCTAGTATGATGAAAAGAATTTTCCTTCAGAAACATTTTTCTCTCCTTGCTAATATGATAACATACATTAAAAAAACTAAATTTGCAGCTAAGCACATATTTGTTTATTTTTCTCCATTTGAGTTACTTTATTTCTTAAAAAACAAGAACAAAAAACAAACAAAAACATCCCCACAAACCTTAAAGAGACATTCTTCCCACTCAATGGAAATTTATTTTCTCCCCTTACCCCCTCTTTCCATCTAGTAATACATATATCATATTTTCAATTTAACACTGAGGCTTTATGAGCTTCAGTTTGTTCACTAGTTTCCATGAGATCAGTGAATCTCTGCAACCAATTAGGTATATTACTGTTACAAAAAATTCTTCTGAAGTCCCTAAATCTGTCCGCCATACTACTCTGTTTACTAACAGCTGACAGTTAGAGCATGGACTGAAGTTATTATCACACAATTTCTTAAAACATTCAAGTTCAGAGTTTAAGAAGACAGAGGCTATATTGAGCTTCTGAGAAGACAGACATAAGCAAGAAACCATAACTCTGGCTTATTCCATTATCTCTTTAAACAAACAAACAAAAAAAGGCAATGCTTTTGATTTAGGGAATTACCTTATTAGTGTTGGTGAAACAAAAAAGATGTTTGAATGAAAAGCACTTTCAAAACGCCTATTTTAAAACTGTTACAATCTCAACTTGGTATTGGTATCCTCATATTTAAACGCTGATACTTAAATGCTGATACCGTATTGAAGTACTTTGCATATCACCTCTTATTAAACACACAAGAAAACTTAACCCCTTCATCTGAATAGATACCTTGAGAAATATCCTCCACTGCTCTCCGAATACCTCTGTCAAATGCTCTTGCATCAGCAGGACTCTGAAATGTGAGGCCAAACTTTTTGTCATCAATCTTCCAGTGGTAAAAAGTTGGAGTAACTTTGTTGTAAACTAGGTCCTTCTTTAATGTGCATTCCAAGACCACCTTCCAGAAATAAGACAGGAAAAAGATATCAGTGACTAACAGAGAGAACTTATGAACAAAATGTAGTCTTCTGAATCACCTGAAAACATGCATCAAAAGAGCAGAAAAAAGCCCTTGTTTAAGCTTCTTCCTATTATAAATAGGCAATTTTAAATTAGTTTCCATTATGACCAAATTATTCACTAACAATTACTGATACAGTAACTGATACAGTGGTACAGGTTCAGGATACTGTGTATTGACTGCATTTTCCCTGTGAGATTCTCATCCCCACAACAAGCACGTGTCAGTACACACTTACTAGAAGTTCTGCAAATGAAATAGGCCACACTTGAAAAAACATTAGCAGAAAATTGTTTTTTAATATACAATATCACAGTATCACTGGGAACTTTATTTGTATTATTACTCTAAAAGTTTTTTGAGTGCTGAACTAATTTTACACTACTCTCAGGCAGTTTTCTCTCAGTAAGACAGATAAGAATACGTAACTATTTGCCTTTGAAACCATTTTAGATATACATACACGTTTATTAATTAAAATCACTCCCTGTACATCATTTCTCCACTTTAAGTTAGCTGATTTTAAAAATATATTTTTTATATATTTATTAATTTACTCGCTATCATTTTTGAATGTAACCATCAATGCACTGAATGTTTCCTGACAAATAATTCAAGATGAACAAGCAAGTCTGACGGGGTGTGCATTCATCTGTCCCAGTATCACTAGATATAAACAAATAAACAGCAAGATAACCCGTATCTCTACTTTACTATTAAATCCTAGAAACCTACACAGGGAAATGTGAGCAAGAAAATGTTAACACTTCATTATTTCTACATTACTCTATTTTCAGAATATTAATTTTTAATTTTGTTACGCAGTTTTTTGAAGGGAAAAAATGCAAGATTTCTTTAGACACGTGGAAAAAGGAGGTTAATCACAGACAAAACAGAAAAACAGCTAAGTTTAAAAAAACAATTCTGTCTTACATACTCTCTTCTCCTTGACAAATTATTACATAGGCAAGTAGATTTTTTTTTTTCCCTCCTGCTCTTCATTACTTATTCCCCCTAGACCGGAGTCCACTGCTGATCATCACCTCTTGCATTTTACTGCCTCTAATCCCTGTTTCTAGAAGACTGGTATTTCTTTCCACACACACAGAAACCTTTTCTACACTAAAATCTTTTTACTCCACTCTGAATTCCATCCAAAATGTTTTTTTACTTTTTTTTTTTTTACTGCCTAAAAACTCCCTAATATGCAATGAGGTAACAAAAATCACTCTGCAGGTCTACAGCGTACTCAATGATCATCTCTTCTTCCTTTTGATTATTTTTATCTTGCTTTCTCTGAAGAAGAAAAACAGTTCAAAATGAAGACTTCTCATGTCATCTCATTTACGAGGCCTGGGATGACTGCTAGGGTCTCTCTGCCATATTAAACACCAGCTACTCCCACACTCTATTGCATGCAGTTTCATCCAAAATCTCAACAAAAAAACCCACGAGGCTGATTTCTCTCTAGTATCTATATGAACACCTGCTCCGGAAGGAGTTAATGCAGATTATTAGTTACCTCCATTTACACAGTTATCTGCTGTTCAGAAGAAAAATGTTAAACCTTTTCACCCTGACTGATGATCCAAAATGTATGAGCCACATTCTTTAGAAAAAACTCACCTAGTAAAGGACTGGAGAAGAACATAAGATAGATCATGGAGGTCTATTAGAATTTTCATTCCAGAACGTAAGATTCCCCAAAGTCTAAAAACCTGTAAGCTTGAGCATAATGTATGTTTAACACTGCTGTTACTAAGAGAGAAGGGAGCTACTGTAAACACAGTAAAACAGAGCAGTAGAGTGACCAGGTTAGAAGGGAGTGCAATCGCTCCCAGCAGACTGGCTGGAGCCAGATCTAGGAAGGTGGGTATAATAAAGGAGGAAACATGTAATTATGTCAAGGATATTTTGTGAAGACTTTACATTCCAACACAGATCTAAACACCCTGGGTAAACCAGCAGGGAGCATTCCCTCTCCTAAATTACTTCAGTGGTGCCACCACTTTGATTTCTTTCTCAGTTGACAAGAATGCTTTTTGTCAACCCCATGAAATGTTTTAAACAGCTACGTACCACACAAATTTTGTTATCTTCTACTAGCTGACTGAAGTTGGTTCCTAACAGTGCTGACAGTAACCTAACTCTCAAGTATATAAAGAAATGATGAGGAAAAACCTCAGGGCCACAGCAACAAGGAGCGCCAATACTCTGATGTTCAGTCCCAAAACACTTGATTTATAGAGCTGAAAGATTAAGACCTACAGCCTTGATTGTGAGGCCACGTACGCTATAACATACATGGAGAGATTTGGCATTTTAGAATGGAATTGCAGTTGTCACTAGTGTCAAATGCAATACACGAAGAAGATGCAACTAAGGTCAATTAACAAGAAGAGAAAAGAAAGCTTTCTCATTCATTTTGAGTACAGTCATTGAAGAGACAGATGGATACCTCCACCTAGTATCCTAGTATAGATTTCCAGTCGTTTTACAATCAGATCCACCTTTTACTAGCACGTAGGCCTCAACAGTTATATTTGTGTTACGATTACCATGCATCTAAGATAAAACCCACAGATATGAACCATATCTGCTCTCTAACTTGATGTATTTCAGAACTCACATTTCCCCATCTCCCAGAAAAGCGCTCAAATTTCCATCGTATAGCTTTTTTTTTTTTTTTTTTGGTTAATATATAAAAAATACAGAATAAGGGAATTTTCATAACTTTTCTGAAGGGTGGACAAATTCACAAAAAGAAGAGTTGCCAGTCAGAGGAAATAAAAAAAAAAAAAATACATCTACAAATCTAGATTTTAAGTGTGTAACGTGACAGCAGAATAGAAAAAAAAGAGAGATCATCTGTAAGGATAAGCTTTTTCTTTCCTTGAAAAGAGGAATTTTAAGAAATGGTTGTATTTTTTTAAAAATATTTATCAAACAGAATTACATTTCATCTTGTCTTTTTTTTCCTCCCTATATTCTAAGATATAATAATGCATGGCCAAAGATATACAGACTAGAAAATTAATTGTTTGGCTTCATTAAAAAAAGTTTAAAGTTGTGCTAGAAAAGCAAATCCTCAGGAACATCCCTACGAACAAACATAAAACGTTACCTATATAGAAAGATAAGCCCAGAATGATGTTAGAATCAGTGATCTGATACTTATCCAACAAAATTTCTCTATCTCTATTACAGCCCTCTTGAAAAAGTGTCATGACCTCATGATATCTTTATGTATCTTGGTGTAGGACCTTGCTTCTTTTATGCTAACAAGGATCTTGCTGCATACCATGCAAGTTTGTTGTTAATTCATTACACATTAGCTTTTGTATTATTTGGAGCCTGAGGAAACACATGCATCTCTTTACTCTGTTACCAAATCATCATTGCTGGTTCTACAGTATTTCTCCCCAGTCTAAGTCCGTATGTGTTAGGTCCTTGAACTTCATTCAGTGCAAACTGGATAGGTGTTCTTACTGCATTTCTTATTTATCTTGTATTTTTGAGCGGCTGACTTCCAAGTAAGATCAAACTCTGCCTTGACAGACCAGCAGCCAACAACCTGGGGGAGTGTGGGGGAGGTGGTGCATTTTCAGGACTAAAAAGGTCTGGAAACATATTCATAGTAGCACGGACTGGCTTTTGGACAGGAAAAGGTGCAGAGACATTTAAGCTTTCTACCAGAAGCGGAAATGAAACAAGGCTTGCCCAGGGGAACTGGGAGAGAGAACACAAACAGGGACACTGATGGCTGCAACATTTTCATATGCATGTGGGAGAAACATCAAATCAGCCTTCAGTTCTGAGCATTTTATTTCCCTTAGATTCCGAAGGCAAGCAGTGAACACTGAAAGCATTAAGAATTAAGAGAAAATTGTCAAGTACTTCTAAATGCAATTAAGCTGCTCAAAACCAGCTTCAATACATCTAAAAAAAGTTCTAAAGGGAACTACTGCAAAGTGAGGAAGGAACTGCAGGTGCACATAGCTCTGCGGGAACACAGGGTACTCTGCTAATAGCACTACGCCTCGCTGAAACAACTGAGTCAGCAGAATTTCTATTTATATGCTCTCTTCCTACAGCAGTCACAGTCAAGGCAGAAAACTCAGCAGTCCTGCCTCAAGGGAGAAATTGGTATGCTTAAGAAGAATCAGCAGTACAGTGTAAGAAGCAATCCTACCTTTTAAGCCTACACAGCTTAAGTTTAAGGAATTGTAAATTGGCAGAAAAGAGTAAGTCTTTGATAGAAGGCAATAAGATAGACATTTTGTGTTTTCCCCCTTCGGAAAACTGTTTGTCACATAAGTACACATATAAGCCTTATCCAGTCAATTTTGTCTTCCCTAGATCTGCATGCAGCAACAGCTGATATTCCATGCTGGTTTTCCTTCTCTGAGACTGACTTTCATGATGCTATTTAAGACAGTTTTTTAATTTACTGCAGCTCATAAATAAATACTGCCTATGAGTTCCATCAAACCAGATGAATTATTGGATCTGCTAACTTTTTGATTTCTTCCCATACAGAAAAGTTTGTTTGTTTGTTTGTTTGTTTTTACATCAAAAGGGGACCTTTTACTTGCTATAGTCAAATTCCTCAAAAAACCAAATCATTACTGAGCAATTCCTCCTGACTTTATGTTCTTAACAAATTATGTTGACAACACTGTTAATATACATAGCATGTATGAACAGGTAAACATACAGATTTTACTTTGACCCTCCACCAGAAAAAAAAAAAAAGAAGAAAAAAAAAGAATTCCCAAATGTTTTCCCAAGCAGATGAAAATCTGCAATGAAAAATTATGTTTTAAGGTTTCTAAAAGATACATGTTTAATTCTAAAAATGTATCTTGTTACTTAAAGTAAGTAGTTGGATCTGTAGGTCTACAATCATACAAACTGCATTCAGTAACAGTATTAGATTGAGATCATAACTTTACTTTCCAGTCTACAAGCAACAATATGCAAGCATCTATTCTTAGGCTCTATGTCACTAAACAGATGTAAATTGTTACCGTTTTATCCCTGAGTCGTTCTCCATGGATAAGAAAATCAGCACAGCTATTCTCTTCCTGGGGAATGACTTTGAAGACTGTGACACAGCTTAGTCCACCCCCTCCAAGAGGTAACCATCCACCACTTGAGTCATCTCGGGTCATCACCACAGCTCGCACTCGTGCATAACTATTACTGGAAGAGATGCAGAAGAAGAAATTAGTTTTCTATAAATGCAAAACAGCCAGTTAAGAAAACGTGATGAAATAAACAAGCAAACAAAACCCAAATTAAACAAAAAAGAAAACCAACCTAGCAACAACAATAATGCAAAACACAGAAAATTAAAAAAAAAAAAAAAAAAAAAAAAAAAAAAAAAAAAAAAAAAAAAAAAAACACCTCAACAAACCCACAGCCAAGAAATCCACATTCTGGAGGCTGAGCGCTTCCATAACTGCTACCCAGAAGAAACCATTCTAAAAAGTCTCTCTAACATTCCCATCTAGTTTCATGTTCTCATCAGGGCTACTTCAGGAGTTTGCACTTTTACTTGGAGCTTACGTGTGATTCCTTGTAGGGAAACAATCACACAACATACTTCCTTAGAGCCAACATTTATATTCTTCTAGAAACTTCGCAGTCAGTGATCTAGCTGGAGGGCCGGGGGCAGGATAAGAGTATGAATCAACTCCTGATTTATTTTAGACTAATCATGAAGCGAGTCATTCACCATGAAATCACACAGAAAAGAGAACAAGAAAGCAGAAAGAGGTCAGGCCTTCTGCCACTGAAATCTAAACAAGAACAGGCTTCCGGACAGAAATGCTGCTCCCTCCCTCCCATGTACAGAAGCCCTCCTTTGGAGGGGGTAAGTCAGAACACATGGGGTTTGACAGTAAAATTGATTATGGCTACTTAAAATCTAATATTTTTAGTATCCATTAGCTGGTTCTCGCCTACACTTGCAGAGTATGAAAAGTTACTTGGATTTTACAATCTAATGACCATTTTCATCATTTAGTATTTTCATAAAATAAACAGCTACTGCTTCTTTCCATCCAGATTTCTCTTCCAGAATCTCCCCCCCCCCCAAAAAAAAAACCAAAAAAAAACCAAAAAAAAAACCAGTCCGTAGCTTTCTCTCTTACATTTTACTTATTTTTAATTAAATCACACATTTTACCTTTGAGCATGAATTTGATGCTACGTGTGTTGTAAAACTGCATTTTTTGTCAAGGAAGAAATATGACTCTACCCTACATTCTAAATATGGTTTACTGCATGAATGAGTATTCCAGCACTTCAAGAAAAATAAGCCCCAAGGTATCTTTTGCAATGTATTTCTGATCTACAGTTTGAGTACTTATGCCAATAAGGACTGAATAGGAAATATTAAAAGGGGACAAAGCTATTTTTTCTGTACAGAAATACTTGCAATACAACCATTACCAGTGTCAATGTTTTACGGGCTGGTTCGGCCCAGTTCCGTGACTACAAGGCAGAGGGATCCGCAGACCTGTGCCTCCGGAAAGGGGAAATAGGGGACCCCAAAATAATTAAAAACAGCGGCAATGATCTGAGGAGAAACAAACTTATTTACTAAATATGGTATCAGAATGCATGGTAACACACTATAATACAATATAATACAGTATAATTGAATTGGAGTTGTTCAATCAAATAAAATGAGAGTGTCCGAAAAAGCTGAAGGCCTTATACTAATGGCGTGCAGTTGGGGTGAGCAGCAGCAAGAGAGCCTGATGATTGAAAAGAGGGACATCAGGTGACCTACCAAGGTCTTATGTGCGTTTTCCCTGAGCAGGAATGATAACAGAACAGCAAGCAGTCTTCTAGGGAATGCAGACGTTCTTCTCTTCCAGACAGGTGTCCAGAACTGGAGCATTAACTCTTTAACTCCTAGTGCACTCCATGATGTAGCATGTGGAATACCAATAGCCAAAAATCATAAAACCATGACAACCAAACTCGTATTTTAAAAAGTCTAATTTCCTGAAATGTCCCAAAATAATGGAAAATAGGCTCTTTTTTGTGTGTGTGTAATTAATACATTACATTCAAAGACATATATGATTCATACATATGATTCATATACACGTGTATGTATATTTATATTAAGAATTTTGCTGCAAGCATCTAAAGCCTAATTATAGAAAGGTCTACAGAACGGGGGAAAAAACAAGATCATCCAATTTTAGCTTACAAACAAGTTAAGTTGTTTATAGAGACTTTCTTCACCCCCCAACAAACAAAAAACTAAAACTAACCTCCTCCTCTTAAACTCGTACTTAAAGCAACAATTCACTCAGCATTTCTCACCATTTCTGTACCAGTATCTTTAAGTTACTTCTCCCACACAGCAGACAAAAAAAACCCCAATCCTTCATTGCATGCATCTGTCCGTTCTAGTGTCTGAAAATAAAAATGGTTATCCCTTGATGCTTAATAGTATTACTGATATCTAAATCATTCATTGATCTCTGTACCCGTACATAACTCAGTGATAATTTCAGATTGCAACCGTGCTCTTAAGGTACAAATAATCATTTGTCTCTTATTTGTCTCACATGAGCCTCCTCTGAAGAACAGAGGGTGCCTGGACCTTCCTGTGGAATCATAGCAAACAGGATGCACTAACTAGTTAAACCTACACTGTATTTCCACTATTCTCTCTTCAAGCCAACTACAAATTTAGCTTAGAAGTTATTCATTCTGTAAACTTCACTGACAACCTGGATATTAGAACTCTCTTTTATATACCAGTAGAACTACTGAACTATTCCGTAATAGTTCAGATAAACATCATTTAGAGGTAGCCAAAGAACTTCACTTAGAAAAAAATGAGAAAAAAATGAAATTTTTTACACCCCACACACATTTGCTTTTTGAAAATTGAAGGAGAAGGAAAAGGTAGAAGTAGCACATGATACTTCAGAAGCTTAGCTCCTTCCATTTCCCAGAAGTCTTCTGGGAGTGTTGGATTTCTTTTTTTCCTTCCCATAGTGGGAAACCTAATGCAGTCTAGTTAACAATCTTGTGTTTTCCTTCCATATTTTCTATCCTTCAGACTACTTCAACAGGCAATATTTATCCATTCATACATTTTAGAAACTACTGTCAAATTCACTCCATTAGTGCAAGAGCCAAAGTAAAGGTGCCCAGCAGGTAAATCTGTAATACTGACTGAATTACTTCTTAAATTGAGAAGAAACATTTTTTCCAGATAACTACCATATAAGTTAACTAGATAAATTCATTACTGCACTTGCATAACAATGCCAAAACCAAGAAATTGCTTTATTTATTATTAAGAAAAAAAACCTGAGAATTGTTATCAATAGTCATCTTTAGTAACAATACAAGCTGGCAAAACAGCAGCAGAACTCACAGGGATTTCAATTTCCAGAAATCTCTGCAAAACAGAGCTGCCTATCACAGCACTGGTGGTACTGAAACCAGCTAGCTCTTCTATGTCCCTCTATCTGGGACAACTGGGAACACCTAGTACTAATTGTTAAAAGGCTGTAGTGGTTTAGCTGTGGGAAAGAGGGCGAGTAAGGCTCTAGTGTTTTTCTGCACCATCCCTTAAGTATGTTTAAAACCTACAGCCTGATACGTTTACCTGCTCTTGCATGTTCAGACACTGCTGATAGAGCAGCTTATCAGAAGAAAACCAACCAAAAACAGAAATTAGTTGAGCACTGCTCAACTTTTCAGAGAGCCACCACAAGTGTGAAATGCAGTTGGAGGGGAAGGATTGCAACAGCAGGCCCAAACCTACTGTATTACATGCAAGGTTTCCTGAGAGTCTCTGATTTTGGTTGTGGCCACTAGAAATTTAAGAGAAAAATTTATGGGAAAGGCAAAACAGCATTTTGCTCATAAGAGCTCCCTGCTTCTCAAGAACAGAGATGCTGTATTCTCTGGTGGTACTTAGTTACTCAGGGAAAATCATACTGTAGATAAATTCCACTCCCCCACCCCAGCTCATCACAATTTATAATTTCTTGTAATCACTTAAGAATATCATACTGCTACCTTCTTACCTAAGGCACATTACTGTTAGATAAGTCCTATTCTCATAATTCTGAATCACTGTTGGGTTCCACCATGGTGATCTACAGCCTTCTCTCTTGTTATATATATATATATGTAATATACAATAAGAACATTAAGCATTAAAATCTGACCACAGGTATTAAAGGCAAACCTCTCTCTCCAAAATCTATATTGTATACTTGTGCCCAAAGTAACTTCTGACCTGAATGGACAAACTGTTGTTCCAACCTGCGAAGCACTCCCTGGGCCCTGACAGGCAGAGATCTTCAGCCTAGCAACTAATGAATAATCCCTTTATGACAGAGAGGCTGGATTTTTTTCTCCTCTCAGCCCCCTTCCCTTAAAAGGGATTTTCTAAGTTTTAGGTATTTCTTATTTGCAATATCAAGCCAGTGAAAGATACCAAAGTATTATTATTACAACTTTCATCCTTTCTTCCATTAAGGATCCAAGAGACTGAAGGCTAAGGATTGTCAGCCAAAATATTTTCCAAAAGAGGAAGAGATGTAGAAGAAGCAAGCAACAAGCAACAACAACAAAAAAAAAACAGTCATCTTGTTGTATTCCATTTATTTTAACCCAATTTTTAGGAAAAGACTTGCATACTGTTGATTCACATTAAACATTACACATCTTTTATATTGCAGTTACTGTAGGAATGAAAAATAACAGTGATCTCAAAAAATGTTTGCACAGACAACCAAAGTGCAGTACTATAAAACTACTACAATCGCTATTAAAAAACAACAATCTGGTTCCGTAAGTTAGAAAACTGAACTACATAAGAAATTGATCCTCCTAGCCTAAGAAATTTGTATTCTGGTTTCTTTCAAAACTGGAAAGCAGATTTGTAGAAAAGGACCTGGGTATCCAGCTGGGCACCACATGAGCCAACAATGCGCCCTTGCTGCCAAGAAGGGCAGTGTTCTGGAGCAGTGCTGCCAGCAGGACATAGGATGCAACCTTGCCCCTCTGCCCTGGAGAGGCCTCACCTGGAGTGCTAGGCCCAGGGGGGCTCTCCAGTGCTAGAGAGGCATGGAGCTGCTGGAAGGAGGATAGTGAAGGGCTACATAAACATAAACAAATGTCCTGGTTTTATCAGTATCCCATATCAAAACATTATGCAACAATAAAACAAAAAGAAACACAAATAACTGCAGATGACTGAGCACTGACAACAGGCTGCCCAGAGGCTGTCGAGCATCTTCCTTGGAGACCTCTGAAAGCTGTTAGAGCAAGGGTTGGACCAGATGGACCCAGAGGTCTCTTCTATTCTCAACCATTCTGTGGTTCTTTTATTAAATGCAGTATTTCAAAGTGCAACCATTTCAAAAATACGTTCAAAATTTTAACTAATTTGCTTTAATTTATGAGAATTCACGTTAGTTTGAAGTAAGAGTTGTCACTGCACACAACTACAAGATAAAGACTTCTGACAAGGTTTAAAAAAAGGCATTTTGAATTCTGAAAACTCTTGACACATTCTGCTAAGAAAATACACTGTCATCACTGGCGCACAAGTAACAGCTCCAGGCTGATCTCAGTGCAAGCTTGTCATGGATCAAGGCTCCATACCTTTGACTAACACTTTACACACGTACTTTAACCCCTCCAACTTCTGGTGCAATACACCTGGGTGTTTGTAGCCTCACCCAAAGAGCATACGTGAACCACACTTGGCTTTTTATGGCTCTCGTTATCCAAACAGCTTAGCAGATAATTTTACAATTCCCAACTTCAGAAGTGTTTATGAGTACGTGCATGCCCAGGATACCAAAAGGTAATACCAAACCACTGAGCTAAAGTCTATTTGACTTGCAGATAACATTTGTTGAGTATTGACTCAATTTAGAAAAAAAATAAGTAATTTGACCAGTACCACTTGAACACACCAGTAACCTGCTGATGATATAAAGCCCTTTCTTACTGAAAGTTTAGAGAATGACTGCCGCCAGCAAGAGACACTAATGACTTGTCTACAACAGGAGACGCAAATATAGTACTAAGCAAGACAATTTACATCAATAATATAAATGACAGCATGTCCAATCATTATGTATGTAAAAGAAACTGTTGTGCATATATGTATTTTCATTTGCAGTAACTATATAAGAGACTGCCTGACACAAATGCTACCTTTCTCCTCTCACAATTCTAACAGAAAATCAGAATATGCATCAAGCCGTCATGCTGACAGAAGGCAATACTTCATTGATTTTTCTCCTTTAAATTGAGAGTTAAAAGGTATGCTATAAGGACAGAAGTTACAGCAATGAGGCATAGCTGCAATAAATAAGAAATGCATTTTTGTTAGCAAGAAAAGACACGGATTTTCAGGAGGAATTACTAGACCAATGCTGGTACATTTAGGAGGTTAGTATTCACACTGACTGAAAAACGAAAAGCTGGGCTCCATAATACTTTGGACTTTCCATTTTAATAAAATGAATTGGATGTTCCTGCTTGAGCAAAATAGTTCTTATAGAAACACAAATTACTGAGCAAACTAGCCTGAACCCAACATGGCAGAAATAAAAGGCTACACTGGAAACTATCACCTAAGAAGGGAATAACTGGTAGCTGACTGAGGCTCACAAAAAAACACAATAAAAACCCAAACCACACAGTGATTATTTAGCAGGAGAGATCCTATAACTTGAAAAACAAAGTGTTTGACAACATATATATAATTCAAATTTGAAAACAAGACAAAAAAAAAGTGTCAAAAGGGGAAACTGTCAAAACAGTATACTGTTGTTGTTATGTCTTTTAAACATAACATGAGGAAAAAAAATTAAAACTAGTGTTTTAAAATCACATTCCTAGAAAACTTAAGATTTGTAACAGTGTAAAGTAAGTGAAGCTGCAAAGAAAAATGGCCACTGCTGCAGGAACTTTAATAAAACTCGAGAGCACATGAACTAAGAAGCTGTTTAGCAAGTTGAAAACCATGAAAACTACCAAGTAGAAATTCAACATTTCTGTGAATAATGGTAGGCAGTTCCTGTAATTATGTATGTCATTCATGAAGATCAGTTATAT